>OX402551.1:15035000-16285000 GCA_948098915.1 Lampropteryx suffumata | reverse complement strand
CTACTTCATCACTGCTTACGATTCTCCCTGTCACTATTTGTGTATATAACAAAAAGAGATGGCACTGTTTAGAACAGTGTTTTACTTTCGACAGAAATTAAGAGACGTTTGTAAGTAAGGGCGTGTATTTGTGGATAATGTGTGTTCTCCCTTCTGTGGTGTTTGGGTTGATGCTTTGCATGGCTTTGCGATTACGGGCGAGAAGTTGGCGCTGGCATTGTGTCTTACTCATTGGGAATAGGTTCGCAGGATAGATCTAAGTATTTGTGTATTCAATATTTTGTTATCGATTTCCGAAAAGTCATGCTTGAATGAATAGGCAACTATACCGTAAGACATCGAGTGGCGTCCGATTGTGAACAGGACACATGCAAGGCAGGAACTGGTGGTGCTGTCGCTTCACCCACCAGCCGACGCGGCACAGCTTCCATTCTATCGTCTTCATTTGGCACACGGAACAGATGTTCGCTTCTTTTATCAAGTTGAAGTAGGATGCCATCAGCTCTTGTCCTATTGGCAGGTAGGTTTGTGAGCCAGGACCAAAACACATACACACGATACGACGTCGAATCGTGGGACGTTGCAACGTCATCGATGCGATGTCGTGTCGTAAAAATCAACGACGTGCATCGTAAAAAATCGATCACAAAAATGACCACCTGTACCGTACTCCTGTGTGTCAACACAGAATTAAGGTTTATAATCAAATGGGGCGAGCGCGGCAGCCCTGCGTCTCGCCCCAAACGGTAACGGTGTCGCGAATCCAGAGGTTTACCTCATCTAAAAATATGCGTACCGCGCTAAAATAAGTTTTCACTTCAAAAACCTCGCATATACCAGGGTAGCTACCGTGGACTCACAAACCCAATCGTAATTTTTAATTTAGGTAAATTGTATGTACAGAGACGGGCGGTGCGTTTAACGTCATCCTAGTGATGGAACTCGTTCCACGCGCTGCATTATAAGAATTTATCGTAAACAGACAAAACAATCCAAACCAAAACTTACGTAATTCTTGCTTGGTGTATTTAATGTATTGGGGGTGGTGTAGAGGTTAATAACCTCTCTTTCTGATACTTAACTAGATTATGGGTTCATACCAATTTAGTTTAGGATGATGCTATGTGACCCTAGGTGCTTAAGCTAAGTGTCCAATTTCTTGATTAATAGTTCAATAATGCTGCAACAGCTTCATGAATTTGGAAGAAATTTAGAATATTTAGATGTATCTAACGTTTGTTCTAGACTAAAGTTTGATTTGTAACCAATATATCAAGACATACTATAGGAGGTAATTAGAAAATGTATTTATCAATTGGCTACCTGCTGATATAGCCATCATCAACCTGGACTGTTCTGCCTCTTCTTCGAAGATTTCGTTCTTCCGTGTCTTATAGATGATATCAATATCGATATGATTTGACTCTGCAAAAATTTCAGACATGCCGCCCTGCAAATCATTGTAACAGTTTGGTCGATGCAAAAATACAGTTTTATAAAACCTTAACAAGTTAAAATTACTGGCTTTACCTTCTGGAAGCCGAACCCCATAAAGCAAGAAAATGCTTCAGATAGATGATGGGTGCCGAGCTCTGGCTTTTCCCTTCTCAGATGCAGTTCCCCGAGGAGATGTAAAGCTCGGCCCAGCTGCCTCCGCAGACCATGTTCCATAGCCAACGCGCCCATCTCGGTCAGCAGTTTCGCAGCAGCCTCGTGCCCACCCAATCTGTTGAATTACCTATTTAACTGGTTTCTGTTAATTTTGCATGAATATTCTCATGCCATACTATATGAATATGTCTAATTGTGAGAAACATATTATGCCGTAAACTCATATTTTTTTTGAATGTTTGTTGCCTCAAAACATCTTCATTTATAAACAGATTTGAAAAAATATTTTTATTTGTTTTTTTGTGTTCCATTCTTATGGGTAAAAAATAGGGAATGAAATATTGAATAGAATTTTAAATTAAATTAAATAGAACCTTAAATTTAGTAATTTATTTATAAGGAGTTATAGATTTATATAAATATGATTTACAATGATATGATTTCCAAATAAATTAAAATTTTATTCAATGAAGTCATTTTTCTTTTAGTTTTTAAAACGTATTTTTTTGAAGATGACTTTTAAAGAGTCTAGTCTTGTTGACATCAAAAACACAGTACAGTACAACATCGAGAATTATAATAATATTCAAACAAAGAATGGCCTTCACAGAGAGAATATGGAATATTTACGATTATGATGTGTGAGGAGCTTTCAGCCTTGGAAAATGCTTTTAAAACCCGAACATAATCACTTTCGGATATTTTATGAACAGTATTCACATACATTAATATTAATGTCCTCCCATAAACTGGTAACTTGGGTAGGGTCAAGAAGTTATTTTACTTCCCGATTAGGCTTAACAGACTTATCACAAAATACCGTCCAGCAGCCGAAGCATCATTTTATGTAATTTATGTAGCATTTTGTGTAGTTGTAATTACGTTTATTTAAAGTTTTTTATGTAAATATTTTTAAAAAATACGTATTTATGGTATAAGTTTGACTTAATAATATTAATGTACGGTTAAATATTACTTATTTCTCATTGTTTTATTTGGTAAATCTTACAAAATAAAACACTTACTGAGAAACCTTAAATTAATAAACTAAACAAGTATTTACTATGTTTTATAATACAGTAAGCGTGTTATACTATATTCTTATATTAATAAAACAATTTCAATTTGCATTAACATAGAAACAAGGTTAAAAAAATGTGTGCGTCGCGGGACACCCGACAGAAGTGATAACTTAAACTTATCTAACTAGCGCTGTGGGTTAGAGTGAGAGGAGCCTGCCTACTGCTGCCGTATGCGTGAGAGACAGGGAAGCCAGACAGACTGGCGCCGTAACGCGTTACGTAACGAAGCGAACGAAAAATCGGAACAAAACAAAAAAAAACATGACATTTTGTTTCTAGAACTATCTGTTCCATTTCTATAACTCTCAGCGACTATGGCAAAAAACATTAACATTATTATCTGACATGCTGTTATGCAGGTTTATACCGAGTGACATTGGAGCCAGCTTGAGGAGGTTGACTAAGGACTAAGCACTGTAGTGTTAGTGGCGCCTTCCGTTCGTTCTTAAAGTCGATGGTTTGAATCTGATCGTGCACCAAAGAAGTTTTGTGTTTGTAAAATGTATGTGTGCTATACCAATACTCAAACAGTACAGGAAAATTACATGAGAAAATGTCGTAAAACCTGACAAGTTCAAGCACATGTGCCAAGAGCATAAAAGGAGCCTCTCAGGCGCATTTTAGTCTTCTCACCACACTGGTTCGAAATAATCAGTGACACAATAAGAAGACCCCTCACAACGTGAACGTTTTCATACGAAATATATGTGAGTAAAATGCATTCGCTTTCGTGGAACCCTAATAATGTTTTTTTACATAGAATTCTGAACAGAACAAGCTAATGTAAAATGTACGCAGTGTTGCAACCTACCTGTTTTAATAACGATATGAATAATGGAAGTTCATGATGTATAAATGTGCGTAGGTATTAATTCAAGATATACTAACCTAAGTAGGTTTTAATGTTTTATTTATCAATAAGGTAGGTACGTAATTAATAAACAATAGCGCACTGAACTATATTTGCTTTATACCTATAGGTGGGCGTATGATAGGTAAGGACGAGATAGTATTTAGCATTTTAGAACAAACTGCTGCCTGTGACTTTGCACGCATGGTACCTACATAAAAAGTAGTCTATACCCGTCCCCAATATACCATCTATCTGCTTACCAAATTTCATCAAGATCAAGAAACAGGTTTACTGGCTCAATTTTAACTGCAGCAAACTGTTTCGAGTATATCTAGCTACTTAAGTCTAATTACCTACATACTTGTTGAGTTATGGTCTCTTTAAATCATACTTTTATCATCTACTCACCTCACCACACACATTTTTCACACACACTTCTCACACACACTTCTCACATACACTTCTCACACACACTTCTCACATACACTTCACACAAACACATCCATTTCTAATGCGATTAGTATTTAATCAACTTAAAACATGTTTTGAATTTATGATATTTCATATTTTATATTTAAAAACATGATTTTGTTTAAAATAAAAAAAATCTATTGCTTATGTTCTATGTTTGCTTTTGTATTTTGCAATTATTGTAGTACTTAGTTTTAATTGTTGGTTTTTCTTTTGTTTTTTAAATTTACCTATTCATACATACCTATACTCACTACCCATGAGTTATAAGCGAGTTGAATACAAAATGTGGATTAAAATTGGTTAAAGTTTGACATATCTACACTTTATTATATTAAACTAAATTAATAACTGTGAATCCTAGATTACGATAAATAAATAAATAAATAAATACATCAGTTTAGCCGTTTAGCCGTGAAAAGGTAACAAACAAACAGACAGAATCAAATACGAATATGAACCTTCACCACAGAATACTTATTAGTAGAAGTATAGAAGGCAGACTTCATGAAAAAATTTAATAATCGTAATAGTCGTAATAAGCGACTCTTATTACGACGCAATAAAGTTCAATTTAGCACACACAAACGCTTAGCCCCTAGCATTATACATATATACTTACATAGTGCCTCTCTTTCTAGTGCGAACTCTATCTCGTCTGGCACGGCACTTTTGCCCAACAGAACGTGTGCGTGTGCGAAAGTGGACAGTACGCCTGGCCTACACATAAATAATGATGGTGTTTGCGGACTAAAATTACCGTGTTGTATTGTTTAGTTGATAAAATGTCCTTTTAGTTAAGAAGAGACCTTATAATAATAAGTACCCGGATAACCAAGCTTCGCTTGGTATAAAACACGGATAAAACGACGCGACGTTTTGTAAAAATGAAACCTGGGTAGATCGATTTATCGCCCCGAACCCTGCATACTAAATTTCATGAAAATCGTTGGAGCCGCTTCCGAGATTCAGATTATATTTTTTTTTTCTACTTGTCCAATGTATTTATGGTGTGCAATAAAGTATTTTCTATTCTATTCTATTCTACTCGTATTTTATTCTATTATAATTACAAGAATTGCTCGTTTAAAGGTATTAATAATAATACATGTATTTATTTCTCCTTACAAAGTGTAATGCTACAATTTATTGGGACATAATATTAATGTACTGAACATGTAGGTACATTGTAAGAAGTTGGTGCCTGAGATAGGTTCTGCAGAACCTGTTATACAAGTCACCAGGGACTTCCGAAATAAGTAGCTGCTGATTGACTGATTGATGGTGTTAAAAATGTTCTTAGCAAGGCAATACAATTTACACAATTGATTGAGATTTACACAGTATGTTCATTATTCACTGTTACTTTCATTTCTACTACTTGTAATCACGTCCACTTAGGAGTATGTGTTTTATTCCTACTTGGTCCCAATAAAGGATCCAAGGGAAGACCAGCGCAGGTTTTTAGCCTGCACACGCTGAGTTGGAACCTTTTTGCAATTAAGCCAATTTTTATGTTATTTAATTGTTTTCATTTGTTTGTTTTATGTACTTATTCCATGTTTTGTTATTTGTTTCTGTAGTTACAAATAAATGTTTCTGATTAATTGATTTTAATTTCAAAAGTTAGGGTTTTTTTTGTCGTATGATTTTGTCAAGAGTGAACTTTCATGATAGAATTTAGGTGGGAAATATGACGGAAAGGAATATAAGGTCACTATATGCTAGGCTATATTGCGTAGGTAGATTTACCTATTAAGGGCTACTACACAGTTCCATACCCTACGCAAACAATATATTTTTAGCAGAAGTTAATATGAATAGGTGTTACTTTTGCATCACAGCCGCCATGTGCATCTTCGTCTGACATAGCCCATCGATATTGTTACATTCTGTGTAGATCTTCAACGCTCTCTCGAATGTCTTTTGCGCATTGTTCAGGTTGTTCATCATCAATTGGCAGATCCCTATTTCGATAATCGCTTCTGCAGTTTTTACAGTTTCGTTCGCTGAAATGATAGTTTTATGTTTATTTTCCGCAATCAGCTGAAAATCATTGTACTTTAACCTGTTGGCTATTTACTTGTCAATTTGGGCCGTAGACTCGCAACTGGCCCAAAAGTGCCAGCGCGGGAAATGTTACACATAAACATTTCCCGCGTTTTATTTTATTCCGGCGGTTAGCGGTTGATTGATGTGGCCTGAAGGAATCCTTACCGTTCATTTGATACACAATACTCTATGGTCGTTGAACATTTTGATTGAGATAATCTGTTAAAATTCGGCGACATTCAGAAGACAGAACTTCAAACATAAGCTCTTCTTAAACTATGCATTAATTAAATGTTAAAAGGAGCACCATCTAGGGCATAAGTACTCTGAGCAAAGATGACCTTTTGTGTGGACCAAATGTAGGGCACATTTTGTCGCTATTTAGTGACTATCTGCTCTGTAATCGTTCTTAACTTATTGTTAAGTCTATAGTTGACTTTTGAAATATATTTAAAAAATTCATACCAATATTATGAATGCGAAAGTAACTCTGTCTGTCTGTCTGTTACGTTTTCACGTCTAAACCACTGAACCGATTTTGATGAATTTTGGTATAGAGCTAAATGGGACCTTGGAAAAGGATGTAGTTTACTTTTTATGGAAGTACCACGCGTGCGAAGCCGCGTAGAGCAGCTAGTAATATATATCTAAAAATGTCTCGTAGAAACTCTAAAACGGCTCGACCAATTCGATTTTTTTGCTATGTTCGCCTCGACACTGGGTTGGCTTACAATCAAATAATTTGTTTGTGGCACGAAGTTCCCCGGGTTGTATTTAATAATTATCATCTTATCTCTAAAGTTTACCTCGTTTGAATTTGATACTTAATGTGTAGTAGGTAGATAATATTTTTTTTTTTCTGATATAAGACCGATCAGAACCGATTCTGATTTCAGCGCCGATAATATGCGTCAAAGTATTTACTCGGAAACAAGTGTTATTTATAATATTTTACAAAAAGTAAATTTATGACCGATATAATTATAATAATTTAGTTTAAGTTTATAACTTAGAAGGTATGCATGATAATTATAATATATAATTAAAATATCTATTAATTATTACTCTTATTAAAGACATTGCATGCCTCAATCTATACCTGTAAAAGAGCTTAACCGGACTGACTGATTCATCATCGCCGAGCCGAAAGCGCTGAAGCTAGAAAACTGAAATTTGGAAGGTAAGCTACCTTGCAAATTTCAGCTTTCTAGCTTCAGCAAAACCTTTTACCTTATTGGGTGGTTTTGCCTTTTACAGCAAAACCCAATAAGGCGGGATTTTTTTAATTCTACCCCTAAGAGTGTAAAAAGAGGTGTAAATTATGAATGTATGAAACTTTTTAACACATGAATAAATAAAATGCAAAATAAAACATGTTGTAGGATTTTTCAAAATAACCCAAAAAAAGGGGTAAAATGGGGTGTCAAAGTTTGTATGGGATTTTTTTAAGGGGTGGTGTGATTTCTTAGAAACTTGGTTGGATATATAAAATGCAAAATAAATGGACACGTCTTTCAGGATTTTTCAAAATAACTCTCATAGAGTAATAAAATGGGGTGTGAATGTTAGTATGGAAACTTTTTAATGAGTTGTTTATCAATACAATTTGGCAAAGAGATAACCTGGGGAAAGATTTAAACAACAATTCCTTTCAAAAAAAATGCGTACTAAGTCGCGAGCAACAGCTTGTAAGGCATATATTAATATACTATTCAATAAAAACTACATCTATTAAACAATTTACTTCAAGCAATAAAATAACTTTGAACTTTGAAGGTTATTTGCTCAGAGAACGTCTTTAAATTTCACACGGCAGTGTGAATTGTCAGTAATATTTATTTATTCAGCCAAAGAATTAATTTCCAAAAATACTCATAAACAATTGGGTTAATGGATTTGAACTTGCTCAATTTTAGCAGTCTCATTAGATACTCTATGCATATAACTTAACACATTAAATAATTACGTTTTTAAAACTAAAATGACAACCGACTTTATGTATAAAAAGCAAAATATAAAAATTTGGTTTCTTCCAAGTGGATGACATTTAATAAAAAAAAAAATAATTGAAATACCTAACTACTGAGCCGATTTTTATGAATTTTATATGGGACCAATCGGGAAGTATTATATCTTTTCACATAAAATCAGATTTTGTCAAATCGGTTCATAAATGACGGAGGTATGAGATAACAAACATAAAAATTAAAATAAAACAGTCGAATTGAGAACTCCCTCCTTTTTTAAAGTCTGTATAATATAAACAGGATATCGTAGAGAAACGTCTCGTAACTGAATATATAAAATGGTCGAACCATCAATAGCTCGCCGCTCCGCCAGTCGCGACAACCGCTCAGATTTTCCCGTGTCCTTCTTCCTGACCGCCCTGGCTTTACTGAGCAACACACGATGGAGCTGGATAGCAGTGGATTTGAACACTGTGTCAGGAGGCATTTCTCCTTCGAGGAAGGTAACGACACCTGGCTCGTACAACGGCCAATCCTTGAAATAACCATTGCATTATGTTATAATAATTAATCATAAAAACCTTTACTCACTGACCAATTTACAGTAAATTTTAACTATTTTTGAATCCAGTTTAAACATACAACATAAAAATTAAATTTAGGACCATAGTATGTTAGTATTTGTCTTACTCTATGGTAGGGGTGGGTTGGGTTTACACAATTTGATAAAAAAAATACAAACACTACAATCGAATGGTGATAAAATTATTTCATCATTACTCGATTACAATGCTTGAGGAACGGGCTATCCCATATATTTAATAATGCGTTCAAAATGATGTTAAGACGCCCATGCAGCCTGCATAGCAATGAAGCGATTTTTTGACGCATGCTTGCATGGAAACCATCCGTGCTAGTTGTATTATTAATAGTTACCTTTCCGACGGCGCTGTCCCTGACCTCAGTCAGTATTAGGTAAGGCTCATCTGGATCTGTTCCTGGAACTTGTTTTATTATATAATTAATACCAAAATAATTATTACTGAGCCATTATTTTGGCTCAGTGTAAAGTACGAATTCTACGCTGAGCCTATTGGACTTGTCAGCTAGCATACCGGTTTAACACGTGGTGCCGACGTGGCTGGTTTATCGCACAATATTGTTATTAGTTTTGTGCTAGTAAGAAGAGAAGAGCTGGCAATAGAGAAGAAAAACTTGAAACAAGCCCGGCTCGCTGCCAGCCGTTATGCATCTGCAACCGAACCGACACCGCATGTACTGATTCGTCTTTCCTGCGGGTCTTGTTGGCAAGGTCAAGAGGTTAGTGTGGGTACCTGGGAAGGCCTGCCCTATCAAACAGAATCCCAGGCAGAGTGACGTCAGTGGAGAGGAAGCTTATTCCACCTCAGCTTGCTGGAGTGGATCCATGAACAAAAGTTTTTAATTACAATTAACTGCTCTGTAACTTTACTGACGCCACCTAAATCACCTTTAACAGATGAACGAAGACCAATAATGATTTGTGCTAGTGAGAGGATATGAACAAACCAATATTTAAGATTCGTTTCTTTATTGAACAGGCTATGGTATCATTGAGTCTGTAGTTTCGTTGGACTAACAAAAATTTTGTAAAATTGAGAGATGGGTAGGCCATTGGTATGGGATGCTACTTGCGTAGACTCTAGCCGCAACGTGGCAATGCCGCCAGTGTCTTGGGGATGCTGGCTTCTGGCAGTGATCAGGATCAGTTGAGCTATCTATAATTCGTTTTAAGTAAAATGATTTAAGAAAGCACAACGTGTATTTTATATGACTGTATTATTTCTTTAAATAAATTATTAAATTTGAATTTTGGTGCATGCAAAGTATTTGAATAAAAAGTTGGCTAATCTTCCAAAATAACAGAATCACTACGATTGTCTAGCTAAATTTTCACGGAAACTTAATCATTTATGAAATAGAACCTCTTCGCATCAGGCGAACCTATCTATCAGTTTAGTGTTCCTCAAATCGTATACACAGAAAAGACGCCGGCTGCGCCAATGTTTATCAGAATCAAAATAAACTTTAAAACTTAAGATATAAACTCACATTTGTCTAATAGAAACTTGGCGAAGTGGTATTTACAGCAGCTTTTCTGGCGACCACCATCAACAAGATACTGGCTCGAGACCGCTATTGACGCTAGGTAGAACTTTTCAGCCAGCCACAGGATGCCCTTTCCTTTCTCCGCGTAATGCATTGCTAGTTTCAAGAGTATTAAACACTCATTCCTTGTGTTTTCTGAAAACAAAAATAATAATGCCGGAAATTTCACACGGTCATCTAGCCCCAAAGTGACCGAGCTTGTGTTATGGGTACATGACTGATATACTTACAATATACTTTTGTAAATACATACATATTATACATACAAACCAGAGACAAATGCTTGCAGATCATACAAAAAATTTCTCGTGGTGGCTTTCGCTCTCTGCGCCACAAAGTTGTCACTAAATAAACAGATGGTAGATAAATGGTAGATGAAGCAAGGTAGTGTAGTGGTAGCACTTTTATCCTTCGATCAAAAGGTCGTGGGTTCGAATCTAGTCATGTACTAATATTTTTGCCAGTGCTACCAATAAAAGGTTGTCATTAAAGTTTGATAAATCCGCAGAGTGTGTACCTGGTGCCTTGTATTACAAGTTCTTTGAACCTATCTCAGTCACCAGTCTGTCGCAAAACAGGTACTTAGACCAAAAAAGTGACACGCTTAGATAAACCGCCCGACAATCGAGGGAGATAAGCAGCTTTGTACGTTACGAGTACCTTTGTTGTTTGAGAGATACAATAATACAATTATTATCTCAGCTGTCAGCCCAGTTGGTAGTAGCTCTACCTTCTGCATTGTAGGTTAAGGGTTCGATTCCCTCCCAGGATAAACATTTGTGTGAAGAACATATATAGATGTTTGTTCTGTGCCTGGGTGTTATAAAGTATCATAAATATGTATTTAAAAATATATAAGTATTCTATCAGTCATCTAGTCACCATAATACAAGCTATGCTTAGTTTGGGACTATATGGTGTTTTGTGTATTGTCCAGCGATATTTATTATCACTACATAGTATAAAACAAGTGGCTTTCCGCTGTCTGTCTGTCCCTATGTATGCTTAGATCTTAAAAACTACGCAACCGATTTTGATGCAATTTTTAATAGATAGAGTGATTCAAGAGGAAGGTTTATACGTATAATACATGCATAATATAAATAATAAATAAATAAATAATCTCGGACATTTCACACACCATCATCCTGGCCCCAAAGTAAGCAGACTTTGTGTTATGGGTACCTACCAACATGACTGATAAATACATACATACATATTATACATAGAAACACCTAGACCCGAGACAAATACTTGCAGATCATACAAACATTTGTCCCGCGGCAGGAATCGAACCCGCAACCTTCTGAGTCTCAACCTGACCTTAGCCCACTGCGCCAAAGAGGTCGATATAGTAGAGAAACACTGATCATTTTAGAGGTTTCTAATGTGAATGTGTCGTAAATAAACACATTTTTTTGCGCTTACATTGCAAACGTTGACTGAAACGAGATAGATCAAAATAATGTACTACAGTATTGTACAACTTAAAAAGTTCTACAAAAAAGTCCGCGATGGTATATGTCTATCTCTTAAGATATGTTATTCTCTTAGATAACGTTGTAGGTATATAAAGACATTCTGTAGTATATATAGTAGGTATTAGCATTGCACCCGTGCGAAGCCGGGGCGGGTCGCTTGTTATCTATATATTAATACGCGAAGCAAAAACTTTGTACCCCTTTTTTACGAAAATTACGAGGCCGTCCTCGCAATTTTCGTATGAGTATGAGTATGAAATTTCGCACACTAAAGTTTATATAGAGAAGGAGTGCAGAATGCAATTTTTTTTTAATTATGCATAAAAAATACATTAATTATTAATTTGTTATGGTCTGGAATTTCGAACAGTGGGCGACCTAGTAATTATTATTATCAAACATCGAAGGAAAACATCGAGAATATCAGCACAACATAGAACCCAAAATAATCGAAGGTAGGCATTGGTTAGTACTCATATCTGTCACATACGATGTACTTATTACTGAGAAAAGCGTGGGGATGTGCTAAAAGTATTTTTTTGTTTTCTTTTTGCCAGATTTTTTTGCTGTGTGAAATAAATGTCCGGCATTATTATTATTTAATAATAATAATGCCGGACATTTCACACAGCATCATCTGGCCCCAAAGTAAGCAAAGCTTGTGTTATGGGTACCACATGACTGATATACTACTTAAATACGTTTTTTTTTTGTAAATTTTACTCTATTATTATTATTTTAATTGAAATAAATAAATTGATATATTTATATCTTTTTTAATAAGTACTGCTAGTTTTAATAATCAAGTTACTAAATCAATAGTAAATATTAGTGGGAAATTCACATAACATCATCTAGTCCCAAATTAAGCACAGCTTTTATTATGGTGACCAGACAACTGATATAATACATATACATTTGTTAATATATATAGTACTTTATAACACCCAGACACATAACAAACTTTGTTCATTACACAAATATTTGTCCTTGGAGGGAATCGAACCTTTAACCTACAGCGCAGAAGGCAGAGCTACTACCAACTAAGCTGACAGGCCATTTAGTGGATAAGTTATTTAAATTATTGATTTTAATGAAATTTAACAAGTCTGAATAAAAAATTACTGAAAAATAATAATAAACAAAGACTGGATGCTTTAATGTACTTCAGTTTTAGCTTAGGTCTAACATAAACTGCTGCAGGTTCAATAAATGTAGGTGGTAATAAATTAATTAAATAAATTAATATTAATAAATTACCTAGTGGCAGGAACGGTACAGTTTCATAGTGGAACTTTACCACAAAAACAACAAAATTGTACGAAATAACAAGTGATTGATGACTTCTGCGAGTCCAAAGCTGAGATCAATAACGTTTAGTTTTTTTCCATTACATTGTTTTTGTTGCTAAAACTATTATGTTGTTAATAGAGATACAGACGATGTGTTTTTCCATAACATTGTTTTTGTAGCTAAAACGATTAACTTGTTAATAGAGCCACAGAAATAGATCCAATCATTGAAATGCTTATATTATAGGTATATTTTTATTCATAAGGCTTATCGTATTGCCAAGTATTCATCGCCAAACTTTTTTTTTTTTGGTCTACAATTTACATAACACCAACTACTCCCGAACTAAGCATAGCTTGTATTATGGTGACTAGATGAATGAAAGAATACTTATATATTTTTCTAACACCCAGACACAGGACACTTATGTTCATGTCAGGTTTAGGTATGTCTTTTGGAAATTAATATAATATTAGGTATATTGAGTAAACTATGTTCTGGATGTCCGTGAAGTCAATATTGGCCTCAGCGGAAGACCAGCGCTGCAGCATGGCAACATGCAGTAGCATTATGCTGAGTTGTGGGCCATTCCACCACCACTCAACCCTCACTTATTTGTAAATGCTCTTTGTTTTAGTATTAGTCACTGTCACAGTTTTTATAGTATTGTTTGTATTTAGATTGTATAGTGGTGGCTGAATAAATGATGTTTCTCTCTTTCTTTCTTTCTTTCATCACACGTTCGTTCTGAGAGGGAGTCGAACCATCAACTTATAGCGCAAAGGGCAAAGCTACTACCAACTAAGCTGACAGGCCAGTTTAATATCAAAGTCTTATAAGTTTGACTGCTATAAATATAAAAAAACATAGGTTTATCTCAAGGTCAACGAAAACGAAGCGTAGGACGACCTCCCACCCGATGGACTGACGACATTGTAAAGATCGCAGGAAGTCGGTGGATAGAGAGGGCTCAAAATCGTTCTTCCTAGAAATCTATTGGGGAGGCCTATGTCCAGCAGTGGACTTCATAAAGGCTGATATGATGATGATGACTATGGTTCCACGGTGCTTTTCTGTGAAACATGGAATCAGTTGTAAGCACGCACTAGCGGAATTTTCCGTGGCTCCCAACTGGCAGGTTTGCAAAATCATCGCAGTTCAAACTGCGGTATATTAGTAATGTGTATTAGCTGTATAAAAAATGGAGGGTAGGCATATTGAAACTCACTATTCTCACTCACAGTAATTCAGTTTTAATTTTTAAAACGGTCCTATCTAGCCATTTCGATGTGATAGTTAAGAGGAGAGATATTCAATTATATGTGTTTGGGTGTTACTTAAGAATGTATTTAAACATTCTTATTTAAAAATACGTATACGTATCAGTCATCTTGTCAATATAAGATAATTAATGCTATGTTTGGGGTTAGATAGTGTGTATTGAACACCAATATTTATAAAAAAAAAATTGGGTTAAACCCACAGAGGGGTTTTTTTTTTTTTTACCAAATTTTTCGTTTATAAATATATTTTAAATCTATATATCCTAGGTCTGTGGTTAAACCATAATTCAGTTAGAATGTACAAACCTTTGTACTCTTTAGCCAAAAAAAGTGTAAATCCACTCTCTAATATTCAGTTCTCTACTCCTGTGCGTTGGTATTGATTTTCAGTTATCTACCGATATTGCTATCTGCTCCCAGCCACTGTACCCGACTGGTACATAGATATAACAAGTGGGCTATATATTTTTTCAGGTCCACATTATGTATTAATACATAAATATCTATATACTAATACGTGAAGCCAAAACTTTGTACCCCTTTTTACGAAAATTGAGAGGACGGAGGAGTATGAAATTTTGCACAATTCTAGTTTATATAGAGAATAAGCGCAGAATGCTAGTATTTTTATTAAATTATGCATAAAAAATACATGAATTTTTAATAAATAATGGTTTTTATTTCAACCATTGGGCGATCACTAGTTTATTAATATTGCTTGATTGAGCAAATAAACGTCTAAACATCAACACAAATATTACTACATAAAAATATTACTACGAGTAAGATAGGACAGGTTGACAATTTGTAATGACAGTTCAAGATTATACCTTTATCTCTTTCTTTCTCAGCTTTCTGCAGCTGACTACAAATGTGCTCCAAATAGTCGGGTCTCTTCCTCAAGTCCACCACAATCCCTATGTCATCTTCCGCGACTAGCTGCATATTGTCGTAAATCAGGTCTTGAAGGTAGTCAGAAGATTCTATAAACCCTGAATCCTTAAGCTCTATAATAAGGCACTCGTGTAGAGGTAACTTTCGACTGAAAGAGAAAAATGTATAAAATGATAAATAAATAATGCCGGACATTTCACACAGCACCATCTGGCCCCAAAGTAATATATACGTATTTACATAGAAACACCCTGACCCGAGACAAATACTTGCAGATCATTCAAATTCGCGACTCGCGGCGGGAATTGTGGTGAAATGTAAGCAGCGAAAGACAAATTTGCTTGGCAATTATTCCTAGCGATTATTATTATTGCTTGTACGTGGCCTTGTATTTGTGGCTTCATTGATTAATGATAGCCTGAGGTTAATCCCCAGGCAATCATCACCTTCGATCCCCATGTAAACGCCGTACTGCCTATGTACAAGTCAACTAAACAACATTGTTAAGTAAAGAATGAATATTTATAATAATTTATGAGTCCACAGCATAATTCATCAAATTGAGTTGGTCACACGGAACTAAGGTCTACGTCAAAGTTATGCTCTATCTACACTTATAAGCGGGTATCCCTAATACCTACTTGCACCTTTGAGTTTTTAAGTTCTGAACAATAATGATAATTATAATGTAAGGTACTCCTAACATTATATTTATTTACATGGTGCTCTCTTTTTATCGTGTAACTTGATCTCGTCTGGGGCGGCACTTACTCCGAACAGGTTAAATGCACCAATGTACTTGTAACTAACTACTTGCACTGAGGCAGTGCGCAAACGTGGCACTTTTGTATCAAGCTACCGATGAATATTTGAGTTCAATAGTGGATGATTTCATAATCAGTATGAATTCATCCACTCCCTGCGCATACGTAAACATTTTTTTGTGTCCAGTTGCTTCCACTTAACACATACTTATTGACGATCAAAAAGTGTTCGGTGTCGGTAACTAGAAACTAAAAGTTGTCAGTTAAAGACACAAGCAACATTAACAAATTTCCTTACAATTACTCCCTGCTTCCTGCTATGAATTGCACTGAGCTTGAAACGAATTGTAGTGTAATTGTACAAGCAACGAATTGTACTAGTGGCCAGTAGTAGCAACGGGCGACTGTGTCCGATCACCGCTACAGGACACAGCAACTACGGTTCCCTGTGATAGAGTGCCGTGTCGGCAACAAAAAGTGTCAACGTTTGCGCAGCGCTTAAAGTGCGTACCTGGCCTGCTATAACTGTCAGATTCCATTTACTCTGACAAAAATCTATCTCATGATCGTGCGCGGGTTTTATCACGAAAAGAAACAGTGATATGGGTGAACTCACCGTCTGATCCCTTTAGCGTCCAGTGTATCCAAGCTGAATAACGCTTTATTTCTCATGTTTTCTAAACTGCCTTTTGTTATGCAAGCTACAAGCTTGGGCAAAATGCGCCTATTAGTGACAGCTGGGCTGGTCATCCTGATTTGACTCTTTAGCTAAATTGCAATAAAAAGTGCTATAAAAACTAGTATTTTTATTTAAGAATGGATTTGTTTTGACAGAAAATGTGTTTGTAAATTCATCAAATGTTTGACAGTTTCGAGAAAGCATTTGTCATTTTCTCCGATTTTCCACGTCTTGATATTTTGACAAAAAAGTTTCTAGTTTTTTCAGCAAGCAACCTACTTGCAATGATAGCTCATTGTACACAGTGCTGTATTTCTTTTTAACCTTATTAGAGGTCTATATAAATAAATAAAATAAGGATATTTTATCTACATTATGGGTCTTCAAATCACTATTCATGGCGAAGGACACCGAAATACAAAAATTGACTTCTTGTTATTTTTTATTGAAGCAAGAAAAACACGTACGTATTTATGTAACACATTCCTATATTTTCCTGATTTTATTACGAGACGAGTTACCAAGCGCGGCTTCGCTTGCAAACTTTGACACCCGATATTCACCCTTTATTTGACACGCACCAAAAGAGCATGAATGAAAGGAGCAGGATTATTTTTGGGCCGTCTTGTAAAGTACGAGTACATATTGCACTCATATAATTTATTCCAGAGTAATTTTGGTGATTTTATTTAAATAAAGCTATAGTTATTGACTCTGGTGTGAATAATTAGAATAGGGTTTTTTTGGGATTCGAGCACAAATAATCCATTTAATTATTTTTTAGGAAAGACACCATTTACATATATTATTATTAAAGAAAGTCTTGTTAGTTACACCACTTATAACTCGAGAACACTCGAAACAGTGTCGGTGCCTCCATAGACAAAATAATATGTGAGTACAACCCGGTTTATCAAAATGTATGTACTATAATATGTATGTACTCACGAAAATTTTGATAGTGAAATATGTTTATTTACCATTTAAACAATAGATACTCGTAAAAATTGTATTTAAAACCACTAAAGTATGTCCTGACAATATTTGGAATTTATACAAACCTCTTGGTTAGGTTGTGTTAGAGTATAGAAAACAACGCGCAAGGCGAGCGAGCGAAGCGAGCGTGACGCAGTAGCGGCCGCCGAAGTGCCAGAAGAATAATACAAGGTCACGGTAGGAGCATAAGGACAAATTGGTCCTCGTGCTCCTACCAGTAGGAGAACCGAGTAAGAGCAAGATGAAACGGTCGATTATTGATACAGGCTTGAGTTTGTGGAAATCCATTACAAAACATTAAAGGGATGGATAAATATTTAGTACTATTCCGCCAATCTATTTCCAATGACACGATGCAGACGCATGCACCTCCCTCCCGCCCGCAATTAAAAAGCCATGCCAAGCGTTGGTAAAAGGTTAACGCACACAATGTACACATGCAACCTCAAAAAGAAATTCGACACGAATTTAACCTCTCCACGAGGCAACCTTAGGAACACTGGTCGATTAGGAGTTTATTGTTTTTCCGCCGAGTAAGATGAGGTTGATGAGGAAGTAGATGGAAATAAGGGGATGGCTAATGGAATTAAACCATGATACTTAGAATCTCACGATGTAGTCAGAATGAGGTCAACGGAACTCCTCGAATAATACCAGTAAGCAGTACACACCATCTTTGAAATTACGATTTTAAAAGCAACACATCTTTGCTTTTAAAATCGTAATTTCAAAGAGCTTATTGTATTATAAATAAGTCCAGCTGGGTACAAACGCGAGGACGAAGTCGCGGGCGATCTGACTAATTACTATAAAAGCTAAAAAACAAAACAACTTACACGAGTCAAGTATCTAACAAAGTAAATAAAGTAAATCTAACCTCTAGGTCACCTCTTGGTATTTCTGTGTATTCGGTATAAATATTCCTCTCAGCTCAAGTGGCTCTGCCTTCTGCGATGTAGATTGTGTGTTCGATTCCTAGGAAAAATATTTATGTGATGAACATAGGTGTTTTTTTCTGCGTCTGGGTGTTATAATAATGTTATATGTATTTAAAATATATCAGTATTGTGTCAGTAATTGGGCTGCCATAATTTAAGTTTTGCTTAGCTTGGGGCTACATCACTATATATGCCGTTGTGTGGATCGTGCACCAATATTTATTAATATTTCTATAAAGCTATGAAAAAAAAAACACGTGAATCACAGTCAATTAAGTAAATCTAACCTCTAAAGTCATCTCTTGCTGGTGTACACGTACTTGGTACATATTCATATAAAAAAGCTTAACAATTTAATGGAAGCATAGTAACGACGTAGTAGGTAAGTATATTTAGTAAGTACAAACATTAGTCCAGTACTGCGTTCCTAGTAGATACATCTAAGAAAATTCTAAGAGAAATCTATCAAGCGAATCAATAGAACTGGTGCGGGGGCTGCATGTGCCGAGGACCTCAAAAGGCGCAAAAATGCCGGTCTTGATAAAGCCTACATATTTGAACCTTTTGGAGTCGAGACTCTGGGCCCGTGGCGAACAAGAGCCCACCACGTTTTCAAAATTAATTCGACCGTTTCCACTTGCTCCTACTCGGTTCTCCTACTGTTAGGAGCACGAGGACCAATATGTCCTTATGCTCCTACCGGTAGGAGTATTTATCTATTTTCGTCCTAAGTATATTCTTCTGGCGCTTCGGCGGCCGCTGCCGCGGCAGGCTCGCTTCGCTCGCTTGCCTTGCGCGTTGTTTTTTATACTCTAACATAACCTAACCAAGTGGTTTGCAATAAAAATCTCATCCAAACCGATCTAAATAAAAATTCTCATCTGAAATAAACTGATCAGAGAAAAAATCACCCGTTGAATCAGAGTATGCCTATAAGTAAATATATTTTAGTTATGTCTCGATGCTCCTACTTAGCATTTTACAATTTACTTTTGCAGTAGGAGCATCAGGACATGGGTGTCCCGGTGCTCCTATCAGTAGGAGTATTTAGTAGGAGCACAAGGAAGTACCTATTAATTCACGGCATCTGGTAGATACATTGCGTGACCCAAGAGCTGGGTCTTATCTGGCTTAGCGTATTAGCATTGCCATTCCACGTGACAATGCCGCCAGTGTCTTGGGAACGCTGCCCTCTGGCAGTGATCTGGATCGTTTTAAACAGTCATAAAAGATAGCTCAACTGTTTCACATGTATTTTATATTATTGTATATGTACATTTCTGTAATTATTTATGTATGTATAGCGAATCATGCAACATACAAAGTAAATTATGTAAATCCATGCCTCTTGGCTGTTCTGAGTACCTAGTACATGTTGCAAGTAAGACTTTATTTTGTCCTAATTGTAATGGCGATCAATAAAAATAAATAAAATAAAAATGCCGGACATTTCACACATCATCATCTGGCCCCAAAGTAAGCAGAGCTTGTGTTATGGGTACCATATTTTGTTTTTTTTTAATACATACACATTATACATATAAACACCCACGCAAATTAGACTTTTAGTCTCATTAATCCCATCAATAAATCCCATCGCCGTGGTGGTTCCGGCATAGAATAGGAGCACTCCATCTCCTCCCGTGGATGTCGTAAAAGGCGACTAAGGGAACACACACCGGGGGATTGGGCAGCAGCACCTCCCGAGTACTTAACAAAAAATCTGCGAACACCAATCCGCCTGCCAAGCGAGGTGACTATGGCAAAACCCCCAAAATGATGTACACATATAGAATACGGCCCCCAGTTCCCGGCAGTTCCGCTATTCCTGGCATAGGTGGCGGCCACGGTAACGGCGAAACAGGGGGTGCGAATAATCTCCGGCAGAGGTCCAGCTACCAATCCCAACGACCCCTGGCCCTGGCAACTTACAACGCACGCACACTGAGGACCGACGAGAAGTTGAAAGAGCTGGAAGAAGTAGTAAATAAGTTGCACTGGGATATTATAGGGTTATCAGAAGTCCAAAGAGAGGGAGAGGACACGATAATCCTAAATTCCGGCAACTTATTCTACTACCGGGAGGGCGATCAACTATCTCAACACGGCGTTGGGTTTCTCGTCCACAAATCCCTCGTTTACAACATTGTGAAGATCGAAAGCGTGTCGAGCAGGGTGGTATACCTTATACTCAGAATAACCAGACGGTATTCGCTAAGGTCATACAGGTGTACGCACCTCACTCGAAACGTCCAGACGATGAAGTGGAGGCTATGTATGATGACATTTCAAATGCCATGCAAGCCTCGAAAACACACTTTACGGTTGTAATGGGGGACTTCAACGCGCGGCTAGGTATGAGGAACGGCGATGAACTGAGAGTGGGGCAATTTGGATTTGGACAGCGGAACCAACGGGGTCAGCGATTGGCCGACTTCATGGAAAAAGAGGGGCTCTTTATGATGAACTCCTTTTTCAAGAAGCGTTTGTCCAGGAAATGGACCTGGCTTCACCCCGGTGGACACAAACGCTAGATAGATTTCATCATGACAACAAAAAAGCAAATATTTTAATGATGTCTCAGTGATCAACAGGGTCAAATCCGGCAGTGATCACCGAATGGTTAGACGCTCATTAAATCTTAACGTAAAGCTAGAAAGGTCCCGTCTGATGAAATCTACTCTTCGCCCAAGTCCTGCCCAAATCCAAAACCCCGAGAGCTTTCAATTGGAACTTCAAGATCGCTTACAATGCCTCGCCGAATGCGAATCCGTGGACGAAATAAATGACGGGCTGGTAGAAATTGTCCATGCCATTGGGTCAAAGTTCTGTAAGACTCAGCGCAAAGGTAGAA
The DNA here is from genome assembly GCA_948098915.1 of Lampropteryx suffumata. Taxonomy (NCBI): domain Eukaryota; kingdom Metazoa; phylum Arthropoda; class Insecta; order Lepidoptera; family Geometridae; genus Lampropteryx; species Lampropteryx suffumata. The sequence goes on along the minus strand of OX402551.1, from coordinate 16,263,634 downwards.
CCCAAAAACTCTCTGAGCAAACTCTAAAACTCATGGTAGAACGTAGCGAAATGAAACTGCAATCTTTAGTGGACATGTCGAAATACAGTACGCTAAATAAACAGATCTCTAATTCTATGCGACGCGATTTGCATCTGTATAATACTTCTAATATAAAGAACGCAATAGAGCGCAACCAAGGCTCCAAAGTGTTCGCGAGAGATCTGTCTATTGGGCAAAGCCTGTTGACGAAGCTGAAGACCGACAGTGGCAGGGTCGTTTCCTCAAAGCCAGAGTTTTTACGAGAGCTCGAGAAGTTCTATGGACAACTGTACACCTAATCGCAAAGCCCTGCTACAAGCACGACTAGCGATGCAAGAGCCCGCCTAACCCGACACTACACTGAACACATTCCGGACGTCAGCCTATACGAGATCCGAACGGCTCTCAAGCAGCTTAAGAACCACAAGGCACCGGGGGAAGACGGAATAACGACAGAGCTTCTGAGAGCGGGTGGAACACCGGTACTTAAGGTCCTCCAGAAGCTGTTCAACTCCGTCATCCTCGAGGGAACTACGCCAGAGGCGTGGAACAGGAGCTTGGTGGTACTGTTCTTTAAGAAAGGGGATAACACCCTCTTAAAGAATTACAGGCCCATCTCGCTGTTGAGCCATGTCTATAAGCTGTTTTCGAGAGTAGTTACAAATCGTCTCGCTCGTAGGTTTGACGACTTCCAGCCTCCCGAACAAGCCGAGTTCCGAAAAGGGTTTAGCACCATAGACCACATCCATACGCTCCGGCAGGTTATACAGAAGACCGAAGAATATAACCAGCCACTTTGTTTAGTGTTTGTGGACTAAGAGAAAGCCTTTGATTCTGTCGAAACCTGGGCAGTGTTGCAGTCACTACAGCGGTGCCAAATCGACTATCGGTATATCGAAGTGTTAAAATGTCTGTACAGTAACGCTACCATATCTATCCGACTCCAGGACCATAGCACGAATCCAATCCCATTGCATAAAGGGGTGAGACAGGGAGATGTTATTTCTCCGAAACTGTTCACTTCTGCATTGGAGGATGTTTTCAAGCTCTTGTACTGGCATAGATATGGTATCAACATCAACGGCGAACGCATCACTGACCTTCGATTTGCCAACGATATAGTCATCATGGCAGAATCGCTGGAAGACCTTGGCGCAATGCTCAGCGATCTCAATATCGTCTCTAAACAAGTGGGTCTTAAAATGAACATGAGCAAGACAAAAATCATGTCAAATGCTCATGTTACACCCGTACCGGTACATTTTGAGAGCGATATAATCAAAGTTGTAGACCATAATGTCTATTTGGGTCAGACGATTCAACTAGGCAAGTCCAACTTCGACAAAGAGGTCAGCCGACGAATCCAACTCGGATAGGCAGCGTTCGGGAAATTACGGCATAACTTCTCGTCACAGATACCGCAGAGCCTCAAGACGAAAGTCTTTAATCAGTGCGTGTTGCCAGTGATGACATATTATGGAACTGAGACTTGGTCGCTAACTATTGGCCTCATACACAAGTTCAGAGTCGCGCAACGAGCTATGGAGAGCTATGCTGGGTGTTTCACTACGTGATAAAATACGCAACGAGGAAATCCGTAGAAGAACCAAAGTCACGGACATAGCACTAAAAATTTGCAAGTTGAAGTGGCAATGGGCAGGCCATATAGCTCGCAGAACTAATAACCATTGGGGAGTAAAGTTCTCGAATGGCAACCAAGGACAGGAAAACCAAGCGTAGGACGACCCCCCACCCGATGGACTGACGACATTGTAAAGTCGGTGGATGGAGAGGGCTTAAAATCGTTCGTCCTGGAAATCAATTGGGGAGGCCTATGTCCAGCAGTGGTCTTCCTAAGATGATGAATCCCATAAATAATAATGGGATCAGTGGGAATAACCGGAAATGGTTGGCATAGGTATTTACCTATGTCAACCCCTTTTTTTACCACTTAACCACTTGAGTTTTGATACATGTCAAGAGACACGTAAAACTATATCCTAGAAGATTATTATTCAGTTTATACAATAAAAAAATATAGACGAAGTGCGCCGTCGGCGCGTCGCCTAATATTTATAAAAGATTATCCTAAAAACCTAATCTGTTTGAGCCTAGTGTATCCTGGACCTTTTTTGTATACATTTCGTTGATGAGATTTTCAGTGTATATGTTTAACCCTGGAACACTGAAATACATTGTATAAACATAATTACGTTTTCAAAACTAGAACGAAAACAAAATTCATTAATGTAAAAAAATACTACCGAATTTATAACCCTCTCCTATTTTAGGTTAAAAAAGTTTTTATTTTACGCTTTTTTGTACCTACTTATCATTTTTCGAAATTTATAAATACAGGAAACAGGAAAACAAAATCGAAATTTCGTTTACTTTGATGACATACTTTTTCCAGCTATTTTGATTTAAAAACCAAACTACTGAACCGATATAGATGAAATTTCCATGGGACCAATCGGAAAGTATATTCTTTCAAAAAAAACAAGCTTTTTACAGAACGGTTAATAAATGACGAAGTTAAGAGGTAAAGGCAAATAAAATGACAAGTGTATTTGTTTAAACTAAACTAAATGTATTTCAGTGTTCTAGACACTGAAATACATTCTAAATGCATATTACGTTTTAAAAACTAAAAAGAAAACGGACGTCATTGAATATAAAAAAATACAACCGATTTAAGAACCTCCTTTTTTTGAAATCTGTTAAAAACACAGTTACACCAAAAGTAAGTCTATCGACACGATTTAGAAATCCCCAAGACTACATTCCGCTGATAAAATGCTGCATGGTCCTTCTGATGAGTGTGGCCCTTCGTTTATATCAATGTTACGCTGCTGCTTGTTAGTCTTAAAAACAACATCGTAAAAATCCTATAGATTTATTCTCAAAATGCATTTTTCTCAGTCACTTTTTTTCTCTGATGCTTGTTTTGCAGTTTGAGTCTCCGACTCGTTTCTTCGTTGTAACGACACGGATTTGCTTAGTACAGACGCGGTGCCCATATCTCTCGAATGGCCAGTACCTTCGGAGTCTTCGGGATCCTCTTGCTTATCTACTTTACTCTTCTTGGCGTTTTTTATTGACTTAAGCATTTCTGAAAACAATAATAGTCATAATTTTAGTGAAATTACGTTACACTTATTGAAAACCTTGCATTAAAACATTTACACTCAATTATTCTACGCCACTAAATATTTCACATAGAGTATCATGCATTTCATGAAAGCTTTTCCAGTGAACTTTAAGTCCCTCATGATAAGATGCTAAATGCAATGATCCTCGCGTATTCCTGAAATGTAATGACTATGTATATCAAGACAGCGACTAATCGTCGGCTTTGCCTCAAAAGGCTCAAACAGCGGACATAAAATCTTACCACGTCTGAAGTTTGCTGAAAGCGGCATTTCCACAATCTCTAATTTACCTACACATTTCAAAATTATTTGATGAAAACTATATGAAATTGCGTGTTCTTTCGTAGATTTCATTTGACAGTGAGTGAAAGGGTATAAAGCAAGAGAGATGGGGAGGGAAGCTACAGTGAATGAAGCATCGAAAAGTATGCATATCATCCTTAAAATGAAGCGATCATGAAAGAGTATAAAATATTTAGTATTTATTTTTGAAGTGAAAACTTTTTTTAGCGCGGTACTCATATTTTTAGATGAGGTAAAACCTCTGGATTCGCGACACCGTTACCGTCTAGGGCGAGACGCAGCCGGCTGCCGCGCATAAAACACTAGCTGGTGCCCGCGACTTCGTCTGCGCAGGATTAGTACTTTGAGTAGCTTTTTTTCTTCTCCAAGGTCATATCTATCTTTGTATAAAAATTCATCAATATTATAGTAAGGAATCGTTATATTTTGAACAATTCACACAATACCTTTATAAATTATAGCCTATGTGTTATTCTGATGTATATAAGCTATATTATTGTAAAGTTTCATTAAAATCCATTCAGTAGTTTTTGCGTGAAAGAGTAACAAACATACATACAAACTTTCGCGTTTTAATATTAGTAAGGATTTACCTACATTGTACAATGGTAGTGGTTCTGTTGTTAGGATGCATAGTTATACATAGCCTTCTTCTTCGTCCTATAATGACATCTATCTTGATGACAATTTTGTGATTGAGTTGTTATCTAACTAGGATTGTTTTTAATGAATTATTTTTCTGAGTTCCGGTTTTATAATAAATATTTGTGTTTTTATTTTAATAAAGCTAGAGTTATTGCCTCGGGCGTGAATAAATGAAATAAAAGCTTTTTGTTTCATTGTGGTTCGACTAAAATTAATCCATATAATTGTTTTATATTAAAAACACCATTTCATTTAAAATAACCAATGACGACAAGAAACGACTTTGTGACATTATACTATAAGCAATATAAACCCTTGACACTAACAAAGAAGAAGACACATCGAACTAGTTTATACAAATATGTATATAACCCTTGGTTATAATATTGTAACCATAACAAAAGAAGTACCTACATAATAATAATACTCATTTATCACAAAGTTGCAGTCAGTCATAATTTGTCTTTTCTAAACGTCATCGCGTAATGGCCGTCTAGAACTTTATTGGATTCCTAGTAGAACACATCACATTTAATAAGCTATCCACACTCACGCTAAGAAGTATCAATTTATTGATTAAAGGATAAATCAATATATACCTATAAAAGAGCTTAACCTGACTGGCTGACTGATTCATCATCGCCGAGCCGAAGCCGCTGAAGCTAGAAAGCTGAAATTTGGAAAGTAGCTTCTTTTTACAGCAAAACCACCCACTAAGGTGGGATTTTTTGTAATTAAACCCCTAAGAGGGTGAAAACAAATGTATGAAACTTCTAAATGCGTGGTGCGATTTGCTTGAAACATGATAAGCATAAATAAAATACAAAATAAATGGACACGTGTCACGTGTAACAAAGCGGTAAAATGGGGTGTCAATGTTTGTATGGGAACTTTTTAACGGGTGGTGTGATTTCTTAGAAACTTGGTTTGGATACTTAAACGCAAAATAAATTGACACGTATATTAGGATTTTTCAAAGTAACTCTCATAAAGGAGTAAAATGGGGTGTGAATGTTTCTATGTAAACTTTGTAATGGTGGATGGTGTGATTGGTTTGAAAGTTATAAATAAAATTTGGCAAGGAGATAAATTTCATCCTTTAAACAATCTCTCGACATTGGCAAAATTGACATTAATATGACATTAATTGCATCCTGGGTAAGGATTTAAGCTTAAATCCTTACCCAGGATGCAATTTATCTCCTTGCCAAATTTTATTGATAAGTTTCAAACCAATCACACATACCATCCATTAAAATAATCCCGGAATAAATAATCCCGGACATTTCACACAGCATCATTGGCCCCAAAGTAAGCATAGCTTGTGGGTACCACATTACTGATATACTACTTATATACTTTTTTTTTTGTAAAAACATACATATTATACATAGAAACACCCAGATCCGAGACAAATGCTTGCAGATCGTACAAACATTTGTCCCACGACAGGAATCGAACCCGCAACCTTCTGCGTCTCAGCCGGATCTTAGCCCATTGCGCCGCAGAGGTCGTCTTTTAAAAATTTTCCATATAAACATTCACACGCCATTTTACTCCTATATATGAGTAATTTTTAAAAATCCTGAAACACGTGTCCATTTATTTTATTTATTTAATCGTTTGACTGTACATGGAGTTCCTAACCATAACAAACAAAAATCTTACAAACTTAGAAATAAAAAAAGTACTTAGATAATTATTAAAATCTGCATAAAACTAATTATAAATGTTAAACTAGTACTAATGTATATTACAAATCAATATTCAGGTTCCCCAGCCAAGAGATCGTTTCAGGAGGAAGTTTCAGTAGATCACTCCAAGGTCCTGAGTATGAATGGATAGGGCAGCGTTCGATGATATGATCGATGGTCTGGTTCTCTTCGCCACATTCGCAGAGCGCAGAATCTGTCCAACCCCACTTGTGTCGATAATATTTACAACGACCATGACCAGTTTTAAGCCATTATTTTATGGCGGCACCATAGCTTGCGTGGCAAATTACAGCCTTTGGGTTTCTAAGTGGGGTAAATTACTTGGGCGCGTGAGCCATCTGTAGTATTGAGCCAATCTGTTTTCCAGCTGTCTGCTATCTCAAAGTTTTTCAGGTCTTTAGCAGAGGCATAGGGGGGATGTCGAGATTTTGATTATTTTATGTTTTTATGTTATGCTCGTTTAGCACTACCCAGTTTAGCGTCCGCAGGAACCACCTTTTAAAAGCCTGCACGTGTCTCCATTTATTTTGCATTTTAAGTATCCAAACCAAGTTTCTAAAAAATTACACCACCTATTATAACGTTGCCATATAAATTTTTGACACCCCATTTTACCCCTTTGTTAGGGTTATTTTGAAAAATCCTTAAACACGGGTCCATTTATTTTTCATTTTATTTATTCAGGCATATCAAGTTTCAAGCAAATCTCACCACGGGTTAAAAAAAATCACACATTCGTTTTCACCCCTTTTCACCCTCTCAGGGGTTAAATTTTCAAAAAAACCCTCTTTAGTGGGTGGTTTTGCTGTAAAAGGAAGCTATTTTCCAAATTTCAGCTTTCTAGCTTCAGCAGTTTCGGCTCGGTGAAGATGAGTCAGTCAGAGATGTTATGCTCTTTTATAGGTATAGATGAAATATACAAAACGCAGCATCATGCTGAGTTAAGGACCTGGTTTGGCTGCACATGCGGAGCAATACTTGTCGCGCCAATAGATGGCCTTCCCGAAATACCTAAATGTGGAAAGGTTTTATAATCATTGATAGACATACGTTAGATAGTGATCTATGGTGGTAAACGACGATGCGGCCGACGATGGTGCACGAAGGTCTAGAATACACCTATTTACATATTCATATTTTTATTTTATCTATTTTATTTCCTGAAAACTAAAATCTGGGTCTCTTCAAGTCAAGATTGTACCCAGATTGTAGTTTTCAGGAAAGACAGACGACGGGAAAGTATTTCAATCCTTGGCTGTACGCAATATAAATGTGGACTGACAAGGTATAGACGGTACTAAGCGGTACCTACGTCTGCTTGTATTGAAAAGAATAATCTAATAGGTAATCTGTTGTGCTTGTTTCTTTTTAGGTTTATTTAAGTCTACCTGTCACTGTAAACAGTTAAATTTATCTTTATGTGATGTTAAATTTATCTTTATCTTATGGTTATTATTGTACCTGTTTACCGTTTTATTCTTTATTGTCAAATAAACAATATTCTATCTATCTTTCATAATGTTAAACCAAAAAAGGTTTTAGTTTTTATAATTTACTAGCTGGTGCCCGCGACTTCGTCTGAGCGTAATTCTAACGGTTTTTGCAGCGCACGCCAGAATAGCTCGCAGCCCTTCAATCACGGTCAAAATAGAGTTCAAAGTTTTGGCAGCACTAGCACTTGAGTCTAAACTAGACTAGACTAGACTAAAGTGGCGGCAAAAATACTGCATTGTACAAAATATGTAATAACTCTACAACCAAACCATATTTTATCATTCTGTAAAAAACAATGTACTAATAGATATATTACCTATCTATCAGGCATAAAAATAACGTGTTTAGTCAAATACTATATTTTATAATAAATAGTTTAGTAATAAATCACTTCGAAATCAGTAGCATGGCAACGAACTTTTTCCCGCCTTATCTAGAAGTTATTACTATGTATTTCTTACAATTGATTACCCAAAAATACTTATAATGAGCAGAATAAACAGTTTTTGTAATAATAAACACCCCTTACCATCGATAAATCCAGTAAATCCACCATAAATAAGTCAAATCACAATCAAACGTCACTGCACTCACACTCACTTACGTGCGAAACGCGAAAACACATAAAATACTAAACGAACACTGATTATGCTATATTTGTTGTTCAGAATGTAGACAATATATCAAAAAACGTAACTCAGTAAACTTCTCCATACAAAAGTAGACTGTAAACATGTAAATTTATTTTTATAATCAAATGGGGCGAGCGCGGCCGCCCGTGACCGCTCGGGAGTTTACGGGAGTTTACGCGACATATCTAAAAGTTATTACTATGTATTTTATTATCCAAAAATACTTATAATGAGCATAATAAACCGTTTTTGTAATAATAAACACCCCTTACTATCGATAAATCCAGTAAAACTCACTATTTCTCTCACACACGGTTCACGGACCTGCCGCCGAGCAACGCAAAATTCAACTGACGATGAAAGACTGAACGATGACAGACTACGTAATATTTTTTGCTCAGAAGGTAGATAATATATCAAAGAACGTAACTCAGTAAACTTCTCCATACAAAAGTAGTCTGTAAACGTTTAGAATAAGGTCTTTATTCAAATGGGGGAGCGCGGTCGGATACGACCGCTTGGGTTTTTACGGAAAAGTTAGGCGCCACGTGCGCGGTCGTATCCGACCGCTCGGGGATTGAGAAGTGGCCTTTGTGGAAGGGACCACAATTTCACCAAAGTCACGTTTTATGTTTGTCATTTGCTCGAAGAAATCGGTTCTGGTTTTAAGGATTGTGTAATAATATGTCATTCTTATGAAACTGCCATTAATTCTACAGAACCAGTACTATAAAACAGCAACTTTATGAAGTTACAGTTTTATAGTTGACCGAGCAAGCGCGAAGCGCGAGGGAGAGTGTCTCCATTTCAGCTTAGAAAGAAGAAAGAAAGAAAAAGTTTTTATTTGACCCAGCATCTAGGGCACTTACATGGTATTAAAAAAAACAAAATATATATCTACTAATAATAATAAAAAAAAACTAAGTACCTACATTGTTGTGTGGGCAAATAGGTCCCCGTCTCAGCATGATGCTGTACCGAACCAATGGAGGATCCCCGATCCTGATCCTGACAGCGCTGATTTTCAGACGGAGCCTTAAATGATGTGTGACGTAACGAGTACCGATCAAAACACATTACATATACATAATAAATAATGTAGTAAGTACTAAATACAAAATAAAGGCAGTAACAGCAATATTATACAGTATATAAAAAAGTTAACTTGTGTACTAAATACTCAAGTAAAATAAATAAGTAAAGTTTAATAATTAAGTAAAATAATAATTGAATAATTTTAAATAAGTACATAAATACAAATATAGGAATGAATGAACTATAATGAAGCACGGCCCACCTCTACGGGTCTACCTCTACCTCACGGGTCGCTCTCTAAGATGCACTGTTAGACAGATCCTCTAGTAATTGCTTCCTAACCGCCACTCCGAAAACATTCACCGATTTCAGGACGCGCAACGGAGGGGGCAGATCATTCCAACACCGAGAGGCAGCAAATCTAAAAGAACCACGAAATGCCACACATTTATGCTTTTGTGTTACAAATACATAGCCACACGCTCGGTTTGGATATCTATTTTGGGTTTTTGCCGACACGAATTTATCAAAGAGATATTAAGGATACTGCCTACCTATTACTTCGAAAAGGAGAACTGCTAGATGGAGTTTTCCCCGAGCGGCCACTTTGAGAAGATTGGACGAGTTTAGAAAAGGTGTGATATGGGAGCGAGGTGGCACATGGAAGCAGAATCTAGCACATGCGTTTTGGACACGCTGGATGAGTTTTACAGTTCTGCCCAGCAGACACGGCCCATATACAACATCACAGTAATTTAACCTGGACAATATAAGAGACTCACTAATATTTATCTTCACTTCCTCAGTTATATATGGCCGAATCTTATACAGTATCTTCAAGCCATAGAAACAATTTCACACACTCTCAGCGACGTGCTTTTCAAAATGTAAGCTGCTGTCCATAATAAGTCCAAGGTTTTTTGCCTCATCCTCAACAGCCTTTCCATCAACTAAAATCATAGTAGGTAGCGCTTCATGTTTTTTTAACATCTGTCTAGTACCAAATAATAATAATAATAATAATAATAAAAAGCTTTATTTACCAAAGATTTACAATTGCGTAAGTAAAGTACAAGTAAGTAGGAAGTATTTAATGTTTTCATATAACTAATATAGCTACGTATAGGTACTCAATAACTTTTTATATACTAACTAAAATTTTACTTATTATTTTTAATTGCAAGGTCAAAACATTGACTCCATGCTCTAACTAAGTTCAAAACTTGTATATAGATGCAAGGGATCTCTGCTTCGGCTATTACAAAGAAAAATGGATCAAGCACAGTATTCAAATTTTTGTTAGTTTGGCCGAAAAGTCCTAATACATAGAGATTGCGTTAAGCTAATAAGGAAAAAAAAAATATAAATAATACGCTATGTTAACAAATGCTAGACTAGAATTATAAAATATATATATATATATAAAATAAACAACAAAATAAACCAACAATCATCTTTTTTTGCAGGTGTTGGAGGATGTAGTGTAGAGCGTGTGTTTGTGTGTTGGAATGTGTGTGCGAGAGTGTGTGCAAGAGTTATATGTTGTGTATGTTATATGTTGTAGGTGTGTATGTTTTGTGTGGATAATATAGGTCTTGTTTAATTAATTCAATTAAAGTGTGATATATTGAATCAGAACTGAATGTGCAGCAAATCTTCTGTTTGTTTATAATCTAGTCCCTGTAAAAAACATTTTATCTTTTTTTTACATTCAAACTTTGTAGTATTATGTAGAGTCGTCATTTTATTTATTTTGTTGTAGAGATATGCTGCCAGGAAATAGGATTTTTTTGTGCAAAAGAAGTTCTGCATAAATTTGTTAGGAATATCTCTTTTCGTCTTCTGCTTACTACTTCTAGATCTGGAGTAACTTTGTTTTGTCTGAGTACAACTTGTTGTATAAACAGCTGTCTTACAGATAAAACTTTACAATCTTTATAAAGTTGTTTAGTAGGAAACCTGTAAGGGAGAAAATGAGATACCTTTAGGACAGCTCTCTGTGCTCTCTCGAGCGGCAGAATGTGTGTCGATGCAGCTCCGCCCCAAGACGTCTGGCAATATGTTAATAGTGATTGGCATAACGCATAGTATATAGTGTTTAGCTGGGATTCATTGGCAGCATGTCTTATATTTCTAAAAACCGCAATGAGTTTGCGTATCCTGGCAGTAAGTAACTTTATGTGAGGCTCATATGTCATTCTCGAGTCAAGTGTAATTCCTAGGTATTTGATAGTGTTACAGTTTTCTAGCAAGGGGCAGTAACAGTTTGGCGTGGGAGTCCGAAGACACTGTATCGTGTGAGCTATAATGTGCATGTTATTTGTGTTTGGGAGTCCAGGTTGACGAATAGAAAATGCTATATATTTGGTTTTGTTTGCATTAAGAGTAAGATAATTTTGGCACAGGCATTCCGACACTACGTTGAAACCTATTTGTGCATAAGCATAAGCCTTTACCCAGTTCTCTCCCTGAATGAGCATTACTGTATCATCGGCAAATGCTAGCAGCTTGCAATTGGGCACCTCAATGTTGCATACTTGATTCATAAATGCCAAGAAGAGAGTTGGGCCAAGGATGGAGCCTTGTGGAATGCCGTATGTAATTGGCAGTTCAGTGCTAGAGTACTCTCCGATATTCACACTTTGTGTTCTTCCTGTCAAGTAGCTATGCATCAGTTGAAGTTGGTTTCCACGTATTCCTAAGTCTTCTAGCTTGCACAAAAGTAGAGGTATAGACACAGTATCAAACGCCTTTGCCAAATCCAGGAAAATGGCTAAACATTTAGTACCCTTATCGAGGCATCCTATGACATAATTGTTTAGTTCCGTTACAGCGTCCGAGGTTGATCTACCTCTCCGAAAACCGAATTGGTTCTTGGAGATGAGGTTATATGCTTCAAAATATTTCACCAGTCTATTATTTAGCGCTCTTTCCAGTATTTTTGATAGAGCTGGAAGTATTGATATTGGTCTATAATTGGTGACTATCTTTTTATCCCCAGCCTTATGGATTGGTATAATAATAGATTTTTTGAAGGCTTTAGGAATAATAAAGGTAGAAAAGCTTAGCTGGCATATATGTGTGATAGGTGAGACTAAAAATTCTTTACTTTCTTTTATAATACGGGAAGGTATCTTGTCCCAGCCTGTCGAACAGTCAATTTTAAGGGCATTAATTAAGCTTAGTATTTCAGCGGACTCAATATCTACCAGAACAAAAGAATTCAAAGTTTCTTATGATTTTCTTGTCTGTTCTGAGTATTTATTGTATTAGAATAAATAATTTTTTCAGCTAAATTTCTACCTATATTTGCAAAAAAGTAATTAACGGAATTAATGCTTTTAGATGGATCAGAAATGTCTATAAGGTTTTGTGGTAGTGTTTTTTTAGGTTTATAATTTGTGATTTCATTAGTAATTTTCCATATCTTTTTTACATTAGTACCAGCATTTTGAAATTGTGTTTTTTCATGTGCCTTTTTTAGTTTACGGAGTAAAGTGTTACAGAAATTGCGGTATCTTTTATATATTAACTGAATAGTTTCATCAGCAGGAGATTTTCGCAGCTTTGCGTGGCGTATAATGCCCGGTGTTATCCACGGTTTTAATGGCGTTTTCCTACGAGAAAGTTTTATTATGTGCGTATTTTGTGTTATAATTTTGTTTAATATGTCTACCAACGTATCAGCAGCGGTATCACAATCGGTAGCGCTTAGTACCGGGGTAAAATCTGTTGTTGTGATATCTTTTTTGATGTTCTCGTAGTCTACTTTAGAGATCATTGATTGTTTTGGATCTATGTTTTTATAATTCATGTGAAGTGCTAATAACACTGTGTGATGGTCAGTGAGGCTGTTCTGGATAACAAGCGTTAAGGCGGGTTTATTTGTTTTAATGAAAGTGTGATCTAAACAGTTTAAGTTCCTAGTCGGATAAGTATGTGAAGGTAGAAGGCCATGGTAAGCCAATAAGTCTATGTAGTCTGCTGATTTTCGTGTAGTCAAGTCATCTAAGATATTTATGTTTATATCACCGATTAATATCACATTATTAAATTAAGATAACTTAGAGAGTTCAATGCCTAAGGAATTTATGAAATTTTCAATGTTCTTATAAGAAGGGGATCGGTAAATGGATATTAGTGCAAGGTCCTCATTTATTGTTGTTATTAGACAGTTTGCGTTTTGAAACGAAGGTTCATATGTAAATGTTTTCATATTTGATTTTGTGTATATAACAACTCCATCATTCTGTAGGATATTATTTGAAGTAACTGTGGCTTCGTAGCCTTCCAAGGGGATGTAGGCTGTGACACTTAGAAAGCCAGCATTCAGTCATAACTAAAATATCTGGTTGTATATTTGTACGTTTCAAGAGAATCAAGAATTCATCAAAATTTTTGGCAATACTCCTAATATTTTCAGCTAGGATCACTAACTGTTGCTTGTTTTTATTAATAAAGGATAAACAGTTCTCTGGTTCACATAAGTAGGCCTCCGATACAGTCACGTTGTCTATGCTACGTGTATAAATAAATATAAATTTTCTATATTTGTATTCATGTTATATCAAATGCAATATTGCAGTTGCAAGCACTGCGTATGTACATACAGTGCATTGTTGTATTAGATAATATTGATCTTGAAAATATAGCACAGAGTAGCGACGGGCATCGGGGCATGTAGTGGTGAGGAGCTGTGATTTGTAAAATAATGTCTTTGGAGTATAATATGTGTGTTGCAGTTAAAACTGCAGTATGTACGAGCATGTAGTGTAGTGTATAATGTAATTGGTATGTGTTGATTGGTGATTGTGTGTATGGTATTTTTGCAGGGTGTAGTTGGTTGTTGGCTAAGCTTCTAATAACAATAAAAAAATTACATCTATATCTATAAAATGTTTGATGTTTATAAGATAAGTTTTCGTACGTACAAAATTTGAGTCATGCATTCTGTCCAATGTCTTGTAATTGGTCTTCCTCTCTGACTACGATGCTCTTGGCGCCTTCCTCTTTGCGTAGATAGATCTGTCCATTAGACGACCAGCAGAAAGCATAGTGGTTCTGCTTGGCAAACTCACGCGCCTTATAAAATACACCCTTCGCCTTATACGTTAGGTTTTCTCCTATGTACACTGGCCTAGGGGGGCCCTGGATTGATAGATGGGAGGTGTTAAGCTTTCCTGATTTGTTGTTAATGTTAAAGCACCTAGTTTCTTTAATTATCTTGTTCTTGAGGCTCGTAGTGGCCACCTCTAGTACAATGGGCCTAGGTGCATCAGTTTTCCCTGGAGCTCTTCTAACATTACGTATCTCATAGGGTAGAGCTTCAATTTTTAGTGCTTTTAATAAAGAATCCGTTATCTGGCGAAGCTCTTCAGAAGATTCTTGAGGCCTTGGGGGTATATTTCTTAGTTCTATTTTATATGCACATGCTTGACGATTTATATTTTCAATCTGGTTTTCCAATTGCTTTATTTTTCCATTATTAATTTCAACAATGTTTTCAAGTTTTGCCGTCCTGTCTGTCACGTTTTCAAAGTGCGACGTGAGTACATTGATCTTCTTTTCAGTTTTAGCATTGTGTGATCTTATCTCCTTCACCTCTTCTTCGATGGCCGTAATATCTAACATAAGAGATGAAAACTTAGCATCTTGGTTCTCTTGAAAAAATAAAGGTGTGTCATATGCTCTGTTATATCGTGCATGAATGAGCTCAAAGCGGTATCAAGCTTAAATGAGTTTATTAACTCAGGGCTACGAAGCGCTCTTCTCTTCAGCCGTCGACCGTGGATGAAATTTTCTGCATCCTGCTCACTTTCTGAGTGACTTGTTCCAGACTTTTTGTTTTCTGTCTTATCGTTTAAGTTTGTAATATTTTCCATGGTTTTTTTTCTGTCCTAAAATATAAATTATCAGTTCGGTAGCAATAGGCCAAACGTGGGTTAATCCTAATGTTTAGTGCAGGCAAAGCGTGAGCGTATTTTGCTTGTCGTAGTTGTCAAGGCGCTTGTAGCTGTTGTTTCGCTCAGGCTCTATGAGTCACCTTTGGTGTGCGCTTGTGTACCTATTCAGTTACACTGGTTTTGTAGTTTCGCGCGTTAGAACAACTTGCGTATTGGTGCAGCGGTAGCAATCGCTGACTCTCACGCAACTGGTGGCAAGTTCAAACCTTGTTGTTGGCGGGAAGCAGTTTGACCAATAAAAACTGTTCAACTCACGCGTTAAATTGTCTATCCTTGTCGTCCGGACCTCGGGGAGGAGTCTAGTCGTTCACAGTGCACAAGAGGAAACGAGAAATGTCTTAGCCAATTGGAGCACGTTTAAGGGATTGAACTGATACACGTCCTCACTCAACAAGGCGCCGAAGCAGAAATAGGATGTACTTTGATTTTTTGGGGTTAATTACTAAAGAGTTAATTCTAGACCAACTGGATATATCAACTAAGTCTGAATTTATTTTAGTGACAGCACAGCAAAGATCAGAAGGGGGAAATGAGAAGTACAAATGCAAATCGTCGGCGTAAAGGTGAAACTTAAAGTACGTGATTGCCTTGATGATGTCAGCAGAGTAAAGAATAAAAAGAATTGGGCCTAAAATAGAGCCTTGAGGAACGCCCCTGAGTACAGTCCGGAGAGAAGATTTTGACCTAGACCCATTAGGCATGGTAAGTTCCACGTACTGATGCCTCTGGCTTAAATAACTGTGGAACCAGCGAATGGTCAGTGCATCAAATCCGTAGAATGAGAGCTTGGAAAGGAGTAGATTGACATTGAACGAATCAAATGCACGGGAGTAGTCTAGTAGCACTAGATTGCTTAACATGCCCTGGTCCTGTGCATAAAGAAGGTTATTAACTACATCAAGGAGAGCAGTAGAGGTGTTGTGTCCCTTACGGAACCCAGACTGAGCTTGAAGGAGGATGCTGTTGTCTTCGAGGTACCTTGTAAGCTGCATACTCACTGCCTTTTCCAAGACCTTTGATAGACAAGGAAGCAGGCTAATGGGCCTCAGTTCATGATAGGATGCAGGATTATTTATTTTAGGGATCGGCTTTACCACAGCTACCTTCCAGCCTTCAGGAAAGATACTACTTACAATGGAACTATTAATCAAAGAGGTTATAGTTTCCAAAGTTTGTGGTAAGGTCTAACGGTTGCCTGGTAGAGATCGCTATTAGCGATAAGGCCGCCCATTGTATTGCCTTAAATAAGTTTAGTTTTTTGTTACTGTAAAATTCTGTGTGGTAGTCAATAAAGTGTTATCTATCTATCTATCTTTCTATCTAAGGTCATTAGGATCATATCTAAGGATATTCCATCCACACCCTGAGCATTTGATTTGAGTCCATGAATAATTGACAATGCTGTTTTTTCACTCACTGGGCTCAATGAGAAGGTCTCGCAGTTGTATCTGTGATATTCGTAGTAAGTGAGCTGTGAGATGGACACAATTATCCTCACTTTTCATTTTTTTTCGTTCATTTTAGCTTAGGCTAAATTGTTTTCGTATGTCCGACGTCTGTCCGGATGTTCCCCTCTACAGGTCGCATCTCTAAACCGATTCTCGTGAAATTTTGTGAGCAAGTTCTATAACTATATAGTTTTTCGCGAGGTCTACATCTCACAGAGCCACTAGTTACATAGTTATGGTATAGTTTTATACTTAGCAAAGATCTGTAACATAATTATCCCGGGATATTAATAATTCACTATTAGTATCCCTGGGATACTGTGATTCTGCAATCACAATAACCCCAGTGCACTAGTTTCAACTAAACACAAAAAATTCGCCCTGAATCACAACCAACGTTGGGTATTTACTAAATGGTGTATCTATCTGTGTTGGAGTTCAGTGATTTAACCGAGATGAAATAAAAAAAAAAAGAGGCTTATTAAACAAACATCGTAAAATTCTTTTGATAGTCAAATGAGTACGCTTTGGATGCAAATATTTCAGCTGCAATACTTTATGTAAGTATCCCTCCCGTAGCACTAGACAACAGTATTAAAAAAGTTTTACATAAAGCACTTTTTTGTTTTTATAACGAAATACAACTTGCTCAGAGACCAACAAGAAACTTGACAAAATGGATAAAGTTCCGACTTGTATGATCTGCAAGTATTTGTCACGAATGTGGATGTTTCTATATATAATATGTAGGAGTTTAAAAGGAAAAATAAGTACATAAGTAGTATAAATGTCATTGAGGTACCTATAACACAAGCTTTGCTTACTTTCGAACTAGATGATGCTGTGTTAAATTTCCGGCATTATTTATTTACTGGCGCTGACCTGCGTGTCATTTAGGCCCTAGGCTACACTCGAATGTTAGTGATAGTCGAACCTTGCCTCGACTTGGGCAAGGTTTTTGGCTTGTTTTTCTACAAACCCCATCTGCCAGGCGATTATGCGTTTCTGTTACCTACTATCAAAACATTAATACAAAACATTGAAACATTTACTATTATTGCACACTAAATATACAAGTAAAAACTAAAATAACAATGTTTTGCTAGTCGGTAGTACAATGGGCGGTCTTATCGCTATGTAGCGATCTCTGCCAGTCAAACTTTGGATGGATTGAACAGAATGTAGCTTAAAAAAGGGTGCTGATAACAATATTAAGAGATTTATAATTAAAATAATGTGTACATACAAATTTACAGGATAAGAAAAAGATAGATACTTTTACAAAAATATATACAATACATACATTACAGTATATTAAATACAACATTATAAAATAAACTAAATAAACCAATACTTATATAAACAAACCTCAATCTAAAATGAGATAAAGAAACAAGCAACAGTTAATGACAGGACAAATAGTGTTCCCTGACCATAGTTTTAAAACAATCAAGTGATTTGGCGCGTCTAATAGCCTCAGGCAGTGCGTTCCATAGTTGAACAGCTTGTACTGTGAAGGAATTAGCATAGTAGGAGGAAGTGTGGACAGGTATTGCGAGAAAAAGAGTGTCAGAGGAGCGTAAGGATCGAGAGTGGGAGAGGTGTAGAAATTGGAATCGTTCTTTGAGATAGGAGGGTGTCGTGGGATTGAAAAGGATATTATATAATAAATTTAGAAAGTGTATATTCCGACGAAGGCGGATTGGCAACCATTTTAGCTTTTTGCGGAAGTCCGAGACATGAATGGAGAGATTTTGAAGGCGCTCAAGCTTGTCAAGTTGCTGTTCAGTTAGGTCCAGATAAGAAGCATCGGCATAGTCAAGTATTGGAAGAAGAAGTGACTGTGCAAGCGAAATTTTAGTGGCAGTTGGAAGGAAGTTGCGCAGCCTCCGAATAGAACCAGCTGAGGCAAAAGTTTTACGGCTGACTTCAGTTAGCAGTGGTTCCCATGACAGGTTTGTCTATAAGAACACCTAAATTTATCACCATCTCACTCTGCTGTATGTAAACTTTATCAAAATAATTATACTCCTATACTGTATACTTACTTACCAATGAAACGCACTGCACTGCACACAACAAAAATATCATCGATGTATACATTTTTTTGATTTTTGTTGATATTTTAAAAACCGCTCGATCCATTTCGATAAAATTTAAATAGGACCTGGCAAGTATAGCCTGTTGCGTCACATAATGATAACACATATTCGCCGTTCTGTGTTTACGAGTATAGTCGAGTTCTAAAATACTATTATACAACTTAGTATAACAGTTATACAACTTAATATAATTGTTATTTTCCTTCCTTAGCATTCTACGACGCCATCTCAATAGAAAAAAACGACGGCGTGATGACTTCGGATGCAACTGGTCTTAGGAAATAATTGATATTTTGCTGGGAAAATTAAGGTAACTCACCTAACATTTTTCAGAGAAATCCGCATCGTTCGTTCCAAATTCTTCCAACTATTCTATTTTTTGCTTTTTAGGTTAAAATAGAACGAATTCTGCTACCTACTGCAGTATAGATACCGCGTAGTTTTGAATAGGCCTTTATGTACATAGATAGGCAAGTAATATTTTGTTTGACGGCATACATTTTTTTCATGATATTTAGGTATTATGTTATTTCAACCGTAACAAATTGGTATACTTACCTACTAAAAACACTGTTTTTTTTTATTCTGATAGGCAATCTTTCTTTTTAGTACGGGTTGGTTAAATACATTATGTACTTATAAGAAAGAAAAAAGAAAGATAACATATTTATTGGTGGTAAGAATATTAAACACATAAAAAAACAAAAAATAGATAAATAAAGCAGTCACAAAAAGGCTCCAACTCACCTCACCATTTGCTGAGTAGCATCAATTAGCTACTAAGCGCTGGTCTTCTGTTGGGACCAGGGCGGTAATTCTGTTCTTTTACAACAGTTATCGTTTGATTCCAATCCATCTACGTTTCGGCTCCAATTACGGTTCGATAATTACCCGAAAACCTATTCAGTTATATCTATGACCAATCGAGTACGAAAAAAATCCAATTGCTAATAAACTCATTTTTAAAAAAATTGTCATTTATTTTTTCATGCGTGTACTTAGCCCATGCCAGTACTTAAATAGTACGAGTTGAAGTTAGAAGTATGTGTTTATACAAGTTTATTATTGACAACTATAAATTATTCTCAACTAGTCAGGCCACTATTCAAATAATAAATTCCAATATAATTACATATTATAAAACAAAGTCGCCTCCCGCTGTCTGTCTGTTCCGATGTATGCTTAGATCTTTAAAACTATGCAACGGATTTTGATGCGGTTTTGTTTAATAGATAGAGTAATTCAAGAGAAAGGTTTATATGTATAAAACATGCATAATATAGTAGAGAAACACTGATAATTTTAAAGGTTTCTAATGTGGTGTCGTAAATAAAAACTTTTTTGCGCTTACATTGCAAACGCTGGCTGAACCCTAAGAGATAGATCAAATTAATGTACTACAGTATTGTACACCTTAAAAAGGTCTACACAAAAGTCCTCAATGGTATATGTCTATCTCTTCGTCTATATTATTCTCTTAGATAACGTTGTATATAAAGACATTCTGTAGTATATTTAGTATCAGCATTGCACCCGTGCGAAGCCGGGGCGGGTCGCTAGTATAATAATAAATTCCTTGTGGCCTAATCAGTTAGGTAACCTAGTTTAGCCACGAGAAATAGCCTCAAGATATTCAAAAGAACGCAAATACAACAAAAGATAAAAAGTTATTCTGTTTTAGAAGTTGTATACTCCCGAAACAAGACAAGTAATCTAAGCCTAGGTACTTACACAACAGAACACTCTCCATATAATTATTGTAACGCCTGAATGAAACAAATCAGCAAAGAACTCCGAGCGGGTCCATGAATTTTCCACACAATCCAAATGTTTCGCATCAAGACGATATTGCTAGTATTTTTCTCAGTACGAAATGTTAACAAAGCCATTTTGGGCTTGTGTCCTTATGCTCGGGATCTTTTGAGATTCTAAGTTTATTGCAAGGACGCTGGTGAAGTTATGATAATTTCAAAATTATACATTTTGTTACGTTATTACCTACTTATACTTT
Source organism: Lampropteryx suffumata (assembly GCA_948098915.1). NCBI lineage: Eukaryota > Metazoa > Arthropoda > Insecta > Lepidoptera > Geometridae > Lampropteryx > Lampropteryx suffumata. Next base: position 16,243,113 of record OX402551.1, on the reverse strand, counting down.
ATCCCTCTTTACTTAACTTTATCCTTCCCACAGTAGGTACTCAGAGACTTATCAGATTTTGACCTCACGTGAGCACACATTCAACCTTGGACAAGGTTTTCTCAAAATAATAAAAGTGTTCTTACGCAATGTACCAAATTACAGCTGAAAGTAAAACAATTGCGTGATTTCCAACATTTAGGAGAAATACATTGTTTCATAGCGTTTTCCATAACAGTTATCCACAGTACATTTATTTTGCGATAACAAAACATTAACATACACGATTATCAATTTAATAAAATTTTAAGCTTGACTATTTGTTTATTTACACCAAAAAACACTGTACACCAATGCGCTATGAAATAATAACATTAAGAAAAAAATAAAAACCAGTAACAATTTTTCATAATCAAATATTTTTACTTAATATATATATTTATATATATAATTCTACTGTACGTGTGTATGTCACTGAACTCCTCCTAAACGGCTGGACCGATTTGAATGTTTTTTTTTGTATGCGTTTGGATGGCGCCCTGACTGGTTTAGATTCACAAATCAACCTGGCAGATGGCGCTGCAGTCGGTACAATTAGATATATATATTTTTTTCGCGCGGATGAAGTCGCGAACGGGACAGCTAGTATATTATGTATAAATTAACAAATTGAACTATTTCTACTACTATATTGATTTATTGATATTCACCTCAGACATTCTCTGCACACTGCACACTCTCTGCACACTGTCAGCAAAGATCACACGACGGTGTTGATGCCAGGAGCGCATTTAATAGTTTTACAACCCGAACAAGAGGTGAGATGTCGTGATATACAAGGCGATGTTTTAAAATTAGAGTGATTAATGAAGAATGCACATTAAACCGATTTTTTCAAGTTATGGCGAAGAGAACGGCAGCCGAAATTCGGCAGAAACATTTGTTCTGCAATATCTTTGGTGCAATATCAGCTCAGCTATATACACGTTCACCATTAGCCCAACAAAGCCGTTCGCTATCTATTGAACAGTGTACACAGTGAGGTTTACAGCAATCAACCCCGCCCGTTGGTAAGTTAATTACATGGCACACCTGTACCTACGATATTCGACACTCGTGATGATGAAAAATGGTCAACTAATTGATGATTTGTTTTGACTGTAAAGTCGCTATTACACGGATAGTTTAATTTGCGAACTATTGCGTGTAATGTGTATTGATGTATGTACCTATTGGTACTGATGATGATGTCAGTAAGTACGCTAAGTGTAATTTAAATTAAGGAGAATTCATTGACTTTAAGATTCCCGAGACAATACTAAATCATTCTGTTTACTACTAAACGCTCAGCATTCGGTAGATCACGTGTGTCGTTCACGTGTTGCCGCTGAAACATTTCTCTTATCTTACATTACGCATCATAAAAAAAAAATCTGAAGTATGTTTTGTTATGTTATGCTTTATGTATTCAAGCGAATTTGTGTTTGAATGAAAAGATATAAATAATTGAAACATACCTGAATAAACCTTTATTTGTAATTTGTAAAATGTTTTTGACATTTTTGATTTAGACATTTGTAAATATCTGTTTGTAAAAGTATGGATGTCGGTCTGTTTGTTTCTGACTTTCTCACGGCTAAACAGCTAAACGGATCTTGCAATTTAGAAAGGAGATAGATTGTATCTTGGTATTAGGTTAGGTTAGTTTATTTTTATGTAGGTATCACTATGTACACTATTATGTTGGCAGAAGTTTTTTACAAATAAAATTATTATAAATACGCATGTGACAGGATAATAATTCCGTTCAAAATGAAGGTTTGTTTGTAGAAACTTCATTTTATTTTATTCACTTCATTGTTCACTTCATTTTATTGACGACCTCTGTGGCGCAGTGGGCTAAGGGACGGCTGAGCTGCAGAAGGTTGTGGGTTCAAATCCCGCCGCGGGACAAAAGTTTGTATGATCTGCAAGTATTTGTCTCGGGTCTGGATGTTTCTATGTATAATATTTATGTATTTACAAAAAAAAAGTATTAAAGTAGTATATCAGTCATGTTGGTACCCATAATACAAGCTCTGCTTGCTTTGGGGCCAGATGATGCTGTGTGAAATGTCCGGGATTATGATATATTGTAAATGTCAATATCAACTAAAACGTCCTAATCAATTTCTGAATGAAAATTTCAATAGCAGTTTATTGAAATTTTCGTTCAAGTTTCGTTATTTGCCATGTGACATTATTTACTGGTACATTCTATGTATTATCTAAGATAAAATTATACTATTGTTTAAACTCATAATGATTTGTCAAATAGTTATTACATATATATTAAATATTGTTACTTTTAGGTTAAAGATATAAAGTATACAAATGAATAGACTTCTGCTTGTGTTTACAAATTGTTGATGTATTGTTTAATGATTTAGTTGTGATTAATTGATAATGATTGTAGAATTATTCTTGTAATTTTTAAAAGAGATCTGTTATATAAGGTTTTATTATAATTTCCTAAGTACCTACGAAGATATTTCACTAAATCTCTGCGATTGGTCAATCCTATTTTAGTTAAATATGTGCAAATGGGTTAATAGATTCTAATCATAAAGATTTAAATGAACGGTGTTTAGTTTTTAACATAATTTAACTTCAACATGCATTATTATTGTTACTGTTGTTAAAAGATATTCAGGCTGTGATTGGTGTAAGTTGGCGCCATGAAATTGATATTACAAGGGTATATAAACAGATGTAATTCTATTAGTGGGACTTCATGTGAGACAGCAGACCAGACTTCAAAGTTAAATACCATTTTTGTAACTTTACGGAATCTTATTCTATGTACTATAAATTACTTATTATTTCCATGTGCATTTTGTGTACCTACTTAGGTATTCTCTCGTTGTGTTTCCTTATATTCCTTATGGTGTTTATTTTATAAGAGGGTACTTGTGTAATAACAAAATATACTATGGTAAATTTGTTATTCTGTCTTCTTATTGAATTTATCCTTGCTTACATTAAGCTTCAATTCCTAATGTGAATAGTAGGTATTTAACTTCAGTAATTTTACTTACATTCATTATAAACTTCTAAGATTTCTTTGAGACAATCCCAGAGTTCTATCTAATCTTGATATTAGGTGTTATATATTTTTGTAATATAGCAGGTACCTAACTATTTCTGACACATGCATTTAGATTGTTACCGAGCAAAACACAGGCTTTTACCTTTATTACTAGCTTTAACTCGTAGCTTTGCTCGCGTGGTATATAGATAAAAAGTAGAATAATATGTTTTTCCTGGTCCCAAGTAATATATATACCAAGATTCATTGAAATGAGTTTTGCCATTATTACGTAATTGAGTAACAATCAAACATTCAAACTTGCAAACATTAACTTTAACATCTGAACATTTATTATGTATTGTAAAACAAAGTCGTAATGAGTTTGTAAATCTGTCGGTCGGTTGCTAGTTTATAATATTAGAAGCATTGGATTTAATTTTTACTATTACGCAGCTTATGAGTCAGTTTCACTTCCCGAAGACTTCACGTGGACTCTGAATAGCATCGCAGCGCGGTCGTCCACCAAGTGTATTTTATTACATCTGAAACTGAATTTACTTTACTGTTATAACTGTCGGGGTATTTACTACAAATCCTCTGGTATTTAACGTCGTAAAGTTCCGCGTAGTTGAAATTCTTTATCTGCGGTTCTGTTTATTATAATAAAGAGTGTCTTAATTAAAGTACACTTTTTAAATTTTGTGCCACTTCTTCTCTTTCTTCGTTAATGGTATGTGCAATAATGATGTCAATTTTGTCAATGTCAAATGTTTGGATTGTTTAAGACGTCACGAGGGATTCTTCGTTTGTCATTTCATGAAGTAACATAGCTCTGCTAATTTAATATGTTTTACTCGTTTTATTGCATGTTCTATTCAGTAATCTTAGTGGAATTTTAATAAATAAGTTGTGACTACATGGGACAAGCATGAACAATTGAATTAACTATGTATGGTGCAATGTGATTTGAACGACTAGGAGTCCCAAAAAAATTTTAGACGCCCATTCCGCGTGACGTCTAGAATTGAAAATTGACCATCGACTAAGACTTTAACAAACAAATTGACTATAAGTCAATTTGTTTGTTAACCACTAATTAAAAATACTTATGAACAGGTAAAACTATACAAATTAAAAAAGAAAAACGTACGTACGAAAAAATAATTTCAACTATGAATCTAAATACTGAAAATATAAATTTAAGCTTGACAATGTAGGTTAAATTTCAATAAACTTTTGATTCTAAATAGTTTTTACATAAAATCCCGTAGTTTGTTCTTATTATTAAACTAGAATTATGGGCTATTTTTGACATGAATATCACAATAACAAGAATACCGTGTTTATAAAAATAAACCTTTTCAAAACACCCCTAGAATACGTAAAAACGTACACGGGTGACTTTCACCCGGAACATTTTGGCTGTAAACCCAAACAAATGTAAAATACTTACTCTGTTGTTTCATTGTATTTAGATCGTGGGAGTATATTTAGATATGATTAGTTACATAATTTCTCCATTACAAATACTTCACTTCATAAACATGATACTTCATAAACATGAAACCCGCTGCCCATTTTTTTGCCATCAGTCGATGGGCCAAAAATATTTGTAAATATTTCAATAGCAATAATCTTGAGAATTACTTTGATATATAACACTAATATAAAAAGGACTAATAAAACAATCTAAACAGCACCCGCACGCACTCACTTCACAAAACGCAAACTCACGCAAAACTTTTTTGTTTTTAAATTTTATTTTTAATAATAGGTTGGGGAAAAAGTTTCTTCGTATATTTTAAGAAAATTCAAAACATTTTTTAATATAGTTTGTTTACATTTAACTAAAGTATGTACGTACCATTTTGTTCGATAACTTTTTGCCATCTTGTAGGTAGGGATTTCTAATTTATATTCTAATTTCTAATTTCTAATTTTCAAAATTTCTATAGCAATGGGATCATCCCATTGCTATAGAAATTTTGGGACTTCTGATCAAAATAAAGCGACAAGTGGTTTTGGCAGTCCTCTCGTGATGTTAACCTGACACAGCCTAAAGAATTCTGAAGAGACCAAAACAGGTGGAAATCTGAAGGTGCAAGGTCAGGACTATACGGCGGATGCATTAACACCTCCCAGCCAAACTCTCTTAATTTTTGCTGAGTGAGTGAGTTCTAGCGTTATCATGATGAAAAACCACACCCCTTCTGTTGATTAATTCCGGCCGCTTTCTCTCAACTTCTTGCTTTAATCTCATCAGTTGTTCGCAGTAGAGCTCAGAATCGATGGTCCTACCTGGTGGTAACAGCTCATAATGAATAATGCCCTTCCAATCCCACCACACAAACAGCATCACCTTGTTGCGAGTTAACCCGGGTTTCGCCACAGTCTGTGAAGCCTGACCGGCCTTTGACCACGACCTTTTTCGCACGTTCTTGTCGTACGTGATCCACTTTTCATCACCAGTTATCAGCCTCTTCAAAAATGGTTCGGTTTCATTACGTCGTAATAAAGAATCACAAATAAGTAAACGGTTCATTAGGTTTCTTTCAGTGAGCTCGTGAGGTACCCAAATATCGAGCTTTTTTGTGTACCTACCTAGTTTTTTTCAAATGCGCCAAAACTGTTTTGTGGTCAATTCCCAGTTATTCAGCTACGTCGTAACTACTGATATGCCGATCCCATTTATCCGTAATAGGGCGACCAGAGCGACGTGCATCTTTGACATCAAAATTTCCGGATTGAAAACGCTTAAACCAAATTTATGCTACTCTCACAGACACTGCACTAGGTCCATAAACATCGCAAATTTTTTTCGAGGCTTGCGTTGCATTTTTACCTTTTTTGTAGTAAAATTTTAAAATGTATCGAATTTCTTCATTAGATGCACTCATCTTGACAGTACAAAAAACAAATAAAAATCACACATTTTCCTAATTCGAATTTGGAATTATGTTCCTTAAAATTTAAACTTTTAATGATACCAAAACCAGCCAGATACAAATAGTATAGCCAAAGAGATTTTATTACAAGTTCATACATACCATAATGCGAAAAGACTTTTTCCCCAACCAAATATTTTGTTGCCAGGTATGGTTTTCTTGGATTCTACCATACGCTAATTTTATTAAAGAGTCATCTAGTGACGTTATACTAGCAACTTTCAGACGCCAGCCAATAGAACTTCACACAAAAGTCATGGAGGTCCGATGGGTAGAAAAAGTCACCCGGACGTTCTACGCAACAAAGTTTTAGGTCGATTTTATTACCCGGGCGTTCAAGTGGATAAAAAACAAACATACATGAACACTTGACACTGGCAAAATTGACATTATTATGTTACATGCCATAAACAAAGACAAAGAAGACGTCACGAGGTCGTAAATTGTCGTTTGTTATTTTATAAATAATGGTGTCTTTTAAAAAAAATATCGGATTAATTTTGCTTGAATCACAAAGAAACACAAAACTTTTATGACAATTATTTCCACCCGAGTCAATAACTCTAGCTTTATCTCTAGAAAAATAAATAATGTAACAGCGCAATGGTTGTTTCGCAAAATGGCCAAACACTTTGTTACTTTTTTCCACTTCTTCTTCTCTTCCTATATTGGTATCTGTCTTGTCGACAATTTCGCCAGTGTCAAGTGTTTATATGTTAATAAAGTCTTAGTCCGATTCTTCGTCTGGCATTTCATGGAGCAACATAGCTCTGCTATTTTAATATTTTTACCCGTTTTATTGCATGTTCTATTCAGTAATCTTGGCGGAATTTTAATAAATAAATTGTGGCTGCGGTACGGGTATGGATAATTGGATTGCATGTGTATTGTGGTGCAGTGTGATTTGAACGACAAGAAGTCCCAAAAAAATTCTAGGCGCCATTCCGCGTGTCGTCTAGAATTGACAGCTGACCATCGACTAAGACTTTTAACAAACAAACTGACCATAAACAATAAACAATTGACATTGGCAATTGAAATTAAAAGAAGAAAGTCTTAGTCGATAGTTAATTGTCAATTCTAAACGTCATCGCGGAATGGCCGTCTAGAACTTTCTCGGGATTCCTCGTCATTTAAATCAGATTGCACGAAAATACACTTATAATTCAATTGTCGATACAATTGAACTTGAAATTGTCGATACTTGTCCTATGTAGTCACAATTTATTCATTTAAATTCCGCTAAGATTACTGAATAAAACATGCAATAAAACAAGAAAAAAATATTAGTTTAGAAGTGCTATGTTACTTAAAATAAAAAAAAAACGTTTATTGCCTTAGTACGAGTAGATAGGTACAGAATTGGTAAATATTTTAAATATCTTAAAACGCTAGGCTTACTAAAGTCAATGGGTGCAATAGTCGCAATAGTCGATAGGTCTACTCTACACAGCGCTGTTTTTCAATTTGCCCCACTCGGATAGTTCTTCTCCGAGATTTAAGAAGAGAGTTACTTCATGAAATGACAAACGAAGAATCCCACTTTTTTTCGTGCAATTGCCATTTTTTTAATTTAACAGCAGTCCTCTATGATTGATCCGGCATTATTAAACGTATACCAGATCCGGTATATTGGTACTGGATCTGGTATACGTGCTAGTAATTTAACGATTAGAAATGAGAAAAATCTTAGAAAGAGTTATTCAAGATGATAACTCTAGGCCTCTATGATTTCATTCTCCATATCCATTTAGCTTCGTTACTATGTATTCTTCTCTCCTGGGTTGTCCTATTTTGGCATTGAAGTCGCCCATAATAATATAATCCTTGTGTGCTAGGTCTATAGCTCTGTAAAGATTTGTGTAGAAATTGTCGATTTCCTTTTCTTCTGCTGTCTCTGTTGGTGCATAGGCTTGTATTATAGATAATCTGTTATGTTGAAGTTTTAAATTTAGAAGTGCGACTCTATCTGTTATGCCAGTATAGCATTCTATGCTTTCTTTATGGCGTTTGTTTATTAGGAAACCAACACCGTATTTACCAGGCGTGTGTCCTGTATAGCACAGGATAAAGTCATCGTATTCCTCTATTTTGTTATGTAAGCGTCTTGTTTCAGATAAACCAATTATATCATATTTTATTTCCTTAATTGCTTCGCTTAGTTCTCATAGACGTTCATATGTCGATAGTGTTCTCACGTTGTAGGTAAGTATATAGAGTTTGCCTGATGACCTAGATTCTTGCTTGGATGTGGTGTGAGTCGGTGTATTGTTTTTTTCAGTATTTATGGTATAGGTCTCTTTGCTTAAATGAGGGTTTGTTTTGGTGGTTATTTCTTTCTTTGGATGGTTTTGGTCATGATCTTCCACGGTTGGAAGAAAATTAAAAAAAACATGGAAGAAATAGTAGAAGAGAACTTAGATTCACCATCACTAAAGAAAGATTTAACATTACAGGAGGACTTACAATTACAAATCCAGCAAGAAACCACGTGTTATAGCATACATACTAAAAAAGAGAAAGATTTTAATTAAGTTCTATAACAGGAAATGTCTATATTAATTTTAAGTGACGGAGTTGGAGGAGAATACTTGTCTACTATTCATGATTATTTGCTGACAATAAAACCAACAAGTGTAGAAGCTGAAAGGGCCTTTTCGGCCGCATTTGCAGCTCTATTAGAAATCGACTCGCAGGTGACACAATTAAAACTATTTGTTCTCTACGATACTTTTTCAAAAAAAAATGTTTTTTTTTATAATATATAATGAATACATTTTTTTAAGACAATTATTACTTAAAAGTCTACTCTAAATAATTATTTATCGTAAGTTGATTTAACTAAAGAGTTGTAATTATAAAACAAACTCATTGTTGTGATAATTGTGCCATTCATAAGAGAGATTCATTAAATAATGATGGTGTCTGTCATAAATATAAGACTTGTTTGTTAATATTCTCAAATTAATTATTGTGATCTCATCTTAGTAAAATACGCAAGGTTAATTTATTAGGTTTTATAAAGTTACTAAAATAATTGATCTATCTGTGAAAGTGAAATCTAGGAAGTCTGAGCTTCTCGTTACATCGTCAAAATTTAACTAGTTACCTACACTACTAGATTTTAATTGTTTGCTCGTTGTCGAATCTTAACATTGGATTGGAACGACCTATATTAAGTACAATGACACTTGATTAACTTACTAACAGTTCATTTTGAACCGAAATGCAAAAATCATCTTGATTTGATCAACCGGATCCGGTCTATCCAGCTGGATCGATGGGAATCCGGTCGGATCAAAACCGGCCGGATGAAAACGACGCCGGAATTCAATCACTACTCGCAAGCATCGTGGAAATTTTGTTCGAGGAAGTGCACCTAATAATGTCAACAATTCGAAGAGGGGTCAAAAAATTTTTGTCAGAAATTGTTTTAAAATTGTTTATTTCTAAAGTTGTTATTGAATATCCTGCTTTATTAAAAAAAACGCTTTTAATAATATCAAATATCGATATTTCCCAAGATATCTGGAGTGGCGAATGTATTGTTTTCTTGATAGAATATTGGCAGCTACCGACTGTTATTATAAGGTCGTGGTCGGCTCATAAATCTTCAACGAAATAGCTCTTATTGTTTTCATTATTTGTGGCTTGTATCGAAGCTCATAATATTTTATACGGCTGTTTATACGAAGCACAGCTCATTATTCTAAAACGAATAAGATAACTAAGGCTAATTCAGAGAGTATAACAAGGTATGCTAAAATTTACGGGATTTTTACTAACCGTAGTTTCGTCTATCAACCTTAACCTGAGGATCATCTTGCGGAACAAAACTTAAACACAAATCGAGAACAAAGCCCAATTAAACCATGAAAACATCATCGATGTATACAATTTTTAGATTTTCGTTGATATTTCAGCTCGACCGATTTTGATAAAATTTATATGGGACCACCTGTGAAGTATTTCCCTTTCAAACAAAAAAAATTTTTTTTTAAATCAGTTCAGCCGTTTTCGAGTAATCGGTGAACATATATAAAAAAAAAAAAAAAAGATTCCGACGAATTGAGAACCTCCTCCTTTTTGATGAAGTCGGTTAAAAATAGTGCCATCCCTTTTTGTAAGAAGCAGTGACAGGGCGAATCTTAAGCATTGGATAGGAAGTGTTCGAGTTGAGAGTGAGTAGAATCAGTGGATTAACTTCTGTGAATATTGAAATAAAAGTTATAATTTGATGACATCGAGCGGTTTCATTAATTTATCAGTACCCGGCTCGTAACATTATTAATAAAAATTAGTTCATAAGATATTAAATTTTAATTTTTTAAATAACGAATTATAAAACATTTAATAAACGTGATTACAACTGCACAATATGAGACATACATTACATAATGTGATTCGTCGGCCGCTTGAACTGCGGCATGGTTGCTACAACCATTAAAGCTTAGAAAAAATAATTTTCATACTCCCTGATCAAATTATTTTGACGCATTTTCACGGCGTGTATTTTTTATCACAAAACATGCAAATGATTCTGGAAAACGATTAGCGGGTAATGTTTAAGTGAGTTAAGTAGGTAAGGCAGTTTGTCAGCATTTAATTTAAAACTTTCAGAACGTAAATGCTTAGACCGTAGGTGTCGCTACTGCTGCAACAAAACATTTCAAGAGGCGAAAATATGTAACCATTAGTAATGGTTATGTATTTCTGCCTTTTGGGGTAGAAACTTTAGGTCCGTAGAGACCTGACACGCAGGTCCTATTCAGAGGTTATCCAAGAGATTGGTGGACGAGACCAAGGATCAAAGAGCCGATGCTAATTTCGGACGAAGGATTAATATGGCTATTCAATGAGATAACGTTCCAGTCTTTTGGACACCTTACCTGAGGTGAACCTAACCCTGTTTTCTAACAGTAAGTAATGGTCTAATTACGGCTAGAAAATAGATTTTATAGTTTAAAAAATTTTTTTAGTAAACCTAGGTTAGTAAGACAATTGTTTATTTGTTTTACCCATTTATTATTCTGTAATTATTAGTATAATGCATAGAACCTTTAACAAAAGCTTCAGCTCTGTTGATATATTTCAAAGTTGGAAGAATGCTTTTAGACGTGAGGTAGGTAGTGTGCAGAAATATGTGACATGTATAATGTAAGTACGAATCTTTATATCAATTTGTATTGAGTAAATATATATTATTTTTGGTTTTTTTACCTACATATAAAAAATGTATATGTCCTACATAATGTATACTTTTCTTTCTTTTTTACACACCCAAATACACAAACACATTATTACATAAAAGCATCACACCTTGATTACTGACAGTTTACTTTGTTATTTATAATGTCAAAGTCAAAAGATATTTTATTCAATAAAATCACAAGGAGATTCTTCGTTTGTCATTTCATGAAGTAGCATGGCTCTGCTAATTTCATATTGTTTTATTCGTTTTATTGCATGTTTTATTCAGTAATAATGGCGGAATTTTAATGAATAAATTGTGACTACAGGACGGGTATGGAGAATTGAATTAAATGTGTGTTGTGATGCAATGTGATGTGAACGACGAGGAATCCCAAGAAAATTTTAGACGCCATTCCGCGTGACGTCTAAAATTGACAATTGACCATCGACCAAGACTTTATTAAACAAATTGACCATAAACAAACATAAATACTTGACACTGGCAAAATTGGCATTATTATGTCACATGCCATAAACAAAGAAGAAGAAGAACAATCACAAGGATCACTTTAAGGTGTTTGAAGAGTTAAAACGTGATCGTGAAACAATTACATACTAGGTGAATTTAGGCGCCAATTCCTCCTAACCCAAGCCCGAGAAGAACGGGCAAGCAACTCGTCCTGGTCCTAGCGCTTTTTTTCATTATCCATCTTATAACTCTACCTTAACTACGACAGATACGACAGACCTTAAAACTAATACAGATTTAATACATTTCAAATGTGACAGTTAACTTTCTGAGGGCAGAACAATATGAGGCCATGCATTCTTATCAATAATAATGTAAATCCGTTATTGCTTATCGGTCGCTTCCCGCTGTCTGTCTGTCCCTATGTATGCTTAGACCTTTAAAACTACGCAACGGATTTTGATGCGGGTTTTTTAATTGGTAGAGTGATTCAAGAGGAAGGTTTATATGTATAATACATGCATAATATGGTAGAGAAACACTAACAATTTTAGAGGTTTCTAATGTGATGTCGTAAATAAACACATTTTTTTGCGCTTACATTGCAAACGCTGGCTGAACCCTACGGAATAGATCAAAATAATGTTCTACTGTATTGTGCCCGTGCGAAGCCGGGGCGGGTCGCTAGTTGGTTATAAATTTATGTTTTGTGTAGGATTTTGTACAACGAATAAATGTATACATTAAATGCTGAGTTTTCTTTATATTGTTGAATTTGATAGCACATAAATAAGCACAAGCTAGGTGCAGGTCCTAATACATTATTTGTCAATGCTACGTAAACAAAATTCTAAAATTTTCAAGTAGGTAGGCAGATAAATTTATATTTTAATGTTTTTCTAAAATCTAGCCATTTTCTAAAGTAGATGAAAGACTATAAGCAAATCATTGATTGTTATTAAATGGATGTTAGTGTAATGGTGCTTTGAAAAACTCTTTGATCTTCTCACACCTGCCACTATTAAGATTAGATCAATGTATTTATAATCTGGATGCTGTGTTTACTTGTAAAAGGCACTTGAGATATTTCGATCCTATTCATTCCTTTTTATTATCTCTAATGACTTATCCATAGAAGCAGATTCAAGTTTGACTATAAATTATAATCCGAAACAAATATTTTTTATAGTTTTACAACACTGGATTTAATTAACTATAAATAAATAAATAATGCTGGACATTTCACACAGCAACACATGGCCCCAAAGTAAGCGAAGCTTGGGTAATGGGTAACGCATGAATGATATACTACTTATATGTGTACTTTTTTTGTAAATACATACATATTATACATAGAAACACCCAGACTCGAGACAAATACTTGCAGATCATACAAACATTTGTCCCGCAGCAGAAATTGAACCCACAACCATAACTAGTGGCAATATGAAGTTGAAGAAGGTGCCTTTTATTACATATTTTCAAAAATTATTTACTGTGTTATTTTTTTTAGGGAACATCTACTAATTTTGTACTAATTTTGTAGGGAACATTCCTAAGTCACCAGCAAACTGGAACATATGGGACAAAGTCGACGCATCGATTCGCTTAGTGTATTCTATGGCTAATGGAACGAAGAGTCTCTGTAGAACTACTCGACATTATAGCTGCATCTAGGTTCTACCATCGGACCTCGCGACATAGAAATAATACTCACCTATACCTCTGACACGTAGGTATCTCGAACTACTAATTTAACGAGACTTAGACTACCTCATATGTGCAGGTTATGGAATGATCTCTGTCTGAGGTCTTTACGCCGAACTATAACATGATCGATTTAAGCAAAATTAAATTCTAAATTTAAAAAACCCTACAAATTTTGAAATTTTTCATTGGATAGGTACTCATATTGAGGGAGTTGTAAAAACATGAAATCCGCCATTTTGTGGCGGCGGCTATCTTGAAACGATTTTCATCAAACATAAGACACTCCCGAGCCCGACTAATTCACCTTTCAAATAAAAAAAAACAAAACTCCGTCGTTTTTGCGTCGGGTTTAAATATATAAAACGGGTCCTTGAAGGTAGAAAACGCATCACCAATGCTTCTCATGTTGTAAATGTCTATGACGATAACTGCTTACATCAGGCGGGACGTAAGCTTGGTTATTGTCCTTATTGTTTCTAATTACGTTTTAAAAAACTAAAAAGTAAACCGACTTCATTGAATTTAAAAAATAATCGATATATTTTTTTTAAACCGCTCATCCAATTTTGATACTATTTAAATGGCCCGTTGAAACAAAAAAAATATTTTTCCAAATCGGTTCAGGCGTCTTTGAGAAATAAGTCGGTTTACAAACACGTGCGAAATTCTATAAACAAAAAAAAAACTATCTGATTTCAACGCGCACTAACCTAAACGTTTTTTCAAAGCATAGTTTCAATAGGCATATTTTAGATTTCGGAGAATAACCATACGTAGCGTGTCAGCCAAATCGATCTTGAACCAGAGCACTGCTTCAATTATATCAACAAAAGAAACTACAACAATAAGTTTCCGCAATATTTGAAAGTAGTTTTATTTCTTATTCACGTTACAAAAGTTCTCATTCTTGGCGCCGAAATAACTTTTTGTTCTACAGCTGCTATAAACTGCCATTTGCTATTTTTCCAATAATTTTTTTAGTTAAATGAAATATTATTTGCCCGCATCTGACTGTAAAATCGGGTTGGTATTTTATATTGAACTTAATAACTCCGAGTGTGAATTTCTACGTGGAACTGATCCCAGATGAGTGCTGCTTTTAGACTGATGATGGAGACGATTGCGATAGTCTTCAAATTATTGGGGGTTATTCCCCCTGCTGACTAACAGAAGAGCTAACAGAGAAGGAAAACTTGAAACAAACCTGGCTCGGGGTTTGCCGTTATACACTGAACTGAACCGACACCACATGTACTGTCTCGTCTTTCCTGCGGGCCTGCCGGTATTGTCGAGAGGTTAGTGTGGGTACCTGGGTAACAGAATCCCAGGCAGAGTGGCGTCAGTGGATAGGAAACATCACCCACCTCAGCTTGCTGGAGTGGATCCATGAACGAAAGTTTTCAATTACAAATAACTGCTCTGTTACTTGTATAATAACATGGCTGACGCCACCTAAATCATGTTCAACAGATGTACTAAGGCCAATGATAATGATGATTATTTACGTACAGAAAGAGTGGACGTCAAGACTGCGTCAGGTATATGTATGTAGTTCGGTTCGGTTACAAAAAGGCTTTGATTCATAATTCTCGTGTATTTTCCTATATAAAAGGAGATGACGTCAAACCAACGGTAGATTAGTAGGTATTATGTATGGTAGTACTCGTATGAAAACGATTCGGTCACAATCCCTATTTCCCTACTTATATCATAAATGCGAAAGTAACTCTGTCTGTTTGTCTGTCTGTCACGTTTTCACGCCCAAACAGTGAACCGATTTTAATGAATTTTGGTATAGAGATAGATGAGACCTTGGAGAAAGACATAGGTAACTTTTTTTGTAGGTACCACGCGTGCGAAGTCGCGGGCAACAGCTAGTAGGTTATATCTCGAACTAAACGGTGATTACTTATGACGAACGAGATTTGACGTTATCTCACCCTATGTCATAATTGCCGAACGTTTCCAAGCCAGGCCCAAACAAAAAAGACGAGAGGTTTAAATGAAACCCGATAGGAACGAAGTTGAAAATTATAAAAATAGTTGACTTCGAATAGACCAGTTAGGGTTTCTAAGATATTTCGTAGATTTCCGTTTATGTGGACAAAACTAAGAATTTTTCAAGACTACTGAGTGGGACTACCCCGGTGGGTACCCTGCGACGATGTCAACATTCGTATTAAAATTTATTATTTATCAGAAATAGACGTTTTAGGACGTACGGTTCGAGCTCAGGGTCAAAAGAAAAACTTCATGGCAATCAAATCAAATCAAATGTGCATAGTGTGCCAGATCATCAGCCGAGGATTGTAGGTCGATAGGTGTGGCTATAAATCGTGGTATTATATCTAAATGCCAGCTTTGTGTCGTTTTGACAAATTGTCCTGCTACACGCTCGCTCCCGTCATTCAGGCACCCTGCCGAAAGCCTTCAATGGCTTTGGTAATGGCTCTATTCTTTTCAAATTCGATATTAAATGTTAACAAAAGTTTCACTTTCGTGAGTTGTACTCTTGTTGTACTGTACAATTTGAGAAACATGGGTTTTTACTCATGATTGTATTATATAATCAACAAAATAACACGCGAGAAAGAGAACCAACATCAGTTTGCATTTCGAAACGTGATCGACGGATTTATGTTACTTTTAATTAATACGTTTTAAAAACTAAAAAGAAAACAGACTTCATTGAATGACATTGGAGCATATAAAATATTTTTAGTGGAAAGTAAATGTATTTTGTGTATACATAATATGGGTAGGCCAAATAAACGCACTGCTCCAACCAATGAGACAGCGAGGTATCGGAGTTAACGAAAATATCATCGAGATATACAATTTTCATATATTTGTAGATTTTTCAGCTTCAGACCAACTTCGATAAAATTTATATGGGACCACCTGGGAGGTGCCACCCTTTGAAACAAAAAACAATTTGTCAAATTGTTCAGACTTCTTTGAGTAATCGGTGAACATACATAAAAAAAGATTCCTACGAATTGAGAACCTCCTCCTTTTTTTGAAGTCGGTTAAAAATAGCGGCGATCGACATCATCTTAGGACTATGTGTTGTTTGGAGAAAAAGTAACGTGTAAGTGATATTGCGAACAAGGTAATCGAGCTAGGCCTTCGTAGCAAATGGGAAAAAAATTGGCAGTGAAAATTTAGGAAAGATTACGAGATAAAACGACAAAATTATTTTCAAACGTAGGTACATTCGCACCATTACAAGTTCATTACACGAAGTGATGAGTCTCCGACATTCTCAGAGTTCCTCGAAATGGCATCCACACGACATCGGCATTCGCCACCTAAATGTTTGGACAGTTTATTTTTGGATGCGAGTGATTGTCCCCGTTTACTCTTCTTGGGAATACCTGAGCTGTTTATGGGTTTATAATTAGAATTTTATAAAATATTGGAATTTTATGTGAGGGAAAAAACAATTCTGATGTATTTTTTCGAAACTTGGTACTACGGCGGATTAATAAAAGTGCCAAACTAGAAGTGAATCATTTCACCATATAATTAGTCATTGACATATGTATATACGTCGCCGAACGGGACTTTGAGAGCAAAGTAATCTTTAATTTCGTATAAAGATAATAATAATAACAATAATAATAACAATAAATAATAATAATAACAATCCCGGACATTTCACACATCATCATCTGGCCCCAAAGTAAGCAGAGCTTGTGTTATGAGTACCACATGACTGATATACTAGTTAAATATGTTTTTTTTGACGTGACAACGTCTAATAAATTGATGAATGCCGGCTGCACGCACGAAAAAGGATGACTCATTGTCCCGTTACGTTAAACTATCGTCCGTAAACCGACTTTTCAGACAACCAATTTTTGTAAATACCTACATATATTATACATAGAAACTCCAAACAAAAGATAAGGTAGGTAATTGTACGAGTATGTACTTGTAGGTACTTACAAGGTATCTAGAGCTTTTTTTTTTATTTTACACTTTACTGCGGACAAAAATACTTAATCTGACAAAAGGCGGGCTTAATGCCTAGAATAGAACTTACTGACTTGAAAAAGATGAACGACGTGCATTTCTCCGTCCATTGAGTATCTTCTTCGTTAGTGACATGTGTCATAATAATGTCAATTAAGCCAGTGTCAAGAGTTTATATTGTTTATAGCGTAGACAGAGAAAACAATAGACACATGGTGAACGTGCCGTGTGTGAGATAGAACGAAAGGTGGATAGTGTTGCCACATTAAAACTTTTACCCTAGTTCTAAGTAATCCTAGATTTATTAGAGACGTTGTGTAGTAGTAAATCTCTAGAGCTTGTGTCTCTATTACAAAACTCAAACTTTTATAACAGATGTGTAATATAGAAAAAATATAACAACATTTGTGTACTTTATAGTTTATTTTTATTAAAGCTAAGCATAACATTACAGAAATAATAAAACCATAAAGATAATACAAAGTCAAGGTCAAAAGATAATTTATTCAATAGGTGAATTTAGGTGCCAATTCAAAACCCAAGCCCGAAATGAGAAACTCCTAGTCCTCCTGGTCTACCTGGTCCTCCTGCTGGTCCTAGCGCATTTTTGCAATCTTATAACTACCTTAACTACGAAATACTAATACAAGCGAGTTTATAGATTTCAAGTGTGTCGGTTAACTGTCTGAGGGCAGAGCGACATGAGGCCATGCGTTCTTATCAATAATATAGTCATTTATATTATAATAAGCTTTCTTCAAAAGACTATTTATTATGTAAGCTTTATTAGGTAGTTTAGTTGCATTTTCAGGAAGCTTATTATAAAACTGCACCGTGTTCCCCATAAAAGACTTATTTACTTTTTCTAGTCGAAAAGTATTGATCAGTATCTACCAACCTACAGAATAAAAACTCAAAAATCTAATATTTTCTAACCACCAGTGCATTAGGATACAGAATGGTTAATTTATCCATTTTAAACGATACATTTTTCTCAAAATGGGTGCTACAATATGTCGAAGAGTTTTTGGGTGTCCAATTTTTTCGGCCTGTGGCTTCAACCCACTGCAAACGTACATTATCGTTTGATGGAAAACTGTAACAAATTAATAGCAAGATGTTTTTTTTACAATTTGATAATCATTTTAATCTATTTATTTATACAAAGCGGTATGATTATTCTCGTTGACAGGACATTATTTCACATTAAATTGACTTCAAAATCTATGAAAGATCTCCTCAGACCGATTTAAAGCAGCTTTTAAAGTTAAGGTGGCTGCCCTTGCTATCATGAATTACCTTGTCTCCATATATTCATCTATACAACATCGAACGATACTTACGTTAAATTGAATTATTAATATTCATACGATATGTAAGACATATTTTATGTAAAATTTATGTACCTAGTCTGGGGAATGTTAAGGTCGAATGCAGGCAACACCAAAATAAATAAATTATTTGTTATGATTTATGAATTATGTTGTAGCGAACAAAGTTCAGTTCGAAATGCTGTTATCTATTGTGTATATTATTAAAAAAACAGTTTGAAAGCTAATAACTACTCAAAAATACTTGTACTTACGAGTAAAAAGACAAATCAGAGTGTTTCCGTTCACTATCACTTTTACATCCTAAAACGATACATCGAACCATTATCTTTATAAAATCCGGTAAAGGAATTTGTTATTTGCAATTCGCAAGTAATTCAGCGTGTTCAAAATTTTTACTCTTTTTTTCCGATTATTTCACTCAAAGCGAGCACAAACCATCCAAACAATAGCA
Organism: Lampropteryx suffumata; assembly: GCA_948098915.1. Classification (NCBI taxonomy): domain Eukaryota; kingdom Metazoa; phylum Arthropoda; class Insecta; order Lepidoptera; family Geometridae; genus Lampropteryx; species Lampropteryx suffumata. The sequence goes on along the minus strand of OX402551.1, from coordinate 16,223,984 downwards.
AACTGTCAAACGTTGCTTAGCACAATCTTAGCACAATCTTAGCACAATCTTGAAAAAACCGGCACGCGACATGAAACAAAAGATCAAACCATTCTATCTCGTTTCTTTACAGTATCTGCACATAAGTTGTTCTCTTTCTTGTATGAATGCGACGGATGCTAGTCGTCTATTAGTTTCTCTGTCTACGGTTTATAGTATGATGTCACAAAGTCGTATTTTGTCGTTCATCGTTTGTAATTTTATATAAATGATGTCTTTCATATAAAAAAATTACTCGGGTTATTTTTGCTACAATCACAAAGAAACACAAAGCTTTTATTCCAATTACTCACACTCGAGTCAATAACTCTAGCTTTATTTAAATAAAAACAAAATTAATAATATAACCGGAAATAGCTCATGAAAAATAAATAATATAAGAGAGCGCCATGTTTGCCTCGCAAGACGGCTAAAAATAATGCTCAATAGTATTATTATCTATATATAATGTGTCTATATACAACGTCATGCGTCGCATGAAGCAATTTATCATTCAAGCCTGGCACGGTTCTATTGTTGGCCTGTAAAATGATTAGGTACTCTTCGAAGAAATTCCAGCGTTTTCTATTGTTAGTAAAACAGTTCTCTGTAAAGGACAATAGGGAAATTCGATGCCGAATCGCGAGTGCATTAAGTGAACAAATTGAACCTTTTGAAAAATTATAAATGTATACCTATCAAGTTACAAACTTAGGTGCCTATAGCGCAGTAGGTACGTACCTAACCCACTATATTAACTAACTATATTAATAATAATGCCGGACATTTCATACAGCATCATCTAGCCCCAAAGTATGCTGAGCTTATGTTAAAGGTACCACATTAGTTATATACTACTTATACACCGTTTTTTGCACGCACGTGCCTCACTTTGAGGTTTGATAGGTTTCTGAAGCCACGTTGAAGCTGGCGCCGCGGCATAAAAGTAACTCATAACAGTTAAAAGTGTCAAAACTTGTAGAACTTTTAAGATTCATGCGGTTTTGTATCAGAATACTCATAAAATACTTTCAAGATTTTTACTGAGCTTGTGAACTTTATGAAAAAAAACATTTTACGAAATATATAAGTAGATAAGTAAAGATTTACACAGTTCCAAGTAGTAATGTAATACTAATGTAATGACGACATGTGGCGCAGTGGGCGAAGGCCCGCCAGAAACACAGAAGGTTACGGATTCGATTCCGGCCGTGGGATAAATGTCTCGGCTCTGAGTGTTTTTCTATGGACATTATAATATGTATATATGTACAAAACAAGTATAGATGATTTATATCATTCCGATAATACAAGGTTTGCTTACTTTGAGGCTAGATGATGCTGTGTGAAATCTGTTCCGGCATTATTATTATTATTATTATGGACTCACCTGTCAGTTTTGTTGGTAGTAGCTCTGCCTTCTGCGCTGTAGGTTGAAGGTTCGATTCCCTTCCAGGATAAACATTCGTGTGATGAACACAGGTGTTTATTCTGTGTCTGGGTGTTATAATTTACCATAAGTATGTATTTAAAAGTATATAAGTATTCTATCAGTCATCTGGTCACCATAATACAAGCTATGCTCAGTTCGTGGCTAGATAGTGTTGTGTGCATTGTCCATCAATATTTATTATTAAAAAATACATTTGTAATATATTTTAGGTGCGTCATTTTCACAATATTGCTTTGAGCCAGCCTGCAAGATTATATGAATATCGTTTCCTAGTACAGATATTTACTGATTTATTTACGAGAACACTAGCCCATGATTCACTATTACAGACACTTCACAGTCAGTCACAGACTCTAAAATAGAATGAAGGATAGCTTGAAATACATGAGCAACTTCCGTAGATAGCTGGGCCAAAAACCATTGTATCAGTCTAAAGTTGTTCGTTCCTTTCCAAATTTGAATAACAGATAGTAAAATCAATTTCAGCTAATTTGAGCGGAGAAGCTAACTGGCGCCTTTTGTTGATAATTGTGTTGACGTGAGGTAATGGATGTTTCGGAAGCTTTGGATGCTTGGAGCTACAAGAACACGTCAGTAGTCAGATGTTGGCCTATAATTTGATCGGGAGGAAATACAATTGACTAAATGCGTTGTTCATATGTTGGAACACGCTATGCTTAGTTTGGGGGCTAGATGGTGTTGTGTGCATTTTCCACCAATATTTATATATATACAGTGTGGGCTAAGCTGTGTTGGCACTTTGTTTAGTTGATTTCTCAGAAAGATGCTATCAGAATTACCAGCTCTGCAAGAATTTGAAGATAATAATTCTAGGACCTGGTTTCAGCAGGATGGTGCCACATGTCATACTGTCTCCATAAACTTGTTAATATAATTGTTCCCGGAAAGACTCATCTCGCGAAGGGGAGATATTGAGTGGCATCCACGAAGCCCCGATCTCACTCCAAATGATTATTTCTTCACGGGCTACCTTAAATTACGATTCTATGATAATAATCCGATTACTTAGAAGCAGCTGAAAGAAAACATCATCCGAGAAATCAATGCTATACCGAGAACAACGTGTCGCAGAGTTTTCGAGAATCTCCAACTACGACAAGGTTGTCGAGAAGCCAATGGAAGTCACTTTGACAACATTATTTTTAAGCCATGAAATTTTACATTCGATGTAGTTTTTAAACGATTTTTTTTATGTTGTTTTAGTTATTTTTTAAAGTAATATTTCAAATGCACACACAGTTAAGGCCCACCTGTATATTTAAAGCTTTAAAATAATAATAATAATAAAAATATACTCACGACTGCAATCCCCGCGCTTGGTAGACATTTCCTCAGATTCCAAAACATTAATTGTACCATACTTACTTTTTGAGAAACGTTTTCAATGCAAATCCCGAGCGCGACCGCGCGAAGCGTGGAACCGTGGATCAAACTTACCCTGATAAAGATTCTCTTGACGAAACGAAACAAAATAATACGTGAGTAAAGCCCGTGTTTCTCATGTAATTCTTTAACTCTGTAGTAACTAAGATCTTTTTAAAAATGTCTAAGAGTGATAGTTAAGGCATGTCCAAACATACTTGACATAATTTATTTTGCACAAAAGGTAATGTAGCTTACACATTCATTAAAATCTATCAGTTCAATAGAAGCACTTTAGCAAACAATTTATCATGCATTGGAAGTTTATCAAACTATTAATCATCCTGAAAAAAATGGAGCATATCATCAGGCACTTGTCGATAAACGCTCAATAATCCTGACTAAGAAGTAGTTTCAATGTGAAACGTTCCATATTTTCAGCATTACACATATTGCGGGCTGTTTACACTATAAATTATAAATTACATAAACATTTGGATATATTTTATTGCGCAGTAAAATCGAAAGATGCGGAAGATTGGCAAACCGCTTATAGCTTTCCTGGCATAGTGCTAGGTCTACTTTCCACTAAAGCGGTCTCTATATTGGCCTATAAAAAAATGGTTGTCTGTAAAGTCGGTTTACGGACGACAGTTTTACGTGATAACGTCATAAGAAAACATTGACGACCTCTGTGACGCAGTGGGCTAAAGGCCGGCTGAGACGCAAAAGGATGCGGGTTCGATTCCCGCCGCAAGACAAATGTTTGTATGATCTGCAAGTATTTGTCTCGGTTTTGGGTGTTCTATGTATAATATGTACGTATTTACAAAAAAAAGTATATAAGTAATATATCAGTCATGTGGTACCCATAACACAAGCTCTGCTTACTTTGGGGCCAGATGATGTTGTGTGAAATGTCCGGCATTATTATTATTTTATTAATATTATTATTATTATTATTGATGAAAAAATTGTTAATATTTTAATCTATTAAAATGCGTCACAAGCCGAACGCTTAGGCCGATCGTGCCTCGTCTATCGCTTGTTCCGCGCTCTGGCTTGCACGCTCGGCCCAGGCGGAACGTGACAATTTTTCGTGCGTGCAGCCGGCGTTTATCGATTTATAAGACGTTATCACGTCTATATAGATGATTCATCCTTTTACAGTCAATCTACTGATTCATTTGTAAGGATTGCACGCTGCTTTGCAGACCGACCTAGATATTGGTACCTAGTTATTTTGTCTGTTCGCCCAGTAATTTAATTGGCGGCAGTGTCTGCTCTTAAATGAAGTAATGTTTGGACACTACCTACTGCTTAGAGTCAGAATATATAGCACTGTGGTAGTACCTCTCAAGAAGGACTCGGAAGAGTCATTCCCCCATGTGATATAATATTTATGTTTTGTTTAATTATAGACATTTTTATCATAAACATAATTCGTTTTTTATTAGATTAGTAGGTAAGTATGTTATGTAACTTTTTATCATCATCATATTGCCTGGAAGAGATTGCTTTTAGCGATACAATGGGTGGCGATAATGCCACCCATTGTACAATTTTATTTCTATTATTTTTTCTGTGTTCTTTTTGTGTACAATAAAATGTAAATCTATCTATCTACAGACAAGAAGCAGTAGTAATTGAAAAAAAACATCTTATGATTTAATTACCGCGTACGTTAAAAGTATATACCTGTGTACCCTATCCCAGAAGGTAAGAATCTTGTATCCTTTGTTCAAACCAAAGAAAAAGTTGAATTAATAAATGTTTTTTAAATACACGAGTCATTTTACCGTAAACGTCTACGACGCAAAGGTCTTCGCGACATTTCAATCTAATCTAATTTTACAACCGCATGTTTCAGTGTGAAATAGCCTTTATTGCTTTTCTAAGATATTGCGAAATTAATAATGTAGTTTGGTTTACATAGTAAATACATAGTTTATTTTACAAACAACTAACTAATAATATCTACTTTGAAATAGTTTTAACTTGCCAGAAAAATGTTGAATCACAACATTTTTATATTTCTTCAGAACATCTTGAGAAATACGATATTATAAGTGGTAGAGAGTTATTGCAAGATCGGCAGGCATAGACATTTGTCTATGCGACAAATAAGCGCTTCGCAAAGCGCTAACGTTTGATTCAAAAATTTTCTCGTACATGGGCATGTTATGAAGACAGGTGCATATCATGTGACGAAAACAGTGTTTGATACAGTGTGAGAGACGAATGTGTAATAATTACGTTTTAAAAATTAAAAAGAAAACCAACTTCATTGTACATATTTTTTTTAGTGGAAGGTATTATGTTTATATTAAAATATGGGTAGGCCAACTAAACGAACTGCTCCAGTGTGACAGCGAGGTTTTGGAGTAAACGAAAATATCATCAATGTATAAAAATATAGATTTTTATACTTTTTTTAAAAACCACTCAACCGATTTCGATTAAATTTAAATGGGACAACCTGGGAAGCAAAAACAGATTTTTTTAAATCTAAGCTTTGAGTAAAAAAAATGATTCCGACGAATTGAGACCCTCCAAGGGTCCTTGAGAAAAGGTGTGATTACTGACATATATAATAGAAAGAAATGGAAGAAGGAAACAACGGTGTGCTGACCCGTGGGACAGGGGCAGGGCAATTATGATGATGACCTACTTCTAGACCTATTAGAAACTTGGGAATTCTTATTTTAAGGAAAAACGTAAATATAAAAGCTAAAATCAAAACATTTCAAACATGAGAACTTTATTTAAAGATTTGAGTATTTTTTTACAATCTCGGCAGTGTTTTTATTGAAGCAGGCTTCCTTGTGTTTTTTTTTAATTTAATCTTAGGGTTTATCAAGTCTTAGTAACAGCCGGATGATTATGTAACTGCTACTATCAAAATAATGATAATTACAGCTTTCAGTTAGGTACTATCAACAGAGTATCACGGAAGGTTGATGTTGATTGTAACACATGCTGTCATTTGAATAGAAACTGAACATACGTAATATCATGAAATATTGTCTTTTGCTCATCTAAACTGATATAGATTGATTGTATTAAGAGTTCCTTAATCAACAGTTAACTTATAAAGTTGCATTAACAGTTATATTATGCAATAGCAGTTATATTAACTTCACAAAGATTTTAAATTAATAGATACTAACATGGACTTATTAAATTATAACATTTCTCATTCATCTCATTAAGCCTAACTTTTTATAATTAATTACAGATAAAAGAAAAATCACAGATATTTACAAATCTAGAACTTAAAACAAAACTCTTTACAAACACTATACAAATAACAGGGCTCTAGAGTAAAGGGTCTAGATATTTTAATATCTTTTGTAGCAAAACTTCTGTCTTTGACAATTACAGTACCTGGGCACAATATTATTCCCAAAACAGTAATATAGAAAATGTATTCAGAGCACAATACTTCTCGCTCTCTAATGGAGGCCTCAGTTTTTCTCAACCAGACTTATACAAGAGGGACTAATTTGCCAGAACGGCCTTATCAGCCTTCAGAGTAAAGCCTTGCTAATTTATAGAACCGACGACATTTCTGTCTGCTTGGATAATTATACGGCAGATTTTGTTGAAAATACACATAGTTGTAAAAAAACTAGCAACACCCATGTTTCTCAACATGAAACAAACTTAGTTTATCCTAATACGAGTCTAAAACACTATAAGAACGAGGATCCAATTTTAGAAAAGATTGACATAACTAAGTGGTTTTCCAAAGAATATTTCAAGTTTTCTAACACCTGTTATATTTCATCAGGCGTTTTGCACCAAACAAAATATAATCTCTGCGTCAATTTTTCCAGCGATGGTGCTAAAGTTTCTAAGACCTGTAATTTGTCACGAACCACGGATGAGATCTAACGCGACAGACGAACAAATTGCACCAATTTATTTCGGATTGGTTTGTAGAAATTCTAGCATACTGACAAGTTGAGTCTTATTGGATCAATCTTGCCTGAATCCGGATTTCGATGAATTTTGATGTCCCTGGAGACGAAATCTAAATAATGTAAGGACAAATACGAAATGCGAAGCCTATGTTATACAATACTGCAAAACCTACACCAGGGCACAATAGATTCCAATTTCAGAGGTACCTGTACCTGTACTTATTAGTTTAAGAAATAACATTACTCGCAACTGGAAACCTTAAAAGAGGCAGCTATCAGGTACCTAAAAAAGGTTCTTGAAAAATTTCTAGAGGAGACTTTTAAAGTTTTTCACTACCTATTACATTCTTACATTCTTACATTCATTTATCTCTAGGTTGGTTTTAGGTACTGTGAGCCATGTGACAGGACCTATAAGACAAAATTTGGCTTTGCAAGCCATTTTGGCTCTTATGTCCGGAGCTAATAAAGTTCACCGTTGACGGATACGTCATCATCATTACATTGATAGATTTTGAAAAAATGTGCAATCACCGCGAAAAGTGGTCTGTCCGAATAGTTACAAAGAATAGTTGAAAATGAAAGTTACAAAGAATTTCGAGTAAATTCTGTCATAGGTACGTGTGTCAGTTCTGAACAAATCGAATATCTTTCTTCGCAAAATCTGTTCATCCTTGAACAATTGACAAGAGCAACAAATAAAACGGTTTCGTCATATGACTCGTCTAGACAACATGCCGCCCGCATGGAAACATCTTTACTTCAAACGTCAAACAAAAAGTAATTTGTGGCTAGTCGCCAGAGAAGACTTTGTATTGTAACATACAAAAAACAAAGGCCCATGGTTCAACACAGATATTTAAGAAGCCGTCATAAGACCAAGCATTGCAGACTTATACGTAAGTAGACTTATACATAGACATCGACACTCTTATTTGTAACTCAAGCACTCATCAAATCAAATCAAAAATGTTTATTTATGAAGAGATAACAGCAACATATAAATAAATGTTTAGGCACATTTGGAACTTACCAGAAATCGAGCAGACTATACCCGACCCCATTTCCCTATCCGCCCCACCATTAAGTACCAGGAGATAAGAAAACATATGGTACAGGAAACTCGTCTTGCTTGTAAGGCTATTATTACATCAGTATCAGCTGAAATACAACACACTATCATCGCAAAGATGATCACTTATACCTAAATAAATGTAAATAGAATTATCTATTACAGTGTCACTTGCTAATCTGACGCTGCCCTCTGGCAAATATCTGAAACCGTTGCCCTATCCATAGACGTTTTAAACTGTCTTTAGATAGCGCACCTGTTTCACATGTATTTAATGTATATTATTTTGTAAAAACTTAAAAATAAACAAATTATATTGGGCAGTTTTTTTATAGGTATGAAAACTTTTTTCTTTTTGACCATCTGAATAAATTATTTTGTGGCACTCACTGTACTTAGGCTTTTTTAATATCTTGACTATTTCAGTTGCCTCCATCCAAAAACTTATCAGCAATATTGACAGACTGTCAATTTCCGCAGTTTTAAGACATACCGAAAAGTTCATTGTACACATTCATACACGAAATCGCATCTTTTTCTGGCGTTGGCACGGAAACGATGCTAACTGAGCGTCACATTACAACAGCTCATTAAACGTATTATTGTAACACGAATCTGCTCTGGAAGTTTGTAGGAATCTGACAGTAGAAAAATGTAGGGAAACCCGAGAGCAAATTAGGGTAACATAAAAATAAATGTTGACCCTAAACAATATTCCTATGTTTATTAATTTCCTTACTGTTAATTGATTATCAATTCACAACAAGTCAATAAGAACGGTGTTTTATTTTCATTCCATTTTCAGGGAGAATTAATTTAGCGAAAGCTAATGAACTGGGTCAATCGACATAGCCTTGAACTTGTGGACGTTAGAATAAAGATTATTTCGACGGCCTTGGTACATTCCTAGCTAATGGTAGCGCGGCATTCAACTATTCCATCATTATTGAATATCTTGAAGGTTTATATCTAAATAATTCATTAAAATGAGCCAAAAAATAGGAGCGATAAAAACAACTTCTTTATGCTGTTTGCGACATTACAGTTTGAGCAAAATATTGCCAAGCTATTTTAAACCTTAACTCTAGTATATAAGCAATCAAACAGATTCCAGCTGAGTATCTGAACTGAATGTATGAAACTGTATTATAGGAGAAAATCAGTGTCAATTAATAATTTTTTGTGCATAATACTGTATCAACTCCGAAAACATGTATTATTTCAGGCTACCAATCTGCAATCAATGTTAGCTTCTTAATGTTAAGTTGTAATTTCAAACCGATGACTCGACTTTATGTTATTTGTTACATTACAGCTATAGCATCGTGTTGCCAAACTGTTTTAAACCTTAACTCTAGTACAAAAGCTATCAAACAAATTCCAGCTGAATCTGCACTTAATATATGAAACAGTTATATCTGGAAAAAAATACTCCCAAAGCATGTTCTGCCAATCTGTATTCAACCTTACATTCTTAACTTTAGGTTGTAATTTCAAACCGATGACTCGTATATTACAATCTGGACTACTTGAGGTTTCTTTTCGTCGACAGGGGAGGTTATGTTTCGTATGGCTGCTTCTACTGCTGCTTCCCATTCAAGCTGCCGTTTGTCTGAGAGCCCATTGGCTCCGGACATGCTGAGACGAGGCATTGTCACCTATAACAAATACATATTCTGTACAATTGCATCTCATTTTGGAAATTCACGTGGTGACGGAAGCATGACGATTTTTGAACATTCTTCCGATAAAACAATCTTCCTTTATTTTCTCAATAAAAGGTATAAATATTTATACGTAAATGTATTTTTTATATATTCTTGTCGTGAAGAAATTGGCATCTTCGCAGTCTGCAAAGAGACATTTGATATTTGCAGAATGATGGTCTTTTGGCTTTTGGATGGTTTCTGGCTTTTGTTTTGATTAACCATCAGAAAATTAGATTTCAGTAATTTATTTACAAAAATGGGAATTGATTTACAGGAATATACAAATAAACATACGATAATATAAAATATGTAAAACAGTTGAGCTATCTAAGGACTGTTTAAAATGATCTATAGATAGCTCAACTGGTTCAGATCACTGCCAGAGGCAGCGTCCCTAAGACAATAGCGGCATTGCTACGTTCAATGCTAATACTTATGTAGATAGAAAATCACAAAATTCTGACATGGGTTCTTATCATATAAGGCACTGCGCAAACGTAGACACTTTTTGTTGCCGACACGGCGCACCATCACAGGGAACCGTAGTTGCTGTGTCTAGTGGCGGTGATCGAACACAGTCGCCCGTTGCTACTACTGACCACTGGTACAATTCGTTGCTTGTTTTCCGTAAGTCTGTTGTAGTCTCACGATAGACGTCGATAAAGAAACTCGGTACAATTGTATGGAAATTTATGTTTCTTCAGCTGACGACTTTTAGTTTCCAGTTACCTACACCGAACACTTTTCGATCATCAATGAGTAAGTGTTAAGTGGGAGCAACTGGACACAAACAATTTTTACGTATGCGCAGGGAGAGTAGATATCATACTGGTTCTATAGAAATCAAATATTTATCGGTAGCTTGTATCTGACACAAGACACAAAAGTGTCCACGTTTGCGCCCTGCCTGTTAGGTACTGTTAATTTCGTTACAATTTACGAACTGAAAGTAAATAAACATTCGGTACTGTAATGTTCTGAAAGGATAATAAAATATTATAAATAGCAGTAAAACAGAATGTACCAACTCAATAAATCCACTTTAAAAACAGATCCCAAAATACGTTAAGTACTTATTCAAATGAATCCCGTTCATCCCTTTTGTCACGACGCTAATGTTCATGGCCGCAAGTCACAACTACATCAATTACAGTTACGAAATGAAATAGTATGAGAGCCAGTGCTGGGTTTTCTACATTAATGTTAAAGAAGCAACGGATATTCTGTTACTATTCGCTATCTGGCCTGCCCAGCCGTTTTCAGCTATCCGACAATTTTTGCGCAGATAATAATTACATAAACATAAAATAATTAAATTACATAAAAGTTGTTAAAAGTGCCGATTAATGCCGACTAAAATACATATTTGTCCGCTTCCTGATTACAGACAGTACTAATTATAGGCAAAATGCTTTCATAATCAGAGTATGCTCCTCCTTCAACTCTTTGGCTAAGGCAAGTATTGATGTTGACATTTTCAACACCCCAATAAGTAAGTTAAAGCGCATATTCAATGATAAATTCTTCTTGGTTAATCCACCGTAGTTACTCATTATATTGAATTGTTTTGTTTTATTTCATTGTTCTTCGAAATTTCATACATTTATTGTTTTTCTAGAATCTGTCGTCAGCAATTGTATTTCTACTTTTTATAACCACAAGTGGGAACTTTTAATTGGCCTGCATATATGACATATTTCATAATTAACATTGTACCTACATACCTGTAAGTTTTCTTAGATCGAATAAAATAAAAAAATAACAAATAAAAAAAAATGCTGCAGCAGTTAATTTGCAAAGCTGCAAGTTAGCGTAAAGCAACAAAAGTTCGAAGATGTTTTAATGATAGACCTTATGTATAGCTAAGCAGAACTTGATATTATATTTTATCTAAAGGCTGCTTCTATAAATACCAATGTTTTTTAACTTTTACCAAGCGCAAGCTACAAATAGCAAGACAATATTCTCATAATGTTTCTTTCTCAAAGATCTGCATGGCGATTATGGAACTTTTAACACAATCAATGTCTATCAGTTTTAATTAGCAATTAGGCGTTATTTCAATCATTAGTTTGATTGTTGCTGGAACTACTTTTGGTAAGATGGATTACTATTACGTTCATTCGGTTTCTATCTCAGACCAAATAAATAAAAGGAAAGAGTGACGCGACCAAACCAAGATGAAGCTTCAAAATCATGCTGCTCTATGTAAAAACACGTACACACATACACCCAAACCATGCTCCTTGCTTTAAGTACATGTCAACGTACACGTGTTTTTTGTACAACGTACAAAAAACATTACGTATGGTTTAATAAATATAAATCATACGTTTTTAGGTTATTTGGAAACCAAAACGTCATTGACCGAACTTGACCTAAAGCGCAAGGGTTTTGCTGGATGACGAAGTGACATGTACCAGGAGCAAAAAAGCATGATTTAGGTTATTATTAACAAGCATTAACACAGACAAGCACGGCTTTGAGCCTTCACTTTAGTTGATCGCGGCACTGCACCTTTATTTATTTAGTCTAAGGTTTCTATTTATATGACAGCATGTCTGACAATCAAGATCAATGCTCGTAATACTAACTTGTGAATAGTAACTGAAAGTCGTTACTATTCATTTTTTGATGAGTATATAATACCTACTGCAAATCGGAATTGATAGAAATTAGTTGAATCAAGAAATCCATAAAAGCTATACTGATGTGTTCCCTAAACAGCATGATGTAATAATTCTAACACTGTCTCTCCAATTAATCTCCACCTTGGCTCAAACATAATTCGCGAAAAGTATTCCAAGCTAAAGTGCTACTAAAACCAAATGTCTGACGGGAAAGTTCATTTGTTTTCCTTTGAAACGTCGCGTTGGGTTTTCTTTTTGTCGGAGCTTTCAAAATTTGACGGGCGCCATGCCACTGTGGGATAAGTAAGTGATACACCAAACTTTCAAACATTGAGGGTAGAACTAACTAAAACTAGTAGGCTGTGGCGGATTAACACATTTTATAATAGATATATTTCCTGTTAAATTTTTACCGTCTTTACCTGTAGGTAAAATTGTATTGTCAGTTCTTAGATTATTCAGCAGATTTTAGGAGCTGCAAATATTGTGTTAGGTTTTTTTACCCCTCTTCTGGTTTCTGATTATGATGGTTTGATGTCTTGCAGATAAAAGTCTAGGCAGCCGCAACCTAGGTGTATTACTATAAATATTATTGACAGTTGAATGTAGTACAATAAAAAAGACGAGGGAAAAGTCATCAGAAAGAATGTAGACTTTCTGCAAAACATCTTAACACAAAAAAAATCGTCCCCAAATTTTCCACCCATAAAATCTGTAGGCTCAAGGCTATTCAGCCTGCTCGCGCTGGTAAATCCACCAAGTTGGTACTTAGTGCCAAAGAATAAAGTGAGTGTAGTTTTATGCGAAAGTCTAAAAGGTTTCTAAAGACAAATATAAAATGAAAACCATCATAGTCCGCAACCTCAACTTTGCACTAAAAAATTGCATCATACTGGTTCTATTGTACCTAAGGTACAGAATACTAATTAGTTCAAGTATACACAGAATACATAATAGCGACTCTTGCTACGAAGTCACAAAATACAATTAAGCTCGTAAAAGCACTTAGTGCCAGACATAATATTAACCAACACAGTGCGTCTCTTTCTGTCCCGTAACTATCTCGTCTGACGCTACAGTTCCTTACAAATTTGCCCAACAAGTTGGGTGCGCCAACGTACATGTAACCTCGTATGTAAAGTGTGGAGTACGCCTGATCTGCCTAAGGTCATTATTTACCTTGGTGTGTCGCCGTAAGATATTCAAAAGGAACCTATTATGCGTGGCTACTGTAGTTTTATTGTCTTGGACATTCTGAACGAGTTCAGGGTCACGTTTGTCGGTGGTAAAACGTACCAATTTTATTATTTAGATGCGTGTTTTCCTCGTTTTTTAGGATTTTCTCGGATTATATCGCGTGGTCCAGTTTTATTACCAAGTTATGTAATCTGAGGTCCTAGTAAGTATGTTTTTCACACGCTTTCTTTACACCTATACCAGTCTATAAAAGCACGGGCCCACCGCGGCGCGGTACATTTTAGCTGCGTGTATTAAATTTGTTTGACAACGTCGGTCTCGTTTCCACTGGAGTACACGAAGACCCACGACTATGTATAGCGTGGCACAGCGCCGATATATACGAGAAACATGAAACGCATCCGTTCCACAAGGTGTATGACTAAAAACTGCGCTGCGATAAGCGAGCTGTACATAGTCGTGGGACATATTCAATATTGCACAACCACATACATTTTCTTACAAAGCGAAGCTTAATACACGTGCGTAGTCTCTCCGTGCGCCGCGGTGGGTCCGCGTCTTTATGCTGTCTGTTTGTCTCACCTACGTGTAGGTAGATATTGTCTTGAATGGATAACGTTGCGCGTCTGAAAGTAGCTTTATATCTATCTATCAGTTACTATAATGGGCTACAATTAATATTAGAAAATTCTTGTAAAAAACTCGAGCGCGTGTGTAAAGCAATATGCGTATTGATGACTTACCAAGATTACTGTCTGATAATTTGAAATTAATAATAACAGTTTTACGGTTGAGAAAAAATACTGACAAAAAATATCGGATATTAAAAGTCACAAGTAAGTTAGGCACATGCAATAAATTTTAATCTATCAGGTTTTGAGTGCTTGAGTAATAAATCTTTATTACATAACGTGTTCTATTTTTTGCCACTTAGCTAAAGTAATAAATAGAAATGGAAGTCTTGCAATTAAGTTACTCAAATGAGCCGATATGTAAAACCAAACACTTGAAAAAAAGCTTTAAAGGTATAAAGCTGACATCGATATTTTTAATCAAATTTATTTATACCTAGACAACCTCTGTCAGCAGTGGGCCAAGGACCAGCAAAGACGCAGAATTTGCGGGTTCGATTCCCGCCGCAGGACAAATGTTTGTATGATCTACAAGAATTTCTCCCGGGTCTGGTTGTTTCTAAGTATAATATGTATGTTTTTACAAAAAAATATATAAAAGTAGTACATCAGTCATATGGTACACATAACACAAGCTCTGCTAACTTTGGGGCCAGATGATGCTGTGTGAAATGTCCGGCATTATTTATTTTTTATTTATTTACTTATCTCGACGCCGAATTATGAAAGAAATACAACAAAAGATTATAGATATAAGTAAAACTACATCGTCGTTGGCGCGAATAGGCGTTTCTTCATTGCACAGCTCGGCTCCGGCCCGACACCGATAGCTACATTCCTCAACTGACCGACACTGACATGGCGCCGAAGCCGTCTTTATAACAGTAGGACGTGAGACGACGCCACTCACACACGCACATGTTTTAAATTTTACCAGTAGGGCGATTATGGAACTCTAATTACAATCAATGTCTATCTATGAAATCTATGAAAACTGATAGACATTGATTGTAATTAGAGTTCCATAATCGCCCTACTGATGTCTATTAGGACACCAGCATTTAATTACAAATAATTACGAAAAAACTAAAAAGAAAACCGACTTCATTGAATGAAATTTGAGCCCCTAAAGTACAACCGAATTGAGAGCCTCCTCCTTTTTTGAAGTTGGCTAGAACAGTTTTTATTATAGGCTCTTTAGTACTTTACCATTTTTCGAAATACTAAACACCACTGGAAAGTCACAGGAAAGCCAAATATCGATTTGATATTTCAATTACTTGGATGACATATTTTTTTCAACTATTTTGATTTAAAAACCAAACTACTAAACCGGTTTTGATGATATAAAAACCGAATTGAGAACCTCCTCTTTTATTTAAGTCTGTTAAAAAGAAAACTAAGCTAAGAAGAAAACTTGAAATAAGTTATGCATTAACGAGAAAAACTAGAAACTACTAAAACTACTAAAAACTAGAAAAAATGATTCATTATCTGATTCGTGAATCTGAAGTGCTGACATTTTGAACAAAAAAGTAGTTTATGTTGTAGACCAAAGGTATTGTTATTCCTTGACATATTAAACTGTTAAGATTTTTTTGGTGTCGACATTTTCAGTGTTGATGAACTCTGTAAGCTTGCAAACACAACCCATACAGACAATGCCGGAGCGACAGCGTGGGAAACTTGCTGCCTATGACATCAAGCCGGGCGAGTGAGACAGCGTGATACATACTGATGTCGGTGTCGGTGCCGGCCCGGATCCTGGTCGGCCAATGAAAAAGAGGCCGATGTAGTGTCCAATCGTAAGAGCGGACGACAAATGTCTTTGTAAATGGCGTGAAGAAGACTACTTGATACAGTTCAGTTCAGTTCATTTTCTATACGCTAGTATTTCAGCAAGAATATGCGTTTGGTACGTCTAATAAATAAAATAATTACGTTTTAAAAACTAAAAAGAAACAGACTTCATCGAATGAAATTTGAGCCTATAATACATTTCTAATGGAAAGTAGATGTATTTTGTACGTATATAATATGGGTAGGCCAAATAAACGCACCGCTCCAATGAGACAGCGAAGTATGAAAACACATGAAAACATCATCGATGTATACAATTTTTAGATTTTCGTTGATATTTCAGCTCGACCGATTTTGATAAAATTTATATGGGGCCACCTGTGAAGTATACCCTTTCAAAAAAAAAAATTCAAATCGGTTCAGCCGTTTTCGAGTAATCGGTGAAAATACATTAAAAAAAATATAAAAAAAAACCCCGACGAATTGAGAACCTCCTCCTTTTTGATAAAATCGGTTAAAAACAAGTCTTACAGTAGCATTAAATGATGTGAATCATCTGAAATCTCACCTTGGTAATAAGCAACATAAAAAAGCTGATGCGTTCTTCTTCTCTATTTACCATTATCTTTCTCGTCACAAAAACGCACATACTGTTGGCTGACAGTACCAACCTATTGGAAAATGGGTTAGTACCATCTGACGGCCAACTCTACCAACGAGTGTGTGTTTATAAGAATTTTTGAAGATATTTTATACGATGATTTATTTAAATAAATGAAATTCTTTTTCAATGTATGATGAAATATTTAATAAAACTCCTGCAAAAATAAAAGACTGACTAGGCCAGTAATGCTATTTTTGAAACTGTGCCTTTTTGAGATAATATCTCATATTATATGATAACATCTCATATCATATCATATAATATCATTGATTGTTATTGAAACGAAACAATAAAATATGTATGCCAATGTTATTTATTTAGTTCAAAGGTTACCTGGAATTGATCCCTTTTAGCGATAAGGCCGTCCATTGTACAATTTTATTTCTATTATTTTTTCTCTGTTCGCTTTGTGTAAATAAAGTGTTAATCTATCTATCTATCTTTATTGAAATATGTGATCTTATTATATGACTACCTACTAATAAATTAAAAAAAAATTAAAAAAGAAGGACTTTATTTTACTTCTACCAAAGTCCAAAATAGAGTAACATTTCTCTTCTACCTACCTATTAATTTCTAGTGTTCTAGCATGAGACATTGAATTATCGATGAAACTATTTAGTTGTGGAGAGCTTCACTAATTAAAGCTTACATAAAGGGTAGTTTGAAGAAAGCGTATTATAATATAAACGACTATATTAATTTTATAAGAATGCATGGTCTCGTGTTGCTCTGCCCTCAGTAAACTACTGTAATTTTATAATAGTTTTTCGTAGTTAAGCTAGTTATAAGATGGATTATACTCGTACAAAGCGCTAGAACCAGAACGAGTTTCGTGCCAGTTCTTCTCGGACTTGGGTTAGGAGAAATTGAGACCTAAGATCACCCACTATGTAAGACGTTTCAAAGTGATCCTTGTGATTGTAATTAATAAAAATATTTGAGTTTGAGTTTCAGTTAACCATAGTACCTACTACCTATTTAAATAGTACTCCGTGCACGAAGTAGCATTAATAGAACTACTTAGTGGTTTTTACTGTTACAAACTGTAAGCAATTTTATGACTGCAGTATATTATACTCTACCACGAATAGGTAATAATGTTGCCACATCGGTGCATTATTCCAAAATAATGGTATAAATCCATACTCCATACTAATATTATAGATTTGAAAACGTCATCTGTCTGTCTGTTTGTTTATTTATTTGTTTCCTTATCACGGCTAAACTGATGAGATAGATTGTATCATGGGATACATAACATACATAGGCTACATTTTATGTATGTAGGTCCCACGCGTGCGAAGCCGCGGGCAGTAGCTACAGATAGACGACCTCTGTGACGCAGTGGGCCAAGGCCCGGCTAAGAAGCAGAGGGTTGCGGGTTCGATTCCCGCCGCAGGACAAATGTTTGGATGATCTGCAAGTATTTGTCTCGGGTCTGGGTGTTTCTATGTATAATATGCATGTAATTACAAAAAAAAAATAGAAGTAGTTTATCAGTCATGTGGTACCCATAACACAAGCTCTGCTTACTTTGGGGCCAGATGATGTTGTATGAAATGTCCGGCATTGTTATTATTATTATTATAGAGCAGAAAGAACTAGAACCGAAGTCGGATTTGATCGCTAAATAAAATCTCAAAGAAAAGCCATTTCACGCGAATGTAGCGATATGTTGTTAACCTTAAAAAAGTAAAGGCAATTGAAGCCTATAAAATTCCATTCGTTTTTAATATGTCCAACTCACAAGGTTTGCTGGAAGATAACTCTTTTTAGGGTCAAGCATATTGCTAAACCCTAGCGTCTGGACTGGCTAGCTGATATAATATACAGCAGGTTTACCTATGTCACAGAAAGCGCTAGTATAAACCTCTTGCATACATGAACTTGAAAACCCATGAACTTGCCGCGACCGGTTTGTTTATCGGTAGTAATAGCAACCGATTTTGGCTAAAACCTCGTCGCCTAAAGAAAACTTCTTATTAATAAACCATTGGAAGCTGGAAGGGATCTCGGCGTACTCACTTATACCTAATTGGGAAAGTGCTAGAGAAGCCTTTCGCTAGCTTTTTCAGGTCAGGAGTATTTGACTGAGCCGACGCGCATGTATGAAAAATGTGTTAAAAGTAATAAGAGTGAATGAAATGAAGTTTACCAGGGTGGCAGCAAGTGGAAATAAATAAATATAATGCAGGACATTTATACCTATAAAAGAGCTTAACCTGACTGACTGACTGATTCATCATCGCTGAGCCGAAACAGCTGAATCTAGAAAGCTGAAATTTGGAAGGTAGCTTCCTTGTACAGCAAATACACCCACCAAGGCGGATTTTTTGAAATTAACAAGACCCTAAGAGGATGAAAAGGGGTGAAAATGAATGTATGAAACTTTTTAAATTTGGTGCAATTTGCTTGAATAAATAAAATGCAAAATAAATGTACACGTATTTCAGTATATTTTTAAATAACCCGAACAGAGTGGTAAAATGGGGTGTCAAAGTTTGTATGGGAACTTTTTAACGGGTGGTGTGCTTTCTTAGAAATTTGGTTTGGATACTTAAAATGCAAAATAAATGGACACGTGTTTCAGGATTTTTCAAAATAACCCTCATGAAGGAGTAAAATGAGATGTGAATGTTTATATGAAAACTTTTTAATGGGTGGTCAGGTGATTAATCAAGTTTGAACCTTACCAATAAAATTTAGCAAGGAGATAAAATACTACAATTCCTTTCAAAACAAAATGCGGACGAAGTCGCGAGCTACAGCTAATTAAATTTTAATAATTTTTATATAAATACATTGCTATACATTGAAAAACATCCAGATCCGAGACAAGCACTTGCAGATAATACATAAGTACATTTGTCCTGCTGCGGGAATCGAATCCGTAACCTTCTGCGTTTCATGCGGGCCTTGGCCCACTGCACCAGACGTCGTCGTAAAACGATTTCTTTCCTATGACATCCGTAGCCTCTGCCTACCCCGTTGAGAAACTGGCCACCAGCGCTGTTACATGGTAACTTGCGGCAGCATTATGCTGAGCTGAGTACCATTTCACCAACACATGTACCTAAATACCTAGATACCAGGAAATTAATTTAAAGTTTATTATTGTAATTGTTGTTTTGTTAACTTCCTATAACATTTTTTCTTTTGTATTTTGAGTGATGGACTGAATATATGTTATCTATTCTAATCTATTCAATTATAATTGTATTTATGTTTTGCGTTAACTATGAATTAAATAACCGAACTTAAGCAAGCTACAAGTATCCTAACATCACGAGTAATACTCGTTCATGGCGTGGTTCTGAAGATGACCGACCAATCTCGTGGTGGAGGCCGCGGCCACTGACGCACTTTTGTAAAAGCGGTTTTATTGCTTTTAGATCGGAAACTACAAAAATACACTGAAACATTTCAGTAGAAGAGATTACATAATTCGAATTATTCGTTATTTACAACGAAACAACTTGGCACTTCGAGGATTGGGACCTAAATTCACATAACATGTAAGACGATTCAAAGTGATTGTATATAAATAAAACTGATTTGAATTTGAATTGAATTTAAAAATTTACATAATGTTTACTAACCTGCTAGTCCGTCACTAGCTAAGATGAAATCACCAGAGTGAGTCACTGACACTACTACCAGAAGTACTTGCCAGTATTTATAAGTCAAAACTGTACTCAAAACAACAAACACGAATAGAATAATTACGTTTTAAAAACTAAAAAGAAAACCGACTTCATTGAATGAAATTTGAGCCTATAATACATTTTTAGTGGAAAGTAGATGTATTTTGTATATAAATAATATGTTTAGGCCAAATAAACGCACCGCTCTAATGAGACAGCGAGGTATCAAAGAACACGAAAACATCATCGATGTATAAAATTTTTAGATTATCAAAAAAAAAAAAAAAAGATTCCGACAAATTGAGAACCTCCTCCTTTTTGATCAAGTCGGTTAAAAAGAGTAACTACAAAAATGGCGGGTGATAGGGAAGAGTGGGGTAAAAGAGCCTGTTTTGCTAACCGCACGTTTTTTACGTTTGACGTCATAGGTTAAGTGATTGATGGAAAAATCGGACAAAAGAACCTGTTATTCTAACCGCACGTGGATATGAGAGACAATGATGTTTTCAACCGACTTTAAAAGAGGAGGAGGTTCATAATTCATCTGTTTTTTTATGTTACCTCATAACTCCGTCATTTATGAACCGATTTAAAAAAATATGTTTTCCTTTCATGTGAAAGCATATACTTCCCGATTGGTTCTATATAAATTTCATAATAATCGGTTCAGTAGCTAGGTTTTTAATATAAAAAAAAACATGTGTGCAATTCACACGTGGTAGAAGTGAAACCTTCAAAAAAAAACGTATGATACGTACACGTATACAAAACACCACGGTTGTTGTGATGCCTTTTCTCAAGCTTTGTACTACGCATGCGCGCACAAACACGTATAATGCTTCCTATCTCATTTTCTCCCACGTTATTTCTTATGAATTCATGTGTCTGTCTCTTTTTACCGTCGCTTTTTCGTTTTTGTTCATCGATATTCAAATCACAACTTCACTTCACAAGTTTTCACTTCAAAAACTGAAATAAATATGTCATCCACTCAGATGAAATTTGATAAGTATTTTGCTTGTTAATACATGAAGTCGGTTGTATTTTTAGTTTTTAAAACGACTTAATTAAAGACTTTCTTCTAGTGAATTATATTGTACAATGCAATTATTGGCGCCAAGCGATATAAAAGAAGGCAAGCATCACTGGCCCGTTACGTATTTTATAGCGTACTAAAACTAAAAGGGTGGTCTATAATTGCGACATTGAAACATTCGACCTCAATTTGGGTTGTGCAAGCAGCATTAAATTTGTAATACCTACTAATAAATCGACATATTTGCATGTCTGAAAGAAATATACAATATAAAATATAAAAAATCTAATTCTCTTCCTCGAGACTTATATAGTATACCGCCAAAAGCTTTTTTTTTAAGTGCAGTTAGCGTTTCTACGCAGTACTTTCTATTGTAATGATTTACCCTGAAAATGTATAGTAATTAATCTCAAAGCATCTATGATAATTATGAATTTACATAATTAATTTTACCTTAATTTTCGAAGTCATGATTTCAGTGCCGAAATGCCCGTATGATTTGAAAGCAGGGGCTTTAATAAAATATCTGTACAAAAGTGCTTTAGCCGGGTTCTACCCTATTTTTATGATGTCATAGCTGTTTTTTTTTTTCAAAAAAGCAGATTGAAAAAGCCTTTTTGACAAACCTCCGGCATCACCTTCGTGAAAGGCTTTAGAAACGAATCAGGGCCCGTATAGCTTTTCTGTGGAATAATAAAAATTTAATTATTCCGTAAGAAACATACACTCTTATCACAATACAAATTCTTTGTTTTACAACCTATTTATCTATCTGATAACAAAGTCAAAATTGTGGTAAATACACGTTGGTCTATTCACGATTATTTTCATGCCAGTTCTTCTCGAATTGGCACCTAAGGATGGGCACCTTAGGATGTATTGGCACCTAAATTCATCTAGTGCGTAAGACGTTTCAAAGAGATCCTTGTGATTGTAATGAATAAAGCATCTTTTGGCTTGACTTGACCCTGAGGAGCACTTTAATGCTTTCACCACACTAGTTCAAAATAAGAAAAGTCACGATATGAGCAAGATATGACTACGTGAGTTTCTATCTCTTTCAGTGCATCGAGTCTGATCTTGACTTGATAACCTCCTGCTTCTTGCATTAGCTAAAAACAACAAACAACGGATTGATACCCGTAGCTCTTAAACAACGCCATCAACAAACTAATTAACACACATCCAACACAAGAATTCACAAAACAACAAATTTACTATATGCATCCTATAAAAATAGGTGGAGCGAAAGTAACCAGCGTGATCAGGGTTATACAAACGTTCTTTCTAAAATTGATCATATTAGTGTTAAAAGCTATAGAAAGTAATGATAGTCTGAGCCATAGTTCAAACACCACAGTAAGATCCATCAATCCACGTCCGACACAATACACATTTTTTTTGGCAGGTTCTATAATCAGTCTGAAAAATACTTCGGTGCCAATCCTCATTGGCAGGGGTTCCTCATTGGGGTTCGGTACCCCCAAAAGGAAAAAAAGAAATAGGATCAGCTCGTTGTCTGTCTGTCTATCTGTCTGTCTATCAAGATATTTTTTCTCGGGAACGCGTAAAGGTATCAAGTTGAAATTAATACGAAATACTTTGTTCTACAGTATATTGGAACTATAAAAAAAATATGCTTTTCCATTCCATGTAATCAAAAAACACGGCCAAAATACGATCATTTGTGCCGCATATGTTAACCTATAAAAAATTAAATCTACATCTTTGTATTTCTTTCCAGTAACCTAGAATCATGAAATTTGGCAAGAAGCAAGGTCTTACAGCACAAGTTTAGAAAAAAAATCTAAAACATAATATATAGGTACATACATATTTAACATAAAAAAAGGGTTGCGATTACAAACTGACACGACCGTGACATGTATCGATGGATGTGAACATTTCTTAAAGTTAAGTTTGTTCCGAATGTGAATTATCTTTTCGGTAGAACAATGTTCCGTTAAGTAACAAAAATAAAATATACTGATGTGTTGCACCCTCTCAAGGCGTATACATATTCACACTTGTATAAATACAAATGACACATTTTATTTTGCGAAAGAGAACTAGCTACCCACCACACAGGTTTTCCTAGGGTGGGAGCTAGGGCACCTAAATATTTTTATAATAAGTAATTATACCTAATTATATAAGTTCTACACAATAGCATTAATCATTATGTTTATAATACCTGCTTGTTTACTTGTTTTGTATCTCATTTGTAAAAATTGTTACATACCCTCATTTGAACAAACAGAAATAAAAATACTTTCCTTTACTTATTATTAGTAACATAGTTATAAATAAATGACAGCCATAAATTGGAATATTAACTATAACCGATCGATGGTGAAAAAATGAGATACATATTTACGCACTCTAGCACGAATTATGCACTTGCCAATTAACCTGTGACGCACCACAGCTGGACAAAGGTTTACATCAAAAATTTATCAAAATTATCATCAAAAATAATTATTATAACATAACTTGGCGTCATTTGGACCCTTCAGACACTGTTAGACCACGGTCAAGCTTAGGCCAATCAACACACTGTAAATTGAACCAGAAATCCATTATCAAAATTAGTTAGACAAGTACTTCCAAGCAAATATTCAGTAGTAGTAATGTAACAGATCGAGTTGACCTGAATAAGCTCTGCGACAAAACAATAACATTATTGACATAGTTTACCCAAAATAACGAGTCAATTTCGTCTGTGATTTTCTTTTATGAATTTTCCGTTTTCCTTCCTACGAGTTTGTTGACAAATTGTCTTTTTATAATAACAAAGACCGTGGCGACATTTAACTTTACAAAGTTTTCATACATAATCGTTTTATGCAATTAAATAAATAATGTAAATAGTCGAACCCGGCACCATCCTTCTTTCAAAATAAAAAGACATTCTAGATCTTACCTATCTACTGAAATAACGTATTGCTATAAAAATAATATATGATAATAACTAATAAAGACTTATTAAGACCATGTTTATCATAAACATTTTGTTGAACGTTATCACGATTATAGTCGTTAAAAATCAATTCAGAACCGATGGCTCATCTGTTTACAGTGCGCTTGTGAAAACATCTCATCAATCACCAGCTTTAAAGACTGCTGTGAAACTGGGAACAGCTACCTCACTCTATAGTCCTAGCACATAAAATACCTAGACGTAATTTTAAATTCAATTTATTTATTTCAGACAACAAAAGCCCATAATTCATAAAATACAGTTAATACACGATCATCTACATTAAAACTAATATTAAAAATACATACCTACATACATATTAAAATATAACAAAAATACACATTTAAATTACTCATACTATTTAGCGCAACGCATGGAGTTGCAGGGCAGCAGTGTGTAAACAAGGTTTATCTAGGAAAACATATTTTTCGTCAACTTAACAACTAAACACTCAGCGGTGATGATGCAGCCTTTCCACCTGTTCTTCTCCAGCGCCTTCTTGATCTCATTATACGATTCGATAGCTATGTTCTTGTTAATTAGATTCAATAAGCTAGTTCGTGGCCTTTCTATACCTCAATATCTTTATGACTATGAAACTGTCCTGTCGTATAAGGTGGCTAATTGTTTTTATCTTTTATCAGTTTCAATAGGGTACAATTTGGTTTTAACGAATTTGGAAAAGTTCTAAGTAGAGTGTTAAAAAGCAAAGGGTTTAACTCTACTTAGAACTTATATTAGCTCAGTAAAACGGTTTCGTCATTCAAATAACCATTTTGATACTTGAATTATAATTGTAAACATATATATAGATTTTCATTTCTTAATATTTTCTTTATCCATCTCGCATAATCTGGACCTCTTCAATAATAATTGTTTTCAGAACATTAGTTTTCTAACACAGTGATCTAGCAGTTATGTTGGATCTATAATACCCGCTCTCAGCCTGTCATCGTGCCGCAGTGTTCCGTCGAATGAAGCTTTTCCGAGCGTTTTGTTTATAAAACACGTCGCTTTGATCCATTCACACAGATTAAAGTGTAAAGACAAAATGCTTAGTATCGACACAAATTTTGTATCCATGTGTTTAATAACGGAGCCATTTGCACAATAATCATAAAGAGAATAGGTACCTACTCTTGGTAATATAAATTCGTAGAACTATCGACCAAATATTGGTTCTTGAATCTATAAAATATTGTATCCATAATTTTAACATAAAACGGGATTTTTACCATTATATGTGAGTTCTTAAAAACCTTGATCGTTTTAAAAGTTATATACCTACTAGTGACTCTGTGCGCTGTAGACTTCGCGAATATTTTTCGAAATGACTGAAATATACCTTTTTTACGTTTCCGTTTACTTTTTTTTTCTTAATTTCCAAAAACTAAATCTATAAAATAAAACTATATAGTTATAGAACCTGCTTACAAAATTTCACGAGAATCGGTTGAGAAATGCGACCTGTAGAGACGCCTGACCTGTAATATCCGGACAGACAGACATACGAAAGCATTTTCGCCTAAGCTGAAACGGAGACACTCGCTTCACTCGGTCAAATATCCATCATTATCATTGTCAGCGTTACGAATGCAGCTTCCTTCATATGCATATATTCCTCTTGAAAACTGTCTCTTTAACCTCTATAATCTTTCTTATATGTCTTTTTACTCTTTATACTACTTTGTAGTTTTTTAATACTATTTAATTCAGGGTTTCAATACCTACCGAAATCATTGTAGTTTTGGTATTTTATATAAATATTATAAATAAAAAATACGACATTATGTACAGCAATCTGACTTTTCCCAGCTTTGCCTTCTGCGTTGTAGTTTGGAGGTTTGATTCCCTCTCAGGACAAACATTTGTGTTATGAACATAGGTGCTTGTTCTATGCCTAGCTGTTATAAAGTATCATAAGTGTAATAAAAAATATGTAAGTATTTTATCAGTCATCTTGGCACGTTAAGCTGTCGGTCATGGCTTTTTAAGACTTAAGCCAGGACGGTGACCTGTTAACTCCGCAATAAGAGTTGGCAAGAGTAGAATTGTTTCTTGATTTTAATAGCACATGCAAAAAACTATTAAGACTATATATCTTCTAATCCTATGCTGACATTATGATAGGTTTATATCCGAATACCCCTAAACGTGGCCATTGAGCAGCTTATCAACTCCGTTACCAGACTTACTTACTTCAAGTAAGCTTCAGGTTTTCAGAAAACATTTCACGTGAAATACATTTTGAAAAGTATTATATCGTCGATAGAAACAGTGCAAATCGCGAAGTTGAGCATGTGAACCGCGGATTAAACTCACCCTGATGAAGATTCTCTAGAGTCTAGATTAATCGAAACAGTGTCCGACAAAATAATACGAGAGTTAACGTACGTGTTTACTCCCGTATTCATAATACGGGAGTAGACACTCAAAATGTATAGTACCTACTACAACTGTGTGAAAGTGTTAAAATGTTTACGTGAGGTTCAATAAGCTCAGCTTATATTTAAACCCATGATAAAATGCAGTACTAATTAATTATTCAGGTCAGAGCGGTGAGCCACGTGCAAATATAAACGCTTATCAAACTGGTTACCTAGCACCGCATTGCAGGGGTACTTGCAATCGCACGTGAGCTGAGCAGGCCGATCTGATCTGAAGGCTTACTGAAATGCATGAGACAAACTCAAACGTTTGAGAGCACGTTCTCCTTCTACTTTTCTTTCTATAATGAGAGCTCTCTTCGGACAATGACAATACAATTTTGCTAATTTCAAGTGTTTGTTTTGGTATATAATTGTCGATCATGCCGTCGATGCAACAAAGTAGATTGGATTCGAAAGTCAAATTGTCTATTGTAAACGTCATTGAAGACCGACTGTCCAGACTTTTCTAGGATTCCTCGTCGTACAAGTAAAAAAAACACAATATACTTTGTCTACTCTTATGCTGAGTCGTAACAAATTATTGAGCTCTGAGTTATATATCTTAGTACGTAGAGCTTTAAGTAACTATACTTATCTGTCATCGAACTCGACTTTCGCACGAGTTTTTCAGTGTCCTTGAGAGAAAACCCTAGATATCGTGCTTTCTACTTCTCGTTAGGGTTGCTATCGTGAGTGCAGTGTCGTGTAATCACAACATTAGACTTTATATCGGGATTTGAGAGACGAAGAGGTCAGCACCTTGCCAAATGACCGGTGAGACCAGCTGAGACTTAAAACAACAGTGCATTTTATTTTGTTCTTGGCTGTATTATTTTAAAATATTTAGAAAAGGTTGAAACTTTGCCTAGATGTTAAATTAAATAGTTAAATTTTTTTTAAAAGCCTTTAAAGGCGTAACTTGCCTAAGGCCACATTCAACACAATCAATTTTGAAAGGGTTGCTGCAAGTTGCATCTGAGCGATGCCGCGCGTGCTTTAGGAGTCGGTTCTAGCTAAACAAACATATTTTATAAGAGGTTTTATTTGTGATCTGGTTCTTATAGTACAGGATTAAAAGTCAGAAATGTCCATATAGATAAAGTATTACTCACCAAGTTCATAAGTGCAATAATCACAAAGTAACAAACGTTATAAAAAGCACTGTAGCGACTCCACACGTTACTGCCAAAAGACGGCAGCTAAATTACTGCCTAGACCTAGCATTGTATTACTCCCTGGCGCCATCATTGTAATAGTGCCAAGAGACCCATTACGTCATAAACAAGGCTTGGTGCTTTGGAACCCACGAAGGATATTATACAGAAAGGAAGCAATATTTTGAATTGTTGCCTCAAACTTTGAATTAAGTAATATCTAAGGAAAATATAAGATACGGGACTGATTCCTTTATCTAATAATTTTCTTTAAATTTTGTTAGGTTTGGTAATTAACTCTCGGAATACGAGATTGTTGCATTGTAAGATAAAACTAAGTTAACTGTATTTACCAAAGTGTGTTGGGTTACATATTATGTTGATTTGTGTGCAATTTTGTAATTTGTAACTTAAGCTTCATGAGTTGCAAACGTGAAGAATTAACTTACCACAGTGAGCACCTTTCTCAGGTCACTGTGTAGACTTGACACGTCAACCCCCCGGCCAGCGTCACCCAGTCTCCTCAGGGTATCAGCTAGTGGTCCTGAAAGCGCCCTCAACTGCTGCCAGGACCTGGCATACTGTCTCCGCACTAGCTCGATGATTGTGGATGTCAGAGCCAAACCGATAAGGATGTAAAATGTGCATAGGAGCATGTATTTTGGCTTTTCTGCGAACAATTATTTGGAGTGAAGACGGAGAACATAATAGTAAATAAGAAGATAGAATTTTAAGTAGATAAAGGGAGATGGAATAATTATTCAGATAATCAAAAGCGAAACAAAGGCATAAACCATCACGTAAACGTAAAAAGCATAATGTGAAAAATTGGTATTTGAGTATACTTACTTGGTACAAGATCGCCGAAGCCGATAGTGGTCATGGTGATAAAGCAGAAGTAGAAGCCATCGTAAAAGGTCCAATCGTCCTCCCACATCTTGAAGACTCCAGCGCCAGCTGACAGGTAAACGAACAAAAACCCCACAGCACCGAGCGCGTATAAAGACCGTTGTCCCGTGGGGTTTGCTTCAGAG
The DNA here is from genome assembly GCA_948098915.1 of Lampropteryx suffumata. Classification (NCBI taxonomy): domain Eukaryota; kingdom Metazoa; phylum Arthropoda; class Insecta; order Lepidoptera; family Geometridae; genus Lampropteryx; species Lampropteryx suffumata. The sequence continues at coordinate 16,195,220 of OX402551.1, read as the reverse complement.
ACTTTGGAACAGCATTCTGGTAAAGATTAGTCATTTTTGAGCAAGGATTTTGAAAATTGAAGAACCACACCCATATAACTTGTCAATCGAGAACACCTGGGATGTAACATACAACGCCAATATAATAATTATGTAAAATACCTTTATATTTTTTGATTATTGTCGGTTTATTTTATCACTTATAATGTAAATCCATTATTGGTTGTCGGTTATAGATTCAAGATATAACCGATAAATACTAAATACTATTTAAGAGTTATTTTAGGAGCTGTGGATTTTGTACAACGAATAAATAAAAGTATTACATTTTGTTAGACTTTCCGTCCTTTTACCTTTAAACTAGAAAACAAACGCGATAAATATTTAAAAAAAACATTTTTAAAGATATAATAATAATGAACCACTGTAAGCTTACCTGCTTACAGTGGTTCACTAAAATAATATAATAAATATAATTGTATATAGTAATCGCCTCTGAGGCGTAGACCTCCCCAATATCCCTCCATAAATCTCTATAATTAGCTTTCTTTATCCAGTCTTCACTTTTTTGCCGAAACATAATCCTCCTAGCGTTTATTTCTCACTTCAAATAAGTCAATAATGTCTCTTGGCATTTTTGGTTACTTCGTTTATTTCAGTTATATTATTTTCAGCCAAGAGATATTAAAATCTCTTATTAGGTATACGAGAGCGTATATTATATTGTGATGCTTCTTTTACCTAGTCTTGAATTCTTGTTTAAGGGGGTTTCGGGGGGTTTTGACCAGTACGGCGATTATGGAACTTTTGACACAATCAATGTCTATTAGTTTCGATTAGCAATCAGCATAATTTCAATCATTAGTTTGATTATAATTAGAACCAGTTTTGACAAGATGGATTACTATTACGTACGTTCGGTGTCAATGTCAATACACGCACCCACACCCACACATCCACCCAAACTGTGCTCCTTGCTCTTAGTAAATGCATACATATGTACTTGTACCATAAAGTATGAGAGTCGTCGTCTAGAAAACATCTTACAAAAAATGCCGTGACAAAAAAGTATCACATATATTTGTGATACTTTTGGTTTAGTTTGGTTGATCGCGGTAATCCGTCTTTATATTTATTTGGTCTGAGGCTTCTATTCATATGACAGCATGTATGACAATCAACACCAACCTTCCGTAATACCAATTTATCAAAAGTAACTGAAAGCGATAAGTATCAATGTTTTGATAGTATTAGAATTACGTAATCGCACAGGTGACGCCTCCACGGTGTACAAACATCGTATAAAAATATGAATATATATTATTATAAAGTTTGATAGAAGTCACTAGAACTTCTCGTATCTACTACTACTGCTACTAAGTTGTAGTGTTTCAGTAATAGTTTTCCGAAACACTTCTATTTGACCAGTTTAAGTAATGGCCTATGACTGTCTTATTGCATACTTTGTGTGTGGCCAAAAATGATACTAAATTTGCACCAAACTCATTTGAAAAGTTACTGTGTGGCTCCGATTTCAAAATAACTTACGTGGCATTGCAGGCAGTTGCTTAGCGATGACGGAGACAACGGTAGCGAACACCTTGCCCAGGTCTGCTATGACGGTCAGCGTCAGGGGTATCCCTATAAGGGCATACGCAATGCAGAACAGCCGGCCCCAGAATGTTTCCGGAACTATGTTACCGTATCCTGAAAGAAACGTTGATTGAGTGGCGCAGTGGGCGATGGTCCGTCTGAAGCAGACGGACCAGTCCGCAGAAGGTTGTGAATTCGATTCCCGCCGATTATATATAAGAATACTTATATATTTTTAAATACATACTTATGATATTTTATAACATCCAGACACCAACATCTATGTTTATCATACAAATGTTTATTCTGGGAGGGAATCGAACCCTCAATCTACAGCGCAGAAGGCAGAACTACTACCAACAGAGCTGACAGGTCGCTTGGCACATGTCTTCAAACTGTTTAGGTTCTACGACATGTCGATTCCTCAACATGTTTTCGTTTACTGTTTCATACACACCCAATTTGACTCCTTTATGAGAGTTATTTTGAAAAATCCTGAAACACGTGTCCATTTACTTTGCATTTTAAGTATCCAAACCGAGTTTCTAAGAAATCACACCACCCGTTAAAAAGTTCCCATACACACTTGAACACCCCATTTTACCCCTTTGTTAGGGTTATTTTGAAAAATCCTGAACATGTCCATTTATTTTGCATTTTATTTATTCATATCAAGTTTTAAGCAAATAGCAGCACGTGTTGAAAAGTTTCATACATTCGTTTTCATCCCTTTTCACCCTCTTAGGGATTGAATTTCCAAACATCCCGCCTTATAGGGAGGTTTTGCTGTTAAAAGGAAGCTACCTTCCAAATTTCAGCTTTCTAGCTTCAGCGGATTCGGCTCGGCGATGATAAATCAGTCAGTCAGGTTAAGCTCTTTTATAGGCATAGATAATTTACTAACACACAACACTACACAGCATCCAACAACACACACACACACACACAAACACACATACACACACACACACACATACAGACACACTATGACCTCACTCTAAAAAACTCATTTTTTGCAGTGTGTGTATGTGTATGTGTGTGGGTGTGTATGGGTGTGGGTGTGTGATTTTGATGTGTTGGTATAAAAAATACATGTGTACAAAGTCACGGGCGTTCCACTAGTTAAAAGTACACACGTTCAGTTTATTGACATTCTCATCTTTGTGTATACAGATCAATATTCACTTAGGTTTCTCAAACATTGCCTTTGTAGATAACAAGACCGAATAAGAAATAGGAATTTAACTTAAGGATACTCGAGTCAGCGGCACAAACTCGTTAGTGGGCGCAGCTAAAATGCATGCTATTTCACCTAGCTTAGTGTGAGAAAAGTTACCTAGTTAGTGTGCACCAAAGATAGAGATGAACAGTAAGGAGATAGCGTGATTATAATTTCGAGTCATATGATCAGATTAGACTATGATTTCTAAATAAAACGATTGCGTAAAAATAATGAACAGACTAATGGCTCAATGGTTCTCATGAAAAAACTACTAAATTAATTTATTTAAAAAAAAGTTATTTGAGCTCTTGAATAAATAATCTATGCTTGTATCGGAATATTTTTTTAGTTTGCGTACTCCGTTTGTTATTTATTCACACATAAAGTTGCGCTAAAATCAGTAATGAAAAATGTCTTATTCAATTGTCAATTATGTCTTGTCATAATCGATGCAAGCATAGATTTATACAATTTACATTACAAATTAATATCACTTTTAGTTTTTGGTTGTTCATCATCAGACGGTGGTATAATCACCCTTCGACGTTTGTATTGAAAGATAATCGACTAGTTCACTCTTAAGTCTTTGTTCCGAATGATTACTAGTCGGAATTAAATAAACTCGGCTATTTCTATTTTATCCTTACATATCCTTATTTTTTATCCTCATCGTATATTATCGTTCGTACGTACGTAATTGCACAGAAAGAACTTGGTTTCGCTTGCTCGCCCATAACATTTTTTGTTCTATTGTACAAAACCTTATTACCGCCCGACTATCGTCGATATCTATCGACTAATTTTGTGGAAAATGTTAATGCTTACATTCTTACACACCTATAGTGGTGAGCACGGTGGAAGCGAAGAACACTGCCTGTAGAATGCTCCATTTCTCTTCCGCTGCTGTAAAGTTGCTCTTTACATCCAACGACAAACCACCGTCCGACGCTTCTTCCAGTACCTAATGAGAAGTACCTTTATTTACTAAATCACAAGGTTTATTTCGTAATGGAAGCAGTATTATATAAAAATACATATAACAATATGAGGACATAGTTAATAGCAGTCAGTTAATTTCTTTATGAAAGCCTTGGCTATTATTTAGCAGGAAAGCATAGTTGTAAGAACCGCCCAAAATGCTGAACGCTGAATGAATGAATGAAAATTACTTATTTTACAAAAACTATGAACGGTTTTATCGCTAAGGGAGCGTGTGCTATTATTAAAAGGCTGAATCTTCCAAAAGGACATGTAAAGCTACAACCTGCTAAAGTTTAGGCGGCCCAAGATGGTAGGTGAGATCTTTCTTGACATATCCGTCAACGGGGAACTATATTAGCTCTGGACATGAGAGCGAATACGGCTTGCAAAGCCAAATTTTGTCTTGAAGGACCTGTTACATGGCGCACAGTATAACTGACCTAAAGGGTAGTAAGAATAGGTGAAGAAGGCTTGGGACGGGTCTTTTTAAGAAGGCGCTTGTTATTGAGATCTTGTATACGATTATTTTCAAATTATTAACAAGGCAGTTACTAAAACTGCCTTGTTAATAGCGTTGCGCCACTCTCGTCTCTGTTGCGCAAGCTCCTTCCAATTACCTGTTGGAATTTCGCAAGCTATGCGATGACGCATTAATACGACCCTATAGCGAAGGAAGTGACACCCAGGTCTGCGTGTCACTCATGTAGATAGTTGTGAATAAAATACAGATTTAGGCAGCCTGGAGTCGTCCGTGCGCACTAGATGACCACACCATCTCAATTGACCCTTTATCAGCAAAGACTCTATTCCAGTCAGCAAGGTAAGTTTTAAAATTTAATGAGTTTAGCACTCGGTCATGGCAGTGCACACAAATAATTTTGCCTAGACATCTCATGTGGAAGGTGTCGAGACGTCTAATGTATATAGACACCATGTTTCCGTGGCAGAATAAAGCAGAATGGGAAGTAGGTATGATAGTTTTTTACACAGAGATTATTTTTACATCAAGCAAGGAAATTTAATGAAAAGATTTTCTCACCTTCTCATAAAAAGCCAGATGCTGACTCAGCTCTTCACTACTATTCCCGCTGTACTCTACCACGAACTTTATTAGGTACTCTCGCTGTGACACAAGCCGATCTCGGTGGAACTCCTGCTTTGCAATCTCGGCTGGGTACTCTAAGGCCCGGAACACCTGCAAATTAAAGAGATAGACCGTGACATACGAGAAGTTCATACGGAACATGATCGAAATAGATGACACAAAGGGAGGCCTATCTTTACCAAGCGGGTGATGTGACGCTGTAGCATGATGATTATCACTTACATATACGTTATTTTCCGTAATAAATAGTAGTTACGAAGATTTAAACAATTTTATTGAGTTTTTACAACAAATTGAAGCTAATTGAACACTATATAACATACAGCACAGTTTCTCGCTCAGTAATTCTAAAAATCTTCAAACTCTTCCGCGTATAGACAATCAGGCCCTTTCCTTAGCCTTGTGTCAGAATGATCTGGGTAATTAGAAGAATCACCAGGGGTAATACATTCGGGCTGGTAAGGTGGACACACCGCCTGGTGAAGTATTGATTGCCATTCGATCTCTTTGAACCATGGGTGGGATTTTATATCGTACACTCCAGCTTTTAAAGATCCTAATCGCTTCATAGGATCCACATCCAAGAGGCCCTTGACCAAAGATTTGCACAGGGCTGTCATGCCATTAGGAGTTTTGAACTGTCCAGTTAATATTTTTTCATACAACTTCATTGGACTCGAACCGTAAAAAGGAAGATTACCTGAACACATTTCATAAATCAACACCCCTGTCGCCCACCAATCAACTGAATAAGTGTATCCTTTTGACATAATAATCTCTGGAGCCAGATATTCTGGTGTTCCACACAGCGTCCATGTACGGGTCTTAAGAATTTTACAGAATCCAAAATCAGCCAACTTTATGTATCCAGATCCGTTTATCATTATGTTTTCAGGCTTTACGTCCCTATGGACAACGGAACAGTGATGCAGATACTCCAGAGCGAGTACAAGTTGAGACGCATAGAACATTGAAAATGATTCTGATAATACTCTTAACTTTTTTATCAACGTGTACAACTCTCCTCCAGCCTCATAAGGTAGAATCAGATACACATACAAGTTATCCTTACAAGTGAAGTCTAACGAGATAACGAATGGGAAATTCACACACTGCAAAATTTTTTTTTCCACTTGTATATATTTGAGAACTTTTCTCTTGACCACCTCGGTCTTATCTATAACTTTAATGGCATGGTACTTAAATGTGGTGGTGTCACGGACGAGGAGCACTGTTCCAAAAGATCCTGTTCCTAGTGTCCGGACCTGATCGAAGTCTTCAAAAGATTTAGTGTATGTTGGAGGATTTGCATAACTCTTTAGGAACGCTTGCTTGAGCAAATTCAAATATCTGTTGTGGTTTTTCTGAAGTTCATAGTTGAAAATCGGCTTGCACTTCCCTTCTTTATCAAATGTCATGTCGTCTCGATCACTATTTTAGTCTAAAGTTCCCATAGAATTAATAAAAGATTATCTACAAGCTCCGAATCATATTTCTCTGTTCTTTTAAAAATAAAATTATGTTTTTTATTAAATTAAATGCAACAAGACAAATACGTTAAAGTAAAACATATCAAGAAGTCACCGAGTGTCATTCTTTTACACAGATTGACCATTGGGAAAACTGCCATCATAAAAAGCAGATGCCAACAAAATGTATAAAGACATTTAACGAGATTCTTCGTTTGTCATTTCATGAAGTAATCTAAGTAATTTCATAATTTCATAGCGTCTCTATAGTAGATTATTTTTTCTTGTGCATTTGCATGTTTTATTCAGTAATCATAGCGGAATTTTAATCAATAAATTGTGACTTTGCAACACAAGTATGGACAATTGAATAATAAGTGTATTATATTGCAATGTGATGGAGTCCCGAGAAAGCTCTAGACGGCCATTCCGCGCTGACGTTTAGAATAGACAAATGATGATCGACTATGATTTTGTTTATAGATAGAAGATAGATAGTAAATACTTTATTGCACACCATAAATACATTGGACTAGTAGAAAAAAAGAAAACAATGTTTTGCTAGTCGGTAGTACAATAGGCGGTTTTATCGCTTGGGATGGATTGAACTAAATGTAGCTGAAAAAAGGGTGATGATAATAAACCAAACATAAACCAAACAATCACTTGACACTGGCAAAATTGTCAAAAATACAGATGCTATTATAGAAAGAAAAAAAGACTTTTAACAAACAAACATCTTGAAATCTGAGACTTGAAAGCATGTTATAATCGAGTAAAAGATTAAAAAAATTATAGAAACATTGAAAACGATTTACCACCACGTAACATTTTGATGGCCACTATCCAGGAATTTAATTAGATTGAAAATAAATTGAAACATCAAAAACCATCGAGATAATAAATCTACGTCAAAATCAATACCTAGGTAGTTGTTAAAAATCTCTGTTACATGTGAAACCACAATAAAAGTGAAATAAAACAGTTAATCATGCATAGATTTTTTCTTCAATGTTGCATCGAATAAATAAAACATAAATACGTATTAGTTTACTTAACACAATTCTGATTTATATGTCATCTTGAAGAAGACATTTAAAAATCTATAAACTCATTTGCATAGAGGCATTTAGATGATTTTTTCAACTTGGGTTGATCAATATCTGGAAAATTGCTCGTGTCGCCAGGAGATGGACATATAGGGACAAATGGCACTTCAGCTCGTTGATGAAGAATTTGCTGCCAGTTGATTTTATGAAACCACTCATGAGATTTAATATCGTAGACGCCGCCTTTCAACGAGCCGAATCGCTTTGAACAGTCCACCTGTAATAAGCCTTTAATCAACCGCTTGCATTCCCCTGCCACTCCGTCCGGGCATTTGTAATGTCCTTCCAGAACCTTCTCGTAAAGCTTGTTTGGCTCCGAGGCAAAGAACGGTGGAACACCAGCGTTCATTTCAAAAATTAACACGCCCAGCGCCCACCAGTCTACTGCAAACGAGTATCCTTTAGACATTATCACCTCTGGCGCTAAATACTCCGGAGTCCCACACAATGTCCAGGTTTTCTTCTTCTTCAAAATCTTAGAAAATCCAAAATCACACAGTTTCAAATACCCATTTGTATCTATTAAAATGTTCTCAGGCTTTATATCCCTGTGAATGATTTCGCAATAATGTAGATACTCTAATGCGAGAATTACTTGGCTTGCGTAGAATTGGGATAATTCATTGGAGAAGGCTCCATATTTCTGAATATAAGTAAACATATCTCCGCCTGCAATGAAGGGCTGTATGAAGTAGAGATATATGTTGTCTTTAAAAGCCATGTCTAAGCTAACTAGCAATGGAAAATGCATGCACTGTAGGATTTTCTTCTCAAGTATCGTGCCTGTCACGTGTTTTCTTTCAACAACAATTGCCTTTTCGATAACTTTCATTGCGTGGTAGGTGAACGTGTTTTTATCTCTTACGAGAAACACCTCACCGTATGCTCCGTTGCTGATAGCTTTTATACAATCGAAGTTTTCAGCAGTTATATTATATATAGGTGGATCTGAGTATTTTTGTACAAACTCTTGTTTCAACATCTCCAAATAACGCATGTGATCTTGGTGATCTTGGTGAGTGTACGACGGCTTTGCCATACCCCTTTATTATTAATAAAGAGCCCATTTATAGATTGTATGAAAACAATAGAAAGACCTTATAAAATTAATTAATGTAAACAATATTATGAAATTCATACATTCCGCACTATTTTGGCATGAGAAAAGTGATTTAGTGTCAATGTCGAAGCGAGGTGTCAATTATACAACTATCTGAAGAGATCATACGCGAATGAACCAAATTAGAGACCACGAATTGCAACGAGAAGGTAAGAAAATACATAAGAAACCTCTTTTATATCTAGCTTTATTTTCTTTTCTTTCAATAAAAAACTTTCTGTCGAAATGGTGAGTTATGGCATTTCTTTGGCATAACGTCATCTGTAGACAGAGAACCTTTTTGTATATTTAGCAATAAACTCGATAAACTGTTTTCAGAAAAAGTAATTTCTGCGATGGGAGAAGAAGCCAAGAGGCACAACTTCTCTCCTCATCCGGGGGGCTACTCCCGAGCCAAACAGGACCAATACACCCAATACCTTCGTAAATTGCACCACGATTTCATTGACTCCTGGAACGAGAAGTCTGAAACAAACGCTAAACCAAATGACTTTGAAATACTTAAGGTCCTCGGTACAGGAGCTTTCGGCGTAGTATACCTTTCTAAACATATTCACACACAAAAATATTACGCCATGAAAATGTTAGAAAAGGAAAAAATTGTCAAACTTAAACAGATTGAACACAGCTACTACGAAAAGAAAATTTTATGCGGGCTGAACTTCCCCTTCGTCGTGTACATGAAGTACTATTTCAAGGATAACGTGTACCTTTACTACGTGCTACCATTCATAGCCGGAGGTGAAATGTTTTCACACTTACGCAAAATAGGGAAATTTGAAGAAACATCAGCCAAATTTTACGGCGCCCAAGTAGTTCTGGCGTTGGAGTACTTGCATTCCTGCGAGTTAGTGTATCGAGATCTAAAGCCGGAAAACATTTTAATTGACAGAACGGGTTACATAAAGATAACCGACTTCGGGTTCTGCAAGTTAATTAGAGGACGGACTTGGACACTGTGTGGTACCCCGGAATATTTAGCACCGGAGATTATACTTAGCAAGGGGTATGGCATGTCGGTGGACTGGTGGTCCTTAGGGATACTTCTGTTCGAAATGAGTGCCGGACACCCACCGTTCTTTGCTGCAGACCCGATGCGAATCTATGAAAAAATCGTAGCAGGAAAATACCGCTGCCCAAATCACTTCACCGTGGAGCTGAAAGAACTGGTCAACCATATCCTACAAGTGGACGTAACGAGACGTTACGGAAACCTGAAAGATGGGGTCCTGGACTTTAAGAATCACAAGTGGTTCAGAGAAGTTGATTGGGATAGTCTTCTGAACAGCCGGATTCATCCTCCATTCATCCCAAAGATTCGTACTCCTGGCGACACGACCAACTTCGACGTCTTTGATGAGGAGAAAGTTAAAGAGAATCCCATATGCTTGTATGAGGAAGAGTTTGCAGACTTTTAATGCTACATTTTGGTTTCCTCTAAGATAAAATACTGAAATTTAGGTAATTTTTAAGTTTAAGTATTTTAATGCTTTCTGCTTTTCTGTTTTAGCTCTGTTAGTAGGTATGTCGTGTTTCTGTAAGCTAAGCAAGTGATTTTGTATAAGTGCTTGTAGTTTATTCAAAACATGCAAAATTTTAAAACATTAACATAAATGTTTTATTTTATACGTAGTTTGTTTCTATGTTAATTAGTTTCTGATCTTGTAAGCATTTTTATAGTGTATTTTCGAATATTATGTATGTCAGGCAGTATTGACGTTAAATCGTTTGATTAACCTGATAAAGATAACATAAGAAAAAAAATCGAAGAAAAAAATATTGGTAACCGTTTTTGTATATGGCGAAAATACCCACTCACCGGAGGGTGTATAAATAACCCTTACTCAGTGGCATTTCTTTCTTCATTCTTATTTATTACTTCTCGTGCAAAAGGGACATTCTGTAGTTTTATTTTTGTTGCCGATTTGTAAATAATTTTACGTTTACACTCCTTATTGCTGATCCAAATCTTGCTAGTTCTCGATCGTAATAGTTTTAATATTATGTATGATAGGTAGATACTTACTAATCCCCCGCCAGCAGTATACAGCATCAACGCCACGAACAGCCCTGCGTGAGACAAGGCAGCTCTCGGACACAAGCCGCCTTCCGCTCTGGGCGGGCCGCCCATCAATGTCTCCGTCTCCCACGCAACACCGTTTGCTTTGCACATTTTTTTAGTCACTATTGCCACTTGTTCATGCCACCTTTCACTTTTGATCACTTGGTCCGTATCTGGACGTCCATTTTACACACACTTGTAGGTATCTAAACATTTATGATCATTAAATCTATATATTAATACGTGAGGCAAAAAATTTGTACCCCTTTTTAAGAAAATTGCTCGGACGAAGGAGTATAAAGTTTCGCACACTTTTAGTTTATATAGAGAAGGAGTGCAGAATGTTAATATTTCTTTAAAATTATGCAGATAAAATACATTAATTATTAATTATATAAGAAAACGTCGGAAAAAATAGGTAAATAAACGCGATAAATACCCGTATATATTTATAATATGTGTGTTCTGATCGCGTAAGTTTAAAAAACTTTATTAATTATATAAGGTCGAATATCGACCAGAAGGCGACCACTATTAATAAATAATTTTACTTACATTTACAGTCTTTATAACACCCAGACACAACAAACATCTATGTCCATCACACAAATGTTTGTCCAGGGGTCGAACCCACAACATATAAGCTACCAACTAAGAAAATGATGAAATTAAGTATTTAGGAAACTAAGAAGGTGAGGCCGCAAATTGAGCAGATGAGTATTTGTACTCACTTGACACTCACTGATTTATAACCTCTGTTTTTTCCAGATCGTTTTTGTAATGTTTTTATTATGAAACATTTTCTGTTCGAAAAAATTCACTAACTGTAAAGTTTTTTCATTTTGTAAGCAAATATTGAGGTCGTAATTAAAGGCACTGGATTGCGTGTCGCTATGCCCACCGTTGCCTTTTATTATAACACAGTTAGGTACCTACAAGCAGCTTTCTGCTAATCTATCATGCCCTGTGATTACAACCACGTAACCATTTAGGCACGATCGGAAAATAAATTAAAGGCGCGATAGAGCCAGGCTTATATATGTGTGAAAGCGTTCTGATTATAATAAACGAATGTTTCTACTGCGACACTATCTTTGCGCACGTAAAATTAACTTTATGAACGCAGGCAAATCCGCACGCGTGGTAAAATAAAAAGCATTAATATAAAGTATTAAAAGTAAGGTCAAGTCTCAAGTAAATAGGTGTCATCTAGACCTGCGTGCCCCATCGTCGGCCACATCGTCGCTTGACATAAGGCGAGATCGTGTTCAAACGTAGGTCTATCGATGATATAAAAAAAGCCTATATCCCCAAAGTACAATCTATCTCTGCACAACATTTTATCAAGATCCGTTCAGCCGTTAATGCGTGAAAAGGTGCCATACAGACATATCATTTTCGAATTGATATGGATTCTTTTCAAATTCTAACTTTGCTACAGGACTAAAATATCTATTGTATTATTTACTTCAGTCTTGAATTCTTTCACATCTTTGTGATTTTTTGACAAAACAAATTGAATAATTTCCTTAGTTCTTGATACTGCAATATATTTATCTTTATATATGTCACCAGCTCACTATGTACATTTGCACGAGAATCAGTCAACGAGTACGTGACACCGTAATAGTGAGTTTGTAACAAACAATAATTTTCTTTTCCGTGTGCTATATACTTGCCAAAGGTTTATTTTTCAGAGCTGAGCCGCTAAATTTTATCCTAGAGTAGGTATTTTAATTAAGGTCAAATTGAAGCGTAGATTTGTTTGATATCAACACCTCAGTAGGTAGGTTTTCGGGCCCTGTCCGCCTGAATTGCCGTAATTTTACCTTAATTAGGTAACAATGTTTGCTTGAGTTTCAAGCCATTGCTTTAAAAACATTACTTCCTCCTAGGTTAATTGGCACTCATTTAACATAATCGAACCCCTGCTCCGATCTAACTAATATTAAAAATACCAAAGTAACTCTGCCTCTCTGTTTGTTACGTTTTCACGCCAAAACCGCTGAACCGATTTTGATGAATTTTGGTATATAAAGGACTTTGGAGAAGAACATAGGCTGATTTTTATGTAGGTACCACGCGTTCGAAGCCGCGGGCAGCAGCTAGTAATATATACATATCTTCGTAATATAGACAGATTTACTTAACTCCAGGGAGAACATGATGCTCATAGCTATAGCTCTTCTGAGAACCGCCCCGATTAGCCAACATTTTCTCATTTGTTTTCCTAACAAATCGTCATTTAGTTATTTATCGCTGTTTGCGCGATCTCGCCACATTCACCAATAAGGCTGTATTCCATATTCATCTGTCTGTTACGTCTTTCCATGAATAATATATACATTAAAACCTACCTTTAGACATAGATTTATTATACCTCTATTTATACCTACCACATATCCCGTATTTCGACAATGATGACTATCTATACTTACTCGTATTTACATCGATTTAATTTTAGAGTGTTTTTTGTAAGAAAAAATGTGGACGGGGGACGTGCAATCCATGCTATAGCAAAGATAACCCGTGTAAAAAGGTTTGACAGCAGTGATCGCGAAATTTTCAACTGCAACGTCTGTTTCTATGTACAAAATGTATGTATTTACAAAAAAAAAGTATTTAAGTAGTATATCAGTCATGTGGTGCCTATAACACAAGCTCTGCTTACTTTGGGGTCAGATGATGCTGTGTTAAATGTCTGGCAATATTATTAATATTATTATATTATACTAGCTGTACCCGGCATGCGTTGCAATGCCACAAATTTTCTCACCGTTTAAACCTTCCCTGGACAAACATTTCAACACTAAAATCAGCTAAATCAGTCCAGCCGTTCTCGAGTTTTAGCGAGACTAACGAACAGCAATTGATTTTTATTACATAGATTATTATATTTCCAGTCGTGAGTTACGTGATAGGGAACCGGTTGCCCCGAAGTTTGCCACTGTTTGTATCTCATACCTTTAAATGAGCAATTTTTGTATACATATATATATATACATATTCTGTATCTTGGAAACGGCTCCAACGATTTTCATGAAATTTAGTATGCAGGGGGTTTCGGGGGCGATAAATCGATCTAGCTAGGTTTCATTCTTAGAAATGTAACGACGTTATGCGTGTTTTATACCGAACAAAGCTCGGTCATTCAGGTACTAATAATTATGTAGGCATACCTACTAACGTTTCAACTTCAATAGCTGTTTATTTATAAATCACCTGAAGTTCCGTTCCATTGTCATAGTTACGATCTATTAATTGTTTTCCGAATGCCGAAGTAGCTTCAGTTTCCTTTGGTAAGTATTTGTGAGACGATAAAAGTTTATTTTAAATGCTTACTTTATAATAATCACCTTTTAATTGCCGTCTAAAAAATTATAATATCAATGTTCCTCTCCTTCGTTAAGTATATTTGGTCTTAAGGGCCAACGAATAGACACAAATATTAATTCAGTATGTAGGGACGTGATGTAAGACCCTCTTATCAGCCACGATTTATGGGCGCCCCTATTTAGGTACCCTTGCATATTTTATCAAGCTTTTAGTTTTACCTTATTTGACTCTTCATTTAAAGATATACCTAGAAATCTCCTTAGAAGCTTCAGAAGTTGCCTTATTTGCTTCTATAAGGCCTAGCACGCATCGCGGATTAATCTGCAGCGAATTATTCCGCGCTATTCGGTGGAACTTGGTACTTAGACGCACGCACTAGCGGAAAATTGGCGTTGTAAATTACATACTTCGGGATAGCGCGGTTTAAACCGTTTTCTTATTGTGTCCAGCTATTTCGAATCAATGCAATGGGGTAAAAGGATTAAGGCGCGCCACAGAGGATCGCGGTCGCAGAGGATTAAGCTGTATTTTTCGTAGCCATTTTTCAAACTAAGCTGATAGGATGGTTTAGGTGCTGGTCAAGTCTACTCCCTCTAAAATTATCACAGGAACTATAGCGTCCTTTCAGTAAAAGTTCCACATGACGCTGTATAAATCATCTAGTTAGATGCAGAGGCCTGATTATTTCAAAATTCATAGATACTAGTGGTCTAGTATATTGTAGTGGCCCATTGGTCGAATTTCGACCATAATTAATGTATTTTTTATGCATAATTTAAAAAAAACATGAGCATTCTGCACTCCTTCTCAATAAAAACTATAAGTAAGTGTGCGAAATTTCATACTCCTCCGTCCGCGCAATTTTCGTTAAAAGAGGTACTTAAGTTTTTCTTTACGTATTAATATATAGATAACCAACATTTAAAATTTGGACTTGTTTGATTAAAAAACTAAGAAAAACAAGTATTATAACAGTCGCTAATTTGTCCAGCTGAGAATCTGATCAAATGCTCCTGACAGACATAGATTAATATTAGTAGTGCCATTGGTAATGAGGTAATCCACGGGAGATTTTATAATGCGTTTAATCAGCCAATATTAGTGGCACGGGAAAGAAAATTTCCCTTCACTCTACTAGTAGTGCCAAGCGGCGCCCTATCTACTATCTAGCGAAACCACAGCCAAGGGAACGGGCTTGGGAGAATCAGCGGGGAAAGAAAACCCTGTTGAGCTTGACTCTAGTCTGGCGTTGTAAGACGACATGTGAGAGGAGTAACATAAGTGGGAGATCGTTCGCGATCGTCTCTGAAAAACCACTTCTTTCATTGTTTCATTACTTACTCGGTTGGGCGGAAGCGGTACCAAGTGCCTAAGAAAAGAAAGCTTTTAATGTTATCATGTATAGGTAAGTTAAAAATAGATAAATACGTTTTAAAAACTAAAAAGAAACAGACTTCATTGAATGAAATTTGAGCCTATAATACATTTTTAGTGGAAAGTAGATGTATTTTGTATATATATAATATGGGTAGGCCAAATAAACGCACCGCTCCAATGAGACAGCGAGGTACTTTCATGTACATGAAAACACGATGTATACAATTTTTAGATTTTCGTTTATTTTTAGTTTTTTAAACGTATTTATTTTAGGGTTAGATGATGTACTGATTGTCCACAAATAATTATTTATTAAAAAGGCGGGGTTTTTAATACCACTTAATTTATTGCCTGTATCTTATCTTCTTATCACGCCACACATGCTAGTAGCTCCTCGGTAGGTGTGTTTTCATACATTGTTATTGCCCACAACCCCTCGCTCCCTTGGCAACCATGCCATTAATTATATTTATCTTGATAGCTAAGACAAAGCACTACAATCTGTTAGATAGTGTTACACCTACATGGAATATTTACTACAAAACAAAAGCCAGAAACAAATAGACTCAACCTTGTAAATAAAAGACTGTGTTGCTAGAGCAAATAATCTAAGTGGATACCGATTTTTATTACGGAAAGCACTTTGGACTGAAATCTGTTAGCAATTTCAAGGGAACAGAAAAATCAATGCCGTCCTTTTCCAATTGGTTGATTCAAATATATTATTCCAATTAATTAATTATGTACATATTTAAACGTATATTAGTATTATATCAGTCATCTTGTTTCTATATACAAGCTATGCAAGCTATGCTTAGTTTAGGGCTTGATTGTGTGCATTGACCAATATTTATTGGAACGAAGTTCCTTATCGCTAGGCGATAAAGTGTAAGATTGTTTCGTCACGAATTTCCGTCACGACCCTTCTTTAGTGTAGACGGTTATCCATAGGGTGACGGACGAACGGATGAATTAGATGAATTGAATGTAGAATAAAATGTTTCAACAACTCGAAGAAATATATTACATTATAAAATATCCTACTTACCATTTCTTCAGTTCATTAGTTATTTCTGCGCTGCATTTAATTACTGTCAGACGCTAGTAATTTATATATAATACGTTTATCAATAATAATATACTACGATAGGAGCTTCGTTCCAATCAAGTGTTCCACGACACGCATTTTTTTTACTTATTTATTTTGATAGATTATTTTACACCATAAAGTCCGTCCACACTATTACGTAACTCGCGACATCTAGCAGTAAGCTTGAATTGTGCATCACTGCTGCCAAACACAATGTATTGTATTATATTATATCTCTGGTATAAGCGTATTTTGGTGTAAGTTGGTTAAGTAACGACAGACAAGTAATAAGTAACGACTGGCTTCCCAAATCCCTCTGATTTCACAGATATTTGCTGGCAATTCTGTTGTTTCGCCGGACTAGCTAAAATTTTCTAAAATATGGACGACCATATTTTGCTACGAATAAAGTTCAAATTAGTGTACCCATTTTAAATCACAGTTCTAAAATAAGTTAAAATTATATGTTGCTATAATTTTTATTCCAATTAATTCCTTTATTGAAAATAATGTATAGAGGTGTTGATAAAAACTGCGGAAAATAACCGCATCAACACCTTACATTATGACTAAATTGAGCTAAAACTCGTCAGTTATACGTTAATTTAGGAAGTGTCACTAAAAAAAAATATTCTAATTCAGATTTGAATGCAAACAAAATAAGATCGCTATTTTAGCTATTGTTTTCGCTACTGCTTTTGTAACGTAATAACAATATCTGTTTTTCAACCTCAAGGCCCTGTTGCTAACCAAACACAACAAGTGTTTAACATCAAGGGCTCAAAGGCAAGGTAGGTAAGTAATTTATTATAAAATTATTTTATTATTTATTTAAAAATAAAATGTGATCAGCAGGTTCAACGTTTCGTACGAAAAAAACACTGTGTTTACTTTCATATCGACCTTTTGTAATTTTGTAATGTTTTTTTTAACCTATCATGTCCCACTGCTGTCCCACACTCCCCCTTAACTTCCACTCTTTGCGCTCCAAGACCACAATTTGCTAGTTTAGCTCGAATGCATCCAGATCATCTCGCCATCCTCTCCTGAATCTGCCGCGTCGTCTACGACTATCGGGCACCCACTGAGTGACAAGCTTCGCACAATGTCATGTTCAATGCATCCACATAACCTGCCAAGACTCATTTAAAACGTG
Source organism: Lampropteryx suffumata (assembly GCA_948098915.1). Taxonomy (NCBI): domain Eukaryota; kingdom Metazoa; phylum Arthropoda; class Insecta; order Lepidoptera; family Geometridae; genus Lampropteryx; species Lampropteryx suffumata. Next base: position 16,177,621 of record OX402551.1, on the reverse strand, counting down.
CAGTCCTCGTACTTACATCGGCTATGCCCGTTTTCGATCGGAATTCAGTATTTCGGACCCTATTCGTTCTTTTAATCCCCAAAACACAATGTAACCATAGCCCGTTTTCGATCGGATTTCGGTATGTCGTACCCTATTCGTTCTTTGAATCCCCAAAACACAATGTAAACATAGCCCGTTTTCGATCGAATTTCGGTATTTCGGACCCTATTCGTTCTTTTAATCCCCAAAACACAATGTAGATAACCATAATAAATTATATAATACGTTTCTAAAGTTACTTATTATGGACAGTCCCAGAAAAGCAAAATATGATTGCCTACATGCGTGGAAATTACTTTAGTCTGCAATGCTGTAGAATTATATAACTTTGGACAAAAAACAAGGTTCGCTCTAGTTTTATGTAGGTACGTAAAATACCTATAGACTGAAAAGTCAGTTTCTCAACAGGTAATCTATAGTTATTGCTCGTTGAGGCACAATTATGTAATCCTAGCATGAAACTAGGTATATAAACCTACTTATAAACCAAGACGGTACTCACCAAAATATTTGAAACATGTGCCTATAGATACTCGTCTAAAACTTTTATAGTATCTTGTTTTGCACAGTAAAACTGTTTTGTTCAAAATAAAAACAAATACAATCAACGCAATACGACTTCCCGTAAAAGTAATAACCAAACTACAAACTCAACCCCCTACTCTACAAGTAAATACGGGTTAACTTCACCAAACAAACCCCATTGGCTCAAACATCGCCTTTACAGCACCGTAAAAAGACAAACTAGTTAATTCTTTCATTAGTTTTTAGAGTGTACTATCACTAAAAGAGTAAAATAAGCCAATGTAATCAACTCGAATCACTCAGAATTTTCGCGAGCAAAGTTACGTGTTGAGATCGAGAAAGCCGCGAATGAAAACATGCTTTCCTGCCAACGGCTCGCGTGTAACTGAAAATTGTAGCGAAATTTGTGGAGCTCTAAGCTGGATTACTGGATAAGATAGAAGGGATAAGGTTCTTTTTTGCAAATGAAACATGAGGGAGCAACTGAATAAATGGAAGAAATAGGCCTTTTTAAACTTGAATGACTTACCAGTTTACACTCGCATGTTTAGTTTTATGGTACCAAAACATCTAGCTGCTATAAATTTTGCTGAAGATAATAACTATCTCAGTGTTTAGTTATAATTTAAAACTTTTTTTAGGCACAATTTCATTGATATTACAAATGCTACAAATTGCCAACGAAAATGTACTGCAAACTATGGAAAAGTACTGCCTAAGATCCTCTAGCGTTCGTATTAGATACAGTCTTTTAATTTATCCGACCAGGTACCTACATGGCTTCAAGTCTAATATTAGATCTCTTTCTTATCCTGACCTAAATAAGCTAGGCAAGCAGCCATGTCCGCATACAAAGCGATTCAGTATCTATGCTGAGACAAATAAACAAATTTAAAACAATGTGAGTGTAATAGGAAGTGATGCATAAATAAATCAGAAACATTTAACTATCTTTATCTCTATTTTGAAAGACGTGGGTTCGGTTCTCAATTGACAATGATTGGTTTTCTAAGGAGAATTATTTTTATTATAAAAATAATTAGCAAAATTATATCGCGCTTCGATAGGTTTTCTTTATTCGGGATGATAATCGATGATGCGGTCTCAGGTGGGGAACACACGCGTATTCACTCGGTTTCACTCGCGGCTTGAAAACACCCAGTTTGTACTGTAAAGACGCACATTGCTGATTGATCCGCAGCAAATTATTTGCGTTATTCTGTGGAACATGGAATCAGTAGACGCTAGCAAAAAAAACCGCTTTGAAAATTACATACTTCAGAATACCGCGGTGTAAACAGCGCGTTTTAATTCGCTAGTGCGTGCTAGGCCTAAATACACAAAGATTCAATCAGCACTAATTTGAAGTATGTCATTTTCAACGCGTTGTTTCGTTAGTGCGTGAACACGCAATGAGACAGGCATCTGATTGCGTGTTCTACAGAATGGTACGATAAAATTCTCCGTGGATTAATCCGCAATGCGCACTAGGCTTTAAATAAACACTTACTAAAATAGGTACCTACCTACCTATTAAAGCTTAATTGAAAACGTTGATATTACCGAATAAGGCAAAGCTATCATAGATATATATAGATAGATACATAGATATCATAGATAGAGATTTCTAGCATTTCGTGCACGAAAGCGCCTGACGGAATCCTCTGATTAAAGCGTAGTAATGATTTTGACTGGTACGGTATAATAATTAGCATATTGTGATTAATAATTAATAGCCTTCATTGTAGTTACCACTCACGTAAATTTGAGTCTTACCTATCTAACGTGAGAGATTGGATGATAATTTGTAACATGGGCCCTAGAACATTACTTAGAAATAAATTTAAAGAAAGAAATATCATGACAGTGCCGTGTCAGTACGACAATCTAATGTATGTCGACAAAAATGATTATTTGTCAAAAAAATAGCGATAATCATAGTATTAATACTAGAAATAAAAATAAACTAGCTGTTTCCACAGTGGCTCGCTTAGGTTAATAAGTCTTTTAGAGGGCAAAGTGTACGCTTCTATAACAAGGTCCCAAGCGACGTGTTAGATTTATTCTTGTTAGATTTGTCGATTGGCAAATTTAAAAACGTAATATATAAGAAACTTTATCTTAAATCATATTATAAAATATCTTATAGATTATTTAGATAACAAAAATGCTTGGGATGAATCTGCTCGACTCGGCATCCGTAACAAAATTGGCAAGGATCATACAACGAGTTTCTTGCCGCATTCTTCTTTAACTGGGGTTAGCAGGAACCGGCACCTAGATTCACTAGTATGTAAAAAAAAGACTATTCAAAATGGTCCTTGTGATTTTATTGAATAAAGAATGCTTTGACTTGACTTGACTTTTGATTTGACTTTTGAAGTCGCACGATAGAATATGGATTGCCTACAACAATACCTTTAGGCACCTGATGGGCCCGAAGCGCTTCTGCAACTCTTTCTTAAATATACGTGGATGCCCGGATCGGCTTTTTGAATGCTATCCAACGTACGAGGATAACATCCTTTATGTCAAGAGTTGACCCGTGTGTCAATATTATCCATCAAGAGTCCAGACTCTTCATCCAAATGAAAATGAAATGAAAAATGGCTCATACTGACGAAAATGTACAAATGGTGGGTGGATTAACATTATTATGTATCTAAAATTATTATGTAATCTATATATCTATCTATATATATAAAAGAAAGTCATGTTAGTTACACCACTTATAACTCGAGAACCGCTGGACCGATTTGGATGAAACTTAAAATGAATATAGTTAGTAACTTGGATTAGGATATAGGACATTTTTTATCCAGGAAAAACAACGGGAACGGGAACGGGGTGGGCAAATCCGCGGGTGGCCGTTAGCGCCATCTATCAATATTTATCCGTAAGTTTGTTAATCTCTGTAATTATTACAATAATTTTCAGGCCAGCTAGTTTATAATATATTAAACATTCTGCGTGTTATGTGTGATGAACGTTCATTAGTACCAATGAACGAATGAACGAATGAGCTAGATCAGTCTTTCCCAAAGTGGGCGATAACGCCCCCTTGTGGGCGCTGCAGGCCTGAAGTGCAGGCCTCTGACTACAACTTGTGAACATCAACTAATATTAATTAAGAGATTGCTCAAACTCTGTTCGATATTTCTCTCCACGTAGTTCATATATCTGTCCTGTTTTATTCAATAAATAAAAGAAAAATCATGTCAATCATGATTCGAAATTAACGTAGACACAAACAAACAAATAAAAAGGCAACAGACATTTTAATAGTTATTAGTATTCTTAGATAGGTAATTTTCGTAGATAATAGACCGCGGGCAATCATGTTTTTACATGTTTTTGTTAAATAACCCAATTTGTGCATTCCTGTATCAATCGGCTGGTTCATAGAATACTTGTTCTTACTTGTTGAGTACGATTGAGCGTCGAATGAGATAAACGAGTTTATTTCTGTTTGTCTTATTCCTGTCCGTGCGTGCTGCTTATGCAATCCTATATAAACAACGTAATATTTATTTTATTTTCATTTGCGGTTTCGCGCGTAATAGATAAGCAGTACTTAAGTTCAACACTTACTTACGTATTTCTCAAAACGAAACAATGTCGGAAGTAAAAAAGAAGAGACGGCAATACTGTGTGGAATATATTAAATTCGGATTCATTGAAAATCCAAACCCATCGTCGCCTTTGTGCCTTCTATGTCTAAAAACATTTTCGAATGAAGCAATGAAGCCTTCAAGACTGCAAGATCATTTGAATAAAATGCATCCAGATAAGTAAGACAAGAATGTAGCATATTTTCAAGACCTAGAGAAGAAGCATAATACTCGCCAAGTGTAGCAAAACTATTTTCGGCGGTTGCTAAGCAAGATGACGACGGACTTCGAGCTTCGTACAATATCTCTTTGTTAATTGCTCAAAAAGGCAAACCACACAACATCGGAGAAGAGTTAATTTTGCCAGCAATAAAGGAAGTAATAGCTACTGTGTTTCATAAACCGGCCGCAGATCTTATCCGAAAAATTCCTTTGAGTGACAATTCTGTGCAAAGACGAATTGATGAAATGGCTGAAAACATTGAAGGGTCATTGTGCAATCATCTGAGGACTAGTCAATCCTCAATTCAGCTCGATGAGTCCACTTTACCAACTAATGAAGCATTGTTGCTGTCTTACGTGAGGTTTATTAAAGATGAGAAAATATGTGAAGAACTATTGTTTGCTAGAAATTTAGAGACCGATACATGAGGCGAAACCATATTCAATACATTGGAAAAGTTTTGTGATGAGAAAGAGATTCCCTTCCCGTCACAGACCATTAACAAAGAAGAAGAAGAAGAAGAATGAATGATAGATTATTTCATCAGTTTTATGTTACTAATGACTAAAATTTCAACCGCTTGTTGTTTCATACTGAAGATCGTTGGCTATCAAGAGGCAATTGTCTGACTCGATTTTACAACCTGTTTGACTCTGTGATAGAGCCATATTTGTGACACTTCTTGGAAACTAAAGATACATAATTGCGCAACAAACTCATTACATCAAAGCACAAACTATAGGATGCATCAAAGAATGATATAGCTTACATGACAGACCTGTATAAATTGTTCAACGAGATGAATCTCCCACTGCAAGGCGATGAACTAAATTTAATTAAAACAAAAAATGTCGTTGCTGCTTTCGCAGCCTAACTGCTTTTACACAAAAATAATATGGGCAGACGTGAGTTTCACAATTTTCCGAATTTATCAGTATCCTGCAGTAACGACGACTTTTTTGCTTACTGCCAACATTTGGAAAACCTCCACATTGACTCACCGAACGATACCAGGACATTTTGAACTTGGAAATACCAGACTAGGTGTTGGATCCGTTTTCAAATGTCAACACAGCAATGTCACCTCAGCTGGAAGAAGAACTTATAGCATTAACAATAAACGAGGAAATAAAGATCAAGTTCAAAAATGGCTACCAAGAATTTTGGCTACAAAAACTGATCCCGCAATTGTACCCTGGATTGTGGTCAATCGTTTAACGATTCTTGATAGCATTCCCATCATTATATTTGTGTGAACGTGGATTTAGTGCTGTGGCAACGCTGCTTACTAAAAAGAGAAATCTTTTGCATGTTACCGAACGTGGCGATTTGCGGCTGTTCTTTAGTAAATTGGAACCTGATATCAACAAACTTATTAAACGGCATCAGATTCATCCTTCACATTAGTTTTATTTAAGAATCGATTAGGTTTGTTTTATTTTGAATAAAAGATACTCTGTCTGAATACTATAAAGTTGCGTTTCAATAATCATTCTCATTGGCAGGTAAGAGTTAACTTGAGACCTGAGCGCCGTTGTGTACTACCTACTGTGCTCAGATCTCAAGTTAACTGTTGCGGCTTATATATAGTAATAGTCTCGTTTAGAATGAATGTTTAATCTCCGATAATATAGCTCATAGTAATTAATTAATTTATTTTGAAGCTTTAGTGGTTTTTAAGTAAGTGAAAAAATGGGGTCGCTAAATAATAATTTACTCTCAAAGTGGGCAGTAGACAAAATGAGTTTGGGAACCCCTGAGCTAGATGAATAGAATGATGTACATACAATAAAATATTTATTTTCACAACTCGAAAAATGTACATATTAATAATGAAATTATTATATCCTAATAGGAAATACTTAATAGGTTTTCTCTATAAAGTTGCCATTCTAAATCTGCAGTACTGGCATATCGTAGGACGTAAAAAATACTTACTTGACTCTGATTGCAACCCATGAGCTGTTTGTCGTTGAAGAGTTCTGTAGGGTATCTTCAAAATCCATTGTCAGTCAGTTAACCAGTGAAAGGGACCCGAATAGGTATTTCCATGCTATATTTTTCAAACGACGACCTCTGAGGTACGTCTGAGTCACGGAAGGAGGCAGGTTCGATTCCCGGCGCGGTACTAATGTTTGTACGATCTGTATTTGTTTTGGGTCTTCACTATAATATGTATAATTTGTATGTAAGTAGGTATTTATAAAAAAAATATATCTGTCATGGTGGTACGTGGTACCCATAACACAAGCTCTGCTTACATCGGGGCCAGATGATGATGTGTGAAATGTCTGGTACTATAAAAAAAAATCGGCCAAGTGTGAGTCGGACTCACGCATCGAGAGTTCCGTACAAACCTATAGGTATCTAAGTAAAACTTCACCCATCACGACAATCGAGTCATAGTTTGATGATGTAACTAAAAATTTACGGTTTTCGCAATTTTTCCTTTATCTGTGCTATAAGACATTGCTTCGTATTAAATTTCATGATTTGGGGCATAAACGGCTGTATCTTTTGATTGCGTTGGCTTAGAAGTTTCATTTTTTTCACAGCTTTAAGAAACCGTAGACCTGAGTATTTGATATAAATTTAAGCTTGATACCTCCACGCGTTCCTGAGAAAAAGGGTCTTGACAGACAGACAGACGGACGGACGGACGGACAACAAAGTGATCCTATAAGGGTTCCGTTTCGTCCTTTCGAGGTACGGAACCCTAAAAACGACTAATTTGCGGTGCATTTGTACACGTGCGTTGAGTTTTGGATTTTTATCATGTTTCCCATGAGAGGAACACGCTATAGGATAAATCATTGGCGGAGATATCATGTAACATACAAAAGAAATATTTAAAAATTTACAGCCAAATTGAGAATCTACGTCTTTTTTTTGGTTAAAAAATACGAGTCATTTGTGGCGTGGCAACCTTAATACCATTGTCTCTATCCGAATTATCGGTAGATGATATTTTATAAAATAAAGAGCCTTAAGACTTGGTCCTCATTATGTAGATGTCATTATTGTAATATTCCTTCGTGAGGTTCGTTTCCCGCCGCGGGACAAATATTTGTATGATCTGCAAGTATTTGTCTCGGGTCTGGGTGTTTCTATGTATAATATGTATGTATTTACAAAAAAAAAAGTATATAAGTACACCAGCTCTGCTTACTTTGGGGCCAGATGATGTTGTGTCAAATGTCCGGAATTATTATTATTATTATCATTAATATTAATATCATGCATACAGTATTCGAAGTGTTAAAGTATTCACAAACAGTAGGTTTAGGAAAACCCAAGAGCCTAATTCAAAGAGGATTAAAAGCCTTTAACTTATTCATAAGGTTGAATCAGAGGAAATTGCGGTCCCTTAAATAAGTAGTCAATTCCAGTGTGTGTTTAGTAGATGCTTCTCATTCAACTGCGGCGGATAGACTGCGTAGTTTGTTGAAAAGTCGTGATCACTGCATTTCTTATCTTATTTCCTTGATATAAATGCCAACGAAGACTCTAGCTACGAACTGTTATCGGCTTTTACGAAGCTTCTTTGTAAACTGTGATGTACTTTGTGTCATTCGTCCCTTTGAATGCTAAAGCTACCAGGGTCGATATCAGTTTCTCCCTGTACCGCGAAAGTATTTTATAAGTGGCCCGTTAACTCAGATGATCTATCATCTGATTTTCATAGTAAAAGATATGCTTAGTTTGGGGAGATATGGTGCTGTATGAATTGTCTGCCAATATGGCTCTGCAGCATTTAGAGGTAGTTTCCGCTACGCTGCCACAAAGTGTTGACTTGATTTACAAACATGGAGCCAAGATCCTGGGCCCGTGGAGAACAGGAGCCTACCGCGTTTTGAAAGGCGTCTTGTCTGGTAGATACATTGCGTGACCCAAGAGCTGACTCCTATCTGGCCCAGAGTATTATTTTATTTTTATTTTATTTTATTCGTTTTAGGAAAACTTACAGCTATGTAGATACATTGTTAATTATGAAATACATAATATATGCAAGGCATATATTTTACAGAGCGCCAATTAAAAGTTTCCACTTGTAGTTAAAAAAAAAAGAATATAGGTAAGTAGATAGAAATACAGTAGCAGACGACGGATTCTAGAAAATCATTGAATGCATAAGATTTTGAAAAACAAAACATAAATAAAACAAAACAATTACATATAATGAGTAAACTACGATTGATTTACCAAGAACAATTTATCATTGAGTATGCGCTTTAACTAACTTATTGGAGTGTTGAAAATGTCAATGTCAATGTTTGCCTTTGCCAAAGAGTTGAACGAAGAGCATGCTCTAATTATAAAAGCATTTTGCCTATAATTCGTTTTGGCATGATGAACATGTAGAGTTATAGGATTATAGGATTTCTTAACCCAATCACAGTGCGCAGTTCCAATAGTTCTAGCAACTCCGGACAGTCCACTGTACCATTCGCTATGCCCATGAGGTATGACAAATCGGAGATACATCTACGTTCAAAAAGGGGGAGGAAATGAAATTTGCGACATCTTGTCTTATAGTCTTATTTTATTTTATTTTATTTATTTAGGGACAATAAACAGCTACAATATCTAATATTTTACATTAAAAGTAACTTAAATATATTAACAATATCATAGCCCACTGCATTATCTACATATTAGGTATAACAGCATTGAATTTTTGTGGTATTACGCCTATAGGGGCTTTTATAAAAATAGTAGGTCTTAAACTAATTTTAAGTAATTAGGTAGGTATCGTGAGTTGTTGCACAATAATAGAATTAGGAAAGCAAACATATCAAGAACAAAAATATATAATAAATGTAAGGAAGAAAATATTATTGAACATTAGAGTTGCTAGTAAGAATATTGAGAATATGCTTTTTAAACATCCATTTAGAGCATGCAAAAATATCGTTGTCTGTGAAAGTAGAATTATAAGTTTCAACCATTCGACGCATGGGACTGCGAAATCCAGAGTTCGTGCGACAGGTGTTTACAGCAAACAAAGTACCCGCGCGAATCTGCCGCCTATGGAAGGTCCGGGGCACTGCATAGCAAAGTTTGGTAGTGAGGTCATTAACGTCAAAACTACTATTAACATAGTCAGGAAGAATGATATTAATATTGCCATTCAACGTGGCAATGCCGCCAGTGTCATAGGAACGCTGTGCTCTGGCAGTGATCTGGATCAGTTGAGCTATCTATAGATCGCTTTAAACGATCCTTAAATAGCTCAACTGTTTCGCATGTATTCTATGTCTTAACATAAAATACTTATATTGTATATATTATTCTGTAAGTAAGTATTTCTGTAAATAATGTTATAATTAAAAAAAATTGTACGTATCTACTAAGGCAATTAACGATTTTTTTATTTTAATAGTTTAGTTAATTGTCTATTTTTCCCAAATGAATTAGATTTTTCTATTGCGATTGTGAAACTAAAAATCCGACATAAAAACTGCTGTATAAAATTTTTAACTACCTATTCTAAGCATCAGGCTATCATTAGTATTCATGAAATTCAGTACTTAGTAGGAATGAGGAACTAGATTAAAAATTATTATAAAGATAAAATAAAAGCCAAAAAGGCTCATTAACCTCATATACCTATTAAATTAAATACTTACCTCAAAATATTTAGGTTTTTTTTCACACGTTTCTACGCGGCGAGTGCGTGTTTAAGTTAGGTGTGTATAAAAGAACAACAGGGAAGTCATTTCATGGATTTTCTCTGGTTATATTAATCCATACTAATATTATAATATTATAAACGCGAAAGTTTGTATGTATGTTTGTTTCATGCAAAAACCACTGAATGGATTTTAATAAAACTTTACAATAATATAGCTTATACATCAGAATATCACATAGGCCATAATTTCTAAAGATATTGTGTGAATTGTCCAAAATATAACAATAAGTGTCAAGTAAGCATCGTTTCGGGTAATCTAAAGAGTGACATCACGCAGGGGTCTACTCCACTTTTAATTAAATAAATGCAGTGAAATAGGAGTGAAGTGGCTGAAACTTGGCACAAGTGGTGACTTGAGCATTGTCCATTATTGTGTGGTTATCCAGGAATCATAGACTAGTGTTAAATCGATATTCATCGAAATAATTATAGATCATTGTGATTTCTAACCACCCGCCAACAATTTAACCAGCAGTTACCTGAGTGCGCCAGCCATATTCGTAACCGACATCAAATACACGGCACTTACGACCTTTTTCTCGCGAGGTTTGTAAGCGGTCGACTCTCAGGGGACTTTATTCGTGTAACTAACTTGTATCTACTGTGTTCTAAGGGAGTCATACATTTAGTTGCTGTGCACTTTTCCTGCTTACCACATTGGATCAACTGTAACAGAATGACTTCAATGCCAAATGAGTGGGGCTGCTGTGCCTCGAGTAGCCACGATGAAAACTACTCACAATGTTCTAAATGTCAAACGGCATACCATCACGCCTGTGTTTACCCCGGCAAAACTAAGCGGCCTGATTTTGCCAAAGAATGGATATGCCCCCAGTGCTGGGAATCTACTCCTAGAGACAAAAAGAATGACAATACTCCAGTGCGGCAGGCACAGAATACCCCTGCTCGCCCCTCTAAGAGACCGGCACTATCGTCTCAACCTGGCAATGATGATTCTCCAGTTACTCGACCAAATACGAGAAATAATGGAGGAGGTCATAAAGAAGCATATGTCTGACTGCAAGAAACAGTTTTCTAGACAGATTGACACGGTAAGGACGAGCTGAGGAGTGTCAAACAAGCCATGGATTTTGTTAACGAACAATTTGAGGACATCATGAAAGTACATAATGATACTCAAGCGCAGGTGAAACTTCTTCAGGAGCGGGACAATCACCTAAATGCAATAAAGGGCGCTGGTCCAGATGGAATCCCACCATTATTTGTCAAGAAATGCTCAGCCAATTTAACATTACTTTTGTGTTATATTTTTAATGAATCTCTACGTTCTGGAATTTTCCCCAGTGAGTAGAAATCGGCAAAAGTCATACCGATACACAAATCATGTCAAAAATATAGTTACGAACTACAGACCGATTTCCATTCTCTCAACTATGCCTAAATTATTTGAATCATTGGTTTGCCCACATATTCGGTCTCACTTTCAACAGTTCATCTCCGACCATCAGCACGGCTTTGTTAAGTGTAGGTCAACTGCTACAAATTTAGTAACCTTTGTGGAAGGCCTTGCTGAGGCCATAAATAAGCATCAAGAAATTGATGTAATTTATACAGATTTTAGTAAGGCCTTCGACCGAGTCAGTCATTCGTTGATCATAAGTAAGCTCGTATCATACGGTTTTAAGGGAAGCATTATTGCATGGATAAAGTCTTACCTAACTGATAGGTGCTTCTTCGTTGTAGTTAATGGCTATCGGTTAACCTCGTTTAGCATACTTTCCGGAGTTCCCCAAGGATCTCATCTGGGCCCTATTCTCTTCAATATTTTTATCAATGACATTCCCAGTTGCTTTGTTTCTTCTCTCTGTTTTTCACTCGACATCACTTTATTACAAAATGATTTAGACAGCTTACATGAATGGTGTTGCGTCAACAAAATGAATCTTAAAAGACAAATGTTTTTTTTATAAAGTTCACACGAAGACTTAATGTGTATAATTCAAGTTACAGTATCGGTGGCTCACCCATACGCGAAGTAGATCTTATTAGAGACTTAGGTGTAACCTTAGATAGTAAATTGACGTTTGTTCCTCACATAGAGAGTATCATGAAGAGAGCATCGAAAATGCTAGGATTTATTATAAGGAATAGCAAACTACTCAAAAAATCTCAAACAAAAAAACTTCTTTACAACACATTGGTTCGTAGTATACTCGAATACCGTCCGGTTGTTTGGAGACCTCACTATGCTTGCCATATATTAAGACTTGAACGGATACAAAAACGGTTTCTCTGGCACTTGGCATATGCAGCTAACATCACAAAAAAAAGGTGTCCTACGTTGAGAGAATCAAGTATTTTAAAATGCACTCTCTGGAAAAACGCAGAAAACAACTTGACATCATATTTTTGTATAAAATATTAAAATATCATATGGACTGCCCTCAAATTTTACGTATGTTTCAATTTCAATTAACTTCAATGTTCCGCGCAGAACACCCGCTCGTCACCCAGTCTCACCACTTATCCCGCCACTTCGTACCACAGTTCTTGGCAGTAACTCTCCGATTCCAAGGCTTTGCCGAGCATTCAATGATTGCAAGCATAGTGATATCTTCGCTGTCAATGTAGGTAGGTTCCGTCAACAGTTGGTCGCGCACCTACCTGATTGAATTCTTTTAGTTTTATATACATATTTAACTCATCTGGTTGGTGAGTTAAGGAAGTACCTTTTATTGCATCTATAATATATTTATACTCGTACATATTTTCTAGGTTTCTTAACACTGGCACCCAATAAATGTGTCCATGACTGCAAATGCAAGATTCGGTCAAACTTAATCAAATAGGCAGTCAGTTTGTTAAGGAATCTATTCTTAAATCATAATAATTATTGTTTTTTTTATAGTTAATAGTATTATGGTTATGGTTATAGTTTATGCACCTGCCTGCCTAATGTTACTCTTTTTTTGTTATGTTAAATATTACGCATGTAGTGTTTACCTATAATTGATTGTGCAATCAGCATGGACCTGTACATTGTGTACACTTACTGTAATATACTAAGTATGGTTGTATTATTGTAATAATCGTTGGTAGACCTAAATAAATAAATAAATAAGCAGGAAAAAAATCCGCCATCTGCGAGCTATTCTGGCGTGCGCTGCAAAAACCATTACCGTTAACCGTTAAAAACCGTACCGAAGTACTAATCCTGCGCAGACGAAGTCGCGGGTACCAGCTGGTAAATAAATAAATATACCTACTGTATTATTGCAAACCATCTCAGACAGACAAAGTGTCACGAACTAATCATACTCATATAAATTCTCATTTATATTAGTATGATTCGTTCGTGAGTTTAAGATGTTCGTAAGTTTGTTTAAACATTATATAATATTCTATGAAACATTTATTTACAGAAATGTACAAAATAATATACAATTATATAAAATACACGTGAAACAATTGAGCTATCTAAGGACCGTTTAAAACGATCTATAGATAGCTCAACTGATCCAGATCACTGCCAGAGGGCAGCGTTCCCAAGATATTGGCGGCATTACCACGTTGAATGGCAATGCTAATACGCTGAGCCAGATAGGAGCGAGCTCTTGGGTCATGCAACGTATTTACCAGACGCCGTAAAATAATTTTGAGTTCCAAGGTAACAAAAAAAACTAATTGTTTCTCAATTCGTTTTTTATGGCCTCCTCCTTCCTTTTGAATTCCTCCTTTTTTTGAATAATTAAGCCTTACAGTAATCGCATACGATGTGTAACATGTGACATCTCACCTTTGTAATAAGCAATATAAGGTATAATTATTCCTGAATTAGTTTATATATTAACAGCACACTTTATACACAACATTGTATTTAAGCGCACTTCTCTTCTCTATACGCAGCTTCTCTATTTCCCTTTCTCTTACCAACTCGGAAAATGGGTTGATACCATCTGACGGCCAACTATACAACCACGCGCGCTCATTGGTCAAATCAAATAGTGCGCGCTTCCCTGGCTTCCTCTTACATACATCCGTTCCTTTTCTTGAAATCACTCCCACATATTACAGGAAAGCAAGAATGAATGAATAATTGAATGAATGAATGAAACGTTTATTTGGCACACACAAAAAAAACATCTCAACTAAAACAACTTAAATTAGTATTTATGTTGTTTTAGTTAAGATGTTTTTTTTAAATAAGTATACAAACCAGTTAATAATAAAATAAGTAAAGTACCTACCTATTGAGCATGAGTGTGAGTGCCAAAAAGGCGTCAGCATGATATGTGTTGGATTAAAGCAAGTAATGCGCTCAACGCTGATTTTCAGCTGTTACCTAGGTTTAGGAGAGTAGTGCAGTAATGACAACAGAACAATGAAAGAGGAGAGATGTCAATAGCCGGTTAACATCAAGCTCTTATTATAATGTAGGTACTAACAAGCATATTTTTATTATTGCAGGTGTTATGCACTAACCCATAATGACCCATAAAAACTTGTTTTAAGTAAATAAATACTATAATGTAAGGATTAGCATACGCTAGCGATTTTATCCGCGCGAGTTGATACGGAATTCTAGGCATATTAATTTTCAGAGCGGTTCTTTTCGCTAGTACTACCTATACATAATGCTGCAAAATGCCGCGGTTTGGATTCGCGCGAATTAAATCGATTGTGTGTAATAATAAACTTCCGCAGGCAATTGCAACTGATCAATCCTGGGCAATACTTGCCAAAACAAACAAATAGACAGACATACACGTTATGGGTATTTGTTTGTTATGGATAAACTCAATATCTACTTTACCAATTTAATAAATTCTTTCACCTATAGCAAGCTACATTAACAGATAGCTGTATTTTATTAAATAAATTTAAGATCTGTACGAAAATTGCAATGATGTAACCCGTGCACCTACGTAGAGCGCTAGACCTGTACGGAAATTGCAATCATGTAAACCGTGCACCCGTGCGAAGCGCTAGATCTGTACGAATATTGCAATCATGTAACCCGTGCTCTCGTGCAGAGCGATAAATCTCTACAAATATTGCAATAATGTTACCTGTGCCCCCGTGCGGAGCGCTAGATTTCTACGTAAATTGCAATAATATTACCCGTGCCCCCGTGCGGAGCTCTAGATCTCTACAAAAATTGCCATAATGTCACGCGTGCCCCAGCACGGAGCGCTAGATCTCAACAAAAATTGCAATAATGTTACCTGTAGCCCCGTGTAGAGCGCTAGGTCTGTACGAAAATTGCAATAATTTTACCCGTGCCCCCGTGCTAAACGTCAGATAAAACAAGTTGCTCCAAGTTGATCTATAATAGTTAGGCGAGGAATTATCGCTCAAAAATTACCCGTGTAGCCGTACCAAGCACGAACTTGCAAGATGCGTCCCTTTATGTTCCTGCGTACAATCGCATCCTAACTTAGGTTACCCTGTCAGCTCAGTTGGTAGTAGCTCCGCCTTCTGCGCTGCAGGTTGAGGGTTCGATTCCCTCGCAGGACAAACATTAATGAACATAGTAGTTTGTTCTGTGTAGGTTCACTCACTTTACGGCTTAGAGGGTTATTATTATAGCGTATTAAGGCTTATTATTTATGTATCTATACCCTGTAAAATCCCTACTAATATTATAAATGCGAAAATAACTTTGTCTGTCTGTCTATCTGTCACGTTTTCACGCCTAAATCGCTGAACCGATTTCAATGAATTTTGGTATAGAGATAGATGGGACCTTGGAGAAGGGCATAGGCAACTTTTTATCTAGGTACCACGCGTGCAAAGCCGCGGGCAGCAGCTAGTCGTATATAAATAAATAAATAAAATTAACGAATAGAGCCGGACATTTCTCACAGCACCATCTGGCATCTGGCAATACATATTATACATAGAAACCCAGACCCGAGACAAATACTTGCCGATCATACAAATATTTGTCAAGTGGTGGGAATTGAAACCTGCGTATCAACCGGGCCTTGTCCCACGCCACAGAGGTACAGATTTCTATGTTGATTTTACGCGTCCTATTGTAGGTATCTAAGTGATAAGTATGTTTCCCACAGTATTTAACCAGAACTTATGAATATTGACCGATGATCAATGGAAAAGCACGTGTTTTACTCAAACTGTCAATATTTAGTAGATAAAAATAGACAGGTAAGTCCGTAGTGGCTTTATGAATGGCAATTATATAGGTATCGATTTACTTACCTCATAGATTTAATACCTTCCTACTAGGATATAAAGTCGTTTTAAATCAGTTACGGTACAACATTTTTTGTTTAAAAAAACATATCTAATTAATTAGTAATAAAAAAATATAAATAAAAATTAGGAATTATTTAATTGACTTATTAGAATAATTATTTAATGAACCTATTTAAAGCTTTATCGCACACAAAAATTAAATATTGTGTCAAAAGATTACAACCTCTGTGACGCAGTGGGCTAATGTCTGAGTGGGACGCAGAAGGTTGCGGGTTCGTACCAATGCCTTCCGCCGGACGATTTGGTTGAAACTAAAATTGTTTATTACTAATACGTATTTTAGATTAGATAAGATACTTATAATTATTCAATAAATACAACATTTAAAGAATTTTATTTTTTCTATCACGTAAGTATAATTTATAAAAAAAAACATTAAATTAGAATCAAAAATTAAAATTATATTAAAATTAAAGCAAGAATTAAAATTAAACAAAAAGGTATCGATTTCTAAAAATAATAATAATGTCTTAATAATATTGCCGGTCTTGATAAGGCCTACATATATGAGCCTTTTGGCGTTGAGACGCGGTGGGCTCCTGTTCCCACAGGTTTCAAAATTATCTCACGGCGTCCGGTAGATACATTGCATGACCCAAGAGCTGGTTTCTATCTGGCTCGATGTATTAGCATTGCCATTCAACGTGGCAACGCAGCCAGTGTCTTGGGAACGCTGTCCTCTGGCAGTGATCTGGATCAGTTGAGCTATCTATAGATCGTTTTAAACGGTCCTTAAAATAGCATAACTGGTTTACATGTATTTTATATTATTGTAAATTATTATGTACATTACTGTAATTATTTTTGTAAATAAAAACATTGTAAGCAAAATAAGTGTGTTAAAAGTCTGAACTGAACGTTGTGCCCTTTCGGCTTTTATAAGATGGGTCTTGTACGCTCTACCCCATACAGACAAACAATAGCTTAGGATTGACTGGCCAAGAGTGAAATAAACCGTTTTTAATAATTGGAAATTCGCAACGTAAGTTTTTGAAGATCCAGATAAGTGTACGGGTCCGTGAGGTAACAGAATCAATCTGAGGTATCGAACTTAACTGACTATCCAAAGTGACTCCCTTACATACTTACATGTAGACACTTGCTCCAAATACAGGCAGTTACAATTTTTTTAAGTATTGTTGAGTTTAGTGCAGGTATTTATTTATTCATTATAAAAACAATAGCATTCTCCACTTGCCAAATTAATCTATTCTTGATATTGGATCAATTCAATTCAATTCAATTTCAATTCAGTAAATTTATTTGTCCGAATGTAGGTTTACAATATTCTTATAGTATAGTAATAATTATATAAAGTACCAGTACAATCTTACCTTACCTAGGCATGCTAATTTATAATATAGGTTGAGGAAAAAGTTTCTTCGCATTTTTTTTTTTAATTCAAATCATTTTTTAATATAGTTTATTTACATTTAACTAAAGTATGTAGGTGCCATTTTGTTCGATAACTTTTTGCCATCTTGTAGGTAGGGACATGATCCCATTGCTATAGAAATTTTGGGACTTCTGATCAAAATACCGCGACAAGTGGTTTTGGCAGTCCTCTCGTGATGTTAACCTGACACTGCCTAAAGAATTCTGAAGAGACCAAAACAGGTGGAAATCTGAAGGTGCAAGGTCAGGACTATACGGCGGATGCATTAATACCTCCCAGCCAAACTCTCTTAATTTTTGCTGAGTGGCTAAAGGTGTGTGAGGTCTAGCGTTATCATCATGAAAACCACACCCTTTCTGTTGATTAATTCTGGCCGCTTTCTCTCAACTTGCTTGCTTTAATTTCATCAGTTGTTCGCAGTAAAGTTCAGAATCGATGGTCCTACCTGGTGGTAACAGCTCATAATGAATAATGCCCTTCCAATCCCACCACACACACAGCATCACCTTGTTGCGAATTAACCCGGGTTTCGCCACAGTCTGTGAAGCCTGACCGGCCTTTGACCACGACCTTTTTCGCACGTTCTTGTCGTACGTGAGCCACTTTTCATCACCAGTTATCAGCTTCTTCAAAAATGGTTTGGTTTCATTACGTCGTAATAAAGAATCACAAATGAGTACACGGTTCATTAGGTTTCTTTCAGTGAGCTCGTGAGGTACCCAAATATCGAGCTTTTTTGTGTACCCTGTTTTTTTCAAATGCGCCAAAACTGTTTTGTGGTCAATTCCCAGTTCTTCAGCTACGTCGTAACTACTGATATGCCGATCTTGCTACACTTTTAAAAAATGGCATCCTATTTATCCGTAATAGGGCGACCAGAGCGACGTGCATCTTTGACATCAAAATTTCCGGATTGAAAACGCTTAAACCAAATTTGTGCTACTCTCACAGATACTGCACTAGGACCATAAACATAGCAAATTTTTTTCGAGGCTTGCGTTGCATTTTTACCTTTTTTGTAGTAAAATTTTAAAATGTAAAAATATGAAGTATGTTAAATTTCTTCATTAGATTCACTCAATTTGACAGTACGAAAAACAAATAAAATCACACATTTTCCTAATTTGAATTTTGATTTGATTACCTTTTATGCTCACTGGTATCTTGTTATAAATTTTAGGAGCCATACAGAAAATACTATTATGCATTAGCGCTGTATTCGATTTTACAAGGAAAAATTTGTTTCTACTACGGGTATTTAAATAAACCTAACTATATGTACTTAATATATGCATCTTAATTATGAGCGTTTGAATTAAGTAAATAAGTATGTACGTACTTATATGTATAATCTACTCACAAGGTAGAAAGATATCTATGTATAAATATAATAATATTATATTTATAAAAATATAGTATAATATCATTACATAGTATAAAACAAAGTCGCCTCCCGCTGTCTGTCTGTCCTGATGTATACTTAGATCTTTAAAACTATGCAACGGATTTTGATGCGGTTTTGTTTAATAGATAGAGTAATTCAAGAGGAAGGTTTATATGTATAAAACATGCATAATATAGTAGAGAAACACTGATAATTTTAAAGGTTTCTAATGTGGTGTCGTAAATAAACACATTTTTGCGCTTACATTGCAAACGCTGGCTGAACCCTACGAGATAGATCAAAATAATGTACTACAGTATTGTACACCTTAAAAAGGTCCACACAAAAGTCCGCAATGGTATATGTCTATCTCTTAGTCTATGTTATTCTCTTAGATAGCGTTGTATATAAAGACATTCTGTAGTATATTTAGTATCAGCATTGCACCCGTGCGAAGCCGGGGTGGGTCGCTAGTAATATATAAAAAAGTTTTGTAATGTTTTAGGATTCCGGACGATTATTTATCATTGATCCCAAGCAGGATGAAATTTAGGTTCCGAGGGTCACAAGGAATCCTTAAAGTTTTGTTATATCCATCTGTATGTCTGTCTGTGTGTCTGCCTGTCTGTCTGTCCGCTCTTATTAATCTTGCTCGCAGATTATTTGTTTTATCATAGTGCAATTTTGCACGGTAATACGAGCACGTACGAGAGGCCATTGCCCTACAAAATAATTAAATAAAAAATTTTTTTTTGTAATTTTTTGTCGTGATAACGTCTTACAAATGAACGCTGGGCTGCACGCACGAAAAAGCATGAACAAGCAAGACAAGCAAGACTCATTGTCACGTTCCGCCTGAGCCGAGCGTGCAAGCGAGTACAAGCGACACGTACAAGCGACAGAGAGGCACGATCGGTTCATCAATGTTTTCTTATGACGTTATCACGTAAAATTATCGTCCATAAACTGACTTTACAGACAACCATTTTTTTGTGCGTAGACTTGCTTGTTCAATTTATTTTTTGTCAAGGTGACAGACTCTTCGAACCACAATGATCGAATCGTACAACGCTATCCCGATTTTCTGCTTTTACCAATACGGATCCCAAAATGAATCTTGTGCTGTAAAAACATGATCCTTGACTCTCGACAGACAGACAGTGTTATCTGATAGAGCAAGACGGAAAACAATGGGTGTAGCTCTGACTTTAATACTGTAGGTTCTAGGTTTGATTCCCCTCAGGGCAAACATTTGTGTGATGAACATACATGTTCGTCCTATGTCTGGGTGTCATAAAGTATTATTATTATTACGATGATACTCTGACTCAATCACTGACTCATTGAAATCACTGTTCTATCTGTTACCGGTGAGTTGGGGGGCTGTTATTGTTTATAGTCCAAAGTTTAGCTATCTGGAAGTAAGATTAAAATCCGATAGTTCCACATTTCTAAAGCTTTCATAATGAATGATTAATTTAAAAAAAAACCGGACAAGTGCGAGTTTGACTCGCCCACCGAGGGTTCCGTACATCGTACATGGAATTAAAATTATAATTATTAGATACCTATAGGTACTTATCAAAAGGGGAAAAGGTTTTTTTCATTCTTAGTCAAAAATCTAAATCATAAAAATAAAAAAAAATCTGTTTAAGCTTGTGCCAATGAACCCCTTTCATACAATATCCCACATGACACGGTATACTCAATTAAAAATTTGGACCGCCGCGCCGTTCCTTGTCTAAGGACCGTTTTTTTATATATTGTTGTCAGATACTTGTAGTATAAGACGGTTTTACTTGTCAAATTTCATAGTTCTAGGTCAACGGAAAATACCCTATAAATTTTTCCTTAAGAGTGTCGATACATACGTTTTTTGCGGCATAAATGGCCGTATCTTTTTTTACGTTAACTTAGAAGTTTGATTTTATTACAGCTTCAAGAGACTGTAAATCTAAGTATAATATTTTAATTTCAACTCGATACCTCTACGCGTTCTTGAAATAAAGGGTCTCAGACAGACAGACGGACGGACAACAAAGTGGAACCCTAAAAAAGTGGATCTTTTTCATAAAATGATTGCATGATACCAATGATTGATTTAATACGTTCCCTAATTATTTGGCCTGATTCATTTGGCAGTGATTGCTAAAATCGGATAGATTAAATCCTCCAACAAGACAACCTTATTTTAAAATTAAATATCAAGAAGTTTGAATTGGGTTTGCATAAGTTTAATTCTGCTGTCGTCACGAAGCTAAGATAAAAACGATCGGCTATGTATTTTACCTTTTGAATTTAACATTTGTTTTCGACAGCCAAATTTTGCCAGTGTTGCACGTGGCTGCCATTACGCGCCAGATGTAGCGCTATTTAAGTAAGTAGCGTGTTATACAATTAGTACAAAGATAGATAAATGCATTCAGGCGCTTTTTAAGTAATCATTTATCATAAGTTTTAGGGATGTAATAATATACATTTCAAAATTTAAGATAACGGCCTTTAATTTTCTTAATAAACAATGGCGGTATCAATTAAAAAGTTTTTAGTGGTCTGAGAATGGCCTCTATTTACAAATCCAAGTTTTTGGACATTGTTTCTTATTAAATCGGTGACCATCGATATATTTTACGACAATATCTATAACTATAACGTTTTTAATTTCGATAATTGAGTTAATTATGAATAATAATAATTCAAGGGTATCAATTTCAATGTTTGTTTTATTTCATTGGGATAAATTAATTTTCCACAATTAAATAATCCAATACATATACATTAATATTTTCTGATAAATCGATAAAGGTATATCAATTTTAACTTGATTTATCAAGATAAATAAGAAAATGGCATCTTTTAAAACATACAAGATGACAGACATTGATTTATATATCAAAACGTAATTAATTCTGCTATGACAGTTTTTTCGTGATTTCATTAACCCAGCCAGCAGTTCTTCTATAAAAACTTTCTTGATACTCGAGCTACACGCAAAAACTCTCCGTAGGTATGTTTATGCAAATATATAAGCACTAGCTGTTGCCCGCGGCTTCGCACGCATGGTACCTATATAAAAAATAGGCTATGTCCTTTTCCAAGGTCCCATCTCTATACCAAAATTTATCAATATCGGGTCAGCGGTTTAGGCGTGAGAACGTAACAAACAGACAGACAGAGTTACTTTCACATTCATAATATTAGTATAGATTATATCAGTCAAAGTTCTCATATAGTAAGTTTTGCTTTATAGAACCGAAAGTATCTTTAGGTAGCTGCAAATTACAAGGACGTATTCCTCGCACCCGACTTCTAGAGAACAGGTGTGTTGTCTACAGACAATATAGGGAGACGATGCAGATAAAAAAAGTGTATTTTGTGTTGTTATTAGTTAGTCTGTTAGGTATTAAGTTAAATTCTCGCCGCGGGACAAATGTTTGTACGATCTGCTAGTATTTGGATGTTTCTATGTATTATCATTATCATATCAGCCTTTGAGAAGTCCCCAATAGATTTCCAGGAAGAACGATTTTGAGCCCTCTCCATCCACCGACTTCCTGCGATCTTTAAAATGTCGTCAGCCCATCGGGTGGGAGGTCGTCCTACGCTTCATTTTCCTATCCTTGGTCGCCATTCGAGAACTTTTCTTCCCCAACGGTTATCAATTCTGCGAGCTATATGGCCTGCCCATTGCCACTTCAACTTGCAAATTTGAAGTTTGGTTTGGCTTTGGTTCTTTTACGAATTTCCTCGTTGCGGATTTTATCATATTCTATGTATAATATTTATGTATTTAAAAAAATAAGCATATAAGTAGTATATCAGTCATGTGGTACCCATTTCACCAGCTCTACTTACTTTGGGGCCAGATAATGCTGTGTGAAATGTTCGGCTAAAATATTTATTTATTTTAGCCGTACATTTCACACAGCATTTTACACACCCACAGCAATTTATCTATTTATTCCAGGGACCGTACAACCCCGATTTCGAGTTAACTGCATAAAAAGTGTAACCCTTTCATTGGGTATGCAGTCGATGGGGTTACCCTTTCGTTTGAGAAACCTCTTCCTAACACAAGCGAAACTGTAACCCGTTCATTTGGGTTTTCAGTCGATAGGGTTACCCTCTCTGAGGGTATCTGATTGAATGAGGTTACCTTTTGATAGGGGTTTTTAATGTAACACTATGGTTACCTACCATCCCATCTCACGCTATGAGGTAGGGAATTTGGAAAATAAATTTATATACTTGATTTGTGTTATAACTTATAAGTACATTAGTTACGTTCGCCCGATCGCTTTGTCCGGTAAGGTTGGACTAGAAAGGAGATGCGTAAAAACTAAATATAAATAATTACGTTTTAAAAACTAAAAAGAAACAGACTTCATTGAATGAAATTTGAGCCTATAATACATTTTTAATGGAAAGTAGATGTATTTTGTACATATAAAATATGGGTAGGCCAAATAAACGCACCGCTCTAATGAGAAAGCGAGGTATAAAAACACATGAAAACATCATCGATGTACACAATTTTTTGATTTTCGTTGATTTTTCAGCTCGACCGATTTAGATAAAATTTATATGGGACCTGTGAAGTATACCCTTTCAAACAAAAAAAGTTTTTTTCAAATCGGTTCAGCCGTTTTCGAGTAATCGGTAAACATACATAAAAAAAAAACAGGTTCCGACGAATTGAGAACCTCCTCCATTTTGATAAAGTCGGTTAAAAAAAATGAGTAAAGTTAATTAGGTAAAGTTAAGTGTTTTCAACTCAGTATGTATGTAGGTATATCTATCTTCAGTAGTATGGTACCTGACGAATACATTTTTACTATAGAATATAATACATTTTATTCTATGGTTTCCTACATTTCATAAGTTGACTGAACCAAGGAATATTTTTGACGTGATAACTTCTTATAAATCAATTAACGCCGGCTGCACGCACGAAAAATTGTCAGGTTCCGCCAGAGCCGAGCGTGCAAGCGTGAGCGCGGAACAAGCGATAGAGAGGCACGGTCGGCCTAAGCGTTCGGCTTGTGACGCATCTTAATAGGTTAAAAGTATGTAATTTTTCATCAATATTTTCTTATGACGTTATCACGTATAATTATCGTTCGTAAATCGACTTAACACGAACCCAATTTTATTTTTATTATTATATTTTTACTGCGTTAATTACCCATCAATATTTATTTATTTTATTCTTATTTTGAGATACAGAACTCTGAATCTTCCGTACCTCTCACTTCACCGAAACGTTTCTGACATTTATAGGCGGCGTGTTTCAAAATAGAAAAGCAAATTGATATTTTTAGGGGTAATAAGAAGTACATAACCCTAAAACACGGACTTTATTATCTTTATATATATAGTTCTACTGTACGTGTGTATGTCACTGAGCTCCTCTTAAACAGCTGGCCGATTTGAATGATTTTTTTGTGAGTGGTCAAATGGATTCGAGAATGGTTTAAATTAACAATTAGATTACTTTTTTTTAAAAACGCGAACGAGACAGCTAGTAGTAATGTATATTTTGGGGAAAAACTGAACCCTTAATATCAGTTATTTTACAACTTATCGCATAGCTCATGTATGCTTTCAGCTGGTTCTAGTCTCAGAATGAGATGCCTCATAGTAAACGAAACAATAGTGTGACAGACAGATGAGAGGATTATTCTATGTTTTTAAATGTTAAAAAATAAATATAAGCTGTAGGTACCTTCGATAATCGCATCTAACTCACACTTGTCCGATTAATTCCAGCAAAAAACAACTATAGTCTTTTATTTGCTTAACAATATAAAAAACTAGACCATCTTATACCTTACTTCCTCGTGATAATGTTGATATTCCTTAATTGCTATTCATAAGCGAGGCACATCGCGTCTTTACGCATAAATATACGGACACTTGGTCTCCTTACTCAGTAGATCCTGGACCGTAGAGTCAAAAGCTAGTTTTTATTAACAAAAGATTTACAATGCTGTCGGTCAAGAGTTTAGTGTTTTTGTTTGCGCTCCTGTACAGTACGAATTGTACTGACAAATATTTGCGTAAGTTTTTTTTTATATTAATCATTTATTTATCTAACACTAGCTTCTGCCCGCGGCTTTGCACGCAACGTACATACATAATAATTAAAAAAAAAAACACCGACTTCAAACAGAAAACTAAAAAGTTAAAAAGTCTTAAATAGTTAGTAGTAAATTTAATTAAAATACTTAATAAAAAAATTTGCAAACGCACTAGTCGCCACTACGATTTTCGAAGGTTCCCTTCAATTTCTCTGGGATGCCATCATCAGATCCTGTTTTCCTTGTCATGGTATCCCTTGGGATATCTCCTTACCAACAAAAAATAATCATCAATCATAAATCATAAACGACGAAGTTATTCGCGAACACACACAAAATATATACACGGTCGAATTGAGAAACCTCCTTTTTTGAAGTCGGTTAAAAAGTAACCTATCTCCGTTCTTAAGATACAATCTATATCCATACTAAATTTGATTGTTGGCAAAAATCATGTAAATCCGAAAGTAACTCTGTCTACCTGTCTGTTTTTTACGTTTTCACGCCTAAGCCGCTAAACCGATTTCGTTGAATTTTGGTATAGAGTAGATGGAACTTTGGAGAAGGACATAGCTACTTTTTATGTAGGCACCACGCGTGCGAAGCCGCGAGCAACAACCAGTAAGTATATAAGTATTCTATCAGTTACGCAAGCTACAAGCTTTGCTTAGGTCGGGGCCAGATGGTCCACCAATATTTATTTAGGAGTAGGTAGTAATAAAAGTTCCAAAAAATAAATAAATTTTAATAGAGAAACGAATGAATGAAATACTGAAAGTTAATAACATCATATACTGCCATATTTTGATTCCAGGTTAAATAACGTTTTATTAAAAACTATGATATGTCATTAATCGTCACTCATTTTCTTTATACATATAAAAAATCTTCTGTGCGTGTGTTTGTAATTAAACTCCTCCCAAACGGCTAGACAAAGGTACAATTAAACAGACAAACAGAGATAAATAAATAAAGGGAAATAATAAAAAAAACTTGCAATAATAAAAAAATACTTTTTTGTTGTTGATTGTTAATACTAAAGAAACTGCGTTAAAATTAATTGCTGAAAAAATAAACACAAAAATGTCATACACAAAAAAAAAAGAAAAGTGGGTATATATAGTATATCAGTCATTTGGTACCCATAACACAAGATCTGCTTACTTTGGGGCCAGATGATGCTGTGTGTTATGTCCGGGATATTTTATTTCTTTACATAATTTAAGCTTCCGAATAGTTTTTTCGTTTTTAACCGCATGAATCATAGCATTTTGTATCTTATTTCAATATCATAGAGCTCAGGACGAGGATGCACGAGGGTGTATTGACAGGTTCCTTTTAGTGATGCAAAGAAATCGATTTCATTTATTTATATTCGGCGAATATTATTAAAGTGTAACATCTTTTCTCTCGCTTTCCTCGCAATCTGTGGAAGTGATTTCGTAAGACACGGAAGTGTGTAACAGGAAGCCAGGGAAGCGTGTGCAATTTGATTTACCCAATGAGAGCGCGCGGTGGTAGAGTTGACCGTCAGATGGTACAAACCAATTTTCCTGTGATGTCAGATGTTACACATCATATGCGACAACTTTAAGGCTAGCTCGTTTTTTAGCATTTAACCGAATATCGTATTTGTCAAATATCTACATGAAATTCAAATTCACCACACTGCTTCGGAATTACTGGTGACACGATATGAAGAATAGATTTAACAATTTATATTATTCATATATTCGTCGAATAATCTTGATATTCGTCGAATAATCTTGATATTCGTCAAAGTAGATTTCGTTGCGTCACTAGATACGTTTATTCCGAGGACAACACATTGAACTTGTCATAGCTACCTATTTTAATTCATCTCACATGAGTATTGATATGTGACCGGTAAATTATAGTAGCTACATCAAAACCAGAAGTCAAACCAAAAGATCCTTGATAAAACTGCGTCTAGGCTCCTGCGACAATAAATATTGATAGAGAATCTACAGAAATGTACAAAATAATATACAATAATATAAAATACACGTGAAACAGTTGCGCTATCTAAGGACCGTTTAAAACGATCTATAGATAGCTCAACTGATTCAGATCACTGTCAGAGGGCAGCGTTCCCAAGATACTGGCGGCATTACCACGTTGATTGGCAATGCTAATACGATGGGCCAGATAGGACCCAGCTCTTGGGTCACGCAATGTATCTACCAGGCGCCGTGAAATAATTTTGAAAACGCGGTGGGCTCCTAATACATAATCTACATAACGATCTAGCCCCAAACTAATCAAGCTTGTACCATGGGATACAGACAGAATTCTTATTTTTAAATAATATAAATGCCGGACATTTCACACAGCATCATCTAGCCCTAAAGTATATTTACTACATATATTTTTTTGTAAACACATACATATTACACATTAAAAAATACCCAAACCCGAGACAAATATTTGCAGATTAAGCATTTGTCCCGCCCGGAATCGGACCCGTAACCTTCTGCGTTTCATGCAGGCCTTCGCCCACTGTGCCACAGAGACAATAAATACTTTTGTTATACTTTATAACTCCCAGACACAGATCAAACATTATACGAGTGTTTTCATCACAAATGTTTGTCCTGGGAGGGAATCGAACCCACAACCAGCAGCGCATAAGACAGAGCTACTTCCAACTGAGCTGATAGGCCAGTTGAATAACCCAGCTGTATTAAATTATGGCTTATGTATTCTGAGTACTTAATTAATGTAATGTTTGAATAAAATCGCAATAAAGTCCAAGTCCAAATAAAGTCCAAGGATTACCTAACAATTTACTTATAAATTATTTTCAAAATTAATTTATGTAAGTTTTACGCTAAGAAACAGAGAGTTAAACTAAAGCTAAGCTCACGTTTCTGTATCCAAAAGGTACGCTTACACGGGCAATTAAAATTGCTCCATCCTGGGCAATACTTGTTATTATGACGTCACGGCCACATCAAGCCATAACAGCAACAAATATAAATAAATAATTGCTGGATAATTAACGCAGCACTATCTAGTTCCAAAGTAAGTTATGCTTGTGTTATGGGTACCACATGACTAATATTTTATATTTTTACTTATATTTTTTTTGTGAATACTGACATTATTAAACATAGAAACACCCAGACCCTAGACAAATACTTGTAGATCATACAAACATATGCCGCGACGAGAATCAAACCCGCAACCTACGTCTCAGTCGGGTCGTGACCCACTGTGACACAGAGGTCATATACGTATTATATACATGTAAATACATACTTACGATACTTTATAATTATAACACCAAGGCTACTCGCATACATATGCTAGAAAGATAATCACATAAATGTTTGTTCTTAATGGCAACATGTAACAACTGTATAGAAATACCGCCATACATACCTCACGATATAGCCGTATTACCGAGCAACTGTTGCCTTAAAAAAATTGCCCGTTTAAGCGTACCTTTTCGTACTGAATTTAAACTAACAGAATCATAAATTCACCCGTATAATCGTCTCTAAATCTTATCCATAGTGTCCAGTGAGATGTAGTAGGGCTACGTGAATTCGTAGGCTATGTGTCAAGATGGGACTGCGCTACACCGTAGCAGCTCCCGTAGCTGTTATGGGATAACCTTCCTACAGGATATGTTTAAGTAGCTGCTGCACGCGTCTTTGCCCGCGTGAAAAAGAGGCTAGCCAGCGTGAAAATGCGCCAGAGGCTCCTTTCGTAGACTTGGCATGTCCCGATCTTTTTTTTATGTGATATCGTGTTATAAATCGTTCCGCCTGAGCCGAGCGTGCAAGCGAGAGCTCAAGAACAAGCAATAGAGAGGCACGATCGGCCTAAGCGTTCGGCTTGTGACACATCTTAATAGGTTAAAAGTATGCAATTTTTCATCAATGTTTTCTTATGACGTGATCACGTATAATTATCGTCCGTAGACTCAATTCTCAGACAACCATTTATTAGATTCTACTACATGCCGATGTTTTCCTTCACCGTTTGAGAATACTGGTGTAACTTTCACATAATTTTATAATATCTTATAAAATTATCTTACTATCCTATCTTACTAGATAGGATATTAAGTTAGATGAATTTTTGCATTTCATTCATTTATATACATCCAGCGTGGCCAGTAACAGTTTAGTTGTATGTTTGGGGCTAGATGGCTCTGTGTAATATCATTCACTATTCATGTAATTCTATGGGTGTTAATTTTATTTTCTATTCAAAAAAGTTTTTTTTATGTAGATTTAGTTTCAAAAAAAGGTTATATTTATATTATATACCGTTTTTTTATTGTAATGTGTTATTGCAAACAAAAACATATTCTATTCAATACATATTAATAAACCCGGGTTTTCCTCACGTATTATATTGTCGGTGTCTCCATTAACAAAATAATACGTAAGTAAAACCCGTGTTTTTCAAAATGGTTTTGTATTCTATTATATTCAAATTGGCTGACTTATCAAAGCGCATACATAACAATGCAACGAAACACAAATTACGAACATTATCATTATAAGCGAGGAAAACCACATAAATTAGCTACTTTAGAATAGGAAGAAGGCTGCGTCGTGTGCTGCGTTCATAATTAATTTATTTAAAAATAAATCATTACACCACTAAGGTGATGAAACACTTGTTAAGATAATCGTTATTTAAATAACATCTATTTAAAACTATCGCGAATACTCATACATACTTATACTTATAATAAAGAAACGAGTCTTAATTGTCGGTTGTCGGTCATATCTTTACGATCTTTAGTTGCATATATTACGATTACGATTAGCCTATTGTGTTCCACTGCTGGGCAAAGGCCTCCCCTTGATCTCTCCAGTCGAGATCATATATTATAATAATAATAATGCCAGACATTTCACACAGCATCATCTATCACCAAAGTAAGCATATACTGTTATGGGTATAAATGACTGATAATACTACTTATTTTTTTTGTAAATACATACATTATTATACAGTTCCTGGATCACCGAACTTTGCTCGGTATAAAACACGGATAAAACGATGTTTTCTAAAAATGAAACCTAGATCGATTTATCGCTCCGGAAACCCCCTTCATACTAAATTTCATGGAAACCGAGATTCAGATTATATAATACATATGCTCGTATACAAGAATTGCTTTAAAAGTATTAGATAGATAGAAACACCCAGACCCGAGATAAATACTTGCAGATCATATAAACATTTGTCCCGAGGCGGGAATCGAACCCATCTGCTTGCTATTCGTCTTGGGTCTGGTTTCTATGTATAAAATGTACGAATAAAAAAAATATATGAGAAGTCTAAATATCATGTGGTACCCATAACACAAGCTCTACCCGAAAATAATAGGGCCAGATGATGTTGTGTGAAATGTCCGGCATTATTATTAGATATTATGATTTTTCTTCATGTCGTTCACTAGTTATTTCAGACCAGTGTGTTGACAGGATTAAGGTGCACCAGAGGCTCTTTTTGTGCATTTGGCACATGTCTTAGAAATTTAATATTCTATGACATGCCGGTTTCCTCACAATGTTTTCCACTAAAGCTTAAGAGATACTGGTATAGCGCATATTTTATTCGAAGAAATAGGTTCGTTTCAAAACTAGTAGTGCTTTAAAATACTTAATGAAAAAATTTACTAACAAACGCACTAGTCGCCACTACGATTTTGGAAGGTTCCACTCGATTTCTCTGGGATGCCATGATAAGATCCTGGTTTCCTTATCATGGTACCACCCTTGGGATATTTACTTTCCAAAAAAAAATGAATTATCAAAATCGGTTCATAATCGACGAAGTTATCCGCGAACACACATAAAAATATATATATATATACGGTCGAATTGAGCATACTCCCTCTTTTTTTGAAGCCGGTTAATAAGTATAGAGTTAGTTAGCTAATAGAAGAATATTCAGGTGTTATTTAAGTCAATAAATGTCGGCATCTAAATTTACTTAGCATGTATAACGATTAAAAATGAACCATGATTTTGAATAAGACAGATTTGAATTTGAGTTTAATGATCTACGTCATTAAACTCAAAATCGAATATCTGTAGATATTCGATTTACGATCGCGATCGCGATTTACGACTCTATTTTTATTCACGTGCTCAAGAGGCTTCGTGGGAAAACATCAAGAAAAGTATCCCGTAGCGCCTATTATAGTTATGTCGGTTCAGCTATATAGTATAGCCTCTTGTTGTGGGGAAGCCGTGGAACCCATAAAAGATGTATACCATTCTTGTGTAGAATTTACTTATTAGAGGCCCTTTTGTAAAAAAAAAATGTTGACCCTCACGTGTCGTTAATAAAACAAGCAGCAAAGTTTTAACATCCTGTAATATTTAAAACGAATCAGGACTTTAGCACTAGGGAACTAAGGAATATCCAACCCCGAAATGCACTTTTAAAATAACACAGTGCCAAGCCTACTACAGTATGTAAAAAAATACAATAAATACCTGAAAAATTTGAGCACCATATTTCATATATGTTTTTGTAAAATGTGCTCTTATTAATACACTTCTGAAAGGTGAATACTTCCCGTTTTCGATAATAAGAAACATCATCTACACAGAGGAAATCCGTTTTATTAATTAGTAATATAAAATCAGAATCGAAACAATGCCTTTTGACGAGAACCATGTCAAAAAACATTTCAAATGTTGTAAGAAATCAAACCTACATAATATAGTTCGATCATTCGCAATGCACCCACAGTCCGGACACCTTTTAAAGTTACAACCTGGTTACATATTATATCACTTAGTTTAAAAACCTTATCCTGGAACATTGTCCTTCCTTGCTAGAGAGAAGGGCGCTGACTCTGTCACACAGTATCTAATGTTTTTCATTAGTTTTTTGTGTTACATAATGTTAAGTGTTCCAAATAAATATTTGTTATTCAATGAGACGTGATAACGTCTTATAAATCGATGAACGCCGGCTGCACGCATGAAAAAGTGTCACGTTCCGCCGAGCCGAGCGTTTAAGCGAGAGCGCGGAACAAGCGATAGAGAGGCACGATATGATGTTTGCTTATGACGTTATTACGTAAAATTATCGGTCCGTAAACCGACTTGCAAACAACCATATTTTTTTGGTAGAGACATCGTGTAAAATCATTATTTTTTGTCACAGAAAAAATAATGATTTTACTCGATTTCGGCTTACGATTTTCGTCTTATTATATTTATCCAGGCACTAGCAGGCATTTCTATAACTCCAACTTTTTTATTATTTCCAGCATCATACATAGTACCATGCGATCTAAACAAATCAGACTACTCAGACTGCATAAAAGAACAAATCTCGATAGCCCTCCCCCATTTCACCAAGGGTATCCCACAGCTGGGCGTACCGTCTACAGATCCCGTGGACTTGGATGATATACACATCGACGGCAATGGATTGAAGTTGACCTTCACAAAGGCTCAGATGCATGGGCTTGGTAATGCAAAGCTGTCGGTATTAAAGTGAGTGACCTCAATTTTGCGAGATTTCCTGCACAAAATCAGTTTTCACATGCTCACGAATGTGAACTCCAGGCATGGTAGATAACTCTGACCTCTTTTTACTTAGTTCTTTGAGGATGTATAAAATAGGAAGTCAGATGCACATTCATTCTCACGCAGAAGGTTGCGGGTTAAATTCCCGCCGCGGGATAAATGTTTGTATGGTCTGCAAGAGTGTTTATAATATATAATATAGTCATTTGTATAGTATATCAGTCACTAGCGAACCGCCCGGCTTCGCACGGGTGCAATACTGATACTAAATATACTACAGAATGTCACATAAAATACATACATACGTATAATACAGATATACCATTGCAGACTTTTTTGTAGACCTTTTTAAGATGTACAATACCGTAGTACATTATTTTGATCTATTTCGTAGGATTCAGCCAGCGTTTGCAATGTAAGAGCAAAAAAATGAGTTTATTTACGACATTATATTATAAACCTCTAAAATTGACAGTACTATATTATGCATGTATTATACATATAAACATTCCTCTTGAATCATTCTATCTATTAAAAAAAACTACACCAAAATCCGTTGCGTAGTTTTAAAGATCGAAGGATACATAGGGACAGACAGACAGCGGGAAGCGACTTTGCTTTATACTATGTAGTGATAGTGATGTGGTACACATAACACAAGCTCAGCTTACTTTGGGGACAGAAATGCTGTGTGAAATGTCCGACATAAAAAATTTTTTTTTTTGTTTTGACTGGAATGTCATGTCTTTAGAATGTCAGCTCAGTTGGTAGTAGCTCTGCCTTCTGCGCTGTAGGTTGAGGGTTCCATTCCCTCCCAGAATAAACATTTGTGTGATGAACATAGGTGTTTGTGTTGTGTCTGGGTATTATTAATATGAAAATAATAATTCCGGTAATTTAACACATTTAACGGTATTATCTAGCCCCAAACTAAGCAGAGCTTGTGTTATGGGTACCACGTGACTGACATGAAAACAGTCTCGTTGCGATTCGTTTCTTCTAGAGTGACCAAGAAATATTTTAAATAAAACAGTAAAATACATGTTACATGTATATAGTTAGGCTCTTAAAGAAGGTACAAACATTGTTGCTTCTAATTGTACAGTAATACCCGAGTATCTAACACGTGTATGTATTGCAATTACTTGCACAGTCGGTAACAAAATTGGTAAGTATCTACTTTAGTTGGTACTTTATAATCTTCTATCTGGCTCAGCGTATTAGCATTGCCATTCAACGTGGCAACGTGGCAACGCCGCCAGTGTCTTGGGAACGCTGCCCTCTGGCAGTGATCTGGATCAGTGGAGCTATCTATAGATCGTTTTAAACGGTCCTTATATAGCTCAACTGTTTCACATGTATTTTATATTATTCTGTATATTTCTATAATTATTTTAGTAACTCGATCAAGCGATCTGAAATCAAAGATTTATTGACATTATAATTATAAAAAAAGCGGTGTCAATAACCCTAATAAAACCAGTTCTGGATACTGAATGCTGGAAATATAAATAAAAAATACCTAGTTAAGATTAACCTACCATTAATAAGGTTATTGACACAGCTTTTTTATCATAAGACGGCCTCTGTGGCGCAGTGAGCCGCCGCGGTACAAATGTTTGTATGATCTGTAAGTATTTGTCTCGGATGTTTCTATGTATAATATGTATGTATTTACAAAAGAAAAATAAGTTTGTAAGTAGTATATCAGTCATGTGGTACACATTAAACAAGCTCAGCTTACTTAGAAGACCTCTGTGGTGCAGTGGGCAAGGCCCGGCTGAGACGCTAAAAGTAGCGCGTTCCATTCGCGCCGCGGGAATAATGTTTGTATGGTCTACAAGTATTTGTTTCGAGTCTGGGTGTTTATATGTATAATATGTATTTACAAAAGAAAAATAAGTATATAAGTAGTATATCAGTCATGTGGTACCCAAAACACAAGCTCTGCTTACTTTAGGGCTATATGATGCTATGCTATGATGCTATGATGCTGTGTGAAATATCCAGCATTATTGGAACGTAGTTCCTCATCGCACGGTACGGACTTGGCGAATGGGGGCTAGGCGAAAAAGTGTAAGATTTTTTCGTCACGACCATTTCTTTAGTGTGTTACTACGACAACCGAGTGTTCCAGGTAACTTACGCATTTTTTTATTATTTTATTTTGGACTACATGATGCTGTGTGAAATGTCCGGCATTATTTATTTATCACTAGCTGTACCCGGCATGCGTTGCAATGCCACAAATTTTCTCACCGTTTAAACCTTTCCTGGACTACGACAAACATTTCAACACCAAAATCAGCTAAATCAGTCCAGCCGTTTTCGAGTTTTAGCGAGACTAACGAACAGCAATTGATTTTTAATATATAGATTTTAACGTCCCCAAATCATTGTCTTCAACAGCTCGTCATTGATTTTATTTACAAACAACAAAACGATGAAGATATAATTTATAATAATTGTGCATGTGATTGACATGTACATTGTACCTACAATTACTGATCAATTAATCAGTATCAAGAAAGCAAAAACGTTGGTACTGAAGACCGGAAACGCTAGTCTATCGATACAATGACAAAGACACAATTCAAAAGAACACATTGTGTGCTAATATGCGCAGAGGTAGGTACTAAGTAATTCAGGCTGCTTTGCCAAACGCAAGGACAGTTGACTTGATTAGCACTACACGTAAATAGAACAAAGTGCCTATTGCATTATCACTGTTTTTAACCGACTTCAAAAAAGGAGGAGGTTGTCAATTCGGTTGTTTTTTCATGTTTGGTATCTCATAACTCACTCTCATAACTCATTGTCACGTTCCTCTTGAGCCGAGCGTGCAAGCGAGAGCGCGGAACAAGCGATAGAGGGGCACGATCGGTTCATCAATGTTTTCTTATGACGTTATCACGTAAAATCATCGTCCGTAAACCGACTTTACAGACAACCATATTTTTTTTATTTGAAACCTTTATAACCTTTATACCTTAACTTTCAGCATCTATTCGCATAATTTCAACCGTCTCAGCTGCAGATGTACTGGCACCGCCGTTGATCCGGTCGACCGCATTCATTTTTTTACGTTCCCGGCAGTACTTGTCTCGGTCATAATATGGTGTTTAAATAGTACCATTCGATTGCTTTTAAAAAGCCTTTATCAACCGTATACGATCTTTGTATTTCGATTTGGCTTTTTGACGCGTATAGCCTGACATTATATATTTTTAAATTCATCGCGTCGCAATAAATTCTTTGATTCTTTAGCTATCCAGTGGTGCAATAGAATTTTGGATAGTGATGATAGATTTGAAGCTGCAACACCAATCTGTATCCCCCGATTTTATTATCATTCGTTTTTTGAATAGCCTTCATATGGACGCAATGTTAATGACTTATTCACGTCAAAAATATCTATTTAACCAGAGATCTGAGGTCTACCAAGCCTGGAGGTTACAGTCCTGAGCATTTCGTTTATGTTCTGTTTTTGGACCCTTAATCATTTCCTGATACTTTTCTTGCAGGGTTACCATTGGTAAACAAGATGAGGCATTCACCCTTGCGTTCAAAAGTGACCTCAAGTTGACTGCAAAGTACGACATCGATGGGAAAATCCTGATTCTGCCTATCCAGGGGAACGGAGACGCTGTTGTCAAAGCCAGTAAGTTCATTATTCAATAACCTGCCAGATATAAGTACAACTAGAAGGAAGTAATTGAAAATGTGTCGTTGAAAATCCTGTTATGATGTCAAAGATGTCATTCTTTAAAAAATATCGGTATAAAAACAATAATAATGCCGGACATTTCACACAACATCATCTGGTCCCAAAGTAAGCAGAGCTTGCGTTATGCGTACCATGACTGATACACATATTATACATAGAAATACCCAGACCGGAGACAAATACTTGCAGATAATATAAACATTTGTCCCGCGCCGGGAATCGAACCCGCAATCTTCTGCATCTCCACCGCACCTTTGTCCACTGCGCCACAGAGGTCGACTAAAATAAAATGACAGAAATAAGTGTATATATAGCCGACTAACTATCTGTCCCGTGGTTTCACATTTCTCATAGCTAAACATTTCTTAGTAAAAGAGTTTTTATAATCGTTTAAAAGTATATAAAATTAATACAACTACACAAACAAAAACCAAGTCTTTCAAATCACTCGATGGTTAATTTAATGTTAAAATGTATTGCCATCTTGGTTCAATTTCATTAGAATGACAAGGATGGAGTATTACTTAATAGCCACGCAAGCTAATTTTGTAAATTATATAGGGAAGACTACAAACATTGCCTTTTAACAGTATAAGTACGCAAATCGATATCGATAATCGATAGTATTAATCGACAAAATCGAACATAAATTGACCGAGAGATAAAGTACATTGTACAGGTACAATACTTAGCAATTATGTCTTTTTTGACGTGATAACGTCTTATAAATCAATAAACGCCGGCTGCGCGCACGAAAAAGCATTACTCATTGTCACGTTCCGCCTGAGCCGAGCGTGCAAGCGAGAGCGCGGAACAAGCGATAGAGAGGCACGATCGGAGGTTTTCTTATAACGTTATCACGTAAAATTATCGTCCATAAACCGACTTTACAGACAACTGTTTTTTTATAATTAAATTGAACCCTAATAAGTAACTTACCCGTAACGTCTTCCTCAGTATAGTCGTTGCAATAAAATAAGAATTACATGTGATGGGAAACGATTTCAATGGAAATAATGCTAGGTACTCGTGCAAACGTGACAATTAAAAACAATGGACCATATTTTGTAGAAGGTAATTGTGGTTTTCATTCCATTAAATGCTAGTATTAAATACCTTTACTTAATGTTATAACAATAACTAGGAACTAACTTACTTACCTCGATGATTTTTATAAGTCGTACGATAACATCTAAAAATAGATTACAAAACATTAAAAATATGGACAAATATTTCCGCTAATCCGTTCCTTCTTCAAAACTTCTTCGACACGTGTTTCGCCTCTCCACCAGGCATAGTTCAGCCTATCAGCTCAGTGTACCTCTGCCTTTTGCGCTGTAGGTTGAGGGTTCGATTCCGTCTCAGGATATACATTTGTGTGATGAACATGCGTGTATGTTCTGTGTCTGGGTGTTATAAAGTATTATAAGTAAGTATTTAAAAATATATAAGTATTCTATCAGTTATCTGGTCACCATAATACAAGCTATGCTTAGTTTGGGGCTAGGTGGTGTTGTGCGTATTGTCCACCAATATTTATTTATTTATTATTAGTATTTTTAGGGTTCCGTACCTCGAAAGGAAAAACGGAACCCTTATGGGATCACTTTGTTGTCGGTCCGTCTGTCCGTCCGTCTGTCAGTCTGTCAAGACCCTTTTTCTCAGAAACGCTTGGAGGTATCAAGCTGAAATTTATATCAAACACTCAAATCTACTGTCCCTTAAAGCTGTGAAAAAAACAAACTTCTAAGCCAACGCAATCAAAAGATACAGCCGTTTATGCCGCAAATATCCGCAAATTTTCGACACTCGCAAGGGAATCAAAACCTACAGGGTACTTCCCGTGGACTCAGAATCTTAAAATTTGGTACGAAGCAACGTCTTATAGCACAGATAAAGGAAAAATTGCGATAATCATATAATACAATATTTTTAATAATTTTAAACATTGTTAATTGTAAACACTACCCTCTCTTGAGATCTAGAAGAATTTTTTTTTGCAATAAAAATACCATTAGGTACTATGACTCGATTGTCGTGATGGGTAAACTTTTACTTATATAGCTACAGGTTTGTACGGAACCTTCGGTGAGCGAGTCCGACTCGCACTTGGCCGGTTTTTTTTAGTACTTAACATTTGTCCTTCTGTGGATTTCCGCAGTGACGCCTGAATCAATTAGATATCTAAAATAACATATAATACGTAACGAAGGCATTTTAAATATTGATTTAATGAACTAGTTCCATTAGCAAAAGGTTACCTACAGTTTCCATTTACATGAATCCAAATTTTAAGCCTAAAAATTACTTGTTTTTCGTTGTCAAGGACGAGACACTTAATGAAATTCTAAATTATTAATTCTAAAAATCTGTACCTTCCTATGTGTATATCTAATGTTTGACAACCTCTGTGACGCAGTGGGCGAAGGCTTGCATGAAGTGAAGAAGGTTGCGGATTAGATTCCCGCCGATGGACGACTGATTGTATGATATGCATATATATATATATTTTCTGGTTGTTTAGTATATAAAGAAAAGTATATAATGTAGTATATCATGTCATGTGATTCCCATAACACAAGCTTACTTTGTAGCTATTTGAAATGTCCGGCATTATTTATTTATAATTTACTAGCTGTCCCGTTCGCGACTTCGTCTACGTGTTTTAAATATATATCACATTATAAGACATGACTTGAACCTCCCATTAAAAAGTTTCCATACGCACATAAAACCCATTTTACTCCTTTATGAGGGTTATTTCGAAAAATCCTGAAACACGTGTCCATTTATTTTGCATTTTAAGAATCCAAACCAAGTTTCTAAGAAATCACACCACCCGTTAAAAAGTTCCTATACAAACTTTGACACCCCATTTTACCCTTTTGTAAGGGTTATTTTGGAAAATCCTGAACACTTGTCCATTTATTTTGTATTTTATTGATTTAAATCAAGTTTCAAGCAAATCGCACAACGCGTTAAGAACTTTCATACATTCGGTTCCATCCCTTTTCACACTCTTAGGGGGTTGAATTTCAAAAATCCCGCCTTAGTGGGTGGTTTGGCTAGAAAAGGATTCCAAATTTCAGCATTCTAGCTTCAGCGGTTTCGGCTCGGCGATGATGAATCAGTCAGTCAGGTTAAGCTCTTTTATTGGTATAGATTTATTTAAGCAAAGCGTGGACATATTCTAAGTGTGATGTTTGAACGTGTCTCTTTTCTTAGACACTCCAAAGATTGAAGCCATTAGAGATCTGAGCATCTGATTAGCCTGGGGTGTCGTGGGGATATTTTTTGGTTGATTTCTTCTGTGACTTCTGTGAGCTTATGCTCAGATAGTAAGATAATATCTCACGCATATGACGTCATCATCTCACCCGAAACACATCTGATGAGATATTTACCTCAGTTTCTCAGCATAAGCTCCCTGGGCTGGTCTAGCTGATTGAATACAGGTGATCGAACAGAGAGGTCATGAAGGGAAGTACTGTATAGTTTGTATTTACTGCAAAGTAACACAAACACAAACATTTCAGCAAAGTATGAGGAACTTCAATCATTATAATAACACAATCGATTAATTCGAATTTAAACTCTATTTTTTCAGTGGAAATCACCATTAATTGCTTGTTGTTGTGACGTCCCAATCGGCAGTTATTTCCCAGAATTGAGCAATTTTAAATTGCACGTGTAAGCGTAATTAAAGCTTTGACTAGTTATCCTCAAGGACATAGGATAGCAAGGTCAGATTGATAGTCAGAAGAGCCTTAATTTCATTTTTCAGTGCAGATGTTGACTCATATTTAATAATATCTTTTGCCTTCACAGAAAACGTAGAAGTAACAATTGAGAGCAAACTAACCCATGTGAAGGGACCGAAAGGAGAGGAGCATTTGAAGTTAATAACACCCAGCTATAAATATAACATCGAGAAAACCACCTTCGATCTGTCGAACCTGTTCAATGGGAATAAACAACTTGGTGAGTATATTTACCTATTTATTTGAGGGCATCCAACAGTAGTAAAAATAAGGAATGAGCAGCGCCAGTGACTGAAAAGTAGGATAGAACCGTGAACTCGAGCGGCAACGAGCGGACCGCAGATTAAACTCACCCTGATGAAGATTCTCTAGATGAATCGAAACAGTTACGGTGCCTCCATCGACAAAATAATATGTGAGAAAAATGTTTATCAAAATGACTGAAAAGTTGAAGAGTTAGGCTAACGTGGTATTGGAATGTCGTGTGGAGACAAAAAAGTCATGAAACAGAAGGATTTGATGGATTTGAATGTGATAAGGGTGGGTATAAGGTAGGTCTAAGAAAATACGGATTGACTGTGTGGAAGATGATACGTGTAAGAAAGATGTGACTACTGATGATGGATCATAGAAGGGAGTGGAAAAGAAGAAACTGTTGCGCCGACCCCACTGAGTGGTATACCTAATGGCAAAAATATACAACAGCAGTTACACATGTAATGATGTAAATTTCTAAAAAAGGCCTTTGTCCAACGTAATAATTATGTATAAAAACAAGAAAATAAGAAATCAGAACAGAAGATAATACGAGAGTACCATAAGCATAAATAGCTATAAGCATTTTTTAACACTCTCGATCAAGTCAAAACCCTTAAAAGAGACCAATAACCACATCTGAAATCCAAACCTATAATAAAACCCCAACTACTAATAAATCATACCAGACACATTCGCGATAACCACTTCCACGTAGGGCTTGCTACTACCTGGTGTATTTGACCCTCGCGCGGTCACAACTCGATCGCTGCCTTTGTCCACCTACCGTCTTTCTTTCCAAATGTCCTGCCTATATCCACTACAACTCATTCATGACTTTTACCAACATCCACCACTTTGGACGTCAAATCTCGCTCCATATTCCGCTGAATTTGACCTTGTGCGCTTGCTCTTTCGTAAACGCCATGTTTTGGTGCCGTAAGTGAGGATAGATAGCACATATTGGTTGAAAACTTTGGTCTTAAGGCATTGACTGTCTAAAAGACGGATTTTATGTTTTAAACGCAGCCCAACCCAGCTGGACCCGTCTTGATCATTCTTTCATCTGATCAAAGACAAACAATACCTAAAAAAAATTGGTTGTCTGTAAAGTCGGTTTACGGACGATAGTTTAACGTGACAACGTCATAACAATTTTGTTATGCGCTCTCCCTCCGATCGTAACGTTACAATGAGCGTAACGGGACAATGAGTCATACTTTTTCGTGCGAGCAGCCGGCGTTCATCGATTTATTAGACGTTGTCACGTCAAAATAAAACGTATTCCTTTACTATGATCGACTTCTGATTACCTACAATTATTTAAATTATGTAATTTCTTATAGAGGATCGTTATGATCTTAGTTTTATAGCCCTCAATGCGAAAATCTACAAGGTAGATATTAAAGGACGATTGGCCGAGACTTTACACTGTAGACGCTCGTGTTGGACGAGCGTTCGACGTCGTGTTGAAGAAATGTCGGAGCAAAAGTATGCGCCCTTAAGATATAACAAAACAATACCACCATGAGAAGTCGTTCGCGTAATAGCATGATAAGTCTATTGTTTGTTCAGAAAACTAGTCAGAATTAAATACCAATAATTATAATAATAATAATATTGTTAAGTGGAAAACATCATATATGAATAGCTAAAAAAAGTGTGATAAAAATATATTATATTCTTTGTTTCTCTATTCTAAACTCATTAATTTCGAATACGAAGATCTGCAGTCCTTTGAAGCTGTAAAAAATTAAGCTTCTAAGTCAATGCGATCAAAAAATTCGGCCTAAATGCGGTCATTAGGTAATACTTCATATCGTATAGCCACTAAACCTAGCTATGCAACCTTATCAAGTTTAGCATGAAGCACACAGCACAAGTAAAAGTCCGAAAATCGTTAATTTGTATTTATATCGCATAAGTAGTTACTTATTGTAATTGCAAAAACAAAAACAATGGTTAGTGTTATCATAGTTATGATAGTATATCTAAAGAATCTTCATCAGGGTGAGTTTGATCCGCGGTCCGCTCGTTGCCGCTCGATTAAATGTTTCGCACTCTACGAACGAGTA
Source organism: Lampropteryx suffumata (assembly GCA_948098915.1). Lineage (NCBI taxonomy): Eukaryota > Metazoa > Arthropoda > Insecta > Lepidoptera > Geometridae > Lampropteryx > Lampropteryx suffumata. The sequence continues at coordinate 16,135,066 of OX402551.1, read as the reverse complement.
AGTGCGAACCGTGAACTCGAGCGGCAACGGTGGCTCTATCGACAAAATAATACGTGAATAAAGCCCGTGTATATCAAAATGTATGCGCATGCAACTGTGCCGAAATATAGGGAAAAACTCATGTAATTATCATGGTAAATACCTATCCCGTTTTGAGTGAAAATTATGTACAAAACCATGATACTTTTAAAAGTTAGATGCTGATAAAAGTCAGTAGGTACGTAGGTACGTACTATGGTATCATAGTACGGTAACCCTCTCACAGGCGACTTTTACACTTGACCAATTAATTTTTCTACAAAAAATGCTATAAAACATTATTTTCATTATTGTATCTAAAATTTCAAACAGGTTTCCATGACGGACTACAGTTCGCTTATGAACATAAATTATGTATGGTAAACCAACCTAGGTTCTACAATAAAAAACTCATTAGATATATTGCTTTAAGACAGGTTTTAAAGTAACATTAGCAGCATATAAAGCACTAGATCATAAAATTATAAAAAGCCGTTTATCAGATCATAAAACTCAAGAACCCAATATAAAAAATCTTGGAAGCATTAACCCCGCCAGGAAAGTACCAGTAAATATTCGTAGGTATATAAATATTAATTAACATACATCATTGGCCTTAGTTCATCTGTTGAAGATGATTTAGGTGACGTCAGTTAAGTTACAGAGCAGTTATTTGTAATTGAAAACATTCGTTCATGGATCCACTCCAGCAAGTTGAGGTGGGTGAAGTTTCCTCTCCACTGACGCCACTGTGCCTGGGATTCTGTTTGATAGCGCAGACCAGGTACCCACACTAACCTCTCGACCTTGCCGACAGGACCCGCAGGAAAGACAAGTCAGTACATGCGTTGTCGATTTAGTTGCAGGTGCATAACGGCTGGCACCGAGCCGGGTTTGTTTCAAGTTTTCCTTCTCTGTTGCTAACTCTTCTGTTAGTCAGCAGGGGGGCCACGTGCACAATTTTATATTACACTATTAAAACTAAAAACTATGTTCTAAATTATGACACCGGTAATACCGATTTTTATTATAGTAGTTTATTAATTAGGCCTCTTCCAATTTATGCCATTGATCGCAATCAAGTCATGTTCTACGCCATTCCTCTAGGAATAACTTTAGAGCAATTCCCAATAATTTGAAGACTATCGCAGTTATCTCCATCATCAGCCTTCAAGCAGCACTCATCTGGGATCAGGTCCATATAAACCCTTACAAACAATATTATCAAACACTTGTACCTACACAAGTTTTGCTTACTTTGGAGCTATATGACGCTGTGTGTAATGTGCGGCATTATTATTATGATAAATAATTATACTACGGAAGTACATTAACAAAAGAATGATTTATCAATGAAAATGCATTAAACACAATTACAATACTCGTAATAAGGAAAAGATACATGTCAAGAACCAGACTTGACAAGGTTTCTGCTTTAAGCTCGACATGTAGGTATTGTATAAAAAACTACCCTTAGAAGTCTTAAGCCTCTCGCTAAATGAGTTCAAACAAAAGGTAAAGTTATTTTTTAGTGTTCTTCTATTCTACTCATTTTTATTGTAGAATCATTTCCATTCTACAATAAATGAGTACTTACGTGAGTTGTTCATTCTCTGATTTGCAAAAGTGAGCAGGAAAGCTAGATTAGAATTTGACATGCCAATGTTATGTTAACAATATGGTTAAATAAATGTTATTTTTCAGTAATTTATTAACAATATAAATAAAAATCGGGATGTAAAAAATTTAGGCCATGGCAGAGATTTTCAGGCGGCTCACTCAAACGAAAGTATGAGTAAAGTATACACCATCGAGTCCCAAACTAAGCATATCTTGTACTAAAGGAACCAAATGGCTCATGAAATACTTATAAATTTTATACACAATACGTTATAAAACTCAGATACGGAACAAACATTAAAATAGTAGTAATAGTACGTAATAGAAATACATTTTCTTGGTAAACAAGCTGTTTAAAAATCCAGAGACAATCTAGCCTTGAACATATTGAATGGAAAAAATAACATTGACGAGGAAGTTGAACCAGTTGTAGGTATTTCTGAAACTAGATTTTCTAGAGAACTTTAAAGTGATTTTTACTATCTGGCCTCACTTAGTTTAGTTGGTAGGCTCAGTCTTCTATAGGTTTTGTATATAATAATAAATAAATAATGCCGGACATTTCACACAGCGTCATTTATCCTCAAAGTAAGCAGAGCTTATGTTATGGGAACAACATATCTGATAGTACTTATATACATATTTTTTTCTTTTATAGACAAGACAAACACCCAGACCCGAGATAATTACTTGCAGATCATGCAAATTCCCGGTTTTTCTATGTACAATATAATTAATAATGCATTTAAAAAACACAAGTCGTTTGTTAATCATGTGGTTCCCATAGCACAAGCTCTGCTTATTTTGGGGCTAGATGATGCTGTGTGAAATGTATAGCATTATTATAATTTATATGTTCGTTGTTATTGTATTTTCATCTTGAGTGTAAAGGATGTATTTTTACTAACTGGCTCCACAGCCTTTTACGCTGTAGGTTGAAGGTTCGATCTCAGGACAAACACACACACACACACACACACACTGTTACAAACTGATTTGTATTGGGCTCTCATGCACTTCTACTGTTTTTTGTTATTTTTTAATTTTTAAGCAAAATTTATCGTTAGAAACTAGGTAAATATGTCGCGTAAGGAGGCGGACGTTGGTAGCTGCAACATAGTTTAACAACTACTGCTGTTATCATCGTTTTATTTACATTTGTAACTTGTTTCCTAAAATATCAGATGGTTTTGTAAGTGTTAAACTATCAAAAATATGTAATTTAAAATGTATAAGTATTCTACAGTAATCTAGTTCGCACAGTGCAAGCTATGCTAAGCTAGGAGCTGGATGGTGTTGCATATATTGACAACCAATATTTATATTACTTTCAAAACATTCGTGAGTTGTACTATACATTTTGATAAACATGGGTTTTACTCCCGTCGAATCAGTGTCAGCTTCTATCGACAAAATAATTTTGTCGATAGAAGCCAACACTGATTCGATTCATCTAGAGAATCTCTATCAGGTACCCGCTCGTTGCCGCTCGAGTTTACGGTTCGTACTTAATATTTGACTGGCCTATCAGCTCAGTTGGTAGTAGCTCTGCCTTTTGCACTATAGGTTGAGGGTTCGATTCCCACCCAGAATAAACATTTGTGTCAAAAACATAGGTGTTTGTTCTGTATCTGGGTGTTATAAAGTATCATAAGTACGTATTTAAAAATATATAAGTATTCTATCAGCCATCTACTCGCCTTAATACTAGCTATGACTAGACTATATGGGACTAGATGGTGTTGTGTGCATTGTCCGGCAAATATATTTATTTATTTATTATTTTATTTTCCAGCTGAAACCACAATCCAATTCGCGAACGAAAATTGGCAGCAGTTGATGGACGACTTAGCGCCGCCGGCTATAAAACAGATTGTCAAAACCATTGTCAAAGCAATAAACAAGTTCTTCTCAAACGTCCTCATATCCCAGATCTTCAAGAACTACGAAAAGATTCTCGCCAGCAGAGCATAGTCTTAATTTATTATAATCTAACCTTGGGAGTAGGTAAAGAAATCTCGTTATAAGGATTTACATTTCAATGAGTCTAGTAAGTGCAATGACCCGCGACTTCGTTTTTTTATACATGGAATATTCCAAGGTCACCATTCTAAGTATATCAAATTCCATCATAAGTTTTAATAGAAATGACAGATGCCATTTGGTTGAGCGGTGTTGTCAGTGACCAAAGTACACTACCGTGAAAGAAACCTAAAAAATCTCCCTTTACAATTCAAATTATGAGCGGCTGTCTGAACCTCCCGATTGCCCAATGCACTCCTACCTGCCCTAATTGGCAGACATGAAGTCAAATCTATTTTTATTTTTATTTTTTTATTTAGGGAGAATAAATAGCTACAACATACTATTATGTTAGATAAATCTATATTAATAGAATAATAATAGACGCAAGAGACCAGCTCTTTTACTCCAAATCGATATTATACTACTAAGCTTATGGTCTGTGGTACCTACATAATAAGTAGCCTATATTCTGTCCCAAGATACAATCTCCTTTAAAAATATCTATATTTTTCAAGCGTTTAGCAGTGAAAAGATAACAAATAGACATAAAGACACTTTCATAATAATATAATAATAATTATTATAGTATTGATTATACCCTGTCAGACTACCCATGCTTACTGCAATATATTAAATTTAAGAGTATATTATATTAACTGGCAACAAATTTTGTACTACATTATCGAGTTATGTATGACGAATATCGCGCTCTCTCTCTCTATCGTATGGAAAAGTATGCTGTTTGTTGTTGTTGAAATGTGTTGCTTTGCTTGTCACGCAATGTCAATTCGCTGAAGCCTAATAATATGAACAGGGTATATAACTGCCAATAATTAAACAATCGAGAGAAATTGTCTGTAGCACAAATACTTCAACAGTTGGGAAATTCGTTTTAAGTTAGTTTTCTTTGTCGTATGGTCTTGGAAATTTGGAAAAAAACAATATAATATTGTTTAATAAAAATAATTTAATAAAACGGAGTCTTTATTCTACCTGTAATTTAGATTGTTTTTCAATCTTTATCTTAATCATACATAAGGTGTAGGCAGATACCACGGATTTCCCCTACTACAACTAAGTACTAAAATAAAATCCCCAAAGTAGCAGTACTCCGTGGTGTAATGAGCTGAGATGCACAAGGCTACGGGTTGGAGACAAATGTTTGTATAATCTACAAGTTTTTGTCTCGGGTCTGGGTGTTTCTAAGTAATAATAAGTATGTATTTAAAAAATTATATACTTAAGTAGTATATCAGTCATGTGGTTCCCATAACACAAGCTCTGCTTGCTTCGAGGCCAGATAATACTGTGTCCAATGTCTAAAAGGGTATAGGGTATACCCTATAGGGTAGTTTCTATTTCATAACTTTGTAGAGGCTACTATAAAGTCACAGAGCAAATTTTCATTACGATATGATTAATCAGTCTGGGCGCTAGAATTTTGATTGAGAGCTGACAGACAGACAGGGTTCTTTATAGGACTTCAGAACCCTTTAAATATCCCATAGCAGTTACAGTTGTAGTAGGATTAGACAGAACCCACAGATTTCCCCATCTATTAGTATTTATATCATGTAAGTATCTCAATCATGTTAGTAGTAGGAGGTTCATCACCAGAGCTACCCGCACTGACATTACTAAATCTAACAACGTTATTCCTATCGAATGAGGTACGATTATCGAGTGATGCAGTATCGAGTGTGGATCGATTATCGAGCGATGCAGCGTCAGAACAGTCTGTGTTATTGGTTCGTCGCCAAGGAATAGTTGGAAATGATAGATTTCCGAACTTGTATAACATGACACCGCCGAATGTAAGGAACAGGGCTGATAATCCGACGCTCAAACCGACGATTCCTCCTATAGATCTTGACTGTGGTGCTGTGAGAAGAAGATTATAACTGACATCATGTAACGTATACCTTACTTTACTTTATAAACTGGGTATTTTCGACTGACATTTGACTGGCCTGTCAGCCCAGTTGGTAGTAGCTCTGCCTTCTGCGCTGTAGCTTGACGGTTCGATTCTCTCCCAAGATAAACATTTGTGTGATGAATATAGGTATTTGTTCTGTGTCTGAATGTTATAAAGTATCTTATGTATGTATTTAAAAATATATAAGTATTCTATCAGTCATCTGGTCACTATAGTACATACTATGCTTAGTTTGGGGCTAGATGGTGTTGTGTGCAATGTTCACCAAGATTTATTTATTTATTTATAACCAATTCTGTTCTTGAATATCATCATTATCATCGAATTGCAGTCCATTGCTGCCAGTAGGTGGGCTACTGAGCCAGATCTACGGTTCATCTCATTACAAATACATATAAAAATTGCTAATAAAATATATTACAGAATCACATAAAATAATTATAGGGTGGGGGTTCGATTCCCTTCCAAGACAAATATTTATACGAGGAACATAGGTGTAGGTGTTTGTTCTGTGTCTGGGTATTATAAAGAATCATAAGTAGATATTTTGACGTTTAGAAGTATTTTATCAGCCATCTGTAGAGCGATTATGGAACTCTTGGTACAATCAATGTTTATCAGTTTCGATTAGCAATCGGCATTATTTCAAACAATCATATACGATGTATTTAAATGCTTAGTACGCTAAACACGGTTCCTACCACAATTGTACTTTATAAGTTGGTCGAGTTATGCATTGTTTGACAACAACTTCACATTGTAACTAGCGATAGAAGCCAATAGAAATCGCAGCGATAAGCTATCCGTAATACCAATTCATCAATAGTAACTGAAAGCTATTAGTATCAATGTTATGATGGTATCAAAGTTCCATAATCGCCCCATTGGTCACCAAAGTACAAGTTATACTTAGTTTGAAGCTAGATAGATAGTGTTTTTTTACAGTTTTGCAATTTCCATTATTTTGATTGTAACTGTAACTAATACAAGATGGATTGATATTACGTTCGGTTTCTACTCAATTCACAGCATGTCTTAGAATCAACATCAACCTTCCACAATACCAATTTATCAATAATAACTGAAAGGTTAGTATCAAAACATACTAACAGAATTTCATAATCACCCGATGACTAGTTCATACAACATTACCTTGAGCGATAAGGGTGACGGTATCTCTTGACTCCAAGATCTCATCGTCAACGAAAGCCGCGCAAGTCCACAAGCCGGCATCTTCCTCCGTCACAGGGTCTATGGTGAGGGAGCAATCACCGTAGTTCAGCTCTCTGCCTGGTGTGAAGAAGAAGCGACCTAGAACTGCCCTGAAAACCAACAAATCCTTAACATCGCCTAGATCTGTGAACTGGTACTTTTGGGGTAAGATAATGGCTCTATTTCTGTAGTTTCACCTGACTAGCTTATTTAGCTAAAGTCCAAAATAGAGTCATCATCATCATCAGCCCATAGTAGTCCACTGCTGGACGTAGCCCTCCCCTAATGAGCGCCATTGCGCCCTGTCTTCAGTTCGACGCATCCAGCTTCTGCCGGCAGCCTTTCGCAGATCGTCACTCCACCTTGCCGGAGGACATCCTACACTACGTTTGCCGAGCCGCGGTCTCCACTCAAGAAGTCGTTTACCCCAACGGTTATCGGTTCTTCTGCAGATATGGCCAGCCCACTGCCACTTCAGCTTACTAAGTCTCTGAGCTATGTCGACAACTTTAGTTTTATGTCGGATAGTCTCGTTCCGGATTCTATCTTTCAAAGAAACCCCGAGCATAGCTCGTTCCAAAATAGAGTAATATTCCGAAATTACAGTTTTAATATAAATTCAAACTCAAACTCAAATATTTTATTCAATACAAGGATCACATAAAAACGTCTTATATACTAGGTGAATTAAGGTGCCAATTCCTCCCAACCCAAGCCCGAGAAGAACTGGCAAGAAACTCGTCCTGGTCCTTGTACTTTTTTGTATGATCTATCTTATAACTAGCTACGAAAAACGAGTACAAGGTTACAGTAGTTTTTACATTGCAAATCTGTCAGTTAACTGTTTGAGGGCAGAGCAACATGAGGCCATGCATTCTTATCAATAATATAGTAATTTATATTATAATACGTTTTCATCAAAAGACTAACCTTTATGTATGCTTTAAATTTCATTATAGGTAGTTTAGTTGCATTTTCAGAATGATTGTTAGGGGACAAACAATATGGGACTAATTTACGTTTTCTAGTAAAAACTTTTACTTTTTCTAAACTAATCGTAAACGGTAAGTTTAACAAAAAAGTTTACTAGAAACAAAAGATGCGAAATTTTATTCTCTACAATAATGGTCTCCATAACTTGCCCTAAAGTGCATAGTTTCCGAGATATCGGCCAAAAACGATTTTTCAAGATGGCGCTTGAAGCGTCACCTGGATTTGTCAGCATTTTGTGATTTTATGCTCAGTAAGTGATCCTTAACCTTATAAAAAAAATTTGGATCGGAAATTTAGTGCAAAGTTAAATGCTATTTTGACTGGCCTTAAATATTTGTAGTACAACAGTGATGTGGTACCCATAACACAATCTCTGCTTACTTTGGGGCCAGATGATGCTGGGTGAAATGTCCGGCAATATTATTATTATTATTATTATATCTGTCGAACAGTATACCCCCAGTATAATTACCCTGATTACGTAAAAGTAATAGTAGCAACATACAGACATACGTAAGATTCATTGACGCTCTAGAGCATACACTGAAACTGAAATGGAAATAAGCGGGACACACAGCACCAATGGAAAACAAAAGATGGGCAAATAAGGTCACACATTGGAGATGACAATCAGGAACAAGGAAAGAAGGAAGATCGTCTGCTCGTTGATCGAACGAGATAATAAAGAATAAATAAATATTGGTGGGTAATGCAAACAACACCATCTAACCCCAAGCTAAACATAGCTTGTATTATGGTGACCAGATGACTGATAGAATACTTATATATTTTGAAATAAAAACTTATAAATTTAAATATAAATATAAGTAAACACCCAAACACAGAACAAACATCTATGTTTATCCTGGGAGTGAATCGAACCCTCAACCCACAACTGAGCTGAAAGAAGCCATTACAAATTGGACAGAAGTGGCAGAAGACCAATGGAAAGAGCCCGGGAGCACTTTGCCCGAGAGGGGTCCTAATTATTAGTACATATACATAAACAAATAAGATAAATATGTCGAAAATATTATAAAAATTAAGCTAATTTGGGAACAAACTTTTTATTTTTATTTTATTTACCTAATTTACCAAAAAAACTTTACAATAGTCAGCTTACAGAGCTACAATCACGGACCTTTACCACAAAGGCACTAAGTAATATGGACGCAGTACCACATATCACGCCAGTGGAAGTGGCTAAAGCCATAAACTCCCTCCGAAATGGAAAATCTGCGGGGCCAGAAGGAATAGAAAGTGAACTTCTTAAGATTGGAGGCGACCATCTGACAAAGCCACTTACAGACCTATTCAACAAAATAATAGTGCAAGCAGAAATGCCTAATCAATGGCTCACGACAATAATCCTACTATTCAAGAAAGGAAATATTTACGACGTGAATGACTACAGGCCAATTACTCTAACAAGCAACATCTACAAAGTGTTCTCAAAAATACTACTCTCAACACTATCGCCTGTTCTGGACTCCAAACAGCCCATCGAGCAGGCGGTTTTTCGAACGGGATTCAGCACCTGTGACCATCTTCTTTTAATGCAACAGCTCGTAGAGAAAAGTCAAGAATAAAAAGTACCACTCTATATTGCTTTTATAGATTTCACTAAAGCTTTTGACTCGATCGAACACTGCTACCTTTGGAACGCTCTAGACCACGACGGAGTACCGCATAAGTACATACGTATTATAAAGAACATGTACAATAACAGTACAGCAAGAATCAAGCTCGACCAACTAGGACCCGCATTCAAGATGAGAAGAGGTGTAAAACAAGGAGACTGCCTCTCACCCAAGTTTTTCAACTCGATACTAGAGTATGTTCAAACAGCTGGACTGGAACAGTAAAGGTATTAAAATAAAAGGGAGATACCTATCAAACATCCGTTTTGCCGATGATATTGCACTTTTCAGCAATACTGAAAGCGCCCTCCAAGAAATGCTGGAGGAACTAAATACACACTGCACTTACGTCGGTCTCCAAATGAACAGGAAAAAAACAAAAATTATGGCAAATACGAACTTCACAGTTGAAATCAAACTTGAAAACGTGACCCTAGATACGGTTAAAAAGTTCACATACCTCGGGAAAACCATCACATTTAGCCCAAAAGAAGAAGAGGATATTGACAAACGGATTGCTAATACGTGGAGGCGATACTGGCAACTAAAACACATATTCAAAAATAAAAAAAATATCAAACTCAGTAAGAGCAAAAGTTTTTAATGCCTGCCTTATGCCCGTTTTGACATATGGAGCTCAGACCTGGGCACAGAGCAAAAACGAGTAAAAAAAAATCAAAGTCACTCAAAGGAAAATAGAGCGCAGTATCTTACATCTAAAACAACTAGACAAAGTACCTAACAAGGAAATAAGAAACAGAAGTAAGGTAGCAGACACGTTGAGGCACGCCAAAAAATTAAAATGGAATTGGGCAGGTCATGTGATGCGTTATAGAGATTGCAGATGGATACAAGAGAGCACGACATGGTGCCCACGATACTCGAGCCGCACATGTGGTCGCCCAAGAATGCGCTGGCGCACCGAGCTGGAACTATTCAGCGGACTCGGCGTGCTATGGACTAGGCTCACAGCCGACAAACAAGAATGGGCTAGTAAGGGGGCCTTTGCCCAAAAATGGGATGATCTATAGTCATGACAATAAATTTTCAGTAATAGTAAATACAATAATAGATAGATTGATACCTACTTAATAAATATTGATTGTTAAAATATTGAGTGCATAAAATATATAGGTAACTAAGAATAAAAAATATTATTAATAATAAAAAAAAAATGCTATCTTATTATTAATAAATGTATGTATCTTATCTAAACAAAACTAATCAAGGTTTTTAAATGTATAAACATTAGAATCAGTGTTGGCTATATGAGACTAAAAAAAAAAATAGTAGCGACAGCAGTATCTGCGAAATCAGTCTAAAGTCGTAAAAAACTTATTACGGATGCAACCCGATGCATATTAACCACTTGTCGCGGGCAAAACTATGCTACTAGCATAGATTTCAGGGTATATAGTGTGTTAGACAGTAGTGATCGCAACTCACGGCTAGTTTGCTAGCTAGAGCGATTTGCGTTATCTGGGACCGGAGTGTTGTGTTTTGGTTTAAAGAGTACTAGCTTCTGATCGCAGCATCCCTGTTTTAAGTCTATAAAAAATAGCATAAATGCTATTCCTATAACAAAATATTAAAAAAAAACATTAGATCGATCGTTGGCATTTTCATAAACGTAGCGTAAGCTCTTTTTCATTAGCAGAATACGAAACGACAAAAGCTATCGTTCAACTGCGGTTTGATTCTAAACGAATCAGTAAAATTGAGGGCCTCGTGAGTAAGCATGATTGAAGGTCTTCGCCTGCAATAGGTGCAGTAGAGGACTGCAATAGGTAATGGTAATGAGTAACATGAAAAAATGTACGTGTCGCGGGACACGCGTTTGGAACGAAGTCCCTTTCGTATACAGGGTTGGCATTATCAATCAATAACGTGCTAGGCTCTCATTCTCTCTACCCACCCCTCTCTTTAGATAATTTTGATTATTGATGCAATAAATAACTATATTCATAAATATATGTATATATATATACATATGTGGGAGACTAGTTATTGGTCTCCTTCATTCTCTCTTTCTCTTCCCCTTCCCCTCTCGTCCCCTCGCCAACCCGCGATAAGGAACTTCGTTCCAATAAACTGGGGGCCTACTCTTAAAATCGATAAACGATATACCGGGGCAATAAACCTGCATAACCCTATTCAGCTATATCGTTTTGAATAGTTTTCAGCAATGCAACAATTGATATAACATTTAGAAATCGATGTCGTAATCCATAGCAGATGATATTATAATTTGGCAAAGAATCAACTGTCAATTCGACTGAATTCGAGGTACATTTCAACGAGTTTATCGTTTCAATATATCGATATTGGCGCGGAGTAGCCGTCAAACTCACCTGTCTCTAGTAACGGTTTGATCGATGCTGATACCCAGGTTGCTCGGAGACAGGAATCGGCAATAGTCCAGCGCTCGATTGCCGTTTGAGGAATGGCAGTATAGTGTAGTGTTGCCTCCTATAGTCGCTACCACTTCCTGAAAAATAGATGGAACACGTTTGAGTATGGGTGTCAAAAAAACGTCAATCACAAGGATCACTTTGAAACGTCTTACATACTAGGTGAATTTAAGTGCCAATTCCTGCTAACCCAAGCTCGAGAAGAACAGACATGATGCCATGCATTCTTATCAATTATATAGTCATTTATATTATAACACGCTTTCTTGAAACGACTACCCGTTATGTATGCTTTAAATTTCTTAAAAGGTAGTTGAGTTGCATTTTTAGGAAGCTTACTATAGAAGCGCACCGTGTTCCCCATAAAGGACTTATTTACTTTTTCTAGTCGAAACCTAGAGATGTGTAATTTGTTTCTATTCCTAGTATTGATTCTATGAAGGTCACTATTTTGCTGAAACCCTTCTCTTTTTTATGAATGTATGTATGAATGTATAACACATTTTCATACATAGAAGCCATTGTGAGAATATATGTATATTTCTTTGAATATTTCTCTCAAAGACTCTCGTGATTTCATTTTAGGAATGACACGTATTGCCCTTTTTTGAATTACAAATACTATTCAAATATCAGCTGCTTTCGCCCAGAGAATGATGCCATATGACAACAATATGGAAGTAGCTGAAATAAACTAGTCTAGCTGTAGCTTCATCAGTAAGCCACCGTATCGCACGAACTGCATATGCAGCGGAACTAATCCTACCAGCAAGTTTTTCAATTTGTGGTCCCCACTGTAGTTTTGCATCAATATTAAGACCTAGGAAGATCGTGGAATCTACAAGATTAATTGTTTCTCCATTAATTTAAATGTTGGTCGGGCTATGAATAATATTTGGCAAAGTGAATTTGATACATTTAGTTTTTTTTTAGAATAAAGTAAAAGATTATTTACAATGAGTTAAGAACAAACGATAAGGATTTATTTACGTTATCGCAAATACTGATTTTACCTCTATCAACTTTAAAAACTAAAGACGTATCTGCAAATAAAACTATATCACAAATATTTTTTACAAAAAAAAGGTAAATCGTTAACGTATACTAGGAATAAAATAGGCCTAGTATAGAACCCTGTGTAATACCCCTATATCAATAATTGATCTTGATCTTGAGACCTGTTACCACCCACGTCAACTTTCTGAACTCTTTTGGACAGATAAGACTGTGTGAGGTCAATCGCCCGGTTTTGAATGCCATAATATTTTAACTTTGAGATTAGGGTTGCATGACTTACACAGTCAAAGGCCTTAGATAGATCACAGAATACTCCAATTGCATACTGTAACTTCTCCCAGGCGTTAGGCTAGGAACTTTATCCGTCTACGCTGGTAATACAAAAGGTATCCTGAGACTTGATCGCTAGTTTTACCTTTTCCCTAGCCGCCAGCGGGCCAGTAACTCTAACATTGACGCGGTCTGTAATCTCCACGCCAACTTCATCACGCGGTCCCATGTGACACGTCCACACGCCGGCATCGTGTTCCAACACGTGTGTGAATGTGATGCCGCAATCTCCGGTCGAAAGACTCTCTCCTGAATACCTGTAGGAATGTTTTTAATCCAAGGAATTGAAACAAATCTACATAATATGTACTAATATTTTACATCCGAAATACGAAAAACTTTTATTCATCTTTGGATGTTAGGACGTTTTTTATGGGTCAATAATGCTGTAACAGCTGAACAGATTTGGATAAAACTTGGCATAGATGTAGTATGTGACCTAGAGTAGCATATAGGCTACATTTAGTGTAGGTACCACGCGTGCAAAGCCGCGGGCAGAAGCTAGAAATTTATAAAATAGTTAGGTGTCTGACTGATAATTAACTCGCAGTCATAGATTTCTGATGATTCTTATTTCTTAGGACAAGCTTAGCCTAAACATTAAGACTATTGAGACAACCTCTTTGGCGTAGTGGGCTAAGATCCGGCTGAGACGCAGAAGATTCAGGGTTCGTTTCCCGCCGCAAGACAAATGTTTGTATGATCTGCAAGTATTTGTCTCGGGTCTGGGTGTTTCTATGTATAAAATGTATGTATTTACAAAAAAAAAGTATATAAGTACGAGTAGTGTATCAGTCATGTGGTACCCATAACACAAGCTCTGCTTACTTTGGGGCCAGATGATGCTGTGTGAAATGGCTGTATTTATTTATTTAATTCCAACAAGCCTAAACATCTCTGCTGTAAATAGATGAGAAGTTTGGTATCGTGCAGATTTCGGATGAAGCATCAGTTCAAGGTTCTTGCAATATCATTTAACTAAGTAAGCAATATAACTAATATCCATTCATTTGGATAATATAATTACGTTTTAAAAACTAAAAAGATAACCGACTTCATTGAATATAAAAAGAAACAACAGAATGGAGAACCTCCTCCTTTTTTAAAGTCGGTTAAAAAGGGTTTTATTTTACGCGAAATTCGTAAACACCTTTGGAAAGTCACAGAAAAGCAAAATACAGAATTTCGCTTCGATCACATATTTTTTCCAGCTATTTTGATTTCAAAACCAGACAACTGAACTGATTTTGATACAATTTCTATGGGACCACTCGGAAAGTATATCTTTTCACATAAAAGATTTTTTCAAATAGGTTCATAAATTACGGTAGTTATAAGGTAAGAAACATTAAAAAAAACGAATTGAGAACCTCTTCTTTTTTAAGTCGGTTAAAAATTATGACAGAGTCACTGCTCTAGAGAGATCTACAAGAAAACCTTACTAGATCTAGAAATGCACTAAGAACAAAATCGTTGAGTGGGAGCTTACCAAAACAGTTGAGCATCATCGACCAATGGCACAGGAGTGAACTGGCTGCCGTTAGGATGCTGGAACCAGCAGTAAGACAACGATGCTTCCGCCTCACACAGGATACTGACAGACATATCCCTTTGAACGAATATAACCCTGTCTGGGACTGCGTTTTTCAAATCTCTTTTTGATCTTTGGACTCCTAAAAATACAGTTTCATGAAACCGGTTTGCAAGCTTATTGACATATTAACATACGCAGGCGCAGTGGGCGAAGGCCTTTGATAAGCCTATTAAGAATGTATTTACAAAAAAATATATGTTAGTAGTATCAGTCATGTCATAGCATAAGCTCTGCTTACTTTAGGGCTAGACGATGATGTGTGAAATGTCCAGCATAACATAAACATTTTTTCTTGCAGATCATACAAACATTTGTCCCGCGGCGGGAATCGAACCCGCAACCTTTTGCGTCTCAGCCGGGCCTTGGCCCACTGCATCACAGACGATTAAATACGATGAATACGTCACTACGATTAAATACATGCATTCACAAGGGTTTCTCCTGGATGCACCGCAGAAAGCAGAGCTATTACCAACTGGGGGTAATTTTGTTAACTTCCGTAAGCTCGATCGGAATCGAACCGCAGCCGAATGACAGCTTTTGACGTGTTTTTTTATCCTGAACATCGGCTCAGCTTACGCTACGTTTACGAAGTCGTCAACGATCGATCGAATGGTCATACAGATAACAGAAAAGGTTTTTAGGTAATTATTGAAACGTTATTGAAGCCAAAACGTAGACGGATTGGAATAGAACGATAAACGTTGTAAATTAACAGAATTATTCCATTGAGCTGTGAAGCCAGTCGTTCTATCCAACAATTAATTATGTGTATGTAACCTGTACCTCAATAGAGCAGACACAACATACCTGTAACTCTAATCAAAGCTTGCATAGGGGTTCTCTGCTGAATGACGTTCCCAACTCTTTCCTGGACGCCTACAGTGCATCGCCAGGAGCCATAGTCAGCTGATGTCGGCTCTTCTATTGTGATCCCGCACTGTCTCTGGGCGAAACCGTTGCCGTAGTAACTAAAACCATGTGAATTTGGACATTTTGAGAAAACACGTAACTAGTTTTCTCTGTATCCTACTTCTTCTTCTTCATTCTTCACGAGTTATTTCGAACCAGTGCGATTAAAAGACGATAATTTCTTTGGCGTTTTTATTCAGATAAACTAAAACTCTTCAACAATTTCGACTTATTGTATCATGGAGAATAGTTATTAGTATTGTTGCGCCCGCCAGATAGCTCCATTTATTGGCGGGCGGACGCAACAAATAATCAGCACAGCGACATCTATTGACAATTATCTTTAATGTTGAGATTACAAGCTTACAGTGTACTTTTTATGTAGGACTCTATTTACTTACCAAACTTATAAATTATATGCAGCACCTTAAGCAGGTACATATTTTATTTGTATAAAATCAGTCCATGGGTAGACTTGGGCAGGCTCATAAATTTCGTTAATGTTTTTTTTATATCACCTAATTTGTTTGTACTTGTGTATCAGGTCCGTGTGTCAACCACGGTCTGTGTTGAAAACAAGCGTTGCAGTTTACTGCAGCATTAAGCTGAACACAGAACCTTTTTTGACTTGATGTACACAGTCAGTACTAAATACATAATTATGTATGCAAACTTGTGTATTGTCATATTTTAATCTGTGTATAGTTTGTCGAAATAAACTCTTTTACTTACTTACGTACTTACATCTAGTATCGAGTAGATACATACACAACAAAGTATGCGTATCTTATGAATAAGAGCAAACGAGATGGATATATATCTCTCTTACAAGCGAGCATAATAGCGTGTTCCGGTTCGTCTCGAACGATCGAGTAGTAGCGCCTGGGTTTTACGCGACGCACTCTCCGCTCATATAAAAGCGGCGGTTATGTGTGGATACAGTCAGTCTATTCTCGGCTTAACAAAAGATAAAAGTGCGATAGTTTCGAAGTGTTATCAGTTGTATTGTAGAGTTGTGACTTTTATTGTGTTCTAATAGGAAGTTTACTAGTAGAATCACGGGATTTAGTTCTGTGTTGGTAAATTTGATATTAAAGTTATAATTTGGTAAAACCACTCAGGGTTTCATTAATTTATCAGTACCCAGCTCGTAACACTATATAGTTCATAGCGGCCTCGATTTTTGCATTTTTTTCTTATCTATTACAAATAAATAAACACAAACGAGCAAAGCTGCAGACATCAGATAGTATTATATATGTTAAAGTGTGATTGGTTGTTTGATATTAGTTTGGTTCTCAATCGCGTAATTATGTCTGCAGGATTTGGATAAAGTATAGATCTTTCTGGTTCTGGTATAACATTTGAAACTACTTTTTATTTACGCGAGCAATATTATGAATTTGAAAAGTTCTTTGTCTGTCTGTATGTCTGTCTGTCCGTTTGTTACCTTATCACGGCTAAACGGCTCTTGATATGTGGTATGGTAAGGGAATATTAAGTATCTTGGGGCCGTACATAGGCAATTTATATGTGAGTAACACGCGTGCTAAGCTGCGAGCAACATATCGTTTTATACGAGTAGATATAATCAATTCTACCTGTGCGAACCATCACTCAACCCATCTTTAACGTTGAAGCCAGACTGCGCCGAGGTTCGCTGGAAACGGCAGAACGTGATATTCTTCTCTGTGTGATGCAGGTTGCAATATATATGCAGTCTACCCTCGCTGTGAATGAACCCAGTGTCTATGCGCTCGGCTGAAAGAAATATATCTAGGTAGATAACATATTCATTAAGAAGATTCCAATAAGCTCAAAAACGATACCTCTGCCTCTAAGTTGATGAGCATAACCTGGCATCTTCAGGATACCCAACGTTTCCTAAAGATTCCAGGTGATGCTGCATCAGGTTAAGATAACCATCTTGGAATATTATTTGTGGAACAGGACACCAATTTTTCAGTCGATCAGACTTATGGAAATAACTTAGATATCTTCATTAACTAGATAAGAGCTAATGATCTGAAAATTTCTGAGCAAATTTTCTTAAAATGTTACAACAAAATTTGCTCAGACATTTTCAGCTACGATTCTAGAAACAGTTATCTATTCTTCGACCTATATCACTTGCTTATTGCTATTGAAACACTTTAATTAATTTATACATAAGTTATAAATGACTGGCTTCAAAAATAATAAAGCACAGCAAAAATAGCGACATCTATAGGCCCTGTACTTAAACCAACGCGAATATATATATTTGATTTAAGCGGCCTATTACTTACCGTAATTTTTTTTATGAAATGTCCATCTAAGGCGTTCTTAATCAGATAAACCGAAACCCTTCGACAATTTTGACTTATTGTATAGTAGATAATAGTTATTGGTTTAGCGGCCTCGCTTTTTATCTATTTATATACTTGGTGCGTGGACTTGTTTCCGCAACTAGGCCGCAGGTGGGCCCTTTTTGCGTGATCTATTTATATAAAGCCAACATATCGAAACAAGTTTTTAATAAAATGCGCGACGGCGTTTTTTCAAGTTCATGGATTTAATTACTGTAAAGAAAATGAACGATACATAATAATATCTCTTAAATATTGGTTGAATCAAAAGCAGAATTTAGAAATATGTATAAAATCCCATTCAAAACCATAGAACTACTAAAAACGTTCAGAATTAATTATACCAGATTAAACGTTACTTCTTAGGATAAGCAATTTTAATCTTTTTTTTTAATAAAAAATGTGTAAGTCAAAAGATACATTACTCAATACTAATACATTATATAATCACAAGGATCACTTTGAAACGTCTTACATAGGTACTAGGTGAATTTAGGTGCCAATTCCTCTTAACTCAAGCTCGAGAACCGGCAAGAAACTCGTCCTGGTTCTAAGCGTTTTGCATGATCATATATATATATATATACATATATATATCATATATATGATCATGCAAAACGCTTAGAACCAGGACATATATATATATATATATATATATCTATATATATATATATATATATATATATATATCGCACATTGAACACAAAAGTGTAGCTAAACGAAAAACCCAATTTTTCAGTATAGCCATTTAAAGTTTTTGCAATTTTGATTACTTCAATAACTCGACTATGAATTGAAATAGATGTGCTGTTGTTGTTGTAATCATAATTCAGTATTATTTTAACATAATCTGATTGACTGTTATTTGATTTACAAGTAGGTATGGCAAAAACTAAAATAATAAAAAAAAGTTTAGCATAGTACCACTTTAGTTTTTACATTTTCAAGTATATTTCTGCTTAGAGTGTTTAATTTGAAAAAAAAAATCAGCATAGTGCCACTCTTGTTAATAAATTGTCAAGTATTTATTTGCTTTGTGCCCTTAAATAATAATCTATCGTTTTAATAATAACCATTCAAAATCATAGATATCAACGTAAATTGATGTAAGCAGGCGTAAGAAAAAAATTATTCGCCTACTTATCTTAATTAGTTCAACCATAAAACTTACCAAATTACTTATTTTAGGTTTTTTAGAGAAGAAAAATTACAATTTACTTACATAATTATCAGGCTTATTATTAAAAATCAACAAAAAATAACAAAGATAGTTCTTGTATTATAACAAAAAACTCAACAATCAAAAATCCTAAAGGTCTGTAGTATTTTGTATGGGTACTTTTCAAACTCTTAAAACTGAGTTAACTCTATGAGATAATCACTCAGCACTTAGGCACTAATAAACATGTAATTAAAAATAGTATGAGTACCTTAATAGGAACTGTAGTAATTTTGAATCAAGGCTGCATCTACGAGACTACCATCGTCACTTTTCTTCCTTTCGGAAATTTTAAATTTTCATGCATACAATGGTTTACGTTTTCGAGGTCCTGGTTATACTAATCGGTTAAGTACTTCTAGTTCTAGAGATAAACATCTCTTTAAAGTTCTATTATTTCGTTAATTTTCCTTGTGTTCTTTGCAAAAACTTCAAACACAGCTACCTATTTTGTTAGCTTCGTTTTGTTAGATTATGTTTTTAATATTAGGAGCAAATTCTAGCAGGAATAACCTTTTTTATTTTTAAAGTTGAGACATATTCATGACCAGGACCTCAAAATTATTTTGCTACCTCACTCTTCTTCATCTTCTTTATTTTTTCATCAATTTGTTGATGACAATGTCTGGTTGAGTCTCCACCACCACTAATCTATATGTTTTCATTTGGAGCTTGAACATTCTGGTCTATCAGAGCCGGATTTGATATAACAAAAAGCGTTATCAACTATCTGTATATTTTCATAGCTTTGTTCTCTGTTATATTCAGACTGCAGTGTTTTAGAGTGGTAGTCGACAACGGTTTCCCGTTTGAGCTTAACCAAGCTTAACGATTCACCAGGAGTTGGTAACTACCAACTCCTGGTAGGTATATTGTTTTCATAACCTTGTTCCAAGATTGTGATTGTGAAATGATTTCTTCAGAACTAAGTGGCTGTTGCTACCGCATTCATCATTCCGACGACTTCATGCACGTTGATGATGGCAGACTCGTTTATCTTCTTCAGTAGAAAACAAACAATATGACGTGTTCGAGGAAGACAAAGACGACCTGAGTTAAATATGAAGGTTTTTTTCTTTTGTGGTAGAAGTTGTGCGAACTTTCTATCACTGTCTGATACGTCTCCATCATCATCGTTGCTGTATCCAGTAGGTAGCGCGTTCGAGCAGTTGCAGGTCGATTGATCAAACATCTTGAATCAGAAAGCATTTAAATGTAGTGATTGTGGGATTTTATTAATGTGTTTCATTAATCTTTTAAATACCAAGTTGTAATATATTTCTTTTAACAAAAATATATGCAAAAGCTTAGAGCCTAAATGCGTAATTTAACACAAAGCTTGTAAATGGACAAAGAAAAAAAGGAGCAAACAAAAAAGTTTTATGTTTTCTTAACTAATAATGATTTCTTTAACTTTTCATAATCGAAAAAGTGACACTAAAAATAGTGTGCCGTTTATGTAATTGGCCAACCAAATATTACTCATAATAATTATGGTACAATTATGGCATTATACCAGAAATGTCACTGATGCATTCAATTATTTATAATTATTTCATGAAAAGTTACGACATAACTGACACTAAACAAAATAAGTCACTTTTTCACTTACCCCATGAACAGTTGCCACTGACGACCGGACCTAAAATGGTTTAGTGTCGGTTTTAGTTTACCGAACAAGCTCAAAACCTAAAAGTATGAACTGACACTAGTGTCATCTAGCGACGTCTTAAGTGAACTATTAAGAAACGGATCTTTGGAGATGACGTAGTTTTTTCTGTAGATTTCAGATGTCACTGTAACTCAATACCGCTAAATTTCGTTTAGTGTCACTTTTGTTTACAAGGTGCGATATGTATTAACTATGAATAAACCAAATTTAATTACAACTGCACAATATTCCGTATAAATTACAGAGTGCGATGCGTCGACGGCACGGACGACGCCAACACGGCATTTTTTATTAGGCCTCTTACGTGTTTAGAAACAGTAGGATAATGTTTGATAAAATGATCGACGCTCGAATCCCGACTAGATCGTCTAGCTAACAGACACAAACACAAAAACACAGACAGACGCAAAAAAACTCACATTCAACGGTTACGGATCTATCGTATGGAAGTTCTGAGACCCTCCCCGGTAGACCGAGTAGCACATGCCAGTTGCCTTGGACAGCTCTTGTCGTCTTGTCCAACGTGACATTACAATGTCCTGCCACCATGGTCCTATCACTAAAAGGTTGGGCCACTAAGCAGTAGGAATTTTCTAATGTAGTCAGATTAATATTAGTGTGGGTTTCTCCATCGTGGAGGAGAATGGGAGCTCCTGTGTATTGGTTGATGTTTTCTGAAAAAAAACACGTCTTGTTTTGATGCCTGTTTATGACGTACAAGCATTTTAAACTTTACTGTCTCCGGTATGATATGGTTGACAGGCATTGATCAAAAATACAATGTATTTTAAATTAGATCGATTATTCTTAAATATTGGTACATTTTCTGAAAATAATTAAATAAGACTATCACAGTCCTTTTCATTACACAGAAATAAAATAGGAGTAAGGAGAGATGGCCAACAACGACATGAAAACAACTTCTTACAGATATGTAGCTAGTTTAAGATGCTACAGTTTTACACAACTTGCCATAAACCAATCGCTTAGTATAAATACTTAAATACTTGCGAATAACCGCTCGTCATACTAGCACAACAAGCTGAGAGACAAACTTAGATCTCGTTGTTCAGTTTCTTACTATTTTCTACGAACATCATCAGTGGATGGAAAGTGTTACTAGTAATTTCTTCTTGTTGAATATAAAAAACATAATTACGTTTTAAAAACTAAAAGAAAGCCGACTTCATTGATTAAAATTTGAGCCCATAAACATTTGCAACGCCTGTTTAACAACCCTTAGGGATCAAAGTTTTTTTTTTAAATGTATTTATTAAAAAAAACAGCAAGACGGCGCGGCGTGGCGCCGTGGCAGACCCAAAAAGAGATAGCGAGATGATCTCGACACCTTTGACAGAGCCCTTCCAAAACGGTTCATAAATGACGGAGTTCTCAGGTAACAAACATTTTTAAAAAATACAACCGTATTGAGAACCTCCTCCTTTTTGAAGTCGGTTAAAATACATTAATTTGCGCAACATAGGTAATATACATTATATCTACACATAAACACATACAAGTATGTAAGTATCGTAGAGGAAAGTAACCAAATATGGAATAGTATCCCTAATTTGGAATACCGGCATTTTTCGTAAACAACGACTCCTAGGCACAATAAGCAGTGATCGTCTATCTCTTTCCATCACTATTCGCGCGTACAGGTGACGACGTGTCAGTAGAGCGAGTGCTGTGTCGGTGATGAGAGTGTTTTGTTTTGTTGCTATTAGAAAACTTATTCAGGTACGTAAAATTGAAGTATTTTTCGTAATGTTATTGTAAATAGTATTGTATTTATTGCTTCTATACATTATATACATGTTCCTTTGCAAGTTTTAGAGCCATTCGACTGTATTAGTTTACTAAGTTTCAATATATGAATATAATTTTAAATTAGTTAGAAATGCCAAATATGGACAGTTTATGGAGTCCAAATACGGACTATTCCATATTTGGATCAAAACATTAGATGACTGGATAACTATATCATATTTTTTTTTTCAGAATGGCGCCCATCAACTCAAAAGAAAAACGAAAAGCATAGAACACAGATTATATTGCAAAAGCTATAAAAATGGTTAGAAAAGTAAGTAAAAAGAAGAAAAAGAAAATAAATTGTCAAAAACAAAGAATAAAAACAAAACGAAATGAAAACAAGAGACAAAAACCAAAAAGAGAAGACCAAAGCTAAGAATAATCCAGCAGATTCAGATGATGATGAGATGGTACCGTTTGACACAGACAGTGAGCCCGATGCCCTGATAGAATGTACAGTACCAGACTCTGAAGATGCGGAGTGTATTTTTTGTCGAATGCTGTTTTCTAATGATACTCGAGGGGAAACCTGGATCAAATGCCTCATGTGCGGCCTCTTGGCACATAATGATTGCTCTGGTGCAGAGTTCGATACCTGGATTTGTGATTATTGCAAATAATTTAAGTTCCATTCTATATTTTACCAAAGTTTCTAAAGATTCTCATAGAAGTTAAGGTAGATTTTTGATAGTTTTTGTAGTGTTCCATATTTGGGGTACCTATTCCATTATTAGATACCTTTATGTTGATTTTATTTTTGAGTTGTTTTAGTACTAATATAAGACAAGTATGTTACTATGTAAAACGCAATTATATGATTGTTTATAATTA
Source organism: Lampropteryx suffumata (assembly GCA_948098915.1). NCBI lineage: Eukaryota > Metazoa > Arthropoda > Insecta > Lepidoptera > Geometridae > Lampropteryx > Lampropteryx suffumata. The sequence continues at coordinate 16,111,476 of OX402551.1, read as the reverse complement.
CAATTAAAACTTTTTGATTTTTAAAATTTGTTTTATTTATACCTAAAAAACAAAACGGTATTCCATATTTGGTTACTTTCCTCTATTATTTATTAAATAAATAAAAAAAAATCGTTTATTTCAGACAACATAAAAATTATTAAATTTTAGGCATAGTATGTTAGTATTAGTCTTACTCTATGTTAGTACAAGAAAATAATTTTTCTTAACAAAAAAAAATAAAGTTATAAACACTGCAACCAAATAACGATAAAATTATTTCATCATTACTCGATTACAGTGCTTGAGGAACGGGCTATCCCATTTATTGGATAATGCGTTCAAAATGATGTTGGGACTCCCATGCAGCCTGCATAGCAAAGATGCAACTTTCTTCCGCATGCATGCATGGAAACCGTCCGTGCGAGCCTCCACGAACATGCCGGAAGCGCTGCAGAACCGCGGGAGCCCCAGCACCATCCTGAACGCATTATTATACTGGACGCGAAGGGTGTTGATCGCTTTTTGTGTATAAGTGGTCCATAGGCTACTCGTGTAGAAAGTCTGACAGTAAGATTTAAAGAGAGATTTTTGCCTCTTCTGAACATCGATAAAACCTACGAACCAGCATATTGGCTCTTACGGCCAACCTATTTTTAAAATGAACTCGCACTTTTTAGGGTTCCTATGTCCACAAGAAACCCTTATAGTTTCGATATGTTTCACGTCTGTCTGTCTGTCTGTCCTTAATCTTGCTCTTGCTCGCAGTCTTCGATTATTGTGATAAAATTTATTTGCACGGTTATACTTATTAATGACCCCTAAAAAGTTATGAAATAGCATAAAAATAACGGGTTTTAGGGATACCTACCCTACATGTAAAGTGGGGTTGATTTTTTAAATATTTTACTAGCCCATCATGTGGCATATCATTGGATAGGTCTATCAATTTTAAATACTTATACTACGAGGTTTCAACAGTTTTTCGATACAGATATTCCTTTGATATATATTATACTTTGAAGTGGCCATTTGTGATAGAGGCCTTAACTGTTTGGACAAACCCGAAATGTTTTACAAAATAGTTGGATATATCATGAAATTACAAGGAAAATTTAAACGTATACTTAGGCTTTATTAGATTTTGAATAAAATTCAAAAAAATAGTTTTCTGTAAAATCGGTTTATGAACGATAATTTTACGATAAAACGTCATAAGAAAGCATTGATGAACCGATCGTGCCTCTCTATTGCTTGTTTCCGTGCTTTCGTTTTGCACGCTCGGCTCAGGCGGAACGTGACCAATGAGTCATGCTTTTTCATGCGTGCAGCCGGCGTTCATCGATTTATAAGACGTTAACACGTCAAAAACCAAAAAAGCCCATTCAATATTTTTTTTTTGCTATTCTTGTTAGATGGTGTTGAATTGGTTTGGGAGCTGACAACTACCTAGTCATTTTTAACTTTAATGAGTTCGGAAGCCTTCACTGCCCAAATTATCAATGCTATCAAATAATCCGCCAATCACTTTCAGTGATATATTTTTATAATCTGTTATACAATGTTGCAAAGCAATCTAAAAACTATATAAGTATCTAGATAGGTATCTATAAGAACGTAAGGAAATTTATATCTATACATAAAGACGTTACGTGGCTGACTGACTGAATTTATGCACAATTTGCATTCAATAAGTGTTTAACTCTCGCAACTTTTACTCAACAAACACACACGCAAAAACTTGAATTTTTAGTGTTAATGTGATTTGTAGAATTCCGTCGACATTGGCCTTTTGGGCCATTTTTTGATAATCATCATCTACCCCCCGAATACCACTGTGGCGCAGTGGACGCCTGAGACGCAAAAGGTTGCGGATTCGATTCCCGCAGCGGAACAAATGTTTGTATGATCTGCAGTCATGTGATTTCCATAACACAAGCTCTGCTTACCTTAGGGCTAGATGATATTGTATAAAATGCCCGGCATTATTTATGTATGACTGATGACTTATATATATTTTTTTTAAATACTTACTTAAAAAACATTAAATAGATGGACAAATATTTAGTACTATTCCGCCAATCTATTCCCAAAGAGTTAGACACGATGCAGACGCATGCACCTCCCCCTCCCCCCGCCCGCAATCGAAAATCCATGCAAAGCGTTAGTAAGACTGTGACAGTCTCCTCAGCCTGACGTTGGTCGGAGGTTGCATGTGTGGATTGTGTGTGCTTGCCTTTTACTAAAGCTTTGCGTTCATAATTCAATATTCATAAATTAAAGCGTGGGAGGTGCATGCGTCCATGGGAGGTCCATGGGAGGTGCATGCGTCTGCATCTTGTCTAACTCTTTGGGAATAGATTGGCGGAATAGTACTAAATATTTGTCCATCTATCTAATGTTTTGTAATGAATTTCCGCAAAGTCACGCCTGAATCAATTATCCAAATACATACATAAAATACATAGAAAAACATCTAGACCCAAGACAAATACTTGCAGATTAAACAAACATTTTGTTCCGCGGTGGGAATCCTAACAGCACTTTCTGCGTCTCGTGGCCTTCGCCCACTGCACCACACCACATCGGTCTGGTCGGTTTGGAAACATTTACTACCCTGCACCCTCTTAAGGATTGAAGCAGAATTCGTAGATACCGTAGATACCAATCTGATGCACTTCTTAACCCCAGAAGAAAGATACCTAGTTAGTCTAATGTAGTTTACCTTCCACGTATAATTCAGTCCAGCCCGTTAAGTTGTGGTTTTCCCTCACCGCTGACAGTCTCCATCTGCCTTCATCAGCACGAGTCACGTTTCTCACTCGAAGACCGCATCCTTCATCAGTCCAACTTTCATATCTGTCAACGAAATGTCATATACCTGACCTGCCAGCCCAGTTGGTAGTAGCTCTGCCTTCTGCACTGTAGGTTACGGGACTGTTGCATTGTTCGCTTCCCTCATGATGTATTTAAAAATTATTGATGTATTATATCAATCATCTGGTAACTACTCGTATAATTACAAGCTATGCTTAGTTGGGGGCTAGATGGTGTTGTGTGCATTGACCACCAATATTTATTTTATTCGTAAGTTCGACGTGTGTAACTGTGCAGTATGTGTGTCTGACGTGGCATCGTGGCTCCCAAACAGATGGAATAGAATGGAATAGAAATCATTTGTTCAGCCCACCACTCAAATACAAAAGCAAAAATTATAATAGGAAGTTAACAAAACAACAATTACAATAGTTAACTTCAAATGATTTTCCTAGTATCTTTTTTATTAAGTTTTTTAGTTATTTAGCATGCTGCTGATTTAGGGATTCTGTGCAGCTATTTGATCATCAGTTGTTTTCTAACTGATGATGGGGTCTGAGCAACTTCCACAGGTCTGATCAATTCGAAATTTGGTAACCTGTTACTTTAGTTATATTGAAACAGAGGTAACCTTGAGTGCACCTTAATGCTTTAGCATCACCTGGAATCTGCAAGATAGCCAACTCCTCGCCAACTTACAGCAGAGGTGTCATGTTTGAGCTCATTGGAATGATCTCAATGAATAGGTGGTGTTTTTTTTTATGTTTTAAATCATTTTTAATTTTTAGTTCAACTGTTTTAAGAATTCTCGTCAGTGAATTTTCGTAAGTATTTACTTATCTTTAAGGAGTCGGGCGTAGATTTAAAAAGTCTGGTACTTATTTAGGGCGTCGTGTCTTTAGCTACTGGGAGTTGATGATGCTCAAGTGAGATGAATATCTTACGCAGATGACGTCATCATCTCACCTGAAAATGGTACATTTGGTATGAAATGCTAACGTCATCTGCGTCACCTTCATCTATTTTGAACCGAAGCCTAACCCAAGTTCGAGGACAAGGTATGCGAGTCTAGTCTCTAAAAACATTACTATAAAAGTCCCATTAAAATTGGCCACGTTGAGTCTCCATTCGTTAGTAGTTATAATATACATACAAAAAAGCACAAGCGAGACTGCCGTATGTAGACCTTGTGATCGGCACTCGGCTTTTCGCGTTAAATATGTGGAATTCCTGAACACTAGACTTATCATACTAACCTTATGATACAGAAAAAAAAGTCTAAAATACCACAAACCTGTTACTAGGTGGTTGTTCAACATTAAAAGATACTCCAGCAGGCGTAGTGACCATGCATGACTGTTGGTTTTCAAGGCTACTGGTCAGTCTTAGTAGAGCTTCGTGGCCTTCCACCACGTGAAGCGCATTAGGCCAACCAATGCCGGTCTGCATTTTATAGAGATCGCGAAGTTGTAAGTGGAAGACCGGGATTTGAGCAAAGACATTTTGAAATGTGAGGAGCGCTGGAAAGAGTTAAGTATATACTTATTAATATCCTTAATAATAACCGGATCGGCCAACAAGGAATACGGGCCATCTGATGGTGTGGTTACCTTAACCCATGGGCACTTGCAATACCAGAGAATCACATGCGCGCTGCTATATTTTGTCTATTCACCCAAGACATCCAGCCCACGGTGCCCTTCAAACCTAAACACAGTAATGCTCGTACAATTCTGTTTGGAGGCAAAATATCTGGCACTGTGTGTGGAATAATTACATTCTTAATAAAGACTTGTGATTGTGATGAATGAATTCATGAACCAAGTTATATATATTTTTTAGGGTTCTCAAGTCCACAAGGACTAGGTACTTATAGTTTCGCTATGTCCGTCTGTCTGTCCTCCCCTTCAAAGCTCTTGCTCGCAGACTAGTAGATGTAGATGTAGTAGTAGATGTAGTTTTGTAATATAATTTTACACGGTAATAAGACGTAGGTATTAAGTGGCCCAACAAAGTAATTAAATAATAATATTAAACAAATATTTTTAGGGATATCTCCTCTAAATCCCCATAATTGGATAGGCCTTGAAAGCTATTTCTTTTATTTCGGTAATCAAATGGTAAAATTGATTTGGGACCTGACCGCTTGTCTTTTTTATTCATACTAGCTTAGGAAGTCTTTACTGCGTGGTGTACGCTATTATTTGTATTATTGGTATGCTATTATTATTATTATTATTGGTGTATGCTATTGGCCGATTTTTGTCTATTTTCGTCAGAGAGAAATCAATGTCTACCTGGTTTATGCTAAGCAAGCTAGAGACAAGAGTTCGCAGGTGCATAACAAGCCCTAAAAATCACGACAGCGTTCAGATAGGGCGAATAGATATTAATTTGAGTAGGTAGAACCTGGGTGAGGCTGGTACAGGAGTAATACAAAGGGAAACCTTTACCCAACAATGGGTGAAGCCAGGTTGTGGATGATGAACGAAAAAAAAACACTAGTTATGAACTTACCCGTTACACAAAATAAAAATTTAACACACATTTTTGTCTAACACTTTGTTATATTATAAAAGATCTAGGTAAGAATTTCACTGGATTTCAACACTTTTACAAAAATACTAAACTAACATAGCGACCAATCGATAAAGCCGCTAATGATTATGCAAAGTAAATGTACAAAGTGAAGATACCTAGCTGATGTATGGGCACGATTGATAAATGCTTTATCAAGTGATTACTTAATTATAAAGTACTAACTTCCCGCGGCTTCGCACGTGTGGTATCTACATATAAAGTAGCCTATGTCCTTCTCGAATGTTTCATATATCTCTATACCAAAATCCATCAAAATCGGTTCAGCGGTTTAGGCGTCAAAACGTAACAAACAGACAGACAGACATAATTACTTTCGCATTTATAATGTTAGTTAGATGTCTGTTACCTTTTTAACAGCTCGACGAATCTTGATGGAAGGAAAGGAGATAATATTGTATCTTGGAGAAGGAATTATACCAGTTTTTGTGTAGGTATGTATTCTACGAAGCAGCGGAGTAATAGATAGATACATAACTCTTTATTGACTACCACACGGAATATAACAATTACTTTACTATTAAAGGCAAAACAATGAGCGGCCTTATCACTAATAGCGATCTCTATCAGGCAACCAACAAACAACAAGTCCCAACTTCATACAAAATATAAACTAGGCTTTCACGCTTGTGCTGCCATCTGTAAAAAGCTTTGCGCGGGCCACGCCATTATGTTCTATTATATTCTTCTTCTAGTAATATAAATATGATATGCCGCGCGTTAGTCTCGCAAAAACTCGAACACGACGCCGATGACACGCCGATTTGAATATGTTTATTTTGTTTTGTTCGCCTCAATACTGGGTTTACAATCAAATCAATATTAGATTGTACTTAGTTCCCCGGGTCATCTAGTATTCTATAACTTCTGATGCCCAACATCCAGCAACAAAGATAATTTAAAGCAGTACCTATATGGAAGAGTATGTACAGATTTAGGTTAGAAAATGCTTTATTCTCATAAAGACAAAATATACCATTTGAGAACACAATCTTAAATACTAGGTAATCAATGGTAAGTCTGTCTTGTTTAATAAAATTTTGCCCAATGGATGCGTTTTTAGCAGTGAGTGATCATTAGCAATATATATAATATTGGAGGGCAATTTACGAATTACTTTCCAGTCCCAAACGATGAATTAGAGAATATTTAATACATTTAAATATATTAACTATATATTTGTCAAATACCACCCACTCATTCATCACGAAATCTCAGAAACTACCGAACGGATTGGAATTAAAATTGGTAAGCAGATTCTAAGGCCGTAGGTGCACGCTAAGGTTTTCAAAAAATTCACTCTGTCAAACCGCGAAAACCGCGTTTATGCTTTGTAATTTTACCGAAACATTTATTCGTTCCATTAATATCTTGCTACTTTTTATCTACCACGCGGGCAAAGCCGCGGTAAACAGCTAGTATACTATATAACACCCACAGAACCAAATTCTTGTTATAAAGTAGCATAATGTAATGTATTTAAAAATATATAAATATTACTGCTGAACCGGCCGCGCATGCTGCGGTTTAGAAGTTCTCATGTAATTAACTTACACTGCCATCTGTTAGAAAATGGAACATATTTTAGAAAAACGTTTCATTTACAATAATATTATGAGGTTCATAATCGAGATGAAAACTAACCTATTATTTTAGTTTTACCAAATTATTCCAAAAAATTGTTAAGTAGTTCCGGAGCCTGAGATTTTTATATACAACCCATAAATAATTCAGTCATCTGGTTCTCATGGTATAAGTTATGCTTATTTGAGGATAGATGTCGCTGTTTGAATTGTCCACCATCATTTATTTATTTATATATCTAAGTTCTTAACACAAATATTTGTCCTACGGGGAATTGAACCCGCAATCTACGACGCAAAATGCACAGCAACCGCGCTGAGAGACCGTAATGATGGGCTAGTTTGTGTTTCAATATTATCTATACTTACTGGCAACCTGGGTTTACTATATAAATGAAAATATAAATACTTAGCACATAGTTTTATTCAACTCTTAACCGATATCATTAAAATTATTGCTATAAAGTACTTGAGATCTTTCGGCTGAAAGTTAAAAGAACGATGACAATACATCTGGGGGTGTACTCGGTAAAACGAACCATCGGGACAATTATGCAAAACCTACTCTTAGTTACATCGTTTTGAAAGACAGAACGACGACTGATTTTTTAATCTATGTAATCCTTCTCAATAGACGATTCTATAATTCGACTGAATTCGGCGAACATTTCAACCACTTTCTCTTTCGGAAGGTTATTACGTAAAAGTAGTTGTAGCGACAGCATTAGCAACGCAACAGCAACATCTACGAAGTCCGTCACAAGTCGTAAAAACTCTTATTTGGAAAAATAAGATGCTGCTTACTTGACTATCGCCAATTTCAGGCGAAAATACTCTTAGATATTAGCGTATAAAAAAAACGTGTGCGTCTCGGGACGCCCGACAGAAGTGATAAATTAGACTAATCTAACTAGCGCAGTGGGTTAGAATGAGAGGAGGGGCCTGCCTACAGCTGCCGTATGCGTGAGAGAAAGGGAAGCCAGACAGACTGGCGCCGTAACACGTTACGTAACGAAGCGGTTTACCCTCCCATAAGAAGTTATCACTTCTAAATTGTGTTTGAAAGAAGTGATCGCGCAATTCACGCCCATTGCTAGTTGCTGCGAGTTAGGTGGGATACTTCGAAATCGGCTCGCCAAGTAGAAGCCCTAATGTGAACACGCTTTTTAATTATCATTGAGAAAGGCTTCTAACTGACAAAACAAAAGGGACAATTGTTCGTCGGCCATTTATATCGGATTCCAACCATCAATTATTATTAGTCTACTGATATTCATAGAAATCAGCTGATGCTATCGGTTGATATTATGAGAGAGGCATTATATACATACAGTCGTGGGCAACTTATAACTAAACGAATGATGATACGAGAGATATACTCCGCACCAAAAACAATACCTATGGAAAGTAATTTCTAGACCGTTTAGATTTTGCTATGACCACACAAGATTAAATTTCGTGTCATAACATTTGATTGCTAGTAATTTCAATAGTTTACATAGAGGTCAGAAAATTAAAGGTTTTATACGTATATAATAGGCGCGGAGCAAGATAATGGGCAACAATTAAACACCATTTCACTTTCAAATCTTTCGTGCGTTGTACATGATGTATTTTGATAAACACGGGTTTTACTCACGTATTATTTGTAAGAATCGCAAACGCGAGCGGTAAACGAGCGGATCAAACTCACCCTGATAAAGATTCTCTAGATGAATCCAAATAGAGTCGAGGTAAGAATTTCAAGAAAAATTTTAGATAGCAAGAACACTCCACTTCGTATATTGATTATACTGCAAGGAACGCTCAATAATATAATAATAACTTTTTAAAAATAAAAAATAAAGTCTTAATTTACATATACTTACGTTTTTAAATAAAAATACGAAATTTCATTTTTATAAGACATATTTTTTTCAGCTACTTCGATTTAAAAACCAAACTGCCGAACCGATTTTTATGAAATTTATTCTTTTAAATTATATTCTTTCACATAAAAAAAAGTTTTTCAAATCTGTTCATAAATGACGGAGTTATGAGGAAACAAACATGATAAATAAAAATACAAGAACATCCGAATTGAGAACTTCTTTTTTTTAAAGTCGATTAAAAATTGCTGCTGTAAAAACATGCTGCTGGCGAGATGGCGTTTTAGTTTCGAAGTCTACAACCCTTATAGTTCCACTATGTCAGTCTGGCTGCCTGTCTGCTTGTCCGCCCTTAAGCTTGCTCTTGCTCGTAGACTATTAGTTTTATAGTGAAATTTTGCAAATATTCAAAAGTTATGAAATAAAAAACATAATAACGGTTTTTAGGGACATGTAAAATGGACATGACATACATGTAAAGTGAGATTGATTTGTTTTACATTTTACTACTCCATCATGGGTCATATCGTTGTATAGGTCTTTCAATGATATTACGAGTTTCGTTAAACAGTTTTTTGATACAGATATTCGTTCGGTAAATATTAAGCTATAATAATAATAATACCGAAAATTTCACACAGCATCATCTGGCCTCAATGTAAGCAGAGCTTGTGTTATGGGTACCACATGACTGATATACTACTTATATACTTCTTTTTTTTGCAAATACATACATATTATACATAGAAAACACCCAGACCCGAGACAAATACTTGCAGATCATACAAACATTTGTCCCGCGGCGGGAATCGAACCCGCAACCTTTTGCGTCTCAGTCTCAGTCTAAGTCCACTGTGCTATAGAGGTCGTTAATGAAATGCTATGAAGTGGCAATTTTTGATAGAGGTCATTGTTTTGCAACATACATTACATTATTACGTAAGAGTCATTTCAGCAAGACTAATTTCCAGACAAGCTAGAAAAAAACATACGTACAAGCAAATTAGGAATTTTCTCTACGTATTTTAAACGTATGGCTATAGACCCATTAATATTTATTTTATTTTTCATAATTTATTTCATTTTCAAAACAATCCTCGTACTGTATAGAATCGCGAACAGAAGCGAGCGGTCCGCGGATCAAACGCACCCTGATGAAGATTCTCTAGATGAATCGATACAGTGTCGGTGCCTTCATCGACAAAATAATACACGAGTAAAACCCGTGTTTATCAAAATGTATTATACCTAACCCTTTTCATTTGACACTAGCCGAACTAGGCATAAAGCAGCCTTATGGGTTACTTTCCGATTTGAATATTAGTTTATGTGTAGTTTTCTCTTTAAGGGGTAAGAACGGTATGACGTCATCTGCTTCTTTCATTTGCGAGGTGGGAATCTGTAAAAATGAAAAGAGTACATTATAAATCAATGTAGTGTTGTTGTATCAACTATCAAATTCTGTAATAACTAGTGACACGATAAGAAGTAGAAGATTTACTTCTGTGTCTCTCCCTTTTGAGGTAGGCTGCGGTCGGGAGGATGTTGAAAAAAATGGCGCAACTTGCTTCGCTCGCTGTTTCTAATAAATTAACTCACTACTATAGATAAAGTAAAATCATATTATGCTTCAGAGTGGGGTCTCTTTTGAAGTTTTTATTGCGATGACACTCATACCAACTTAGGTCACTAGTACAGATGGGGATCTTGTTGTTTCGCCGAACTAGCCAAAATGTCGGTTCAATTCATCGCCAATATACATAGCGATTATAATAAGCTAAATCACGTCAATAGCATGTAAATTTAATAAATATAAGAACTGTAATTTAAAAATGAGCAAGTCATATTTTTTTTATGTTATGTACATTTTGATAAATTTTGGTTTTTCTCGCGTATTATTTTGTCGATGGAGGCACCGACACTTGAGTGCGAACCGTGAGCTCGCCCGGTACGGCGGACCGCGGATCAAACTCACCCTGCTGAAGATTCTCTAGATCAATCGAAAGTGTCGGTGCATCCATCATCAAAATAATACGTGAGTAAAACCCGTGTTTATCAAAATGTATAGTACAACTCACGAAAGTTTTGAAAGTAAAAGTCTTTTAACGAAATAAGATCGTTCGTATATTAGTTAGTTATTCCGGCGAAAAAACTGAATCAGGGCCACTGTCTGACTGACTGACAATGACAGTCAACACACAACCTTACAGGTATTTGGTACCCAGAGGTTTTAAAGGGTATTATCCTTTATGGATCCCTAGACGCACTAAAGAGAGAATTCCCTAAAATTAAAGCTATGGTTATTTCTACTTACATTTAAGTCCTTGGCATTAGCTTCCTTGACCGTGTATTCTCTTAGAACATAGTCACTATCTATCATATGGAACATTCTGGTTTCGTGTGATCGCACCAAAACATCATCAACTCTCATGAAGTAGCGCTGAAGGATATACCAGTAATTGGGCATTACTCTCTGAAAAATATATTATTCAAGAATCAAGGTGGACAATATCTCACAGCGCCATCTAACCTCAAAACATTGTACACACTTCAATAAAGCACACCATAAAACAAAACAAACTTTTCTTTATCAATTAAAGAAAAGTTTGTTTTGTCTTAACACTCAAACGGCTTGACGGTATGAAAATGGTATAGATGTGGAGCCAGGCAAACATGAGAGCTATAATATATGTTTCTTTCAACTACGTACTAATGTTATCTGGCAAAATTTACATTATTATGACACATGCCATTAACGAAGAAGATAATAATGTTATTTTAATATTCTTTACTCGTTTTATTGCATGTTTTATTCTGTAATCTTAGCGGAATTTTAATGAATAAATTGTGACTACATAGGACAAGTATGGACATTTGAATTATATGTGTATAAAGGTGCAATGTGGTTTGAACGACGAGGAATCCCAAGAAAATTCTAGATGGTCATTCAACAATGTCGTTTAGAATTGACAATAGACCATCGACTGAGACTTTATTAACAAATTCACTATAAACAAATATAAACACTTGACACTGGCAAAATTTGCGTTATTATGTCACATGCCATTAACAATGAAGAAGAAGAATGGATAGATTGTGTGAAAGACGATATAAATAAGCTATAAGTCCAGATGACGATAGAGGGGAAATAGAAGGAAATATATTCTGCAACCCGAATTAGCATAAATAGAGAGAGTACACTTACAACTTTCACAGACAGCTTTGAAATACCGTGATCATGAAGCTCATCTTCAAACAGGGTGAGGTCATGATAGAACAGGATCTGTTCTTTCTTTTTCAGCAGTTCAAAGTTTATTGGCTCGTCTGATTGTTCAACTGCAATGTTGTCTGTTAATGTCCCTTTGTAGTTTGTAGAGAATGTCCAGTCAAAGGATTTCTTTGTCTTTTCTGCATCAGGTCTAGAAACCAAAGTTAAAAAATAAATAAGACCAGACAATTCACACAGCATCATCTGGCCCCAAGGTAAGCAGAGCTTGTGTTATGGGTACTACATGACTAATATACTACGAATATATTTTTTTTATTACAGAATTTGTCAGAAGAATTTATAACTGCCCCCACAAATACCTTAATATAAACTCAACATAATGGTTGTACTACTAATTATAAGAAAACTGAAGTGTATTACAATGAGTACTGAGTGAAACATTAGTCATTTCAATATTGTCCAATATAAACACATCATCATTCAAACTTCTTGTCTATCTATACTAATATTATATATTCGAAAAAATCTCTTTGTTTGTTGCCTTTTCATAGCTAAACAGCTGAATGTAAGATCCATTTGTGTGTAAGTGTAAGATAGATTGTATCTAGGGTAAGGACAGTCTACTTTTTATGTAGGTACCATGCATGCTAATCAACAGGCAGAAGATACTAAACAAACAAACGGAAAATCTGTGTGGAGCTACATGGATCTTTAATCAGTGTTGCCCTCTTACATTTATTTGCACATACTGACATACTTTTTTGAGCAGAGACCTTGATGGGAAACCCAATGTGCATATAAAAACAGGTTATGGTTAAGATGTCATATCATCATGTATATAGAACACTTGAACCAAAATCTAATACCTTGAAACATGCAATTCTTGTATAGTATGTAAGTACCTATATATATAATATGAATCTTGGAAACAGCTCCAACGATTTTCATTTAATTTAGTATGCAGGGGGTTTCAGGGGCGATAAATCGATTTACTTTTTTTTAATGTTTTTATCTGCAATCAGTCTTCAGACTATGAGCAGGTTTGTTGTTGGCAGTCTGGTTTGTAGGATATTTGCTCCAGCCAGCAATTCTCCTTATATTTGCTTATCATGTTCCATCCAGTTCCATGATATGATTTATCTAGGTTTTATCTTTGGTCAACATTGTTTTATCCGTGTTTTATACCGAGCTAAGCTTGCTCATCCAGGTACCATTAATTATGAGTCCAGGAATATGTACAGTCTAATTCATAATCACACACTACATACTGTGCTGTTTAAATCTGTTGCATTCTTTATTCATAGACATTAAATTGACAAGGACAGACATACATAAGCAGGATGCTAAAAACAGATATCTATGTAATTATAGGATAGAATGTTTGACTCTACTTGTTTTCATACTAAATCAGTGGTTTCATACCTAGTCTCCTGCCAAGCTTCAGCACACGACACCTCTATAGCCTTGACAGTACTAGAGACACATTTCAATGCATCTAGAGGGTTAAAGCAAATCTTTGCACCATTCTTATGAGTCAGCCGCAGAATATTGTTAGGGAACACCATGTCTGGTAAATGAGGGATGGTGAGTTCCTTGGTGTATCTGAAAATGTTGTAAGTTGCAATCGAGTCACAGATTTCTATCATCAATATCACCAGATGGATGCATTCCCTTTGCTGAATAATAGCAGTGCTTATTTTTCTAGTAACTAAAGATGTGTTCTGGTTATGTATGGTCTGTAGATTTTTGTATGCTTTTACTTTTAAAAGGTTTAATTTCCATTTAAAGGATTCATTTAGGTATGCTCATGTGATGTTTGTTTGTGATTTAATCACATAGCAACAACTGGTTTGAATTTGAAATTAAATATTATCAATGACAATACATAACAGAGCTTTAGGTTAAATACATCTTATAGACAGGCACAGCACGAGTCAGTCGAAGGTAGAAACTAGTACTCACACACAAAACTGGCAAAACTGATCATCATCACGTTCACAAACAACCTTCGTGGAGCAGACGCTAGGCAGAATACAGCTCACATCGTACGATATAGTCCACAGGCCAAACTCAATCGATTTAGAGTTGGTCGCAAAACGACCAGAATCTATGAGAAGCGCCTGAAATAACAATAATTAGCTCAATGTTTACAAAAACAATATAGGTGTATCGAAATAAAGTAATGTATTAATACCTCAATATTGTTGAACATGATTGTTTTTTATTATAGCAGGTTCTTGTAGTATAGATTGTCAATACTTATTCTAGTACAAAACTAAATTATAATTCAATCTGAAATACGAATAAATTGGGAAAGCAAAGTGCAAAGCGCAAACAAATACGTACGAGATCTATCAATTTCATTCAATAGCAGAAAGCCGAAAATGAAGAAGACGAGCTATGCGTTATGCAAATGCGTTTAGATTTTTTTTTTTTTTTTTCTTTCTTCGCTCATATGAGCAGGCTAAAGTCTAGAGACCATACTGCCTTGTCTTGCGTTAAATAATTTCATCCGTTTCAAGGGTAAATTTTATGTCTTTCGTAAGTTTCATAAACAATGTTTATGTATTCATCAAAATACTTTGATACGTCTGAACGATTTTTTTTTTTTTTTAACTTGAACAAGTATTTTATTTTGCTAATAATATTATAAAATAGTTATGTACTTACATATTTATTATTGTAAATAAAAAAAAATATTTTTTTTTTGGTTTCCCATTTTTTGTTATTTTTTTTTAATAGTTAATTACTATAATATTCTTTTACATTTATAATTATATTATCTATGTACATTTTGCACATTTTTATATATCTATTAAAATACTAAATAAAAACTTATACAACTCTATATAGGTTGACTCATTCTTAAGTAGCTCCAGAATACAACGCGGGACCAAATCAGGCTCACCATAAATTTGGAGGAGTCCATCTATCAGTACAAGGCGCTGAATACTGAATGATGGACAATCAAAAAATATATGATTTAATGATTGAACTTCTCGTGACTGACAATGCTCACAATCAGAAGAGTCAACCAGCTTTAAGCGATAGAGATGATAGTTCAAACGACAGTGACCAAAGCGCATTCGACAGATTGTAGAATAAAATTTTCTATTTAAGAAAATCTTACTCTTACAAAACCACGGTATAGAATCAATCTGGACATCGAGAGTTGCATACCAGAAACCTTTATTTTCGACTTGCGTATAGTGATACGAATGTCTTCCCCATGCATGACACATCCGTTGTTTTAGGAGACTTACAACGTCTGTGTATGGTAACAAGACATCTGCATCACCACCGCTTTCAATATTAGATGATATGGTATTTGAAAACTTAACTATCGTATTAGCTAGATAATCTGCTTTTTCATTTCCTTCAACACCTTTATGTGAAGGCACCCACACGAAGCTAACATTAATATTTAAATCAAACAACTCCACCCATAGCTGTTTTATTAAGTAAATGATGTAATTAGTGTCAGCATGCAATTTGTTATTTGCCAGGTTTTTTAGAACACTCATGCTGTCACTAACAACAATCCATTTATTGTGTCCCAAGTTACGACTTTTAATATGTTTTAAAGCGCTCAAGATTGCAACAGCTTCAGCTGTGAAAATACTAGCGAATTTATCCATTTTATGACCAACACCAATATTCAAAGACGATTCAAATATGGCAAAAGACACAGCGTTATCGTTTTTGGCTCCATCCGTATAGACAAACTTGTGATCTGTCCATTCAGACAGCATTGTGCACACTTCTTCTTTACTTGACAAAGCATTATCAATTACTACATTAATTTCTGGGAATTTACTATTAAAAGATCCTTCATAGCAAGGTAAGGTATGATTTGCCTGATATATATTTAAATTTTGAAGAAATTGTTTAAAACTCTGAAAGCCCTGAAGCATAAAAAAAGATTTAAAAACCCCTTGGGCTCCGGACAGATTAGTCAAAAGACTATTGCCCGAAACACAATGAAGTTTTAATATAAACCTTTCTTTTAGGTAATTCAAACGAATATTAATTGGTGGAAGCCTGCATTCAATCTGCATAGCATTGATAGGAGTACTCCTAAATGCCCCTGTGATTAAACGCAAACATTTATTTTGAAATGTATTCATTCTATTTACAATTTTTACATCGGCAGCATAACAAACGAAGCCATATTCAAAATGACTACGAACTAAAGATTTGTACAATGTTAATAAAATCTTTGGATCTGCTCCCCAATAAGAGCCTGACAAAGACTTTATTACATTGTGAGCTTTTTGAGCTTTGCAAATGATTTGTTTAGAGTAATTATTCCAGGATAAATTATGGGAGAATAATACTCCCAAGAACTTAACTTCAAGAGACACTGGCAAAGGTGCATTTTTATAATAAATCGCTGGCAAGTTATTAGATTTTTTCCCAAAAACCACTACCTTAGACTTCGACGAATTAACATCAAGATCTAAATAAGAAAAGTATTTTTCAAGTTTTGTCAATGCGTCATTGACAATTTCAGCTACAGGAGCTAAATCTGCTCCCGACGCATAAACAACCAAATCATCTGCAAATTGAAGATTTTTAACATGTGAACCTAATATTAAATTTAAACGAAATATATACAAAATGAAAATTAAGGGTGACAGAATGCCACCCTGAGATACACCTACAGAAGAATATCTTGGACCATAGAGATGTTTATTGTATTTTACAAAAACTTCTCGATCTGAGAAAAAACATTGGATCCAATTTATAATTTTTTCAGGAATGCCTAGTAATAGCAGTTCTTGACAAAGAATTTCAATATTGACGCTATTAAAAGCGCCTGAAATGTCAAAGAAAACAGCGACAAGATGATTGTTTGCAGCCAAGGAATGACATATATCAAGTTGTAATTGACAAATACTCTCCCGAGCAGAACGATTTCTACGAAAACCGAACTGATTGGAAGGTAAAAGTTTGTGATGTTCTACATAAAATTCCAAACGTTGCTTTAGCAATTGCTCAAAAATTTTACCGACACATGAAGTGAGCGCAATAGGACGATAAGATTCAGGGCATAATTTGGGTTTATTGGGTTTCAAAATTGGTACTAAACAGTCAGTTTTCCAATTGTGAGGTACTATATTATTTTGCCAAAGTAAATTTAAAATTTGGAGAAAAATTGTCAAACAGTTTCTATTCATTTTCTTAAAGATTATAAATGGAACTCCATCAAGACCAAAAGCAGTATCCCTCCTAGAGAAAATGGCAGAAGTTAATTCACTATATGAAAAAGAGTCTACAAGAAAGCTATTATTAGAATTTAAATTATTTGATTTAAGTGTTTTCGATTTAGGTAGTACAAAATCAGGAGTATATTTGGATAAAAAATCACAAATCCATGAGTCGTCTTCATATTGAATAGGTTTATAGTAAGATTTATTAAATTTACGCATGAACTTCCATACAACGGTTAATGGAGTGCATCGATTGAAAGTTTCACAAAGAGAGACCCAGCTTTTTTGTCGTTCTATTTTTATTGTAAGTTTCTTATGAGCTCGCAGTCTCTTGAACTCCAAATAGCTTTCTTCTGTTGGATTGAATTTAAAATTTAAATATGCTTCTTTGGATTTCAAAACAGCTGCTGAACATTTTTCATTCCACCAAGGCAGATAAGGTTTTTTACCAGGTTTATTAACACATGACTGTTGACTGTCAGTGTCAGTGACATCGACAACAGAAGAATTTCTGCTTACAATAGACCTATCAACGGCCGTACGCAATACTTTACAAAAATCTAAATAGGAATCTTGCGGACATTCAGTATCCACTATAAAATCAACCAACATTTTATCCATGCAACTACTAAACATTTTCCAATCTGTAAGTTTGTAATTTGGATAGATTGGTAAATGTCTCAAATTATGACAACTAGGATCCGAACCAGTGATATTGTTATTCAATAAAACTTTAACTATTACAGGAAGATGATAGCTTGTGCCGACTGGGCTATCATAAACAGACCAGTCACAATGTAGCGCCAATGATGGCGAAACCAACGACAAATCTAATGCGTTCGGACGCCAGGACAACGAACCAATCGTCGTTGGCAGACCATCATTTAACAAAACTAAGTTATTGTCGTCAATCACTTCCAAAACATCTCTACCACGAGGAGTGTCAGAACTGCAACCCCAGGAGGTATGATGTGCATTGAAGTCTCCTGCAAATATGAATGGACCAGGAATAGACTTGATTAGTGCGTCAAATTTGCTTTTACTAAAGGCTGGACTACAGTTTGTTGGGCTATAAAAACTGACTATGCTCATAACTTTCTTATTAATTGTTACTTTAATACAAATATTTTGTAGTGAGTCATCAAAAAACGTGTTGACTTTAGAATATGCGATACTATTGTGAATTAGAATAGCTACACCATTATGATTGTTTCCACAATCATTACGTTCAATGTTATAATGTTTTATTTTGAATGTTTGGTATGGTTTAAACCATGTTTCAGAAATAATTGCAATATGAATGTTATTTGAATAAAGGAAGTTTGTAAATATATGTTTGTTACTGTTTAGACTTTGTGCATTCCATTGAATAATATTTAAAAAATCCATTATGATGTTGGAGGTAACTTGTTACTTAGAGTTTTTTTTAGGGTATCTCTAATAGACCCTGAATTTATGGGGACATCTTTGTTTGTTATAATTTTAGTGATTGTTTCTATTAAAATATTAATAAAAACTTCAGACTTCATGAGATTATTAACCTGTACATCAAGTGTCCTAGCTGACAATGCTGGGAAAGACTTAGAGTCGAAAAGTTCTGAGTATGTGGCAGATCGAGATTTTATTTTATTTTCTTCTACCTTCTGCTTTTTAATAGGGCAAGCAGCAGATATTGCGATGTGATTGCCACCGCAGTTTGAGCATTTTGCATCTTTAGTTTCAATACTACAGCTTTTGAAGTTATGCGTGCCGGAGCAGATGCTGCAGACCTCTGTGTTGCGACAAAACTTAGCAATGTGGCCGTACCGCATGCACTTTAAGCACTGTTTTACAGGGGGTATGTATGATTTCACTTCATGTCGCCAAGAGTCCAAGTATACATATTCGGGGAGCTGAGTCGACGCGAATGTAACAGCAACCGCTTGGGTTGGCTGGAACGAGACACTACCCTCACCTCGCACCCTACGCATAAATCTTCTGACCTGTATTATATTTTTGGAGCTGCCAATAAGCGAAAAAATTTGCTGATTTGACATCTCAGTAGGAACAGATGTCAGAACACCTGTTACCTCCGTGTCGCCTGCTGGGATGGTGGCTTTTAGCGATAGCTGTTCCAGTAGTTTTTTATTTTGTATAAAAACATTGGCGTTGTTAGATAGGTCAAATGTTATTCCTATCTTGTACCTATTTATTGATCTCAGATGTAAAACTCCAGAGACGCAATGTTCACGCAATGCTTTGGAAAGTTTTAAGCGGTCACGGTCATTAAAAGCAACACCGTCATCAGTGTGCGTCAGGAATACGATGAATCCGTCCGACTTGTTGGAATTATCCGGGTATTTTCGTATGTATCCTTGAACTTTATAAATCTCATACCTGTCCTTTTCCTTACTGTTTTTTTTGACCCCTTGTGGAGATTCGACCGAGTCGGAGTCTGAGGTCGACCCTTCCGACCGGTCTTCATCCGGAGGTGGAGGCTGCTCACACCTCTTCCTCTTTTTCCCCATGGCTTACCGGTACCAGTACTAGCTTTGTATTTTATTTACAACGAAAAAGATTATATATTTACAGAATTACAATTAAATTACAAAAAGATTTCGAGAGTTCGCGCCTTTCCACTTTCGAGGTTCCCGCCTTTTTTTTTTTCAAATGCGTTTAGAATAAAATCCCATAAAAAAAAAGTTAGGCAGAGAAACGAACAAATATTTTCGCGCCGCGCAGAGCTGCTTGCCAGGGTTGAAATCAGAAAATTAAAGAAAATGATCCTACTACTATATACTGATATACCTACTATTTTGACTTAAATTTATATTAATTTAAATCTTTCGTCATTTGTTTAGAATTAAAAGAAAATTGCATTCGTAAGTAAAATTTTGATTTATTATTTTCTTAAATATTATTCAGTCCTGAAAAAATATATACCTAAGTCAAATGATTATTTCAAAATTGAATCATGGCACAAAGTCACCGCTGCTTTATCAGGCTCGTATACAGAGGTCGCTTGCTACAAATGACCTGTTTGCCATTTGGTCTCGCAACAGCCCCCAAAATCGTTGCTTCCCTGTCGAACTGGATAGCAGAAATTCTCAGAGAGCAGGGAATACGAATAGTTGTGTTTTTGGACGACTTTTTGATTGTGTGCCAAGACAGATTGAAGCTTGTCAGACGAGAACGGTACTCAAAACCATGCTAAAGTTAGGTTGGACGGTAAACAACGAAAAGTCTATTCTATCCCCACAAAAGTCGATAGAATACCTAGGTCTAGTTTGGGATACGTGGCTAAACAAAGTTCCTCCCGGAAAAGAAAATATGTGGTCTTCAGGAGTGTGGCGAAATAAACGAGAAACCAAGAGAAACATTGGTTTTATTTAACTGAAAGAATTCCACTAGACAAACCTAATGATCATTCATAACAAAGTATGACAGTTGACACCTTTGGTATTGACAGCACTATGGAGATCGTATACGGTGCGGAGGTCGCATATCACCTCATTCTCTCCCGGTTCAGTTTTCACTCTCACTCCCATCAACCACAAAGTCCGCCAGGTAGGAGGGTAATTTTCGCATTCTAATAGATCTCCTGGGGAGTCCAGTCCGAAGAACTGGTGAGGACGTCAATGGTTATTCTAAACGAGGCGGTGACGAAGGAGTGATATTTTCAGGTGGAGATGTGGAGTTATTTTCAGGTGGAAGGTTATCTTCGGAGGCCGTTTCAAAGTTATCATCTCTGCTATCATCAGTAGTACTGGTGAAGGGGGCCAATTGACGGTTTGATACCGTTGAGGTTTCTCCATTACCCCGTCTTATGAGAGAGTAGTAGGGATTGGTCTCTAGGAGTTCGGCTTCCTCGACAAGAGGGTCCGTTTTTGAAGAGTGGACGTTCTTCTAAACAAGGATCGGTCCTGGCGTGAGCCAAGATGGCAGTGAATCTCCGTTCGGGGATCTTCTAGGGTATATGAAAAGTTTTTCGTGCGGAGTAGCGTTTGTTGCTGTACACAGTAGGGATCGGACACAATGCAATGCGTCCTTCAGTACTACTTCCCAATTTTCCACCGATAATAGCTTTGACCGAAGGCAAAGCTATTATCGGTGGAAAATTGGGTTGGAAGTTGGAAATTGGGACGGAAAATTTGAGTTGAATAGTTCGCCAGAGCGTTCCGTTTAGTCGCTCCACTTGGCCAATACCCTGGGGGTTATAGGGCGTCGTTCTGGACGAGGCTATGTTTGACTGTTGTAGGAATGATTTGAAGTCTTCGGACATGAATGACGACCCTCTATCGCTATGAATGTAGAGAGGTTGGCCAAATGTCAGAAAAAGATCTTTCAGGCAAGTAATGACGGTGGCTGAGGTCATATCCTTACATGGGTATGCAAAAGGAAACTTACTGTACTCATCAATAATCGTATGTACTTGTTGGCTGTTTTAGAAGGCAGTGGTCCTTTAAAATCTATGTTGATCCGTTCAAACGGCCACGTAGCTTTTATCAATTTACCCTCGGCCTTAAGAAACCTCGGTTTTATTTCGGCGCAGATAGGGCACGAGGCGGTCATCTCCTTGACATCATTAGCTGAGTAGGGAAAGTTTTTAGATCTTACCCAGTGATACATTATGGTTACTCCTGGGTGGCAGAGTGCGTTATGTAGTTCTTTCAACTTGTTTATATTCATGTAGGCGCGAGATAGAGCGTCCGCAGCAGCGTTTTCAGTGACTGGTCTATAAACTATATCGTATTTGAAGCAAGACAGTTCTAATCGCCAACGTTGGATCTTCTCATTTTTTATTTTGCTGTTATGATTTTGATTGAACATGAAGGCTACCGATTGTTGGTCTGTTATAAGAAGAAAATGTCTACCAATCAGGTAGTGTCTCCATCTCTTTAGGCTCTCTACTATCGCACAAGCCTCTTTTTCGATTGCGGATTGTTTGCATTCAGAGTTATTCAGTGTCCGAGAGAAAAAAGCAACTGGTCTTCCATGTTGGGTCACCGTTGCCCCTAGCGCGAATTCCGAAGCGTCTGTTTGACTGTAAACATTTCACTGTCGTTAATGGCTACTAGAGCGGCTTCCTTGATATCTTGCTTGAGTTTTTCAAAACACTTGAGCGCATCAGGTGGCAACGGCAAAGTTGTCACGCATGTAAGTGGCTTTATTTTTTTGGAGAAACACGTAATCCATTTAGCATAATGAGCAATCATCCCTAGGACTCGTTTTAGTTCACTAGTTTTAGTTGGAGCGGGAAGCTCTAGAAGAGGTTTTGGTCTTTCCGGGTCAGGACTGATTGTATTATCTTCAACAGTATACCCAAGCAAGTTGATTTTAGTATTATTGAAAACACTCTTCTGTTCGTTTAGAGTTAAATGAAATTTATTAGCGGCGTCCATAAAGCGTTTTAGATTGTGGTCATAATCCCTTTGATCTTTGCCGCAGACGGTTACATCGTCTAAGTAGGCGAACGTTCCTTCTAGTCTCTCTTGCGTTATGATGAAGTCCAGGGTTCGTTGAAAAGCTGCAACTCCATTAGTTACGCCAAATGGGATGCGTGTAAACTGGTACAATTTGCCGCATGCTTCGAAAGCTGTATATATCTTTTCATTTTCTAAGATAGGTATTTGATGATATGCGCTCTTTAGGTCGATTTGGCTGAACACTTTAAATCTCGATACGTTGTTCACGACTCATTCTATATTTGGCAAGGGGAATGCATCCAGATCGGTGAATTTGTTTATGGTCATGGAGTTATCAATGACAAGTCGTTTTCGATGAGCTCCTCTTCCCGCTACGAGGACTTGGGCTCTCCAGGGGGAAATACTTGTTTCAACGACCCCGTCTTCAAATAATTTGGACACTTCTTCTTTTATGAAGTCCTCATCTTCCTTATTGTAGCGCCAGCTTCTCACGGCGATCGGTTGAATGTTCGGTGACAGATTTGTAAATACGGAGGCTGGCGGCACCGAAGCTCGTAACACATTGCATATCTCTAAAGGTTCGCCAGGCCCACCAAGATTGAAATGAATGCTCGAGTGATGTTTGAGCAAGTCATGGCCGACGATTACGTCGGCACAGCGGTTGTCGACAACTAGAAGAGGTGTTTGTTTGTAAGTATGCTTATTCATTGTAATGGTAGCAAAACAGACACCTTCGACAAAAGAAACATTATTGAGAAGCGAGATTGACTGTCTGCTCGCAGGGTTTTTTGTGTAGTTTCATTATGCGAGCTACTTTACCGTTAATAAAGCTGACCGAACTTCCTGTATCAACGAGAGCTTCAGCCTTGTATTCATTGGAATTGTCGCACTCCTAAGGCTCGAAGGAGAGGCAGCAGAAATAGCTCCACTGTAGAGTTGGTCGTTGTTAGGAGTCGTAGGATCTTCAATCGTCGTGGAGTTCAAGTTAATATTGCCCGATCTACAGACGCTTGCGAAGTGTTCTTTTTTTGAGCACTTTTTGCAGGTGGCTTTGTTCACTGGACATCAGAACCTGGGGTGAAGACTCCCGCCGCAAAAAAAACAGGATTTAGCCGGAGATGGCGTGGTCGGAGTGGCTTGAAAAGTTCGTGACGATGAAACTACCGCTTGATTTTCGGATTCCTTGTCCCGTGAACTGCCTTGCGATATGGCGGTAAGTTGCGGAGAGTTGATACCAATAGCAACTGCATCCTTCTCCGCTGTTTCCATAGCTACGGCTTGAATAAGGGCTTCTGGGAGAGTGAGTTTAGAGTTTTCTAGTAACCACTCGCGAATCCATCGTGATAGTAAGCCGGATATGAGAGCACTACGAATCGCTTGGTCTTCATGCTCTTGGGCTTTGACGTCTTCAAATTTACAATCTTTCGCGGAAAGTCTGAGAGCTCTAGCATAGTCAGAGATCGTTTCGTCGGCTTGTTGCTTGCGATTAAAGAGAATGTGTCGTGCTAGGATAGTATTTTTCGGTTTGACATAGATGTCTTCTAGAACTTTTATCGAATCTTTATAAGTGGAGCATGTTTTGATATGCTTGTAAATCGATGCCGATAAATGGTTAACTAACAGCTTACACTTAAGTGAGTCTGGTACATCTTCGGAAATCTCTTCTACTAAGAAGCTTTCGAATGTCGATTTCCAATGTAGCCATTTTGCATCGGCGTCCGCGACATCAGGCTCGATGTCAAACTTATCGGGTCGTAGATATCTTGATAGTGAAGGCTTGCTTAGTTTTTCGTCAAGCATTTTTCAGTTAAATAAATTGTGGTGAAATAAACGAGAAACCAAGAGAAACATTGGTTTTATTTAACTGAAAGAATTCCACTAGACAAACCTAATGATCATTCATAACAAAGTATGACAGTTGACACCTTTGGTATTGACAGCACTATGGAGATCGTATACGGTGCGGTGGTCGCATATCACCTCAAGGGGACCATCTCAAAATTACTCAAATGAAAAAATGATACACTCCGAGAAGTGCAGAGCATTGTAGGAAGCTTAAACTTTGCCCGACTAGCCGTCCCACAGGATCGCCTGAATTTTCGTCATCTTTTGACTCATTGCAACAGCCTCCTACCAAAACATCCAGAGATTCCCAAGATTCCCTAGTGTCGGGAGTCATCTCCTGATACTAGGAGGAACTCAATTGGTGGATAACAAACTGCCAATTGTCTTCCAAACTCCATCCTCCAGCCATAACGCATTTTCTAACAACGGGTGCAGCTGACTCGGGTTGGGGTGCCGAGTTGAACGGAATACAAGTGGGGGGCGATTGGTTAGACGAAGAAGGGCGGTTTCATTCGAACTAAAAAGAGATGTTGACTACACTCAAATGTTTGTCCCGATTCGGTCCTTTTCTGAGTCATTCGTCAGTGCGACAACAAATCTGGCTACAACAGATTTGTTGTCTGAGGAACGAAGGGGGAAGTCGATCGACCTGAACTGATGAATCTGACCTATCAGATGTTCGAAATATTAGGTCTTTTCGACATTTACTTAGTTCCACATCACATTCCGACCATCACATGACGACCTCTGTGTCGCAGTGGGCCAAGTTCTGGCTGAGACGCAGAAGGTTGCGGGCTCGATTCCTGCCACGGGACAAATGTTTGTATGATTTGCAAGTATTTGTCTCGGGTCTGGGTGTTTCTATGTATAATATGTATGTATTTAAAAAAAAAAGTATATAAGTAGTATATCAGTTATAGGGTACCCATAACGCAAGCTCTGTTTATATGGGGCCAGATGCTGGGCCAGTGAAACGTCCGACATTATTTAATAGTTATTTATTTATTCCGGGAAGGTACAACAGTGTGGCCTTTCTCCAAAAATCGCACTTCCAGAGTGGCACCTAATTTCCACGTTGACAAAGGTGGTGTTCGCAAAATGGGGCGCTCCGGAAGTAGATCTGTTCGCGTCTGCGCGAGACAGGTGGTATCAAGGTATGTCAGCCTGGATCAACGAGATCCTGCAGCGTGGAAACACAACGCATTAGCTTGAGAGTGAGAGTTCCAGCTAGCTTGGGTGTTCCCGCCTCCAAACTCGATACTGAGAGTTCTCATGCATCTCAATCGAGCAAAAGGTATATTTCTCATAGTAGCACCGAAGTGGCCCCAGGCGTTTTGGAGGGCAGATCTCAAAGCACGAGCAATAGCACCACCATTCACAATTCATCGCTTAGAGACCGTCTTGATAGACCTGTCAACAGGTCATCCTCCTCCGAAGGTAAAAGATTTGACGCTAGAGGTTTGGAAAAGTGGGGATGGTCTCGGGCTGTAGAACTTTGGTCTAATCAACAAAAAACTTTACTGCGAGCGGGATGACGTAAATCTACCCTCAATACTACAGACCAGCCTGGTAGCTCTGGGTTAAGTGGTGCAGAGAGTCGGCAGATCCGGTTACAAACCCCTCGGGTTCTGAATTGGCAAGGTTTTTGGCTGATCTTCATCTAAATGAAGGTTTGGAATACAGAAAGATTTTAGTCCATAAGTCGGTAGTGTCTACTTTATGTAGCACAGAGGATAGTTCACGTCTTAGCAAATATAAAAGTCTATATCCTCTAGTCATACTAAACGGTGCCCAGACAAGTGTATGGGATACTAGTATCTTGATCTCCTCGTTATCAAAAAATTGTAGTTAAGTTTTATAGAAAATAAATTAAAAAGGCTAATAAGAATTCAATTAGTACTTCTTTGAGGGCATATTTTGAGCCAGCAGAATAATTTAAATTATGTGTGTAATATAAATCATTAATTCGATACCTAGTAAGATATTGTGATGCATTAGATTTATTAATGGTTAAAGATAATTTATAGTAATTTGTATTAAATCACATTGGCGCCCTGTTCACCAGGCGAGAAAAAACACTGTCTCAATATTGTTTAAAATCTTGACACAATGAAAATCATCATTAAGGTAACAACAACAAAATACCTAGGAATCATGATTGATCAACGTTTGTCCTGGCATGCTCACATTGAACTGCTGATGAATAGAGTACGTAAATTAATCTGGATTTTTAAAATTTTACGTCATGTAGCATCAAGAAACCTAATAAACCAAATCTACAGATCTCTAGCAGAATCGATTCAATGTTATTGTATACCAGTCTGGGGAGGAGCTACTAAGATGGATGGCTTAGATCTAAAAGTCAATAACTCCATTTTACAGTTTTTTGGGTACAGGCCATTTAGTGAAAAAAAATATTTAGATATAAATTAATAAGGTAAACATGCGAGTTTTTTTTATATGTTATAGGCTTACACTATATACTGGCATAGGTACTCAAAGTTATAATATGTTATAATATATTAACTCTATGGTCTCAAATTAATGATTTTGTTAATGGACTTCGAAGCGCTTGGAAGCGAAAATCTTCTCTTTTTTTCAGTAGTGTTTTCGGCTCCCTCAAATAAATCCAAATAAAATTTCTTCTCTTCCGGTATTTCTTCTTGCGTATAAAAATTACCTTAATTCTGTAATACGTTACTTCTTTAATTTGTTATGTTAACATCTTATTCAGAAAAGCAAGAAAATATATCTTATTTAGGTACATCTTCCCGCTTTGCATCACTATAAAACTTATCATCGGATACCATTTCTCCCGTTATTTCATTTAACCTTCATGGTTTTTTCTCATTTCTTTGTTGTTAGACGTCTCGTTATTCATTAGGTTTGTGTTAGCCTGTGAACTAACACAAACCTAATGTGAACTGTGAACTTTGAAAAATAATACCTAGATTATTGAGGGTAGTTTATAAAAAAGTTAAAAAACCAAACTTTAAAATGACAATCAAGTAGATTTAGATATTAGCGGTTAATTATAAAAACTAGCTGCCTCGGTTCCACGTGAACTTCGACGTGTTCTATGCGGCGATATATTTGATGTGCATTTTGAATGGACACTCCAGTCACATTCACCAGAGAAATAATTATATGAATCATCGTCATCAACATAAAATAACTCACAATCATTGTTAAGTATGAAAAAAAGATCGATTAAGATTTTAATGTTCTACGACCACTCTACGACTAAACGACGAAATCAAAACACAACTTTTTTGAAAAAAATACGGTACTTACCGTTAAGTTATGTTAATTCTCATCCATGACGACACATAAACTCAATCACATTCACCTTCTTTTATATTTCAAAAGTTTTAAAATCAAAGTGGAAACATTTTGATTTAAATTTCAAATTTGTAAAAAAAGATCGCAGGTATTGGGATTTACATGAAAACATAAAGGAGTTAGTTACTTCTTATAATTATAACAATGATTTAGAGATTTTTTCCCTAAAATTTGTCCTGAGTGTGGTAAATGTAACATAATCTTAATAGCTGAACTGAATGGATTAAGGGATTTTAGGCATTGAGAAAACCCCACTTAGATACATCTTAGAGAAACATCGATATAGACCAATCGATAGAGAAAAAAATTAAGATTATTTTGAACTGGTAACATGAAAACAGCAAAAAGTGGACCTAGTGAATTGCAGATCTAAGCCATCCAATTTGACTGTGGAGAAATTGACAGTGATAATGATTGACTAGGCCACAGAGTAAATATTCTCGTAGAATTATCGACTGCTGCAACTGAACTTGCAGGTCATTTGCAGGTCTCAATCGATTGCTATCTCGAGTATAATATCAATTTGGTAAATGCTCGAAATACGCGATGTAGTAATGCACAACAATGAATAGGCTTGAATTCCATTGATAATTATTACATAGGTTATTTTTTAATTAATTTCAACTTTTCAACAACAAAAGAAATTAATTCGAAAAAATACATACACATTGACATTGGTGAAAAAAAAACTACTAGTACTAGTAGGTGCTTTCTAGTTACAGAAAATTACTCGTTTTATCGGGTATTAACTCTAAACTTACAAGCTGTGAGGGAGCTAAACTCAAAAATAAACAATGACAAGTTTAATGTAAAGTAAAATGTATGTATGTAAAATGTAACCTATGAAAGTAGGTACAGTAAAAAAAACTCGCCTGAGTTCAAAACGAGTTTGATTATATCTAAGTTGGTTGTATCTAGGGTAAAGATAGGTATATACAAAATTTACTTACAAGGAAGTTTTCACGTTTCTAAACTCAAGACGATCAAAATTATTTATTTGTTGCGAGGAAATCGCCTAACCTTAATATATAAATCCTGGGCAAATTTGAGCTATTTGCCTTAATAGAGATTGGTTCCATTGTTAGAGTATAGTGGAGTCGATAAATCAAACGTAAAAGAATAAAAAATCAATCTAAATGCGTATTCACAACAGCAAAACAAAGTAAATGACAGTATTGACAGCGGAGTCTACCTAAGCGTGACGTCATGAGCTGTGATTGGCGTTTCAGTCAAAATGGCCGATTGCAGTATATTATTGTTTTATTTTATTGAAAATCTTAATAATCTGATTGTTTTAAATTAAACTAAACTAGTGTTTTCAATTTTTTATATATAATTTTCTCCTAAAAACATTATATCGAGCATTTTATGATACTGTCGTCATGCCTATACTAGAATACTGTAGGTAGTTTAGATTATTATACTTTTGGAGGCAAGTTAAAAAGCAAGTACGTATATTCTAAGCAGATATAATCTGTTAATATGTCCGATATACATTTACAACCAAAAAACACTTTCGTTCATATAACTCGACGCTGGATGCCTACACATTAGAGTATTGTATGAAACTACTGTTTCATACAACCGTGCACTCCTTGGCGGGACGTATAGCAAGATGGAACGTGTAAAGGGCCTTTTAGAAGGCTGATGGCAATGAGCGGAGAGAGGGGACGAGTAGAGTGAGATGGGAAGGGAAGGGAAGATGTCAAAAAAATCAATATGGCCGACTTTTACCGGTTGGTTTGTCTGATTCTGTTTTGATTTGATTATATCAACTCCTTGTTACATAAAACATCGTGTATTTGTTAAATTCATATTTTTGTGTACAATAAGTTAATTATGGAAGCACTTATACCAGTTATCAACAAATTACAAGACGTGTTCAATACTGTTGGAGCTGATGCCATCCAATTACCTCAAATCATAGTTTTAGGAACTCAGGTAAAATATTTTTAATAATTTTTGCTATTTATTTGATATACTCTTCAATAGAAATACGTTGAAAGGTGATATGATATATATCGTGCTATAAATAATTGAAATGGTTATGTAAAGATGCCAGTTGGGTTCTTTGTCCTCATTTATTTCAATGAGACTACCCTGTCATTGAATAAAGGCCAACCTATTCTGTCATTTTTTGATGTTGCTCACCTAAGATGAGGTCAATGTATCTTGGTCACAGTAGGCATGTAGCACAAGTCTGTCGCCCAACATCATGCTGCTGACAAGCATAGATGAAAAAAGAAAAAATGTTGAGCATATTACATTTCACTTTCTACTTGTACATTAATTATTATTAAAAGGATAATCATCTTGCATGTCACTAATTAGCCGTTTGTTTATAATTTCATCATGTGCTTCAGATAATAGCCAGTTTTCTATGGTTTTACAAAGACTTTGTATCTTTTTCACTTTCAAAAGGCTTTGTAACTTTTGCAAAAGATTAAAAGACAGTTCAGTGCACTATATACAGTTATACATTTTATGTATCTTTGTTGTTGTTTTGTTCCAAAAGAGTTCTGGCAAGAGTTCTGTTATTGAGAGCCTTGTGGGACGGTCATTCCTCCCTCGTGGTCCTGGCATTGTAACCCGACGCCCACTGGTTCTTCAGCTAGTGTACAGCCCTAAAGATAGCAAGGAGCATCGTTCAGCTGAAGAAGGTAAGATTATTTAAATCACATTCTTAAATTCCAATAAAGTTGGTGCTTCATTGGAATAGACTAAAATCTCTTAGAACAAAGTAAGTAATGTACATCAAACATGAAATTAAAAATGTATAATTTTCTTGTTATGTACATTCCTTTATTTTCATGCAATATTGTTATTCAATTCACAGTTTCACATAATTATAATTAATTGATAAATCACATCATTCATCATTAAAATATGCAGAATACCAAAATTTTTCAAACAAATTTTACATTTACCTACCTACTCTATTGCTTGTTAATCCTCTGCTGAGTAATGTATTACATGCTATACCTAAATTTTTTCGTATTTTTGATGTTATTCACAGAAATGTACAGATATACAATAATATAAAACACAATGTAAAACAGTTCAGCTATCTAAGGATCGCTCAAAACGATCTACAGATAGCTCAACTGATCCAGATCATTGCCAGAGATTGGCTCCCCTAAGACACTGGCAGTATTTGATTGCTTAGCAAACAATTTTTTTCAGATTTATCCATACTAAAATTATAAATTTACAAGTATGCCTTTAGGTGCCACTACTTAAGCAAATCCACAGGCAGCAGTATATCAATCAATCAATCAGTAAAAAAAGTCTAAATCTGACTCATGATAAGAGTATTTTTAAATTACTCATGATCTAGTTTTTTTATTGTAATCATTATTCAAGGTCACAAAAGTGCATTCATCCATTGTTCTTCCTACTATTGTGTTGTTACCAATTATACACATTCCTTCGTAAATAAAAATTGGTTCTCATTGCCTTTGTTATGAGTAAGTCAGTAAGTCATATCAGTTACTTGATAAAATGTCACTGAACACATAAACAATAGAGTTTATTGAATGGCATTATTTATAGAATGTAACACTCATTATGCTCTGAACTTAGAGAATCTTTGGATGGTTATTGATCTATTACTATAATTTTTACAATAGACTGTAATGAATTATGACCGGCCTTTCAGTTCATTTGCTTTACCTTCCACTCTGTGGGTTGTAGGGATTCCCTCCCAGTACAAAAATGTTTGTTCTGTGCCTGGGTGTTATAAAGTATCAGTACCCGGATGACCAATGCTTGGCTTGGTATAAAACACGGATAAAACGCCATTTTCTAAAAATGAAACCTAGCTAGATCGATTTATCGCCCCGAAAGCCCCCTGCATACTAAATTTCATGAAAATCGTTGGGAAGAAACCGTAATTACTTGATTGACTTCAATCTACATTAATTTTTGATGCGAAATTTGGCGACATTCGTCGAAGATCAGTCATTGATATAAATCTGTGCTGTTATTTTATACCATAGACCAGGTTCAATCTTTTTATCATTGAACCTTGAAGGTTGTAGACTAGGGTAGAATTTAAGGTTGTAGACTGCAAGAACACGAATAGGTACATAGAGTGGCACAAAGATGCTGCGTGCATTGCAATCTAACAAAATTAAAGAGGCCACCGTATAAATGTTTACTAATCATCAATGATCTAAATACATATTGGTTAGTCATGAAAATGTAGGTACTTACTGTGCTGATGTCATTGAGTAGTTAGTTTTTGGAACTAGAAAAATAAAAATATAATTAATATTATTTAGGATATTCATAACGATTAATACTTACGGACCACAAGCAGCCTAGCTATTTGTATCTAAATGTTTCACATCTTGCATTCTTACGGGATAAAAGTCGTAGGTAGGTACCTATCTTTTGAAACTATCATAACATACCTATATCTGACTATAATTTGATGGAAATTTAAAGTAACGTAGTAATGTGTGTATATGTGTGTGTCTTTCATTAAATATTATTGTATTGTTTTGTATTACAGTTGTGATAGTTTGTTGTAGAGATAATGCTTTTGTCCCAATAGCTCTGCGAAGCCAGACTACTGAGACATCATGGAATCCAATATCTCAGCTTTCGCATTCTATGTTTACTTCAGGTTCGTATTATGAGCTCTATTTATATGTCTGTAGATATCATTTTGCTTGTAAATTAAACTATGGATGCTCATAAAATGTATAATCTGAATATTAATGAAGACCTTTTCAGTTTTCGAAATCCATCACATATGAAACGTTTCGTTCTTGATTAGTTCTCGATCTCATACACATCTATTCCATCAGGTCTATTCTTATATCCGCTATAGACGTCTCAAAAACAGTTAAGTTCGTTAATGGAGACGCCATGCGCCATCGCATCATCCACATTACCTGGTATGATATGGAACCCATACCATAAGCGAGCCTTCTAATCGCGGTATAAGAATAAGAAATTACGAACGTATCTACAAAAAATAAAAATCGTACACCGTGAAATGGCGAGAGAGAATTTCTGACCATAAAATTACTGTGTGATGTATTGTTAAAAGACAAACATCACTTTGTACAAATTATTGGGTAGGTATACATAGGTACATACGAGTTCTTGGTGCAAAACACTAACCGATGACACCCTACCATTAATACTGATTCTACCGTGGACATAGAATAAGTGAATGAGTTTGTTTCTCATGTTACCACAGCATTGAACTCCCTATCCCTTGCTCCAGGTACAGTAAACCTAGAAGAATGGGGCAAGTTCCTACACACGAAAGACAAGGTCTACTCAGACTTCGATCAGATCAGACAGGAGATCGAGCGAGAGACCGACCGCATGGCCGGCAGCAACAAAGGGATATGCCCGGAGCCGATCAGCCTAAAGATCTTTTCAACGCGAGTTGTGAACCTGACATTGGTAGACTTACCTGGTATTACCAAGGTTTGTAGCTACCCTAAGGTCATCCTAATTATTTCCATCAGCCGTTATAACAATCCTTTTACACAATCCGTCCATCTTTTATTGGGCCTACCTATGTCCATCCACATTCATAGTAACTCTATTTATTTATAATCTAGCTCATACTACCCTTAGGTATATTTTACTTAAGCCCGAGCTCTATTAGATAAAAACATCCCATAGTTGCATTAACATCCATCATTTGAAATCTCTATAAAAATCTGAACTGAATTCTTTTCTAATAGAATTGCTGAATGTTTATAGGAACCGGCTTGGTCTATATACGTTTGCCATAGTCATGGCGATGGCTTTGATGGCTTTTAACACAACACAGCGGGCAATAAAGCGTACTACCCATCTGATAGTAAATAGTTACACATGCATTACTAGGCATACTTATTTATATTTGCCTAGTAGTTTTACATGCTTTTGTTTGCTTTAAACTTAAACTCAGTAATGATACAACCTGCTATGTGTATACTGCTGAAGGCAGAATAACTGGCGCTCTAGTGGTAGGTACCCAATAAGGGCTGATCCTCAGAAAGTGAGATGAATATTTCAGGTGACGCCATCATCTCACTGGAAAGGATCCTTTTTTCACCTGAATTTTTATTATTTTTTTATTAAAAATTAAGAGGTCAAAGTCAAAACATTATTCAATAAAATCACAAGGACCACTTTGAATCGTCTTCTTACACGCTAGGGAATCTAGGTGTCGGTTCCTCCTAACCCCAGTTTAAAAAGAATCCGGCAAGAAACTCTTCTGGTCTTAACACTGTTTTGTATGATCCTTGCCAATTTTGTTACGATTCGAGTCGAGTTGGAACAGTTGGTGACTAGCTCACACAAATTTACTCCATAGGTCGCGATAGGTGACCAACCAGAGGACATCGAGAATCAGATCTCGAAGCTGATAATTAAATACATCGGCAACCCCAACTCCATCATTCTTGCGGTGACGGCTGCTAACACGGACATGGCTACCAGCGAGGCCATCAAGATGTCCAAGGAAGTGGATCCTGACGGCAGACGCACCCTGGCGGTGGTCACCAAACTGGATCTCATGGATGCAGGTACTTACTGATTCCTAGGCCATGACAGGGGACATAAGGAAGCTTGTTAATTTCACAACTGACTCATACGAAGAAAAAACGAATCCTTATAATTCTAATAAATAATAATATTAATTCTGGACATTTGACAAGCGTCATCTAGCTCCTAGTCATCTTCTCCTAGTTGCAGTGGGCCTAGGCCCGGCTGAAATGCTAAAGGTTGCGAGTTCGATTCCCGCCGTGGGACAAATGTTAATACGATCTGCAAGTATTTGTCTCGGGTCTGGGTGTTTCTATGTATAATATGTATGTATTTAAAAAGAAAATGTATATATGTAAGTAGTATATCAGTCATGTGGTACCCATAACACAAGCTCTGCTTACTTGGGCCAAATGATGTTGTGTGAAATGTCGGGAATTATTATTACATATTATCTACATTTATGCCGTGGCAGGAATCGAACCTGCAACATTCTGCGTCTCATGCAGGCTTGCAGGCACTGCGCCACAGAGGTCGTCAATTTTGCTGTCCATATACCACTAATTGGTTACAAATATTTTGCTGTGTGATTGTGTGGAACATTAGAACAATTTTAATAGAATCGAATAACTTTCTGGCTTGAATACCTCAAGCTTACGCAATTAATGTCATCATTGCGAAGTTACATTGATTGATTTTACACTTCTCTTCAGAAGAAACGCGCTATAATACCGTTAGATTATCTCGACCACGACGATATGACGCTCTGATAAAAAATACTGATTACTGATAGACAAAACGAAAATATGCTGCAATGATAATACAAAACCAATAAGCGTTTTGTTCATTGAATTGATTCATGATTCGTTACTACTTCCTATTTTAATTAACTTCTTACTTACGATCTTACTAATATTATTAAAAAAAAGAAAATGCCAGACATTTCACACAGCATCTATCTCTGCAAAGTAAGCAGAACTTGTGGTATGGGAACCACATGACTGATATACTACTTAGATACTTTTTTTTTATATTTACATACATTATTATATATTATAATTTTCACTCAAAACGGGATATTTACCATGATATGTTAGATTATCTCGTAATCATGGCGCATGCAATTGTGCCGAAATATCGGGAAGCAGAAAAACTAATATATCATGGTAAATTCATGATATTATGGTATCGTTTTGAGTGAAAATTATGTCCAAAACCATAATAGTTTTAGAAGTTATATTATATATTATTATATATATTTATTATTATATATTGCGAAAGTGTTTTTTCTTTGTGGATCAATCACACTGAAACTGATTTGGAAACAAGTTATAGAGTTTGTCTATGATCTGGAAATGCATAATGATACTTCTTATGTAGGTACTACGCGTGCGAAACCCCAGGCTAGTTTAAAATAAATAATAATGTTTCAGTAATCTATTGATTATATAATCAACTAGCGACCCGCGCCGGCTTCGCACGGGTGCAATGCTGATACTAATTATACTACAGAATGGTTATCCCTAAGAGATAGCCATATACCATCGCGGACTTTTTTGTAGACCTTTTGAGGGTGTACAATACTGTAGTACATTATTTTGATCTATCTCGTAGGGTTCAGCCAGCGTTTGCAATGTAAGCGTAAAAAAATGTGTTTATTTACGACACCACATAAGAAACCTCTAAAATTTTCAGTGTTTCTCTACTATATTAGGCATGTTTTATACATATAAACCTTCCTCTTGAATTACTCTATCTATTTAAAAAATATCAAATCAAATTAAATAACTCTATCTATTAAACAGCATCAAAATCCGTTGCAAAGTTTTAAAGATCTAAGCATACAACGGGACAGACAGACAGCGGAAAGCGACTTTGTTTTTTTTTTTGTAATGATGAAGTATATTTTATTAAAAACAATCGCAAGGAAAACACCTGTGGTAACATGTCGTTGAACCTAAAAAGTTTGAAAGCATGTTCCAAGTGAAGGAGCCTCTGAGACACATTTAAATTCGTTCACCACACTGGCTCAATAACTAGTGACACTAAAAGAAGACATGGATTATTTTGAATCATCTTCTTACATGCTAGTTGAATCAAAGTGAAAAAAAAAAATATTCTATACAATCACAAGGAACACCTTGAAATCTCTAGGTGCTTGTTTTTCCTTATCTCAGTTCAAGAAGAATCCGATAATCGAATAACGGTATTTTTTTATATGATCCTTACAAATTTTGTTACGGATCCCGAGTCGAGTCGAAATATATAAATCCTAGCTGCCTTAAGTTAAACTATTTCCGAATATTTTCGGCACCGGCCTTACATAAATTCACCAATATCGCTCGGTAGCGTGGCCACAGACCATCAAATAATACTTATCTATACCTGGCTATGTCATGGTACAATCAAACCTCGCCTTATACAACAGCAAATCAACACAATAGCCGATCGCATCATCCGATCCGACGATTCACCTTTCCCGTGGTGAAATCAAAACCAGGCTGTTGTATCAAAGTATCCTATTGTATCATTTGTGTCAATCTCAATAAACTATGGACAGAGTTTACCAATATCTTGACAAGTGGTTAAATAGATTCTTTGGACAAGAACGCTTAAAGTTTTTATACGCCAGTAGCATAACATTACTGTGCTAAAGAACAAGGAACCTTTATAGTTTGCCATGTCCATATTATTTATCTGCATTCTGTGTCTCACTACTGCTTCCCGCATTTGAACTTCATATTTTCTGTTTTAAATTACCTACACATTCACTAACTGTATTTATTTTTTGATAATTGGAAATTGGATTTTTACAATAAAAAATCTAGATAATTTTATAGCAAAACATTATTTTTCGTTGTTAATTAAGCCCTATACAAACGTCTCTCAACTTCTGTCAAAGTTAATCATCTATATATGTAAAAGAAAGTCGTGTTAGTTACACCACTTATAACTCGAGAACCGCTGGACCGATTTGGATGAAACTTAAAATGAATATGGTAAGTAACTTGGATTAGGATATAGGCTATTTATTATCCCGGAAAAACAACGGGAACGGGGCCGGCGAAGCCGCATGAGGCCGCTACCGCCATCTATCAGTATTTATCCGTAACTTTGTTAATCTCTGTAATTATTACAATAATTTGAATAGGTATCTTTTTTTAATTGCGATATTAGTACCTTAATTATTGTTAAACTGTAATCGTTCAAAGAAGTGGGCACGGGTCAGCTAGTTTTTTATAATAGTGCCTTCCCGTTTAGTAAAATAGTAAAAAATAGTGACAAGGCAATAAGGTAAGGCCGTGAAAGTTACAACAAATTAAAAATAATAATTATACTCCTTATCGAAAACAAGCCAACAGTTTCCGAACAAATCCGAGCTCGCGTGATGTCACAGTGTTAATTTAAACTTATATTTACATGCAGTAGTAGATACAGTGTTTTACGTTTTTCACTGATTCATTATTGTTAGTATCGTCAATATATTTAGTCAATATATTTACCGTAATAAATTTGTCAATTTTTATTTAGAAATTTTTCGAAGACAAGCACAATAACTTATAAGGTTGTTAAACCTTAAAAGTTATTGTGCTTGTGTACGATAAATTTATAAAAAAAAATTACAAATTCAATTCATTTTTATACGTGCTTGTGTACGAATAATACAAAAACAACTCCCGAAAAAATGTGTTTGAATGTGCCACAAAATGCTGAACGTCGAATCCAATGATTTCAAGCAGTGCTCCGAATAAAGCCTAAAACGACATTATTTTTAAATTATAGCCTTGTCACCGAACATACACGTGAAGTATTAAAAAAAATGTATATAAGTATGTACTAAATCTGTCATTGAAAAAAATTTATTGAAAAAATTGCAGACTAATTAACATTATTTATAATAAGAATGTTCTAAATAATATAAAAAAATCTGGAATACATAAATTATTTTTGTGGCGTTGTAGTTTTCTAAAGTCTTGGCACCACCAATTATTTGTAATACTATCTCTATCAAAGTTGATCTGTAGCCAGGCCTTGGACTGTGGCCAGGCCCAAGGCCTGGCTGAGACGCCGAAGGTTGCGGTTTCGATTCCCGCCGCGGGATTAATTTTTGTATGATCTGCAAGTATTTTTCTCGCGTCTGGGTGTTCTTATGTATAATTGTTAAAAAAAACAAAAAGTATATCAGTTATGTAGCACCTATAACATAAACTCTGCTTTGGACCTAGTCGATGCTGTGTGAAATGTCTATTTATTGATTTATTATTCACCAATATTGTTTTATGTATTAATTATTCTGTACAATTGGGTACTATATTATTATAATTATTTCAGGCACTGATGCAATCGATATTCTATGCGGACGTGTGATCCCAGTGAAGCTGGGTATCATTGGTGTTGTGAACCGATCTCAGCAAGACATCATTGACAAGAAAACTATTACTGATGCATTGAAAGACGAAGCGACGTACCTACAGCGGAAGTATCCGACCATAGCGACTCGGAATGGAACTCCGTACTTGGCCAAGACATTGAACAGACTGCTCATGCACCATATTAGGGATTGTCTACCGGAATTGAAGGTAAACTACTTTGCAAAACATTGTCTTGTGCTGAAATATAAATAAATAATGCCGGTCATTTCACACATCATCATCTGGCCCTAAAGTAAGCAGAGCTTGTGTTATGGATATACTACTTACATATATTTTTTTGTTAATGCATTCATATTATACAACTTGCTGCTTCTCAGCCGGACTTGAGTCCACTGCACCACAGAGGTCGTCATATAATTTTTAGACTACTGCTAATTTCTTTATATCCTGAGTAAGTAGAGATTTGAATGGCGATTATGAAACTCTTGATACAATCAATGTATATCAGTTTCGATTAGCATTAGATAGGCATGGATTGGTATTTTGTATGTTCGGTTTGTATCTCATTTTCTATTCATATCACAGCATTACTTACAATCAACATCAACCTTTATTTGCATGAATTTAAGTATTGTATGAGTCCTCTAAACAGATGACTCATACAATACCTTGTAAGCACAAGCGGAGATTAGGGGTTAGATAGTGATGTGAATTTATTTATTACATAGAAATTAGAACAGATATATATGTATGGGAATTTATGGGACTGGCACCAATACTCCTATAGATCACTTCAATAAAAAAGTATTACTGGTTTCAACCCATATTAACCCATACATTTTTCTTGTCAGGATTCATATTTTGCATCTTTATTAAAACCTTGAAATTTCTGCGCTCCTGATACTTTACTTAGAAACGTATTAGTCTATTCGTTTTATTTTAATAAAACTTTCGCGTTTCGGTATGTCTAAAGCTACCTTCTAACTTGGAATTGTTGACAGGCAGGATAAGGAATAATTCAATCATTTCAACTTATGTTTTTTATCGCTATGAGGCGCATGCGTGTCGGTTTATAATCTGAAATCAAGCAGCCATAATAACCAAAGCTTTGCTTACATTCGTAAATTTAGAACTTATTCTTATCATTTTAGTGAGTTTCACATAATCGGCAGGATCATTACGTAAAAATTCAACAAACAAACTCTATATTGTTTTGACAATATATATATTCAATTTAAGAACAATATATATAATATATTGTTCTTAAATTGAAATCTTAGTCTTCTAATCTTAGTCGTCTAATCTTTAGTTTCTATTATTGTTCTTAATAGAAACTAAAACTGAAGTAGGTAAGTTGGGACTACTTAAGCATGTAAGAAGCTCCATTCACCATCTGAATGCGTTCACAAATATTATTAAAAATATTTGAACGAAATATCTTACAAAAACTACTTGAAACTAAATAGTATTTTGCTCATATTCTTAAATAGGTAACACATTTTTTTTTATTTTCTTTCGTTCATCATAATCATCATCATATCAGCCTTTATGAAGTCAACTGCTGGACATTTCTTTCGTTACCATGGTAATAATGCCAATTTAATATTTTTGAAGCAGCTATGTTTGTTAGAAATAACCCAGACTTATTTTTAAGGCTTTCTGATGTTGTGGTTCGTACGAGACGAGATGACTATAAAGTCTGTGTTCGGGACTCAAAAACTACAATGATGCGCAATAGTATTTTCTGTACGGCTCCTTTCATTTATAATAAGATCCCTAAGTCTGTAAGAGAATTACCGCATATAATGTTTCAAAGAAAGCTCAAAACCGTACTCGCAAACAAATGTTATTATACATTAGATGAATTTATGACCGATAAAAATATAATCATTTAGTTTTAGTTTATAATTATTTAGCATGCATGACCATTTATTCAATTTAATTATTCATAAGTTATTGTTGTATTAAAGACATTGCATGCCTCAATAGGGTAGAATACATTGATCTACTATTTAATTATAACTACATCTATTACACAATGTACTTCAAGCAATAAATGAACTTTGAACTTTGACAATAGTAATCTTTTGTTTCAGGTGCGCGTAAACGTAATGATCTCCCAGTTCCAATCTCTCCTCAACTCCTATGGGGATGATGTATCGGACAAGTCTCAAACTCTGCTGCAAATCATCACCAAATTCGCGAGTGCATACTGCTGTACCATTGAGGGCACAGCCCGGAATATCGAGACGACTGAACTGTGTGGAGGGGCCAGGATCTGCTATATCTTCCACGAGACCTTTGGAAGGACCCTGGATTCTATTCATCCTCTAGTCGGTGAGTATTTTGCCGATCTCTGTGGCGCAGTGGGCCAAGGTCCACGGTGAGACGCAGGAGGTTGCGGGTTCGAGTCCAGCCGCGGGACAAATGTTTGTAGGACCTGCAAGTATTTGTCTGGGTCTGGGTGTTACTATGTATAATATGTATATATGTATAAGTAATTAATCAGTCATGTGGTACCCATAACACAAGCTCTGCATACTTTGGGGCTAGATGACGCTGTGTTAAATGTACGTCTCATTTTTCTATGTCTTTAAAAGTTTTATTCTATGGCTAGCTGCTGCCCGCAGTTTTGCCCTCGTGTGTCTTATATAAAAAGTAGCCGAAATGTTAATTCAGGTCCACTCTATACAAAGTTTCATCAAAACCGTATAGACATAGTCACATTGTAGACAAAGACATAGTAGACATAGTTGTTGACATTTTTTATTTATAATATTTATTTGTGAACATTTATCTAGAAAGTCCAATATCTACTACCGCAATAAAACAACACAAGGGCTTTATTTGTAATCTGGTAAAATATATTAGACAATTTTATAATTAATTTACGAAGAAGGAATACATCGGACACCTAGCAAAGCATAGAGCAAAAGAGAGGCAGATATATTTGAGTTATGGCGCTCCGTAGTATCAAATGAGGAATATTTTTTGTAAACTAAATGTTCAATAAGCCAACATCTGATGGCCCAACTCTAACACGGCGGTAAAACCATTGGTTCATCAATTCAAATAACGCGCGCTTCCCCGGCTTCCTGTTACACACTTCCGTCCCTTCACGAAATCACTCTCACAGATTGCAGAAAAGAGAGATGTAAGATGTTAAACGTCAAAAAATACATTTAATTACACTATTTTTATTATTTGATGTTGGCATCAGCTTTTCGAAAGACAGGCATCCTCCAGAAACTTCCACTTCGTCCTGTGTGAGTCCTCACCAGATTGGTCCAACCACTTTCTCTATATCGTTTTTTCAATGTTTCTTCGGTCCACCTCTACTAATACAATATGTTTAAAGGTTTGACCCGTATGGATATCTTGACGGCCATTCGCAACGCGACGGGACCTAGGCCGGCGCTGTTCGTGCCTGAGGTATCCTTCGAGCTGCTCGTCAAGAGGCAGATAAGACGACTGGAAGACCCCTCACTGAGATGTGTTGAATTGGTAAGACTAGGCATTAATAGATCCAGGAGGTTCAGGGTCCCACTGAAGCCTTAGCTGTAGAAAGTACATAGAAAGCCGATCATAATAAATTCAAAAATGAATAGCA
The DNA here is from genome assembly GCA_948098915.1 of Lampropteryx suffumata. Classification (NCBI taxonomy): domain Eukaryota; kingdom Metazoa; phylum Arthropoda; class Insecta; order Lepidoptera; family Geometridae; genus Lampropteryx; species Lampropteryx suffumata. The sequence continues at coordinate 16,069,116 of OX402551.1, read as the reverse complement.
TTGGTTATAATTGGTTATGCTTATAATATTTGTCCTGTTTAGCCCACACGACACAGATCGGACTAATTAGCACAAAACTATATCAATTATTATTATGATTCGCGTCCTCTGATTACGCCACCCTTCCCTACCTCCTCAGAAGAAGTTGAAAGAAGAACATGTCTCTATCATGTTGGGGGATGACATTCGTGGATCATAATATTTTTATTAGTGAGATAAATATTTAATTTACAGTAATAATTACAGAAATCACAAACCTAAGATATATAGACGGAAAGCCGCTATCAACCAAAGGAAGCCATAAAATCGTGCTACTTTATGTAAATACACGCACGCACACTAATACACCCAAACCGTGCGCCTTGCTCTTAATAAACGTCACACCGCCACTCTGTTAACATCGTAGCAAAAAAAAAACACTGCCGTCCTGTGTGGTGAAAAGATGTAAAAAAAAGATGTGTGCAATTCACACGTGATAGAAGTGAAACCTTCAAGAAAAGAAACGTATAATACGTACACGTATACAAAACACCACGGTTGTTGTGATGCCTTTTCTCAAACTTTGTACTACGCATTCGCGCACAAACACGTAATAATAAACACGTATAATGCTTCCTATCTCATTTTCTCCCACGTTAAATCTTATGAATTTATGTGTATGTCTCTTTTTACTGTCGCTTTTTCGTTTCACTTTCAAATCACAACTATGCTGAAGAAGTTTTCACTTTAATAACCAAAAAAAAAGTGCCACGGAATCACTTTTCACTTGTAAGTACTTCAAAAAACACTTTTATTAAATATAAATCGAAAGTTTTTAGGTTATTTGGAACACAAAACACACACTTGGCATAAATCGCGATGGTTGCCAGAATATAATTTGAAATTTACCTAGTCAATGATATTATGTAATATTATTCTGATATAAAATAACATTCCTAAAATTTTATATTCCCAAGCAGGAATAATGAAACAAAAATAAAATGGGTAAAAGCTATACGAAAAAGCCGAAATAGTCAACAATGGCTACCATCAAAAACAAGCGTTTAAAATTACAAAAAATATAAATATAAATAAATACAAAAAAATACATTCGCGATGCTATTTTCGTCGTTCGACGTGGTCATTGATAACATGGAGTTGCCAAGTGCATCCTTTGCGTCTGTTTCCGTATTCATTTTTCTATGTATAATATGGTTTTATTATAACAAGTGTACCATTTAGTTTGCAATATCTCTGATCTCTGATTTAGTTTGTAATTTCTCTGACATAACTAAAATTTCGGGCATAAATTAAAAGATAATACGCGATAAATACCCGTTAACTACTAAAACAAAATAAATCCTGATCGAGAAAGTTACAAAAAAATAAACCGTTATTAGTTGTGCATTGATATTGCACAACTAATTGGAGTAGTGCACAACATTATAATTAATTTGTTTATGAATCAACGGCCACATTAATTTACTCATTCATACAAATTTAACCAATTATAGAAAACCATTTTACAAATGGCAACTCTCTAAATGCGCACATATATGAAATGGTGGCTTCACTATGGCTGATAGCGGCAATCCGTCTATATATCCTAGGTCAGTGCCAGAGATGTACAAAATAATATAAAATTCATTTGAAACAATTGAGTTATCTAAGGACCGTTTAAAACGATATATAGATAACTCAACTGATCCAGATCACTGCCAGAGGGCAGCGTTTCCAAAGCATTGTCACGTAGAATGCCAATGAAATAAAAATAATATATAAATAATATCTATATCGACAGGTGCATGAAGAAATGCAACGCATAGTCCAACACTGCGGGACAGAAGTACAACAGGAGATGTTACGCTTCCCACGCCTCCATCAACGTATTGTGGACGTCGTCACTCAGTTACTGCGCACTCGACTGCCGGCTACTAACTCTATGGTGAGACCATCGATGTCAGCTTCGCTTTAGAAACCGCGACTGCCCTCTTAAAATTTATTGTTAGAATTTTATTGTTAGAAATTTTCCGATGTCGTTATTTACGCGCATAAATGTTAAATGTCGACACCCACACACACATCAAAGTACATCACACTCATCTTGTGAAAACATTTACATTTTCAGGCGGACTTTCCCTTTGTTTTAATTCGTGGATACTTACACTTACTTCCAAAGATACTTAGCTATTGGGTTCGAATTCGCATCAATGGATTTTTCTGTTTGAATAATTTCTATGAGCTATACCAGTATTCTCAAACGGTGAAGGAAAACATCGTGAGGGACTTTTTTTTTAAACATTTTTAGGAGCTTTTCAGACGCACTTTAATCCTTTTAGCACACTGATTCGAATTCACCAGTGACACTATAAGAAGATCGCACAAATGTTAGTCCTGAGAGGTAATCAAATCCACAACCTACATGAAGGCAAAGTTACTAACTGACCTGTGAGGGCCAGTAGAAAATTATCAGTCATTTGGTTCCCATAATACAAGCTAACCTTAGTTTGGGGCTAGATGGTATTGTGCGGATTGTCCAACAATATTTATAAATATACCCGTTTACTAAAGTAAATAAGTCCTAAGGGGAACATGGTGCGCTTCTATAATAAGCTTCCTGAAAATGCAACTAAACTATCTATTATGAAATTTAGAGCGTATTATAATATAAATTACTATTATTATTATTATTATTGATAAGAATGTATGACCTCATGTTGCTCTCCGTCAGACTGTTAACCAACACATTTGAAATGTATAAACTCTTTTGTATTCGTTTTTCGTAGTTAAAGTAGTTATAAGATGGATCATGCAAACAAGCGCTAGGACCAGCACGAGTTTCTTGACAGTTGTTCTCTGGCTTGGGCTAACCCTTAATTCAAACTAGGTGAATTTAGGTGCTAACTACTCCTAAGAGTAATTAGTAAGAGTAATAAGCACCTAATTATTATTCACCTAGTATGTAAGAAGTTTCAAAGTGATCCTTGTGATTGTATTGAATACAATATCTTTTGACTTTGACTTATAAACGTCTCTCAACTTCTGTCAAAAGTTTATCACTGTTCATAATAATGTATTTTATCAGTAAGACTACTAAAAAGGACACTTTCTATTTATTAGTGTCCTTTTTAGTAAGATAGTGACAAATAGTGACAGGGCGAATCTTAAGCAGTGTAGGCAGTGTTTAAGTTGAGAGACGTTTAAATAAGGTCGATAATTTTTATTATGATATGCAGGTGGAGAACCTAGTCGCAATCGAGCTAGCCTACATCAACACCAAACACCCAGACTTCCATCGCGAGGCAGCGTTAGTGTCCGGCCTGCTCAAGTCCACAGACGAAGACCAAAGTCCCCTCTACAGGCAGAAACCTCGCCCAGCCCAGTCGCCGGTAGCCACACTGTTCAGAGTATTTATACTATATCCTTGGTTTTACTGCATGTGGGGTACTAATGTATCGCTAATCAGGGTTTTTATGTAGCAGTAACGAAAGTAAACGAAAACGAAAGTAAAGTCGTAGAAAAACGGAAGCCCACCCACGGAAATGCGCATGTGGTAGTTAGATGTCGCGAGTTGCGTAATAGGAGGCGGGTAAGGTCGCTTATTGCAAAACTATAGTAACTAGTGTTTTTAAGATGAAATGGGACCCAAAAATATTTAGATATTTTGACGAGTTTCGACTATACAGAAAATTAATTTTATGACTTTAAAACAATGTCATTTTTAAGTACCTTTCAGTGTATTATGGGACCAGAAACACGATTTTATTTCGCTCAATAAAAAAATCACGAAGTAAAAAAATCTTGATATTTTTGCAGGTAATATACTTAAGTATCTTTATTCAATTGTGATTCGAGACTATGGAATTATATTGTCGGTTAAAACTCGAGGAGAGGCCTTTGCCCAGCAGTGGGACAGTACGGGCTAAAAACAACAACTTATTTCGAATAAAATACTTCAGTATTTCTGGCGATCTGTCTTCGGCAGACGGTCGGAGGTGCGGGCTTCTGTCACGGATTGTTTTGTTATTCATTGTTCGTTGGTAGTTTTCCTTGAGCTTAAAATTCGGTCAAAATACACTGAATTTTTAAAAACGGTAGTGTACTCGTAATTTTGTGTCGTTTGGTATCGAATTTTAGCCCGAGCCCAGAAGAATTCACGAAAACATTTATAAAAATAGCAACTTCTGCTACGACGCAATAAAGTGCAATTCAGCTCGCACATGCGCTTAGTGCCTAACATTATGAATAATGCCTCTCTTTCCATCGCGTAACTCTATCTCGTCTGGCGCGGCACTTCTCTACGAAAATGCCCACCAAGGGCTCGTTGATGTACTTGTGGCCTGACCTGAAGCCGACTTACCTTCCGGGAAATTAATAGAGCCGTTCGCGACCCTTTAACAGGTGCATAGTAGAGGGTATCCCCTTCATCGTAAGTTTTAAGTACGGTAGAGAAAAATGAATCGACTTTGGTTCAAAACAAAAACGCTGTGACCAGGTAAGGTAACAACTTTACCATGAGATATTCTTGAGAAGTTTGACGGAGTAAATTTAATTTCACTTTCAAAGTCAATATAATTTGAGAAACACGGGTTTTACTCACGTATTATTTCAGCAATACGTCACTTGAAGTGTTAATCGCGAACGCTAGCGGGAATATTGGACCGCGGATCAAACTCACACTGATTAAGATTCTCTAGATGAATCAAAATAGTGTCGGTGCCAATGGTGGCAATTCGGTTGGTTCATTTCTAAAATTAGGAATTGTCTAAAATATATTTAGTTAGTCATAGCATTTATAAAACCTATTCGGTTAGTACCATCTAACTGAATTAGGAACGCTTAATTAAAATAGGATAAGTTGGTAGCAGCAGAATACCAAAGTTTCATTTGACAGTTCTAAACCTAATTTTAGCTAAAATTAGTTGGTGCCAACCGAATTGAGGCCATTATCAAGAAAATAATTCGTGAGCAAAACAGGTGTTTATCGAAATGTATTGTATCTACATACAAAAGCATCATATTCACGGTTCATGGTTTTGTAACAATCATAATAAACCCATTGGGCTTAGGGTGAATCATTTGTTTTTTTCTCTATCTTCCTTCAATAACTGACAATTATTTGTAGTTGATTCTACTGCGAATGGGCGAAAGAGGGTCACTCCTAGTATTCTTGGCAAGTATATGGGAAAATACACACAAGGTAAAAGATTTATTACGACAATCGCAGAATAAATAAGTTTAAAGTTGTTTTTCAAGTAGCATTCATACTATTTGTAAATGCAAGCTAACGTTACGTGAAATTGCACTGGAATGCACTAGATCCAGTGCGAGATCTAGTGCAATCTAATGCATACTAATGTGAACGGGGTCTAGACACATACCTGCATGGAGATTATGGAACTTTTAAAACAATCAATGTCTATCAGTTTCAATTAGCCATCGGCATACTGTAACTAAAACCTGTTTTGACAAGATAGATTAGTATTACGTACGTTCAGTTTCCATCTCAGGCCAAATATATATTAAGACGGCACTCACCGTGAACAACCAAAGTGAAGCTGCAAAACCGTGCTAATAAATACACGCATACTCATACACCCAAACCATGCTCCTTGCCTAGTACATTCATACTTGTAATAAGTATTCTGTGATAAATTATATGTCGTCATCTAGTAAACATCGTACCAAAAAAATAATTAGGCTTAACTCCTGTTTCGTATTAATTCAGTGACAAAAAAGTTCCACAGAATCACTTTTCACTTGAAATAAAAGAACACCATATTTTTATACGCTTATTAGTTTCACTTGTATGTATCTTTGTATGTTTGTATGTAACCGACTCCTTAGGTCGCGATTTTGACCCACTTTGAACGGCCAGATTTCATTCAAATTTTGCACACCTGTCAAAGACCGATGACAATGCAATAATTCGAAAAAAATACGATTATCCTAAAACTAAAAAGTAGAAAATAAATAATAGTTTAAAAAAACACGCTCATATAGAAAACCAAACTTAAAAAATAGAAAATAATTTTAATAAATGTAAGTAAGAAAAAAATGTTTTATTAAAAAAAAGCGTGAGGTGCTTTTTAAGATATTATCGAAATGATAATCCTTCTTCTCATATCTGTCAATGAAATATTTATAACTATTGACACCATGCACCCCACGCTTTTTTTTAAATAAACATTTTTTTCTTACCTACATTTATTAAAATTATTTAAAATTTTTTTAGTTTTGTTTTCTATATAAAGCGTGTTTTTTAGTTTTTTTAAACTATTATTTATTAAATATAAATCGCAAGTTTTTAGACCATACTTTGAACACGAATAGTCATCAAACGCACACGACCTAAAGCGCGTTTACTGGACGACGACGTGACATTCGTGTACAAGAAGACAAGAGCAAAGAACATTATTAGAGCGGTGTGTGCGTATTCACACAGAGATGCATGGTTGCTTCACTTTGATTATATGAGATATATTTCATGTGACAGCATGTCTGACAATGAACATCAACCTTCCATAATATCGATTGATCAATAGTACCAATAGTAAAAGATTTTAGTATCAATATTTTGTTACTATCGGAATTCCATAATCGGCCGGCTGATGCTTAGCTTTCTTTTACCCTCAGTGGAAATATCAAATTGTATAGAAATGATACGAGTAGTAGCAGTCACGATTCAGTCTCAGGATTTAGCACTACATCTTTCCGAATGCGTAAACGCCTAAGGAAAGTGGAACTCGTCCAGGCCCTCAGATCATTACAGTGCAACTCATTAGAACCCATACTAAACATGTATTGACCAAGAAAATGCCTGCTTTTGAATACTATGTGGGACCTCTTTTGGGCCTTGTCTTCCATTACTTGTCATGTGTTTATTGATAGTGATTCTGCATTGCATTCTTAAAATATTAAGTAAGTATCGCTGTCCTCGTTTAGTTATAAGGACGGCAATACTTTTGAAGTGAAAACTTCTTTCAGCGCGGTGCGCATATTTTTAGATGAGGTAAAATCTCTGGATTCGCGACACCGTTACCGTTTGGGGAGAGACGCAGGGCAGAGAAGTTTACTGAGTTAGGTTCTTTGATATATTATCTACAACCTGAACAAAAAATATTGCATCATCTGTGTTCGTTCAGTATTTTATTGGCAGTCGCCATAATTACTGATTTTGAAGTGATTTAATTACTAAACTCTAACGCGCCAAAATAAGTTTTCACTTCTGTCGGCACTCCCGGAGTGCAACCCGATTTTTTATTTAGCTCCTAGATTTTTTATTTTATTTAAGTTCTTGAACAGAATCGAACATATCAACAATGTAGAGTGACATAGAATAAATAGGCAACCCTAAAAATATGGTTTTTGGTACTTATAACTTTCAATTTCAGTTTCAGTATTTTTCAAATGGTTTTGATTGGTTCACCAATGGAAACTATGTATACTACCTATCCATGTAAAAAAACCTACATTGCTGTTTGCTACATACATACAAGTTGATTAAATAAAAATGCCTCTTTCCATGTATAGATTTTTAAATTTAAGTATATGTATGGTTCCGTAACAAAATTTCCGCTCAAAACCGTTCTTCCTGGAAATCTATTGGGGAGGCCTATGTTCAGCAGTGGACTTCATAAAGGCTGTTATGATGATGATGGTGATGTACCTCTACGAGAAAGACGCAACCCGTATTGAATCATTTTGTTGCCCGTCTGTCTGTCTGTATGTCTGTTTGTGGAGATATCAAGTTGGAACTAATATGAAAACTTTGTAGTAAACTTTGTCGCACTTATCCGTTTTATTTGATATAACTTCTTTATTTGATATGTCTCACGCCATATATGAACTTGCAAAATATTGTCGTGACAACGCTGTTGGTCGGTGACCAAATATTATGTAGTATGTGGCCGATACGGTTTCGGTTATGGTATAGACCGGGCAGAGTCCTTTAAGAATGCAACGCCAGAATAACTACCATTGATTTAATAATTATTTTGCGAAATTTTACAATTAAATTTTACGTTTTACATCTAAATTTAAAATCCATTTATAACTTCTCAGCATGTACCGGCCATCACAGATGGACAAGAGAAATCTCCACAGTCGTCTAACAGCGAATCTCCTATCACACCCCACGTAAGAATATTATTAGTGTTAGTTAACTACAATGGCTCTGATTATGTTGTTTCTGGTAATACTAAAAATACGAACGATCTTATTTTGTTTGCACTAAAGTCTAAATTAGAGTAACCTTTTTTTAATGATACTTCTTACATTTACTAAATTGACGTTTTTTGGTATTGTAGCTCATTTTAGTCACCATGTAAATTTATGCTGGATAAAATACTAAGGAATTCATCATTTTGTCATCTAAAAATGAGCTTAAGATGACGGAACCCAAATAACTGCGCATTTAGCAGTCTTTAGCGCGCGCCATCTAGCGGCGAGAAGTGATATACAATACTTAACCGCTAGATGGCGCGATGCCTACTTTGCTAACAGCGTAAAGTGTAACATCTTCTCTGCAGTCAATGTCAGAGTACTTGTACATAATCATGCCGATCAGAGAACGCACTTTTTATAGTCCCACTTGTCCATTCAAACTAGTGTGGTGAAAAGATTAAATGTGACTCAGAGGCTAATGTGAAATAACACTAATATTATAAATACGAAATCTTACTTTTAAAACTATCATGGTTTCGAATATCATTTTCACTCAAAACGGGACAATCAAGCATGTTGTGTGCGCCTATGATCACAATATCATGGAGCATGTAACTGTGCTGAAATATCGGGAGCCAGAAAAACTCTGGCTCCCGAATGCTAAATATCCTGTTTTAAGTGAAAAACTTGAGAGTGCTGTTTGTATGGCTGAACGGATGTAAATTAACCCCAGGAGTTGACATACTATTAACAAAATGGCGGGGAAAAAAACACTGCGGCTATTTACACCCTAAGAACGGCGAAATTACCTCCGTATACTTTTTTTAGCACAGATAAAACATCTAAGTATTTTACCAACAAATCCAATCCCGAATTGCGATATTCACCCGTAAAGTTCATCGGAAATTACGTAAGAATGAACCAAAGACATCTTGATACCGTGCTTGGATGATTTACCTTACTTTATCAGTACCAGACACCACAGACCAAAGAAAGAAACCGTGATGTGTGTACAGCGCTTTGCATTTGCGAGCCGGGCTTCGCATTTACGGTACAGCGCTTTACACTTGCGAGCTGGGCTTCGCTTTTACGGTACAGCGCTTTACACTTGCGAGCTGGGCTTCGCTTTTACGGTACAGCGCTTTACACTTGCGAGCTGGGCTTCGCGTTTACGATACAGCGCTTTACACTTGCGAGCTGGGCTTCGCGTTTACGGTACAGCGCTTTACACTTGCGAGCTGGGCTTCGCATTTACGGTACAGCGCTTTACACTTGCGAGCTGGGCTTCGCGTTTACGGTACAGCGCTTTACCGGTAAACCTATGCCTACAGAAAACGTATTACACATGCTCTCTTAATTTTAGAACTAAAATACGCAGATGAAGTCAGCTTAACTAATTTATAATATTATTAGGATACTTATGCGCTTAATTTTTTATTGCCATGTATTTAAATATGTTATCTGAGATTAACTTTACTTGAGCTTTCCTAATACTAAAACAAAATTCTCTGTGCAGCCACTACACTGCTCTTATTATTCACAAATTGCTAACCGTACAGACACTAACAGATACGCGAACTGGTGAGGTTTGGCAACGTCGCCTACATGACAAATCGCGCGGACATGCAACGTCGCAGTTTTATTGCAATTTGCGAGAAAACATTCGTAACCTATTAGTTAGCGCAAATAGTGTTAACGTTTAAAATCCTTGTATTTGTTATTTATTTCAAGCAAATGCTGCTTCAGCAGATAGATTCAAACTATAATAATAACTGTAGCGAGTTTAGTAATAAACAAATTTGTAATAATAATAATTAATACTGGTGGACAATGCTCCATCTACCCCTGAATTAAGCATAGTTTGTATTATGGGGACCAGATGACTGAAATAATTCTTAAATATTTTGAAATACATACTTATGATACTGTATAACACCCAGACACAGAACAAAACGATGAATTATCCTGGGAGGGAATCGAACCCTCAACCTACACTGCAGAAAGCAGAGCTACTACTTACTGAGCTGACAGACGTCAATACCTGTGCAAACTTAAGAATATAATTTACACGATTTTGATATCTTAAAATAGTTTATAACTAACATTTGGTTCCCTCAAGCATTCATTCGATATTATATATCAATTCAATGCGTCACATGCTATATTTTCGCCAGAAAACGTTCTAAAAAACCCATCTATAAGTCCAATTTGTTCTTTCCGTCGTCTTACGCAAACAAAATAAGATCGATGTTACAAAATGTTACATAATCCGACGTAACAACAGAATCTGGAAGACTATCGTTGTCCCTTTCACTGTAGTTTAATAAGAAAAGGATAGCAACAATATTAGTTTAGAACTACCTTCGTTTGAGTCAGCGGCTATTTTTGGAATTAAAGACGCTCAAAAAACTCCCTATCACCTTTTGAAAAGAGCTCTGCCACTGCAGACTCTCATCTATATACTGACTTCGTAGAGCGTGGCTTAACTTCGTTTTTCAGTCTACATCAGAAACACTACTAATAGTCCAAGATCCGGCTGCAGAATTAGTGCACCCATCGAGTGTTTGCTAAACACAATTTTTTTTACGCATATTTATGATTAGGAGAATATACATCTACCAGGTTGCCTATCAAAATAGGGCCGCTAGTATTTTGAATTAAATTATTGTTAATAGATTTTTAGGAAAAAAATTCGTTCACTTGTTTTTAACCGACTTTATCAAAAAGGAGGAGGTTCTCAATTCGTCGGAATCTTTTTTTTATGTATGTTCTCTGATTACTCGAAATCGGCTGAACCGATTTAAAAAATTCTTTTTTTGTTTGAAAGGGTATACTTCACAGGTGGTCCCATATAAATTTTATCAAAATCGGACGAGCTGAAAAATAAACCAATATTTAAAAATTGTATACATCGATGATGTTTTCACATACTTTCATACCTCGCTGTCTCATTGGAGCGTTGCGTTTATTTGGCCTACCCGTATTATATATATCGAAAAAGAAGGTTATCATATGTTTTTAAACGTGCAGTACCGTTGACTTTATTTCTCGGTCACCGGTACTGCCTTTGCAAGCATTGATTTACCTACCTACTTCAGGTATTTCATATTTGAACTATTTCCTATCAAGCGAAACCACACAAAATAAAACAGTAATTTAATTTAAAATAAAACAAAAAGAACACTAACAAAAATCTAACTATTTTATTGAATAGTGGACAGAGTTCAACTTACAGTTCTATTCGGTTTGCAAGTCGCAAGGCAAGTGAGTCTTTTTTTTCGACTCAGCAACCATCTCCTGTCGCCATCTTGTTTTTTTCGCACTTCCGTTCAAGATACAAAAGATGGTGCAGAAACGTATTAACATTTTAATTAATAATATGTTAATAAATTCTAAAAATCATTTCATAATCATTGAAGATTATTTACAGGATTTGCAAAACAAAAACCTTAATAAAAAAATAATCGACTTAAAATTACCTTAAGAGTATTTCCGATAATTTAAACAGTACTCAAATAATTCGAAATAAATTCCATAAATTGATTTTAAATTATTAAAGACACAAAGCAATTAAAACCAAAATCGCTTATAATAATAAATTAACTTCCTTCTAAGCGTCATCATCACTTTTGTAGTCAAAACAATTAACAATTTGATAAAACAATCAATTATTACGAAGTAATGAATGAACCTGGCATTAAAATAATCAATCAGGGTTTTTAAGACCTCATTCCATTAAATTAAGTTCCTTGCAAATTAAATATAAATCGATAACGCATTGTTTCACGAGGTGTAGGAACGACGCGACGACATATATATATAAAAAATACATCTAATTTCCACTAAATATGTATTATAGGCTCAAATTTCATTCAATGAAGTCGGTTTCTTTTTAGTTTTAAAACGTAATTATTTAAATAAAATATCGTCCACTTTACGACAATATAATAATATATAAAGATTCTCCTAATCATAAATATGCGTAAAAAATTGGTTTTTAGCAAACACTCTATAAGTGCACTAAATCCGCAGCCGGATCTCGTACTATAATGTCAGGTAAACTAAGTAATCCCGTCCACGTCCACGCGTTAAGAGAGTACTAACCGTCCTAACTCATAAAAGATTACTTAATACTTAATGTGGTTTTAAAATTCGGTCGGTCCTTGTTATTCCAATGGCAATAATAAAGATAGCATCAGATTTTAATGCTACATTTATTATTTGAGCATAAGGTAGACTCTAGATACAATAAAGTTTTTTAAACTTACGCGATCAGAACACATTATTATAAATACTTACGGGTATTTATCGCGTTTATTTACCTATTTTTCCCGACGTTTCGACAGGTTTACACTCTGTCGTGGTCACGGGATGACTGACCCGTCATCCCGTGTCATCCCGTGACCACGACAGAGTGTAAACCTGTCGAAACGTCGGAAAAATAGGTAAATAAACGCGATAAATACTAGATACAATAGATAGATTTTATGAGAGTTACAAAATTTTTAGATGAATGGCGCTCCCGAGAACAAGGCGCTGACTCCTCAGAAGCCAGTGAATCTACTCCCCGAAGTCCCGAGCCATACTTCACGGAAACTCTCCGACCGGGAACAACACGACTGTGACGTTATCGGTATGTTTTCTACACAATATGTGTACATAATACTTAGATATTTTACGTCTATTTTAGGTCCAAGTCTATAAAAAAAGGAAGAAGCTAGCCGGTTTGTATGATCAGCAAGTATTCATCTCGTGTGTTTCTATGTATGACATGTAAAAAAAATATATAAATATATCAGTCATGTGGTACCCATAACACAAGCTCTGCTTATTTTGGGGCTAGATGATGCTGTGTCAAAATGTCGGACATTATTTATTCTATTTTCATCCAACCAAGTAATGAGAACATCTAAATTAGGTCTAGATAAGATTTCCCTTGCTATCGTTTACGCTTGCGGAAATATTAAAATGTAATGTGTGTTCAAGTGGATTCGAGAATGGTTTAGATTTTATTTTTTTTGTCTTTAAAACGAACGAAGGACGAATTCGCGAACGGGACAGCTAGTTTTATATAAAATAACAAATCACGAACGATAAGATACGACTTTGTGACATACTATAAACAATATAAACACTTGACACTGGCAAAATTTACATAATTATGACGCTTGCCATTAACGAAGGAGAAGAACTTTTTACAGAAGTTGAGAGACGTTTATAAATAAAGCGGATGTTTTAGTAGTTAATAGGTATTTATTGCGTATTTCCGTTTAATTTATTCTCGACGTTTCTACCCGTAACTATTAAAACAATATGAATTCTGATCAAAAAGTTAAAAAAATACTATTGAAACTCTTATAGAAAATCTTGCCATCTCTATTCTTTGACATTAGAATGAAAAAGACAGAACATACGTAAGCGCCACGCTAACTTATTTTATAGGATAATGGCCTCAATTCTGTTGGCACCAACCTAACTCATTTTATCTAAAATTAGACTTTGAACAGTCAAATTAACCTTTGGTATTCTGCTGCTACCAACTTATCCTATTTTAATTTTATCTAACTTAATTAGAGTTCCTAATTTAGTTAGATGGTACCAACCGAATAAGTTTTACAAATGCTTTGACTAACAAAATATATTTTAGACAATGCCACCAGTGGGTATCTATACTCGTATGACATGTTGCAAACCTATTACATACTTATACTGACCACAAATATCCCTACTATCCCTACTAATATTATAAATGTGAAAGTAACTCTGTCTGTCTGTCTGTTTTCACACCAAAACAGCTGAACCGATTTAAATGAATTTTGGTATAGAAAAATGTGGGCATGTGGCAAAGTTAGACGTGCTTCTGACTACGTCTTCAAAGATCTAAGAAACTAGAGATCAGAGATGTCCACAAAGCCTGGAAATTACACTTGTGAACATATTACTCAATACACTATTGGATCTGCGATGTTTAATAAATAACATTAAAATAATGTCTTGTACAAACCACACTTTATTGTAGGATCGTTTAACTTTTTGTCTCCAGCTACAAATGACGGAGGTCTTTCAGGGCTGGCCTGAAAGAATTCTTCATGTTTAGAAAATGGTTATATATCACTTTTACAATTTTCGTTATCATTCTATACATTTTGATGAACACGGGTTTTATTCACGTATTTTTTTGTCGATGGAGCCACCGACACTGTTTCGATTCATCTAGCGAATCTCAGTGCGAAAATTCATCCTGATGAAGATTCTCTAGATTAATCGAATGTTTGATATATTATTAGACATACTTCATTAATAAAAAAGCGATAAAAACGAGTGAATGCGACGGAGATGCTAATGTTGAGATGTGTGGAGTCGCGAGAATTGATAAAATAAGGAATGAGTATATTAGAGGAAGGCTGAAACTGGCGCCAGTGAGCGATAAGTTAATAAGTAATAGGTTCGTGTGGTATGGGCATGTTATGATGGATAAATGTCATCTGTCATTATGGGTCCAAAAGTAGTAGTAGATCAAAGTAAATATAGATAGACTAGGTGCTGCCCGCGGCTTCACGCGCGTGGTACCTACATAAAAGTAGCCTATGTCCTTTTCCAAGGTCCCATCAGACAGACAGACAGACAGAGTTACTTTCGCATTTATAATATTAGTAGGGATTTTGTGAAAGACTATATAAGTAAGAAAGGACTGATAGAGAGGGAAGAAAGATTCATGTTATCCCGAACTCACTTAATGTGGGATAAACGCAAAAAGACGATGATTCAGAAAATATTTCTATGCGAAAGCAAAGTAAGCTTAAGCTATAGTGTGACGCAGCAGTTTCAAAGATGCAAAATCAGTTGTATTGGGTTGTATCAAAATAAAGGGATTTACAATAAATTTTCTTAAACGCGTGTTTTCTGATGCTAGGTGGAAGGAGCGACACAACACTTAACAATAACACCGTTATAGACGGCGTCACGATGAGACATTTGAACGAAAAGGGCGATTTAGTTGGTGAGGAACTGAATATAATTGAGGCTACGCTATTAATAGGCTTCCTCATATGTACGTATCCAATAGCACTATACGGCTGTTATTTTATAAGTAAGAAGCCGAGTTAGATGACATTTGGTTCTTCTCTGTCTACCAGCGAACGACTTAGCCGTAGCAGACCTGAAATTTGAATATATCTTTTTTGGGCGATGTTATATCTAAATATAGTAATAGTAAATATATACGCGATAGAAGTCTTAGGAGAGTTTCTAGTCACATTGAGTCTCGCTCGTACTAAGAACGCTTCGTAATTCTACGGTATGGGATGACAGCGGCATAGTGCGACTGAATACGTGTATGTGGGTGAAGCCTCATTCATTGCGCTGATAGCCTTCCGACCACCTATCATCTATGAGGGTTTCCCAAACCAAAACCAAAACTTGCATATACAGTAAGATCAAGTAAAAAATAGCTTAAGGCTAAAATAAGAGATCTAGCGTACGCAAAAAAATGTTAGCTCTGTGAATTTTAGCAACAAAAATAATATGGAAAATAAAAATATTTTTAATAAGCTGTCCTATGAACTTGAATTTGGAATAGTCGGCAATCCTAGAAACATATCACACATCTTTCATCAATGATACTGGAATTCTGAGGTAATTTTTGAACCACATAACGCGAACCCACAGATTGGTTATCAAATAATGTAGCAATTAAACTTCCAGGAAACCAGTTTGGGAAACCCTCCTTAGCTGGCTTGCTTTCTGTGTTCCATTTACTGATTTGTAAGACAATTTTTTTTTATTTACGCATCTTCTGTTTATATGTTTAACAGTAATTGTGATAATAGTTAATATTTTTGCTTTTGTGTACACATAAAATAGATTTTATGATTTCGTCGTTCGATTTGCTATATTTTCTGTCATTTGAACTCAACTTATAAATCGTATTATTAGAGCACACTTTCCCTTGCATCAATATCACGAATGCTTTAAACTATCGCCGAGTTAGTTGTTCATCGAAACAATCTGTTCGTCGTTCCAGTTCGCGTCTCACCTTACGTTATCGCAACTGAATTCTCATGAATTGCAAGACCATTTACATCAATAAAAATGTATTTTTCCTTATTTCAGAGCGTCTTATAAAGTCATACTTCTACATAGTCCGCAAGTCGATCCAAGACTCCGTTCCGAAGGCCGTGATGCATTTCCTTGTGAACTTCGTGCAAGATAACTTGCAATCTGAGCTTGTCACACATTTGTACAAGTCAGACCAGGCTGAGAGCTTGTTGAACGAGTCCGAACATATTGCTCAGAGGAGGAAGGAAGCTGCGGATATGTTGAAGGTACGTATTTATACTCACTAGCATCCTTACATATACACTCGTGAGCAAAAAAATCGACTCAAGACGCACGCTCGCAGTTAAAAAACTCTAGCAAAAAGCTGAAGCTTTCATTCTATTTCTGATTTTAACATCTCAAAGCTGTTCGTTTTAGCTTTAAAATAAGTGGTCTACGTTGTTATTTTATTATTTTTTTTGGTAATGAAAAAATATTGAATGAGAAGTCTTAAGCATTGAAAAGAGCAGTAGAGAGCTAGTCAAGGCTAGCAGCCTTAAGTCGTCTTCTGACTGTCCAGCCATTCACAGCCACTCCTCGCGTTTCTCTGAGCTCTTGTTGGACTCGAACGCCAGTGAGTGCCCGATTTCTCAGCGATGTGCTGACAATGAATCGGTCATTTCTCTCCGATGTGCACCTTTTTCTTCCGGAACCGCGTCTTCGATTAAAGTTACCAGTCTCTTGGTAAGGACGGTAAACTCTGGAAACAGCAGACTGGCTCAAGTTCAGCACACGTGCCACTTCACGCTGACTCTGGCCTTGTCGCAATAGGCTGACACTTGTTGTGTCCATTTTCAGGTAGAATTCTTATTTGTTGATAACGGAGATGTGTATCGGTTGACGTTTGACGGCTAACTGATAAGGGTGGGTCAGGTAGATAACCTTTTATATGGGTCTGTAACCCTTAATTAGTACTATTGTAAACAAGCGTAAAAAGGGTGGTTACCGATCACAACATATTGTTCAAAAAAATCGACTCAAGACGCTCGCTCGCAGTTAAAAATCTTTAGCAAAAAATCTGAAGCTTTCATTCTTTTTCTGATTTTAACACCTCAAAGCTGGTAGTTTTATCTTTAAAATTATATAAAATATTGTAATGTTTCTTCCTAACACGGGTTGTTAAGAGCGTGCGTCTCGAGTCGATTTTTTTGCTCACGAGTACGATACGAGGACCTCTTTGACGCAGTGAGCCAAGGCTAGGCAGAGACGCAAAGGATGTGGGTTCGATTCCCGCCGCGTGACAAATGTGATTTGCAAGTATTTGTCTCGGATCTGGATGTTTTTATGTATAATATGTATGAATTTACAAAATAAAAAGTATATTAGTTGAATCAGTCATGTGGTACCCATAACACAAGCTCTGCTTACATTGGGGCCAGATGGTGCTGTGTGAAATGTCCGGCATTTGAACAGATTTTCGAACTATTTTATGTTCTTAATTTTTAAAATAAAAAATCCATAGCACTACTCTGCCGTCCTTATTTAAAGTGCAATAACTAGGTCCAAGCTACTTTCGAGAAAAACGCGGTTCATGATTTTATTTTTATTTTGTTTGTACCTCCATGCCCATACAAGATATCAACTCGAAACTTTTACAAGATTATAGATAAAAATGTTAAGATTATTACGTTGTACCTAGAATTGGTAAATGTGTTAATTAAGCTATTTAAAATCACAGTATTGTATTGATGTTTAAGACTGTTTCATAAATCGACAGAATGTTTACTAGTCATAACCGTAATAAGTAGTGTCGTTATTTCCGTTATCGTTAGTAAATCAATTTGTTTCCGTTTTAAGTAGCAATTACTTACTGTATGATATTGTATGTTTTAATCATAAATGCAATAAGTGTCTGACCTATTGTGGTTCTCATTAGTAAGACAAGCTACTAAGATATCAGTTAGTAAGTAAAAACTTCTGTATAAATAAAAAGAGTTGTACATAAGAAAATGTTTAATTTAGCACAAAATAATATTTAATTATTGCAAAACGTTACCAAAGTCTTAATATTAATACTAAATTTAACTTAATATTTATGAATATCACTTTTACTGTGGAAAATAAATAATCATATCCTGTTTTCGTTTATTTCCAGGCATTGCAGCGTGCCGGCCAGATCATTAGTGAGATTCGGGAAACGCATATGTGGTGATCGCCCTACCACTTCAACTAGTCTGTGAAATTAGTGAATGAGCTACAACTAGCTCTGTACATACTCTTAGACTTGAGCTACTCAATATCGCACCTTTCAGCACAACGTGGCATCAACGTGGCGTGTCATCCTATGATC
Organism: Lampropteryx suffumata; assembly: GCA_948098915.1. Lineage (NCBI taxonomy): Eukaryota > Metazoa > Arthropoda > Insecta > Lepidoptera > Geometridae > Lampropteryx > Lampropteryx suffumata. Next base: position 16,050,584 of record OX402551.1, on the reverse strand, counting down.
ACGTGTAGAATTAAATGCATTCTAATACCAGGTTTGTCGTGTATTGCTGAAGGGTGCAATTTAGTGTAGTTTAACACTTATTAAGCGAGCACTCGCGATTAGGCTTTTTTACTTACAACTTTTTACTTCTGATTGTCTGCTCTCTTAGAACTAAAAATACACGAAACCAAAAAAATAAACGCAGATACTTTAGAAGCAAGAGGCTGATTATGGTTTCAACTTTAGAACCATGCGTGGAGTTCTTTTACGCACTCAAAAAGAGCTCAAAGTGACGGTCACCGGTAACAAATTCGCAGGGCGAAGTCATAAAGGTCAACTAAATATCGAGACGCGAAACAATTCAATCACATCCTGTCAATGCGTTTTGTTTCAGCGTCAATAAGAATCATAAGGCGCCGGTCCACACAGCAGCGGTCCGTTTCAGATACTATTTTATTCGGTGATGTAGTATGTATTTGTTCACACACAACACGAACATTACCTACGATAGCGATGTAAATGTTAAAAACAAAACGGAGCCTCTGTACCTATCACAGATCTCTAAAGACCTCACTTTACAGCTTTGGTACGGAACGAACCAATGAAGGTTATGTGCAATGAAACTCTCACCATGTTTGGTACTTATTTTGAGCTTGGTATGTTAATAAGAGGTTACACAATAATATTAAGGTTACATCTCACATGTCATGTAATATGCGAAGCGGTTAATATCAAGTTTGTGACAATGCTTAGCTGTTACAATCACAATAGACTGTATGGAGACAATGTGATCGGCTCTTAGGTATGCTACGGAAAATGCATTCATTGAAATATTGTACAATTATGATATAATCTATAGCTATAGCTATAGCTATTGTGGAATTCTTGATACAATCAATAATGTTCAAACAATACTTAACAAGTTCCGAAAGCGGAAACCACGAAAACATTTATATAAATTGCTGCGACGCAATAAAGTGCAATTCAGATCGCACAAGCGCTTAATGTATGCATTATGCATTATATTTACTTACATAGTGTCTATCGCGCAACTCGTCTGGAACGGCACTTCACTACGAATTTGGCTATCATGTTGGATGGGCCAATGTACTTGTCTCTATGTATCTAAAGTGCGTATAACGGCTATACCACAGCCTGGTACAAGTACTGTTTCAATCATTAATTTGATTGCAACTGGAACCAGTAGGGCGATTATGGAACTCTTGATACAATCAATGTCTATCAGTTTCGATTAGCAATCGGCAGATTATCAATAGGCATTATTTCAATCAATCGTATACGATGTATTTAAAAGCTTAGTACGCTAAACACGGTTTCTACCACAATCGTACTTTGTAAATTGGTAGAGTTATAGTTTGACACCAACTTCACATTATAACTAGCGATAGAAGCTGATAGTAATCACACCGATCCGTAATACCAATTCATCAATAGTAACTAAAAGATATTAGTATCCAAATTTTGATAGTATCAATGTTCCATAATCGCCCCACTGTTTGACAAGATTTGTATTTGATATTGTTTCAATGTTTTATTCGTATCAGAATCCCATAATTGCAGCACGGAGTCAATGATATTATCTCAACCTTGTATTATAGCATTATCAGTGTGTTTGGTTAGTGCCAATGTATTTATACTGAAGCGCAGGTTTTTAAGGATTATGGTTGTATATTTGTAGTATGTTGCACAAATGCTGTTGATTTCAGTTACCATTTCTGTGTGAAAGTATTTATATCGTGCACTTATTAGCGTAAAGTTATACTCACAATAATGTAGTTCAATTCAGTGATATTACTTGTGTAGTTTTGTCCGCGATAATTAATTTATTTAACTGTACGAAAATTTGGTTTGGCATTGATTTTTCTTTATTATTGTATCAGTAACTACAGGGTTGGTATTTTTAACATTGCTTGCTTTTTCATCTACCCCGCGCCAAAAGCAGCTTTTTTAAAGCTATGAAAAAATTTGACTTCTTGCTTCTGGCGCGAAGTATAGATGCATTAATGAATTGATAACGTAAGATAGTTTCTTAGTCTATTATTTAGTAAGCAACGCATGCTGTGTTATTGAACATTGAAGTTTTTTGAGTCGTTTTGTGTCATGTCAACGCTAAAATAATTTATTCGTTTTTAACGTCGTTAGATTAGGAAATATTCCAATGTAGCATACACATGTATTTATTGTTAGTCAGATGTGTGCTTTGTGTATCTATAACTTGAATGGTACGGAGAGTAAGATTGTATTTAAGTCTGTTATACTTATATTAAATAGATTAATTTCATCGCCACAGCATGTTTTATTTATATGTCCCATAACACAAAATTAGAAGTTTTATTTTAGTATATAACTTACTAGCCTGCGGATTCGCGCACGCGTGGGTACTAACATAAAAAGTAACTTATGTTCCTATGATAGTTTTTCAACATATGTTTACCCATGAAAAAGGAAACGAGTAGAGACACTCGAATTTTATGTTAGTATGAATTGGGAAACAGGGTTTTTTGGAATATGTGAGTACATAGGTACTTAACTTATAGCCGAAATCAAGAGTAAGTATTGTAGCGGCGCGCTCGCAGCTCCCAGCTCCGCAGCTGAATGGCGACAGTGCTGCGCGGAGGAAATATTGATGTCACCTCTGCACGCCGCGCACCGCAAACCCCTCGCGCTCACCGCCCGCACCTCTGCCCGCTAGCTCGGTGCATTATTATAAATATTTGTGAGTGTTAGAAATAAACTCATTCCCTTTACACACTCTGAACCGACCGTTTGATTTCGATAGATCCTAATCTCCTAAAGTACCTATATAGATCAAGAGCCCGTGAACCCCAGACCTTCGTTATTTTATAAAAGCTGAAAGTTTGTCAGCGCATGCTCCCAACACAGGTAAGAACGATGAACCATTATGAAGTTTGGGTTACAGTGGCTTTGGCAGGTAACCGGTACTAAAGGTTTGTAAAATACGATCTAAACTCATTAAATAATAAAGTGTGATTTTTGGTATTACCAAAAAATCTCCAGAATATTATTAAAAATCACGTTATGAATTGCCAGACACTTAACATCGTGGCAACCCCTTGCCAGACACCCTTGATGTTCATGAAATTATAATTCTACTTAAGTACGTTATAGTATAAAAGCTGATTTTTGTATAATTAGGTGATGTTTCCTCATTAGCCAGACATTTTTGATAGTTCCAACCCCTTGCCAGAAAAGCATAGGGTAGCTGTAGAAGCGAGCGCGAGGCAGTATATTTACATGGGTGGGTGCGAGTGAGATGGCAAGTAGGTCTATCAAGATCCCTCACTGCGCAGTTTGCATTGGGCCAGTGGTTAAATAATACCTTTTATAATCTAATGCGTTATTGAAGTGAACCAATAAAATGAAAAATTACTAAAACCGGCTTGTCGGCCTCTGCATGATGAGTTTGTAGGAAAAGTAAAAACTAAATTTTAGATAAATTTAGCCAGAACCCTCGCAGGAACCCATTGATATAAGCTCGGCAAATAAAAATAATATTTAAATTCCGATTTCTCCGAGTTATCGGGTCTATTTAGTTCTGCCCCAGCCCTAAAAAATGCTGAATATGCCCAAAATGACTTTGTAAATGTTGTAATAAAATTGCATCATATTATTAAAATTATTTATTTACATGCATATTAACTGATATTTGAATAAAACGATACATATAATTCGGCATTATACCAATGCAATCAACAATTCACTTTCCAAATACTTGTACTAATTACATCAAACTGAAATAAAGCAATTAAGGACACAGCCAAATTAATAAATGCGATGGCAAATTTAGTCTAGCTACTTATTAATTCTCATTTTAATTACTATTACTACGATGTTAAGCTCACCGACACTGTTAACCGACGCTCGAATATGAAAGAGATATTTTTATTTAATAAAATCACAAGGACCATTTTGAATTGTTATATACGAAGTGTATCAAGTTCTCTTAACCCCAGTTCATAAAAACCCCTGCAAGAAACCCGTCTGGTCTTAACGCTTTTTTGTATACAAATACAGGACATCGCTAGATCTGTCGTTGATATTATATGACATATTTTTTACTCAAAACGGTATATTTAGCATGATAATGCGAGTTTTGGAGCTACCCGATATTTCGGCACAGTAACATGAGCCTTGATGACGAGATAAACTAATCAGTTTGTCTCAGAAAGAAAACCTGCCATATCATGGTAAATATCCCGTTTTGAGTAAAAATTATGTTCAAAAACATGAGATAAAATTATCTTTTTGACATGTCATATTCTTACATGTTCTGTTAATGCGTCAGTGTGCTGACATCCAAATCTTAAAACATTTTCTTTCACAATAACAACATCCAATAACACTTTCACAATAATTTGTCAAGAATGCCTATAATTACCTAAGGCAAGAATATTTAGAAACTTTATCAAAATATAAGTGAATGGAGGATTCTGGTATTTGTAGGTTGATTATAAGACTTCATAGAACGTAGGTTCTCCAGTTCGTATGTACTTGGGTACAAACATCGTAAATCCCCCGAAGGTAAACTCTAAATAATTTTACGGATACTTATGTAATATACAGCGATGCATATATTTAAACATATTAGAAACACCTTTAAAATAATTTACTTTTAAAAATTTTTACATGTTCGATTTCCACTGTTTTATTGAATTAAGGGGATGTTTACGGGACATTTACCAAAATCTGTGAGCGGAGGGAACTGGTGCTCCCATTATTAATGTTTGTTCTGTGTCTGGGTCATCAGGTTCTCATAATACAAGCTATGCTTAGTTTAGGGCTAGATGGTGTTGTGTTGATTGTCCTCTAATAGTTATTATTATTATGTTACGGTGACATAAACTTAACCCCACACGCTCAATCCTTAATTGCATTGAAGTTAATCACCGATTTCAATATCCAATGTCTGTTTGTTTGTTACCTTTTCACGGCTAAACGGCTGAACGGATCTTGATGAAATTTTGGACAGAGATATATTGTATCTTGGGGACAGAAATAGGCTACTTTTTATGTAGATAGGGCAGTAGGTGATATTGTGCTACATTTAAATTATCAAGTTAAATTATGTAATTAAGTTTTTTGCTACCACAAGTATTAGAACTTCAATAAGCAGATGTAAATCGGTGATTAAGCCTATTAGCAATTATAAAATGTGCTAGCGATCCTTAGAGCCTATATCAAACTGGAGCCATATGTACTAACAAAAAATACATAAAAACCATAGCGATTGCGAACTCACGGAATATCGATTTATTCACTTTCGCCGTTGAGACATTTTAATAAAACTACTCTTTTATTCCCGTAAGATACACTTTTCAAAAACCCTATAATTTTCCTGGGAAATAGAATTAGTTCCCCAGACATCCGATCATCAGATCCGACATCAGAGATATACGTATCAAAGAGGAAAATTATCATTGTCACTTTATTCTCTGATCGTATGTACAATAAACTTGTATTGTTTTGATTAATTTTAACATATCACAAAAGTATATCTCAAGGGAATTAACTTTACAATGAACTACGAATGCAGAATGGATAATGCTGGAAGTTCTAGGAGTTTTCGTGAACGAGAACCAGAATTTGTGTTCGTGTTAACTAAAAAAGGGAAACAAGCTCTCATACGAGCGGGATATTGAAAATAGAAACAAGTAGGTTATTTCATTTTAGGCAAAGATTTAGTTATTATTATAAAAATAAGTGACTACACAAGTGATTTTTTATGAAAAGTTACGGGGAAAGTGTATCTCTGGAAAATAAACCATTATTTTTCTCAGTTCGATTAGCATGGGAAATTATGTTTTTTGGGAATCAATAAATATTTTAATTAAATATTTAAGAAAATATTTTCTAATTTAGTGTACTAGGCAATCTCTAAGAAACAGAAGCGTAGTTTAATTAAAAGTGTGTCTCTGGGGAAAGTGTATCTCTGGAGAATAAATAGGAATATCGATACACAAGTCAAAAATCTTGGTACATAAATAAACATCAGATTTTCATTAGTATTTAAACTATATTTTATGAAACACGGGTTTTACTCACTTATTATTTTCGTAGTGAAAACACCATTGTGAATAGCGATCGCGAGCGATCCGCGGATCAATCTCACTCTGATGAAGATTCTCTAGATGAATCGAAACAATGTCAATGCCTCCATCGACAAAAACTACGTGAGTACAACCCGTGTTTATCAAATTTCACATTTTTTTTTTTTATATTACCACAATTTACCGGAATTTGGTAGATAAGTATACTCGTACATTAGTTCTCCAATAATCTTAGATCAATACAATTTGTGCTATAATTAATTTGTACTTGTAAGTTGTCATTCTGAATGTTTTAATTTTATTCTAATACATTAGTCAATGCTATATTATTTTAAAATGTTATTGTTATTACAAAATTATTCTCTACATATATTCTACTAATCAAATTTGGGGTTTGAGTATTATTGGGGCAATATTTGTTTGGACCCTGAATTACTATAAAAATACTGTTCGTTATAATAGTGAGTTATTTATTATCATTATACAAGTATAACAGAAGTGTTGATTATATTAACGGTTTTATTATTTTAAATTTTACAGCAATAAATTTAGATAACTGTACACAGTTAATAGTCCAATTGATTTCTGTTTATATCCAAATAGATATCAACACATTAACATCACTGTAACTGACGCAGATATTGAAGACGACGAATATCGTAACGTTTATTAATGGCCTTATTTATAAACGTCTCTGAACTTATTAAAAGTTTATCACGGGTGGCAATTCGGTTGGTTCATTTCTAAAATTAGGAATTGTCTAAAATATATTTAGTTAGTCATAGCATTTGTAAAAACCTATTCGGTTGGTACCATCTAACTAAATTAGGAACGCTTAATTAAGTTAGATAAAATTAAATTAGGATAAGTTGGTAGCAGCAGAATACCAAAGTTTCATTTGACAGTTCTAAACCTAATTTTAGCTAAAATTAGTTAGGTTGGTGCCAACAGAATTGAGGCCACTGTCTAACTATGGAGAGATATTCAGGGTCAAGAAGACGGTTTTCAGAATTTATTATGTAAGATATTGACAAATAGAGACGGGGCGAATCTTAAGCCAGTGTTTAGGCAATGTTCAAGTAGAGAAGCGTTTATAAGTAAGGCCGTAATAGTCTAGTTTCTGCCCGCGGTTATGAACGCATGGTACCTAATAAGTAGCCTAATATCTATTCCAGTTCAGCGACTACATATATACCAAGTTTCCTCCAAAACCGTTCAGCTGTCGCGTGATATTTATATAGACTTATGGTACCCATAACACAAGCTCTGCTTACTTTTTGGCCAGATGATGCTGTGTGAAATGTCCGGGATTACTTATTTATTTATGTTTGCTGTAACTCGCTATTGGGTGATCATTGCCTTTGGTGTGTCTACGTAACCAGGCTACATAACCTGCTACGTGGAAGGATCTTTTTGTAAGATATTGCCTTAAATTTTCACCTTTTTAATTTTAATCGAAGATCTCAGTAACAATTTTGGCTTTGAATTTATGATAGATATGTTCTGTTCTATGATAGATAGTGTTCATTTATTTATTGAAATTACTCCCAAAATCGTTTTATTGAAGATGATTTTATTGTTACTTACTACTTTCCTGGCACGTTTTGCAGATAATATCGAGTTGCTATAACTGTCGATAGCCCTATATTTGTATAAAACTTGATATATATCGATATGGTCCTGGATTAATATATGGGCTACATTTTATCTACGTGGTCAAAACCTAGACTATAATATTGTTAGGATACGTCACGATATTCGGTCTCCAATTCATAAGTCCATGGGTTTGAGTTCAAACCTCAGTAATGATCTTAGAGCGCGACCGCGCAGCCCTGTGCTAGGAGGACGAAGGTTTCTTATCTTCCAGAAGTTTGTCGTCAGCGCACAGCTTTTCCAGCTGTTTAGCGTAGTACGTGTTGAACTTCAACCTGTAAAATATATACAAAATAATCAAAATTTGATCTTGTAGATACAAAGAACGAAGTGGGGTTTATGGAAGTTATGATACAATCAATGTCTATCAACTTCGATTAGCAAAAGGCATAGTTTGATTGTAAAATTTGTATTCCGTGCGATCGGTTTTATCTCAGACCAAATAAATATGTACACACGGAACGAAGCGGAAAACCAAATTGAAGCCTGAAAACCGTTCTAGTCTGTGTAAATACATGCATCCAAGCACACTCATACACAAAAACCATGTTCCTTGCTCATAGTACATGCATACTTGTACTAATAAATATTCTGTGAAATTGTCATGTCGTGGACTAGTGAACATCGTAAAAAAAACATAATGCTTTTATGCTTTCCTAATGTTTCGTTTTGATTCCGTGACACTTTTCACATGAAATAACACTTTGGAAATAACAACCAAAAAACTTACGATTTAAATGTAAGCCCTAAGTTTTTGGTTATTTTTAAAACACAAAACGTCATCGAACGCACTTGACCTAAAGCGCGAGGGTTTTGTACGATGTCTACTGGACGACGACGTGAGCATGATTTGGGTATAGTCAGTGCGAGGCTGGGTGTATACACAGAGAAGCACAGTTTTGATGCATCAGTTTGGTTCCGTCTTTATATTTATTTGGTCTAATGTGTCTATTCATATGACTATGTCTGACAATCACAATCAACCTCTCGTAACACGAGTTCATCAATATTACTGAACTGTAAACAATTGGTATTCATATTTTGATACTATCATAAATCCATAATCTAGATGGTGTTGGTTTGTCCACCAATATTTATTTATTATATAAAAATCAACTGCCGTGCGTTAGTTTTGCAAAAACATGAAAATGGTTGTACGAAGTTCGCTGGGTCTTCTCGTAATATGCATAATATAAATAAAAAATGCAATTACCTAGCGGATATGTTGAGTAGTTTGTTGGTGTTATTATCTCTGGCCATGCGCTCGATGATGGCCAGCGCTGAGAGCAAGGCAGCTGTGAATCGGAGCCCGTATCTTGCCACGGAACGTGAGAACGAATCTGCCGAGCTACTGATGGTAGGGGTACTACTACCACAACCAGGCTCTTGCTGAAAGTATAAAAAAACTCTTAAAACATTAATCTGAAGACCATTTGAGGGTAGTTTAGAATTGCGGTGCTATTCGATAACTTCATAGGCAACAAATCAGCCCGCGACCAACGTTATTGCAACATATCCGAAACTTTAATAAATAAAAAGGTACCTTTATACTAGTGGTCGCCCATTGGTCGAAATTCGACCATAATTAATGAGTAATTAATGTATTTTTTATGAATAATAATAAAAAAATATTAGCATTCTGCACTCCTTCTCTATATAAACTATAAGTGTGCGACATTTAATACTCCTCCGTCCGCGCAATTTTCGTAAAAAGGGGTACAAAGTTTTTGCTTCACGTATTCAAATATAGATAAAGGTAATTTGAATTTTACAAGACATATAACGGTTAAATTTTGCATGACGAGCAATGATTAATGAGTCTTATTTTATCTGGCTCAGCGTATTAATTAGCACTGGCATTCAAAGTTGGCAATGCCGCCAGTGTCTTGGGAACGCTGGCCTCTGACAGTAATCGGGATCAGTTGAGCTATCTTTAGATAAATTTAAACGGTCCTTAGATAGCTCAACTGTTTTACATGTATTTTATATTATTCTGTACATTTCTCTAATTATTTTTGTAAATAAATGAGTATCAATAAGTCTTATTTTATAAATTGATATTGATATTGACGACCTCTGTGGCGCAGTGTGTTAAGGTACGGTTGAGACGCAGAAGGTTACGGGTTCGACGCCCGCCGCGGGACACATGTTTGTATGATCTGCAAGCATTTGTCTAGGGTCTGGATGTTTCTATGTATAATATGAATTTATAAAAGAAGTATATAAATAGTATACCAGTTTTGTGGTACCCATAACACAAGCTGTGCTTACTATGAGGCCAGATGATGCTGCGTGAAATATCATTACCTATGTTCGGTTTCTATCTCAGATTCTATACATCGACCATGTTTTAGAATCAATCTTCCATAATACAAATACATCAATAGTATCTGAAAGCTGTTATCAATGTTTGGTTATCAGAATTCTATAATCGTCCGGCTAAACGAAAAATAAAACAAAAATACTAAACTACTGTGAGTATGACCATGAAGGCCTTTGGCCGGCCTAGAGTTGGCCACTGATAGTGTGTCTGAAAAAACATTTCAGTGCAGTGGTCTCACTATATGACTCGAAACAGTGTCGGTGTCTCCATCGACAAAATAATACGTGAGTAAAGCCCGTGTTTACCAAAATGTAAAAAGCATCATCTGGCCCCAAAGTAAGCAGAACTTGTGTTATGGGTTACCACCACATGACTGATATACTAATAATATTCTTTTTTTTTGTAAATGCATTCATATTGTACATAGTAACACTCAGACCCGAGACAAATATTTGCAGATCATACAAACACATGCAAGGATATCGTCTTTCACAAAATCCATCAGTGGAATTTTCATTTGGCCGCTTCCGTGCTTTGGAGAGGACGTTAAGCAGCTTATTATAGTATAGTAGCCAAAGCGGGGATTTTGGGTTTTACTCAAGCGCGGCAGAATAACGTTACCTCTGTGACGACCTCTGTGGCGCAGTGGGTCAAGGCCTGGCTGAGACGCAGAAGGTTGCGGATTCGATTCCCGCCGCGGGACAAATGTTTGTATGATCTGCCAGTATTTGTCTCGGGTCTGGGTGTTTCTATGTCAGTCATGTGGTACCCATAACACAAGCTTGCTTACATTGGGGCCAGATGATGTGTGAGATGTTCGGCATTATTATTATTATAAGGGGTAAAATCTTGCACCCTGTTAGGTACCCCATTATATATGAACCCTCTACATCCTACAACCGTTATTTTTTTTTAAGCTAAGATTAGATATCTTCATAATCTAATAGATCCCCACGACGCTCGAGTAAATCCTCATTTAGCCTCTTGGGCTTCCATTACTATTAAATCCGTCATCAGAGATAATAAAATACTAATATGAAAGACAAAGAAAACACAATTTTTCTTTGACCTACCTCTCCTTTTATGTTTTTAGTATCTGGATTCTTAGATTTCAGGTACCAACAACATTTTTTAAAGGCTAATTACAAAATGAATTGTAATTGTGTTGTTTTGTTTTTTTTTTGTTTTAATAAGCTACACATTATCGACAAGTTATTTACATCACCGCTGTGTACAATGAAATGGAACTGAAAGTGTTTAATATTAAAATGGTATCAAACATGTAACAATTATGTAATCAATTTTATTTACCAAATCATGAAATAAAAACCATACTTACAGCAAAACTCTAAAAGATAAGTCATGAAAATAAAAAGCTTGTGTTAGTCAATTTGAACATGACAAATACTACATGGAAGCATTACATGACACTGTGTTCTTCAAACTGTGAAATATTAATGTGAACGCAGCCTTCGCTTTGCCTTAAGGAGAAAATGATATAGAAGCGACTATCCTAAAACTCTACCGCTGTAAAATAGACATTGATTCAGTACTTGATAGCTGAAAAAAAGTAGTTGCATTTTCTAAAACTAAATTCGACTTTTCTAGTCACTTTAAATTCAGTGTAATTCAGTCAATATTGATCTCTAGTTTCATAGGTCTTTGAGAGATATTAAAAGTGGTAGTCGGAAGCAAGTACAAACATTATATTTGTAGCCCACATTTTGCACAAAAGTTAATATTGGATTGTTAAGGTAGGACGAAAAGAACAGCAATACCTAGTTAATTTCTTAAGTTAAGCTAAGTTAAGTTCTTAAATAGTTAATTAACTATGTATTCAAGACAGGCCCCAATTGTCTAGAAAAGCTATATAGATATAACCAAGTATTAAACTATGTATTGCGTTTATAGACACAATAAGGTCCTTATTTTTTGCTATCATGAAGAAATACAAGTATCTCTAATGCAAAGAGAGTTGTTGAATGCTCTAATTTCCCTCAACTGGTAGATACCGACCAATAGCATCACTGAATACAACAAATCAAGCGACACGATTGGCCGGTTATTAGCAAAACAAAGGTGCGTTCACACAATGCTAAGTGACATGACATTTAGTGGTTTACTCCTGTGCAATATTCTAGTTTGTACCTCACTATACTCTGAACTGTCATATGTCGATCCAAGCATACTGTTAAGCTCTGCGTCCACGAAGTACTTGTGCATCTCCTTTGCCAATTAACATGTTTGCGTTAAAAGAAAATACATAAATTAATATCTATTCAAGCCACATAAGTGTAACATAATACAATATAGTGTATTATAAAGCGGTAGCAGATAGGCCAATTACTAATTTAATAAGGATTTCGATTTTATAGGATTAAAGAATTCCTTAGTTCGATGAATTAACAGTATTTCATAATACTGGCAAATCACTTCAAATACAGTATTAATTAATATAAGTAAGTCATGGATATCCTTATCAGACTATCCATCAGTTCAATGGGGAGACGAGACGAATTTACTTTTTGTACTATATAGAGACAACTCTTGATGGGAGACATTTTTCACTATAAGAGACCCGCCAAAAAAATAAACACGACAAAGATCAAAGACATCAGAAATATATGTTTATACGCATATCTAACCTGTATAAAGTTGCAGAACTGCACGCAAACCAAGCAGAGTGCGGTAACAGCTTTCAGAAGTTGTGGACTGGTCAGCATACAGTCGCCCAGGCAAGACTCCAGGAAGTCATTGTGCCTCTCCAGGACCTCATCTACGTTGTGCACCTGGAAAATAATATGTATGTTTCAAAATGACCAATCCTACCGGCTGCGCCATAAATATCGGTGGAGAACACACTATTTAGTCCCAAATTAGGAATAGCTTATTGTCTCCTTTTCAGCTCAGGCAAAAATACTTTAGTCTGTCCGGATGTTCTCCTCTACAGGTCGCATGTCTCGACCGATTCTCGTGAAATTTTGTGAGTAGATTCTATAACTATATTTTTTTATCGATTCAGTTTTTGTTTTTTTTTTAAATAGCTGAAATATGGGGGTTAAAAACGTAATAAAAGTTATATTTCAGTCATTTCGAAAACTGATCGCGAGGTCTACAGCTCACAGAGCCACTAGTGCTATGAGAGTCAGATGACTGATATCATACTTATATACTCGTTAGTACATAACATAATAATGTACTTAGAACAGTTTCGGCCTTACATAATAACGTCTCTTAATTTCTGTCAAAATAGTGCCATTCCTTTTTGAAAGATGGCAAATGGTAACAAGGCGAATCTAACTAGTGTTTAGGCAGTGTTTAAGATGAGAGGCGTTTATAACTAGATGTCAGTTAGAAAACGTATACTTATACCTACTCGTTTTCTGAGTGTTATAAAGTGTCAGGTAATGACACTTTATACTATGTACTCAGATACTGACAATCTATGTTCATCACAAGCAATGCTTACCTGAGGGAAGAAATGTACAGTGAGTACAGTACAGTACAGTACAGTACAACCTACAGTACCTACAGCCCAGAAGGTAAAGATACTACTAACCGAGCTGATACTACCAACTGATTTTGAGGTTTGCAGTCAATGCGCCAGAGATAAAATGTAAACACTGTCACAGGGGAGCGAAAAACGATGCGGCGCGAACAAGAAAATTTTGACATCTCGTTGTATCGAGTTAAGGTACGAGTCAAAAGTGGGACGTAACCTTTAACCTCCCAGATTTCTTCAAGATAAAATGCGGCGTGCCATAGACAGGCAGATAAGAAGTAGACGGGTAGACTCATAAGAAATAAATCCATGGTATTCAACACAAAGAAATCACGCAGTTCTATTTGTCTGAAATCAAATAAATGAGTCAGACTTCAAAGACGTCCTTGTGCGACGTAGGTACAAGAGATACGCCTACGAATTAACGCAAGCTCGCTCCGCCCACTGCAAAAAAAGGCTTCGAAAAAACTTTACAATATGGCTGACCTGATTTAGATAGAGCCTTTGATAATGAAGTTCATGAACCTTAATTTTCATTTTCTTTAGTTAATTTTTACCATCAGACTAGTCCTGGTTCTTAGGCCAGTTTATTATAATAACCAGAACTCATGTGTGTGTGTGTGTCATTATAACCTGGGATACATCATAATATATTACGCCGTACCAGCTGAACGGATTTGGATAAAAGTTGATATAAATGTAGCTGAGGATGAGCTGTGGGCCAAAATCTCCACTCAGTGAAGCCCTGAGACAGCGAGACGGCGCCGTGGTAGACCCAAAAAGAGATGGCGAAATGATCTCGACATCTTCGACAGAGCTTGGGTCCAAACAGCTCAAAACCGAGATGAAGGGGAGGCCTTTGCCCAGCAGTGGGACACAATGGGCTTATCGTAATCGTAAATTACGATTTTTAATTTTGACTTAGAAAATTGCCACGACGAGTGTATGCACGTGTGGTGTGTGCGAAGCTGCCAACAGAAGCTAGTTCATAAAGTTTCTGTTTATGATTTACACAACATTGAAGTAAATATGAGTTATTTAATATTTTGTTAGTAATGTATTGACTGCCTATATCTGTCAACTACCCTACTCAAGTTATCGCTGTACTTATCAATGACTAATCAACAGCAAAAAATCAATAAATTGCCACTGAATAAACTACATAATATCTGTATAGTATTATTATTTTAGGCCAGTAAATTACAGAGCAAACTGTATTTTCGCATTCTGACGTCGATTAGGTCTAGTTAAAACTGTGGTCAGATCACCCGATCAAACTGATCAACAGAAACAGTCAAAGCGTCTGTCTAATTGAGATTGGTCGACGTAAATTGAATTTGGTAACTCGCAGGATCAGCGGGCCAGTGAGTTTGCAGCGCCTATAGCCATCGCTGCGCGCGCGCTCACTCCGTGAATGGAATCGAGCGACGTCGGACTCTCGTCATGAACAAAGTGTACCAGTGACTGTGACGTGCAAAAAACTGTGATTTTACAAGCATTCCAGTGATTTTGATATTGCTATTTTCAGGTTTGTTACTTAGAATACGATATCAAATCGTTTGGTTGAATGTGATTTATGTTACTACGTACATGTTAATCGGATACCTTAGTCAGCAGGTACATGAAGTATCTACCTACACGGGTTTGTTCATGGAATTTTGCTTATAAACAGTGGCTCAAAGATGACAAAACAATTATTACTACTTCAATGATAGATAGAAAGTTGTTTTGACATATACAAACCATCATACTATGCAAAAGTTATCAAGTAGAGAAGTAAGAACTAACAAAGCTAAGTTTATAATCTACGTCATCGATAGAAATATTCAATTAAATTTTGTACGAAACCGCTTTACAAGTTATGGGTAAAATTAATATTGAAACCCTTTATCCTAAATCGTACCCAAGTTCCGACTCAGGGTAAGACGTGTGATCTCTCTCGTGAAACTTGTTTGATGACCCTGAATCTTATTGGATAGTTTTATACGAATCTATAGTCTGACTAGATCCTAGAGCAAAAAGATGACTGAATATCGGATGCCACACAATTTATATAGGTCCTATCATTATCTAATAATTCAGCGAAACACATGTAGGCGTAAACATTGAAAGATTCACATGTAGTATGAGCCCTCATCCAAGGCCGATGACGTCATTATTTATGGTGCAGGGACAT
Source organism: Lampropteryx suffumata (assembly GCA_948098915.1). Lineage (NCBI taxonomy): Eukaryota > Metazoa > Arthropoda > Insecta > Lepidoptera > Geometridae > Lampropteryx > Lampropteryx suffumata. Next base: position 16,034,862 of record OX402551.1, on the reverse strand, counting down.
CTGACAAACTAACACTACACTCGGGATGTCGGTTTACTAAATTGAATAAGTGGCACACTGGAACGGACAATACCGTATCCGGTATGTTTATAAATATTGTAGAGACAACGAACCCATCAGATTGCAAATGTATGCATTATGCAAGTAGACTGCCTTAGAGTCGAAACTGGTCAGGCTAGATTCGCTAGGGAATGAAACAGTTTTTTATTACTATTAATACACTAGTAGAGTTGATTGCTGATGCGTTTATTTCGTACTGAGCTGTTTAGAAGAGTGCCTGATTCTAAAGTACTTTACTGAAATAATTGTTGAGTTCAGAAGAGTTCTATACCAGACTGGTATTAGTCTGGCTGCAACAGCCATAGTTAATTCCATAGTTAAACTAAATTCCATAATTCCATAGTTAACCTAAAGTAGATTTGTCCATATTGTACAATTTGATAACAATTGCCGTAGGTCCATTGATAAAAACATCATGTTCTCTTGGCATTTCGTTTATTTATGGTACTAGCGACCCGCCCCGGCTTCGCACGGGTGCAATGCTGATACTAATTATACTACAGAATGGTTATCCCTAAGAGAAACCCATATACTATCGCAGACTTTTTTGTAGACCTTTTGAGGGTGTACAATACTGTAGTACGACACCACATAAGAAACCTCTAAAATTTTCATTGTTTATCTACTATATTATGCATGTTTTATACATATAAACCTTCCTTTTGAATTACTCTATCTATTAAAAAAAAGCAGAATTAAAATCCGTTGCATAGTTTTAAAGATCTAAGCATACAACGGGACAGACAGACAGCGGAAGGCGACTTTGTTTTATACTATTTAATGATTACCGAAATTAGATTTTAGATAAGCTGGTTTAGGTAGATATAGGTTTAGCAGACTATTGAGGTATGAACATTAATTTAGCTTGAATCGGTATAATAAACAAATATATCACATGCAATTTTTGCGAAGTGTTGAAAATTTTAATAACAACCATTGATTGACGCAAGGTGACCTGTGACCACCTCTGCACAAACAGGTACTTGTACAAACGATTACACTCAGCAAATAAAGCGTATTTTCTCACGGTTCATCAGCTTCCTATATACGTTATGAGAACTATTAATTCTGTGCCGGGTCGAGATACGTCGAGCCTAATTCATCAATCGTGTGTGCAGTACCGAATGGCAAGTGTGACGAATGGCATCAATTTGTACGATAGCTATAGCTGTTTGATATGTTTTATTTGTTTAAGAGAGTATTGCTGTGATTTCTCTTTATGAGCAAGCACATTTTCCAATTCTATAGCTACTATATTTTAACCGTGGCATCGTTGAGAGTCATCCGGGATACAACGCGTAAAAATATTCGAACACTCTTGAATGTGATTGCAAGATATTCAAGTAAGAAAGTTTTTCGAGACTTTCTTTAGTCAGACAGCATCCATGATAGATTTTTCTACAAGCTAGAGATGCTGTCTAGAAAATACAATTAACAAACCATTGTACAATAGTCAGGCGTTGAATAGTCACGCTCGCTATGGCTTTTGTAATGCTTTTTTTGAGATGCGACCATGGCCTAGCTACGTACTCTAGAAGTTCCAATTTTCTTTGTTTTGCCATCGATAAAGTTTTACTATAGCCCAGATTTTTCTGAGGAGCACACAGATCGCGCAAAGCCGATTGTCAACACAGGAAAGACTACAAGAATTACGTCGCACGTGTCTGCATCAAGCATAATGATGCTCCGTATTAAAAAAACTGTTTTGCCCTGACCCGCACGGCCTAAGATGTCAACAATACGCAACCTCAAAATCGATCGATGCGAGCTGTAGATGACGCATTTCGCCCACATAATTCCGGACCGTTTCCAAATACGGAGCCCGCACTTGTCCTTTGAATTATATTATCGACTTCCTAAACGGATGAATAAACGGTAACCCGTAAAAGAATACACACTAATTACGCTACTGCCATCATAATGTCAACTATGTTGGGTTATACGAGTATTTGGGACAAAGAGTCCGAAATGGGGCACTGTGTTACTGGTGCTTCTAGTTTTGGGAGTTTTGGCAGTTTGAAAGAAACAGCGACATAGAGAATCATTAAAAATATATTACTAAGAAATATATTACTAAGTAATTTGGGTCGTATCTAGTAATTTTGCAGTGGACTAGATACTTACAGTACCTACGGGATATTGTAAAGGGCAAACATGTTTTGCAATAGCATATTGAGGTTTCTATGAACATTCGAGATACACAATATTATGTACGTCACCGCAGTAATTTGACCACAAGCTGTATGTAACCACTGTAGAGATCATTGTTCCTAACTTACGTTATGTACTTATTTGTGTTCAAGATGGTATCTCAACTGTCGCAGATTTGTAATGAAATACTGTTACAATCGTTACACGTCACAAAACAAAAGCTAGTTAAAATAGACATAAAGCAATCAAACTGTGTCTATAGCTGTATTCAAAGACTTTTTATTAAGACGAAACGACATCAATGTTCAGTTTAACATTGTAGCTATGTCTGGAGTTATACTTGGGTATAATATCATAGGCATAGCGTCTATTAATGTAGAATGATGTTCATAAAACTTTCGTAATTACATTAGGAGTTCTAAAGTCGTAGGTATCGGGGGCAAATTACGAGTCATATCTGCCATAAAGGTAACTCAACAAACACCCAGACCAGAAACCCTCGCCGTGGATTTAAAACCCGCACCATTCGCGTCTCAGCCAGCTACTTGCCAGGTCAACTCGGTAATCAGACCTACTCTCGAAGAGCGAGAGTGACAAAAAGTAAAGCCTATTAAGTGCGACGTGCGTGACAGAAAGTGTTGATTTGAGCACCCTAAATAAAAGTAACATTTTAATAAAAAAAAACTGTTAATATCAAAATGTACCAGCGTCGCTCCAGTGACTCGAAATAGAAACTCAGAGATTTAATACCAAGTGCAGACTGTAGCCAAAGGAGAACAGCTGGTTCATTACTCCAAAAAAGTTTTATTTAGGCTGTCAGGCGCGCTCCTAGCAGATTAGATACATCTTTGAGCATTACAATACAATACATCAGCAAAATAAGTTGTTAAAACTCCGAAATGCGACAATATTCGATCATTACGTGTAAAACATGGAGTGACCATGCCGTGACTTTTAGTCTGTAGCTTAGATTTTATCGGCTATTAGGTGTTTGTACGGCTCATTGGCCATAAAGCCTGATTACACGAATGCAAATAGCAAGAACGCGCGAGAATAATCCTAAAATACATTTAAATATTCGATATCGTGTACTCACGACCTTAAATATTGAGCTAATGAGTCACACTATGCTCTTGATTGCTGATACATGGAGTATAATGGCTTGGTTGTGGAAGGATCCTATCAAAACATTAATAGGTAAGTAGGTACAGTAGGTACATTTGCGCTTGCAGCAAACTCTGGTTATAATCAGACAGCAGGCCTCTGATCTCATCTTCAAACGAGCAAAGTAGACCACACATTTAAGGACCACAGAATAGAGGAAACTCTTCTAACACAGGTGTAAACTTAAAAGAAGACATCCCAACCCTACAATTTATGTATACATCCCTAAAAAAGATTTTTGTTTTTTTAAGTAGATCTACGAGTACAGGATACAGGATTTGTCTCCCATGTTCAGTTATGGCGTTAGTCGCGAATCAACTTATTTTTAATATGCTTGGAAAAAGTACAGGATCCCGATGGATCGTACAAACTTAGAGGCCTAATATCCAGCAGGGGAAACCAGGCTGTGATAAATATATAGTAGTATAAAATATATAGTACTTCTGCCCGCGGCTTCGCACGTATAGTACATCCATAAAAAGTTGCCTATGTCCGTTCTTAAGATACAATCTATATCCATACCAAATTTCATCAAGATCTGTTCAGCCGTTTAGCCGTGAAATGGTAACAAACAAAACAAAACTGTCATTGGTGCAAAAAAAAAAAAGTTCTGTTGATCCGAACTTCACAGGATCACCCGCTAGGCCAATCTGAAGATAACCTAAAAATGTCATTGAAATCGGTCTAGCCGTTTCAGAGTCTATAGGGAACATACATCACCTCTTATAGCTATAGATAATGCGGTTCAATGGCATGTGGTATTGATGAATTGCGTAAGCAAAGCTTAATGAGTATTCACCATTTCTTAAACAGCAAATGCATTAATGATTCATTGGTAATGAATGCTGGCTTCTATGTCCCGATGAAAAGTTGGTTTTTAGGGCGCAGCAAATTAAGCGCACAGTTGACAAAAAGTCGACCCACTCGAGATGCTCGGAGCACTCTTCCACAAATTGAAATATCGTGTGCGGAACGGAAGGGGTATAGAATAGTTAATACTTACCATACAAGTTAGTAAAGTCGTCTTTAAAATTAAGTGGTCACTTGCTTTCCAACTTAGAAATTGTTATCTGAGTTTATTATGATTCTGTCCGCGATTTCGGACGCACCAACATAAAAAGATGTCTATATGCTACCAAGTTTCACCCAAATTTGTTAAGCCATTTTTTCGTGATTCGTGAGACAAAGAAACATCCAAACATATTATTTAGACTTATAAATAAATAAAATAAAGAATGTCGGGCATTTCTACATATGTATATACTTTTTTTATAACACATATTATACATATAAACACCCAAACCAGAGACAAATGCTTGCAAATCATACAATATTTTGTTCTACGGCGGGAATCGAACCACTTCCACTTCCACTTCCACGTCTCAGCAGGGATATGGCCTTCTGCGCCACAGAGGTCGTCAAAGTATAGTATTAGTAGGAATAATTTATAGGTTTTAAGCACCAATAGCGCAATTCAGTTATATATTCAATCAGAAACCAGATTAGTCAAGAGATGTAAATCTTTTGATGTCCTATGATTTGAGTGCAAACAATTTTGCTTATTTGGGTTGCTAAGCTATAATTTATGTCGACAGTACGCTAATGTAGAAGTAAGAAAGTAATTGAGCGGATATGTGGTAATATTACTTTGACCATGTTTATTTTTGAACCGGGACAAAATCTAATCACCACAATGTAGTACAAAGTAGTTCTCTAAGGAATGACACGTATCTTTGAAATAACTAAGTATTCACATCGATATAGAAGTCGAAAGTTTTCTCTAACCGATGTTTTTTTTACCATTTTATTCGAGATTAATATTTGAATACTTAATTTTCGAGTTTTTGAATAATCTAAATATTCAAAACGAGTTGACCCGTTAGGGTAATGATTCACATTGCACAGAACCAGTTTAAACATTTTAAAATCTTAAGATAGTTTTAAACAGATTTTATAGGGCAATTTGGTAAGCGGCTTAGGTGCCATACTTTCGATCAACGGCGGATTAAACTAACTACTTCTTTTCGTCTCATGTTTTCTTACATGAATGTAACCGATAGATAGAGTAAGCACTGGTTAATATGTTGGCCAACACTGGCCTTAGCGTTGCGGCAAGACAGTGATTAAGGTAACAGTTTTTCTTAATCACACTCGTTCATTGAATTTCGTAGAAAAATAAACGTAATATTCTTTTTACATTAAGTATCAAATTTTACAAAAAAAATACACTTTATTAGAATTTTCACCTAAACCTTCCTCATGAATCACTCCGTCCATTATTGAAAACCGTATGAAAATCGGTTCGGTAGGTTTGAGATTACCGCGATCAGACGCAAAAAGGTACTAGGTAATATACATTGTTTTGTACGCGCATATTTCCTGAGAGTGCCTCAGGAAATATGCGAACGGATGTCAACATAATAACATACAACATCCTCTTTAACTGACATCAAAAACAGGTTCTCAAATCATGGATGTTTTAGCGCAAGGCCTCAATTGCGGTGCCAATTCTGGTGATTGGACTCACAGGCTGATCTGATGGCTGTCATTGTCGACACAAGACTTATTTGCGAAAAGCACGCTATGCAATTTACAATAATATTAAGATTATTATAAGTTTGTAGAGAAGTGCACCAGACAATCGAGGTCCGTTCAAGGCAGACTGGTTGCACGTTGACTCACTGCAACCTACGCATCCTAAGTACGTCTTTTATGGACCTCTTATGAGTTGTGCAATTTTGTTTTCAATAAGATAACTAGATAACTTATTGATTAAAGTAGATACAGTAGACGCCAACGACAACACATACAAATTATATATATCTTAAAATAAAAATAAACATTTACATACTTAGTACTGTGCTGACCATAAGCCGTGTGTGTGACGTGACGTGACGCATACTACAAACTAAGGAGACTGAAATTTTGAACCAATTTTCTGTTATTTTGTTATTCTAAGTCAGTTTTGCTTTAAAATAATAGTTCGACCAAAACCGCGTTAAAACGATATTTGTATTGAACTTAATTATGTAGGTACTGATTTCTCATTGTTAAAAGACCCGACAATTAATTTGACCACAAGCGTGATCTAATTTTATAATTATAGAATAGCATGTCTTATGTATATAGTTACAGATACCAAACTTGTAATAACAATTCCCTGTGGTCTTTACTATATATTATTTTACGATTACCACAAACTATTTATAGTATTATCATCAGTGTCTTGCAACACTGAAAATAGGCTCTTGGGTCGAAAACAATGTTTGAATCATTTTAGACATCCCTAAAACAGATACTGAATTACCAAGAGATCTCAGGATGTTCATAAAGTTATATTCCATAATGGTAAATAAATAATTTATTATTCAAGAAACCGTCGGTTTCAAATTAAATTATGAATGGACAAAGAGAGAGAAAAAGCAACACTAAAAATATACCAGTCTGAGAAGAGGACACTCATAAAGAAACAAATTAGGGGACGTCTTTTTTCATGTCTGATTTATTTTGAGGTGAGGTGCCTTAGCGGGTAGGTCTTAACTGACCAAGATAATACAATTCCATAGAAACGAAAGATGCTTATGAAAATAAGCTTTATCTTCACCGTTCTAATCTCCGTAACAGAAGCTAACATAACGAGAGAAGCAGTAAGCACTATCATTATATGAACGCATGTTTCAAAATTATGATAGACTCTGAGTAGAAAATAATATGTGTATTGTCGCTATTTGTTCGTTTGTTTTGAGATAGTTCGTAATTGAAGTCGATAATTGGCCTTAAATGACGTCATTTGATCACCTTCAAAATAAAATTGGCCTCATATTTATGTAAACCAATGACATACTACTACTATAATATACACAAAACAATACAAACACTCCATACTCTGCAGCGATTAAATCGAATCACAAATTATGGGCTGCGAAAACAACTGTCTGCGGCTTTATCCGTTGATAAAAAATAGCCTACATGCTTTTCCAGAGCACAGACTCCCTCTATCATATTAACACATAATAAGGTTGCGTGACGCTAAATATGCTCTGTTCTTGTCATTCTAATGCCAAAGAATAGAGACGGCAACATAATTAAATAACACTTTAGCTAGTGTGTGTTTATAATCCTAAATCTATGCCAAGTTTTAACTTAACCCGTTTAAAGGTTACGATGTGATTGAGCCAAAAACAAACATAGACGACCTCTGTGGCCAAAGCCCCGTTGATACGCTGAAGTTTGCGGGTTCGATTACCGCTCCGGGATAGATGTTTGTATGATCTTCAATTCTTTGACTCGGATCTGGGTGTTTCTATGTATAAATTTACAGACAAAGTAAATAAGTAGTATATCAGTCATGTAGTAAGTACCCATAACACAAGCTCTGCTTACTTTGGGGCCAGATGATTTTGTGTGATATGTCCAGCATTATTTATTTTATATAAACATCCACAAAACCTTTCGCAAAGTTTAATATGGCGTTGCTTGACCAGAAATCCACAAAATCGGAGTCACGGGCAGACGCCAGTGATGCAGTAGGAAAGTAATTTAACCACAAGGCGTGTCCGGCAATTAGACCGGCACCCGATCCGGTAGCGTGTAGATAAAAACGTAAACTTAAATGCAGCGGCTGTATCCGTAATATAACCTTACAGAACTTAGATAATGATAACTGCCATAGGAGTCGGATTAAGGCTGAGACTGAGACGTTTTTTTTCGTGTTGCATGTCTAATAAAACATTATTCTATTCCATTCTATAACGAGTTCTATAAGTTTATACAGCTCAAACCTGTTCTTGGTATTCTATAGGAGTCTACTTTCAGAGATAAATAAATAAATAAATAAATAATCAATTAATTAATACCGGACATTTCACACAGCATCATCTGGCCCCAAAGTAATCAGAGCTTGTGTTATGGGTAAGTAACCACATGACTGATATACTACTGAAATACTTTTTTTTTTGTAAATACATACATATTATACATAGAAACACCCAGACCCTATGACCCAGATGCATCCTATGATTTATGTGGATGTTTTGTGGTTCAATCACTCTGTGGCAAATATGTATGAAACTTGCTGATGATATAGGCAAATTTTTATGACGGTTTCACGCGTGCGAAACCCCGGGCAAAAGCTTGTTTCTAAATACATTTTAATTTACGCTTACATTTGCTTGGCTTGAACTCCTCGAAATTCACCATTCATATTGTAATATTAAAAGACTGGGTAACAAACCAATGCCAGAGCCTGTTTTATCAAACCATACCATAGCACACAGATTAAATTGAGAAACAGCGGATACGGCTAATAGCAAAAACCATTTGAGTACGTACTTTACTTCTTATATTTTGTTTTGTGAATCAGAACGTTGGTTTAGATAATTGTTTTTTCTTTTTTAATCGTCCCAGTTTTGAACCCGTGATGCATCTGATGCTATAGGCGATTCAAAAACCTATAAAAATGTTAACCAACCAACCATGCGCACTCCGCACTTTAGGTACGAAGTTACAAGTAGGTACGGTACATCTGTTGGCCCACTCTGGTGGGCAAATTCGTAGAGTGCCGTAAGTGCCGCGCCAGACGAAATAGAGTACCGCGATAGACAGAGAGACACTATGTATATAGTGTGAGGTGCTAAACGCTTGTGCGAGCTAAATTGCACTTTGTTGCGTTGTATCAAAAGTCGCTATTTATATAAATGTTTTCGTGGATTCCACCTTCAGTATTTGCATTAATAATTATTCTGTGACCACGCTGCACTTTTTCTAAAACTATCCGGGATGTTATCTTGTGTTATGATTTACTTAAATAGTTTCAATGATCGTCCTAAAGCCTTTGTTTGCCTGAAATATTATTGTCTGTTAGCAATTCAACTTTTCGTGACTGAATAATGATTCTTTTGGTTATTGTACATCTTGAAATATAAACTACATGAAATGTTTAAATAAATTATTATATGCAAGCTTCCAATGTGCTCATTTCAATTTGAGCACATTGGAAGTGTTAATTTAGGTATAGTTTCACACATAGTACATAATCGTCTCTTTAGACTTTAAAACCCATCGAACCTAGATCCATTATTGCTAACCTTTGGTATACCTGTGACGTAAGATAGAAAGTCTTTGCTCTTAATTCCCCTGACATTATGGCCCTTCGAGCCGGATATCAGCAATCACAAAACGAATAAAAGATATTGACAGACAGTAATTTCGTAGTAAAGATCGGGTCAGATCATCTTTGAGCTGATTACGGTAAAGGTCATCCGGTATTGGCAATCGTGATTACGATTCATGAGAAAATGGAAGAAAGTTTAGGCTTAAAGCCTGAAGCTCCCTGGCCATAGTTTGGACCAAGAAACACATCGAAGCTTTGAACATTTTAAACATTTCTATGACATGGGTCTTGATTGTGGTCTGGGGCTAGGTGTTGCGATTCCCATCTCAATGACTATTCAAAGATACGAGACCTCAATACGTTACTTTTGAGTGATATTTCGAAGTGCATTGAAGAAGCCTCTTTTTTTTTCATCATACTGGTTCCAAAGAGCTAGTGACAGGATAAAAGGAAGACGTGATATTATGGTATGGTATATAGTTTTGAATCTTGGGTCTTCGTGAGACATTTCGTGAAGTAACTTAGTTTATATAAATCAGTTATTTCTCTTATTGTTTTATATTTAATTGGGTAATAAAGGCGGAATTTTAATCATAATATTGTAACTTCGTAGCACAATTTGTCGACAATATAATTATTAGTATTTTATGTTGTCTCGTGTTTTGAAATTCCAGACGGTCAGTCCCTGATGATGTTTAGAATAAACAAATGACGATCGACTGCAACTTTGTGATAATATTAATACGTGAAGCAAAAACCATGTACCCCTTTTTACGAAAATTGCGCGGACAGAGGAGTATGAAATTTCACACACTTTTAGTTTATGTAGAGAAAGAGTGCAGAATGCTAATATTTTTTTCAATTATGCATAAAAAATACATTAATTATTAATTAATTATGGTCGAATTTCGACGAGTACCACCACTATAATTTATAACAAAATAAAATTGTCGTCATACGAAGAGAAAAAGAAGTAATCTATATTCCTTTAGTTGTCAAACCGTTGAATGGAAACTCTACTTTCCATAACAATGTATATTTCAGAGGATGTTGTTATGTAGTCATTGCATCTATTTAAATCGTTCGAAATCGTATTTAAATTCGTAATCAATTAATCAATGTTGTACTAAACGTCGACTACAAAACAGGTGATACGGATTCGCAGCACAACACATCTCTCTGCAGGCTAACGAGGCGATTTAAAAGCTATAAATCTATACAGTAGAACAAAGAAATAAGGTTGAAAGTTGCGTAAAGGTGTATCTTTCAGATGTTAAAACTATTAGTAAACCTTAGAACTAGAAACTCTATTACGAAAGAACAGGGTTGAAATTGGAGGTAGATAAGATATTGTTGAATAAAACGTAAATAAAGTAGGAATGGAAGCATATAGCTATGGAAACAGAGTTCAAAATCGCTGTATTGTTCAGTGGAACATGTGGGGTATCTCATTGCGTTCCGATGGGCGCACAGGCATTGTTTGGTGTAGGTAGATGCTTTATGCTGGATTTATCTTTTATTATCGAAGTACATATTCGGTATTGCACGGTTGCTGAACCTCTTCGTTATAAGTGAGCAAGTTGAAAAAACACTTAAAATAACATCAAAACACCGTAGAGCTTGGTGGAAATTAACAAAGCATAATAGGTTTAGAAATGTAAGTAGTCTTCGTTGATAATAGGACCCTATGAATATTAACATAAGGTACGTTTCTACTAATTTACAACTACAGTCTACAATAATGCTGAGTGAGGAATGATTTCGCTGTCATACGATCACCATCATGTTTGTGCATACTTTTGCATTTTTTTCTATTTCGTGTCTAGTATAAAATTAAATTATTATTTCCTATTATTTTACTACTGCGATGCATCGTAAATACGTAGCTCTACTTCAACGTATCAAAATATCAGCTCACGATAAATTTAGTTCGAGACTGCCAGAGAAGAAAAGAGACCAGAAAGGACGCACAGGACGCTATAAAAGACTTCTTCGGTAGTACTATCTCGTACTTTGTCTGTAGAAGAATTGGGACCTAAATTCACCTAGTATGTAAGACGTTTCAAAGTGATCCATGTGATTGTATTGAATAAAAATATTTTTGACTTTGACTCTCAACAACTACCGGAATCTCCTTGCCAAGCCACATTCAAAAATATTTAGTAAGTACCTACTATTTCTTTGTACCCGGGGAATTAAGAACATATCCCAAATATTAGATAGTAGACTCGGAAATGGAAAACGAACAATAACCCAACAATAGAGGTTATTTATTCTATTAAAATCACAACTTTGTTCACAGTGTGTTTAATGTATTCAAACAAATATTATCTTAAGTAATCCGACAGCCACAGGATCTAAGCCTCTATTAGTCACGATATGTTTAAGACTGAGTTTAAACGGCTTATAAGCAAAAGTAAAGTCCACTCGGCCAGTGCAATGAGTATAGTCAACTGGGCCAGTTTAATACAAATCTTTTTGTAATATACCTATATATTAATTAAAATATTAGTCGCTCCTTGAATTTAGCAAAAGCGGTACGCATATCAAAGTCCGTATATATATTCAATAATAAGAGGCACAGATCCTACGAATATTATAAATGCAAAAGAAAACGCTCCGCTGAAACGGAGACAACATTCATTCATATACAATGAATGAATGTTGTCTCCGTTTCAGCTTAGACAAAAATGCTTTCATATGTCTGTCCGAACGGCGTCTGTCCGGATGTTATCCTCTACAAGTCGCATTTCTCAACCGATTCTCGTGTGAATTTTGTGAGCAGGTTCTACTACATATAACTATATAGTTTTTTTTGTCTATTCGGTTTTTGGAATTTTTTCAAAATGGCGGAGATTTGGGGGTTCAAAACGTAAAAAAAGTTATATATTTCAGTCATATCGAAAAATGTTCGCGAGGTCTACAGCTCACAGAGCCACTAGTATATGTTTGTTTGTTTATAATGTAGTCTGTAACCTAGAATAGCATAATGGCTTAATGAATATGGCGTTATAAATATGTACTTTTTACGTACATATTTAATAATAATAATAATGCCGGACATTTCACACAACATCAACTGGCCCCAAAGTAAGTAGAGCTTGTGTTATGGGTACCACATGACTGATATACAACTTATATTACTTTTTTTGTAAATACATATTATACATAGAAACACCCTAATATTTATTACGCGTTCGAAGGCGCGGACAAAAGCTACTGGATAAAAAAACAGTTTGTGTATGAATAACAAATGTTAACATGCGTGTGCAAATCGTTAAACAACAAAACACACAAAAGCGGTTCAGGTTCGATTGATCAACGAATGGAGCAATTCAAGCCAATAAAATACGAAAGTTGGAAATAAAAAACCCAAAAACGGCAATCAATTCTATCGTCTATTATAAGGACAATAAAGTAGAGTTTTGTACTAAGTAAATGAAGTTTATAATTGTACTAGAGAGAGCAATCCAATTAATTGATTAGAGTGTCCATACAGCACGTGCGGAGCATTAATTAGGTAATAGAAAGAGAAATTCGGTATAATTGCTTTCTCGTTGCGAGGCTAATGCGGGTTAGAACATTGAATAATGAGCTCATTCAATTCAATGACGAATAAAAATATTTTGAACCTTTTAAATGTTTTATTGGGACTTGGGAACCCTGGACACAAAGTGAATTATGCCGTTTTAAGACCTCCTTCACCTGACTAAAGAGTCGGTTTACTGTATACCTTCTTAACAGCATTTAAGAAGCGGATCGTGTTTGTTTCACGCGTACGTTTGCACAATCTTTTGTAGCTTTTAATTGAATATGCATGGATTAGCACGTCAAAGCTTACAGGTTCATTCATTGTTCATTATATCGATGGGATCACTAACTTTTCTAGATGTTCTTACCGCGTTTAAAAAAGAACAAAAAATTACTTTATTTAATGAATTTTGAGCCCATAAAAATACATCCGAATTGAGAACATACTTCTTTTTTGAAGTTATTTTTTTTTATTTTACACTTTTTAATAGGTATCATTTTTCGAAAATCGTTAATACCATTGAAAAGTCACAAAAAAGCAAGAAAGTATAAATCGAAAAAAATCGAAATTTCATTTACTTAGATGAATTTTTTTTTCAACTAAGATTTAAAAACCAAACTACTGTATCGATTTGGATGAAATTTCTATGGGACCAATCGGAAAGTATATCCTTTCACATGAAAAACATTTTTTTGAAATTGGTTCATAAATGACGGAGTTATAAGGTAACAAACATAAAAATAAAATAAACTAATTGAGAACCTCCTCGTTTTTTTGAAGTCAGTTAAAAATATTGAATAAACAGTTATAGGGTCAACATGATTACATAGTAACTGAGAAACCAGATATAATTAATAGTTAGTTAATTGGTGTCTACACGTGAGAGCAAAAAGAACATGGAAGATTTTGTTTGTTACATTAAAGGTTGTCGCGTTTATTCTTCATGCAGCATAGCGATTATGAAACTTTTGACACGATCAATGTCTATCAGTTTCGATTAATAATAGGCATTATTTCAATCATTGGTTTGATTGTAATTGGAACTAGTTTTTACAATATGGATTAGTATTACATACATTCTTTACGTTTAAGTTTTTATCTCAAACCAAATAAATATGAGCACTAACAGAGCCACTAACAACCAAAGTGCTCCTCAAAACCGTGCTTCTCAATATAAATACCATGTCCCATTTAGTACATATCACGTTGTAGTCCAGTACCTAAGCTTCGTATAAAAATACATTATACTTTCCTGTGTGCTAAAAACGGAAAAACGGGTAAAATTGCAGCAACAAAAACAGAGGCACGGAGACTTTTTACTTGAAATACATTTTTAATAAATGTTAATCAAAAGTTTTAGTTTATTTGGAACACAAAACGTCATAAAATAACCCATCGCGCAAGGGTTTTGTACAATATTTACTGGACGACATGTACGTGACAACATGGACATGACATGTACGGAGTAAGAAGCATAATTTAAGTGCGTGTACTTACACAAAAGAGCATGGTTTTGAGCCTTTATTTTAGATGATCGCAGCGTCTTTATTTATTTGGTCTGAGGTTTCTATTCATACGACAGCATGTCTGACAATGAACATCAACCCACGCAGGGTTGATGTTCATATAACATACATACATACATACATAAAAACCATTCTTCAACAGTAACTGAAAGCTGTTTTTATCTGAATTCCATAATCACCCGGCAGGTCTGTTAACCAACGGTTAAACAAAAAGTAGTTTGTTTATAATTATTGAGGAAGTCATGAGAAAGCTGAACATATGGTTCTGGTTCAATCACTAATCGAATCCAAGTGGATAATTGTTCTAAACAAGTTTAGAGTACTACGAACATGTAATAACCATTTGTATCAATGAGTTGATTGTATACTGTAATATTTTGTGCAGCAATGAGTAAATTGTAACAGAAGATTTGTGTTTTTTTCAGATGCCAGTACAGTGAAACATGACGCGAGACAGTTACGAGATGAAGGGGAACCGTCAACTATCCAGAGGCGGTTCTCTATTCGGAGCTGATCCACAAGTTCAGCTCAGAACAGCTCTTCAATCTAATGATTTCGCAACGTTTAAGAAACTTGTAGAATACGGTGCTGTGGCCCTAGAGTTTGTATACCAGTATCCTGACCACAAAACATGTTTGGAACTAGCTGTGTCCGAGCCGGATCGGCAAATGTTCGTCAAGCTATTGCTGCAGCACGAAGTACAAGTAAACAACATTAATGAAACTCATTCGGCTGCTCCGATTCACTTTGCCGTCGAGAACGGAAACATAGATGCCTTGTCAGCTTTACTAGAAGATGACAGGATCGATGTGAACATCAAAAGCAAAGGAAACACCGCACTGCTCATGGCGATAAAAAAAATCGAAGATCTTGATGATGATCGCGAAAGGGATTTAACTATTTACGAAGATATGGTCGAGATACTTCTGAAAGCTGGATGCAACGCGAATTCGCCTGACTCAAAAGGAGTGACTCCCGTATACTCAGCATCTAAACAAGGCCTTGAAAGAGTAATAACTTTGATACTAGACTACTCTAAGGACCCAGTCAATCTAGACACGTATAAAGATAGAAGGGGTAAGACAGCCCGGGTTTATTTGAGCGAAGCATTCCCTCATTTAGTATCGAGATTTGATTCTGCTGCTGTGGAAGAAGTACCCATAGACAACGACATATTATTTTCTTATCTCAGCAGACACGAGGAAGATAACTTTGTTAGAGACTTTTCGAAGTTGGCGAATAAGAATGAACATCGTCAAGCTTTGGCAGCAAATAATGGAACAGGAACAATGCTTCAACTAGCAACTGACAAAGGACTTGAACGAGTAGTGTCGACACTACTGAATAATAAGGCCGATCCCAACGCTACATGCGCAAGTAATACTATCCGACCAATAGCGATTGCATGTCGAAGAGGATACGCAAAGATCCTGAAGATGTTCATTGACAACGAAGATACACTGTTCGATCCCGCCAATGGCGAATCACTTCTGCAAACCACTATAAAGGGTATGAGAACGTTTTCAAATAACCCAAAAGTGAATTTCGATGATTGTCTCAGACTTTTGCTAAAGCATCCTAAATTGAAGGTCAATGTGAACCATACTGATGTCAAAGACAACACCGCATTGCACTACGCAGCTAGAAATGGGGACAACGAAACCGTTCTAGATCTTTTGAGAAATGGTGCGTGTGTTGGATTACGCAACAGTTTCAACGAACCACCGTTGGCTGATATCAACGCCAAAACATTGGAAACGTTTTTGGACGAATGCATAACGACCAATGGCGAGAGGCCTAGCGATGATGACTACGAAATACACATGAAATACAGCTTTCTTGTGTATCCTAACAACTCGCTTGAAAATGAACTCAGCAAGGAACCTCTAATGAACAGCACTAACAACAACGAAAATGAGTGCGATGCCATTTTAGCTCCAGAAACCGACGCTCTTTTATATATGACGAGAAACGAGGAGCTACGTCCGCTTTTAAAACACCCTGTCATAACAAGCTTCCTTTACTTGAAATGGCAAAGAATCAGCTGTCTTTTCTACGCAAACATAACGTTTTACTCGTTTCTATGGTTGTGCCTTATACTATACATCATTTTGGGGTATGGAGTTGAGAAACCGCAGTCAAAAGCAGTTGAAGCATTGAATGTGCTCACTCATGTTGGTGCTGTGATTGGTGTTATCGCGCTGATATTGCGAGAGTTGTTCCAACTACTCGTATTACCAACTAAATATTTGCAGAGCATAGAAAACTGGATGGAGATATTGTTGATAGTAGTGACACTTTTCATAGTGAGCAATGACTCAGCTGAAGAGTCTACGAAGCAACAGCTGTCTGCTATAGCCATTTTACTGTCGTCAGCAGAGTTGGTGTTGCTGATCGGTCAATTCCCAGCTCTCTCAACAAACATTGTGATGCTAAGAACTGTATCTTGGAACTTCTTTAAGTTTCTACTTTGGTACTGCATCCTGATCATCGCGTTCGCGTTAAGTTTCTACACGTTATTCAGACACGATGCTGAAGATGATCAGAAAGCCCCGAACCCAAATACAGCAGGAGAGGATGAGGAGGAAGACTTCTTTGAAGACCCTGGCAGATCTTTATTCAAAACGATCGTGATGTTGACAGGAGAATTCGATGCCGGTTCTATAAAGTTCAGTACATTCCCAGTTACGAGTCACGTTATATTTATTATTTTTGTCTTCATGATACCTATTGTGCTATTTAACTTGTTAAACGGTCTTGCTGTAAGCGATACGCAAGAAATCAGGGCGGACGCTGAACTGGTAGGTCACATAACCAGAGTCAAACTGATATCCTACTTCGAGAGCGTGTTGATTGGCAACGCTAGAGCGTACTCGCGATCACCTAGGTTCTTAGGCTGTCTGCCCTTGAATTTCGACACACTAAACTTTATAAAGCCTAAAACATTCTGTATCAAGCCATTTGCAAAAAGGATTACATTGTTCCCGCACTTTTTACCTAAATACAGGATAATTGTGAAACCTAACCAGGAGAATAAAATTGAGATACCACACGCAGAACCAATGGGAAAGTTTGGTGACGACTATGAGGACATTGAAAATGGTGGTTGTTGCTTTGAAAAATGTCTGAACTACAGATTGGAACGAAAGATCGTAAAAAACGCGAAAGTGGTGATCGCTAAGAAGACAAATGTGACGGAATTCGACGAAATCAAAGATCAACTGTCCAAATATGAATCTAAGATTGAGAACCTAGAGTTTACACTGAAGAAAGTATTACAATCTTTGGAATCGTCTCAGAAATACTAAACGCGTACGTTCCATTTAGTTTTTAACCTTTAATTCTATAATAAGTCGCTTATTCTCGTAATAACTTTTAACAATTAATGTTTAGAACTTTAGAGTAAGTGTTGACAACAAAAGCATTTATTTTAATAATCGATTGTATTATGCTTGTTAAATCTGCCTCTTTACATTGTATTGTCATAATGCAAGAAATAAATTAACTTTTTAATAAAATTATTATGTTTACAGCCAGGTGGTTTAATTTTCACAATACCTTCTTAAATGAAACTAATAAACTAATAAATATAAATAGTAGGGGAAAGTAATCTCTAAGCCCTCGATTTAAGAGCTTCTCATAAAGCTTATTATTAAATATCAAAATATTGGGTCGACAAAAAAGCTTTATTGATCTGATCCAACTCGGCTTTTGGCTTTAATTAAATGCGCGACGGCGCTATTTCAAGCTTCATGCATTGACCTTCTATACTAAGCAAAGGAAATGAAAGTAGTTGAATTTAATGCGCTAAATTTCGCCTAACTAAATAACTATTAAATGAAATGTAAACCAGAATAAACAGCTAGTTCATAAGAAATTTGAAACTTATATTATAAACGACAGTTTGTATGTATGAATGTTTGTTACTCTTTCAAGCAAAAACTACTGAATGGATTTTAATTAAACTTCACAATATTATAGCTTACACATCAGAATAACACATAGGTTATAATTTATAAAGATATTGTGTGAGTCGTCCAAAATATAACGATAAGTGACAAGTAAGTAGGAAAAAAATTCTGCCATCTGCGAGCTATTCTGGCGTGCGCTGCAAAAACCCTTAGAATTACCCTTAGACCCTTAGAACCCAAAAATTGATGATTTATTTCTAACGCACATTTGATAGTAGTAGTAAATTGATACTTATATTTCAAAATAAACACGTTTATCGCTTCTGGTATTTAAAGTAGATAAACTTTGTCGTTCACACTACATAGTTTGGACAAATATCTAAATAGTTAGGACGATGACCAACCGAGTGCGGTACTATGCGATACTATGGTGCAGTCCGGCGGCGGCGGAATGAGGCGAGCTGTCGGCAGCACTGCGGGCGAGGTGATACATAGATAGATACATAGGACCTTGGAGAAGAAAATAAGCTACTCGAAGTACTAATCCAGCGCAGACGAAGTCGTAGGCACCAGCTAGTGTAGTATAATCTGGGGCAGTCGTGAGGATATATATAATGAATTGATTCACTGACCTTATCGAGGCTCTGTATAAGCTGGCACCAGGAGGGTTCGATGACCTCGACGCACATGTAGTACTGCAGATGTTGGATGCAGCTCAGCATGCGCTGGCGCAGCGCGAAGGCGTCCGCGTACAGGCGCGCTTGGGAAAACCGCTTCACCACTTTGTTGTACAGCCAAACTCTATAAGTTATATATATATTTGTCAAATCCCACTCACTCGTTCATCACGAAATCTCAGAAACCACCGAACGGATTCGAATAAAATTTGGTATGCAGCTTCCTCTAGGTCCGTAGGTGCTCGCTAAAAAGGGTTTTCAAAAGATTCACTCGGGATCATGGTCGAATCGCGAAAACCCCGTTTATGCTTTGTAATTTTTCCGAAACATTCATTCGTTCAATTATTAATAATACCGGACATTTCACACAGCATCATAGGTATGGCACAGAGCTCGTATAGGTACCACATGACTGATATACTACTTATTGTAACGTAGTAATTCCAGATACCGCTAAATGGCGTGGTTTGTACATCGATCTTTTGTCTTCACTATATCCGTCGAGTGACGTTGACAGTTAAGTAATGGACAGGAGACGTTGACCTATCTGTTTTGAGTGAGATTATCCGCCCAGAAACAGGGTGGGGGATACTTTTTTTTATAAATACGTACATATTATAAATAGCAACACCCAGAGCCGAGACAAATGCTTGCAGATCATACAAACATGTGTCCCGCGGCGGGAATCGATCTGCAACTTTTTGCGTCTCGTCTGAAACGCAAAAAGTTGCAAATCGATGTTCTCGGTCTCGGATCGATGTTCTCGGATGTTCTCGGATGTTGATCGGTGTTCACCTACTGCGCCACAGAGATCGTCAAAAGAAGTCACGGCTGGCTCTAGTTATGTCATCTAATATGCACCATATTGTTATCAGTATTGTGCGAGTAACACATGACAAATACCTATATTAGGTTAGATAGAACATTACCTGCAGAGCAGCCTCTCAATATGTTTGCAGTAGAACAGATGCCGGAATATCATTTGGTAGCAGGCGATCGCCTTATGATTCAATATCAGAGACACAGGCCATTTGACTTCCATACCGAACGAAAACGTCTCTATGCCAGTTAGAGGGAGACATTCCTTGTTCTGTTTGTAGTCTGAAAATAATAATACAAGTTTGTGAATACAGTTTAAAACAACTACCAGAGTTAACTTTTGAAACTATGATGGTTTTGAACATATTTTTTATTAAAAACGAGATAATTACGGTTTGATCGCCGGTCAGCTCAGTTGGTTGGCACCTTCTGCGCTGTAAGTTGAGGATTCGATTCATTCTCAGGACAAACATTTGTCTGATGAACACAGGTGTTTGTTCTGTGTCTGGGTGTTATATTTGTTGGCGAGCGGACACAATAAAATAATCAGCCCAGCGCCATCTAGTACGAGTAGATACACTACATAGTAAGCGTATCTAATGTAAAAGAGCGAACGAGATGGCGCTGTGCTGATTATTTTATTGCGTCCGCCCCACAAATGGAGCTATGTAGCGCGCGCAAAAGTATCTAAGTATATTCATGGCGCATGCAACTATGCCGAAATACCGGATATTTAACTCACATATCATGGTAAATATCCCGTTTGAAATAAAAATGACTACAAGAGAGCATGTGGTAGCCTTGGAGATGCTATCTCCTTCCGATATGACTGTTGTCGGTTCAAGTCTTGGCAATGGCTTTTTATTCAAAATCTAATCGCGCATTCTACTATCCTTACTAATATTACAGGCAATAGAATCTATACTAATGTTATAAATGTGAAAGTATCTCTGTCTGTTTGTTACGTTTCCATGCCTAAACCGCTGACCCAATTTTGATGAATGTTGGTATAGAGAAAGATGGGACCTTGGAAAAGGACAGAGGCTACTTTTTATGTAAGTACCACGCGTGCGAAGCCGCGGGCAGCAGCTAGTGGTAAATATCCTGTGCATCTATCTTTATATTTAAATAAATCTTCTGTGCGTGTGTTTGTAATTAAACTCCTAAACTGCTGGTCCGATTTTGACAAAATTTTTTGTGTGTCAAATGGATTCGCGAATGGTTTAGATTTACAATTAGATTTTATTTTCTTTTTAAAAATCGCTGACGAATTCGCAAACGGGACAGCTAGTGATAGTATATAGACCATTTATAATACAAAGACTATTATAACATCAATATACCTTTTTCATCCTCAGTCTCAATAGACAGGATCTTGAACATCTGGAATTGCAGATCGTATGGCAAGAGTTCAACTCGCATGTCCTCGTTGTAAGGATCATGGCTGGCTGCTGAAAGCCTGTAACAAAGTAGTCCAGCTCATTCCTAAATAAATAAAAAAAATACAGTAGAAATGAAATAAAATCATCATAGATGACGACCTCTGTGGCACAGTGGGTCCGGCTGAGGCGCAACAGTTCGCGGGTTCGATTCCCGCCGCGGGACAAGTGTATGATCTGCAAGTATTTGTCTCGGGTCTGGGTGTTTCTATGTATAATAAGTATGTATTTACAAAAAAAAAGTAAATGAGTAGTATATCAGTCATGTGGTACCCATAACACAAGCTCTGCTTACATTGGGGCTAGATGATGCTGTGTGAAATGTCCGGTATTATTATTATAATAGATTCAGGCGTGACCTTGCGGAAATCCATTACAAAACATTAAACGGGTAGATTAATATTTAGTACTATTCCGCCAATCTATTCCCAATTAAAGTTAGACACGATGCAGACATGCACCTCCCGCAATTGAAAAGCCATGCAAAGCGTTAGTAAAAGGTTATCGCACACGGGCGGGAGAGAGGTGCATGCGTCTGCATCGTGTCTAACTCATTGGTATTAGATTGGTGGAATAGTACTAAATATTTGTCCATCCGTTTAATGTTTTATAAAATCATCAGTTGATTTCGCTGTGAAAATAATAAATAAGGCTAGCGCATGTGAGCACGTACAGAGAGCGCTTCCAAAGTTAGCATGAATAAGAATGACTCAACAACTCCCAAACAAATTCAACAAATAGTTACCTAAATAAAATAACTATTAAAATACTATAGTAACTATTTGTCATGTTTTTGACGTGATAACGTCTTATAAATCGATGAACGCCGGCTGCAAGCACGAAAAATTGTTACGTTCCGCCTGAGCCGAGCGTGCAAGCGAGAGCGCGGAACAAGCGATAGAGAGGCACGATCGGCCTAAGCGTTCGGCTTGTGATGACGTTATCACGTTAAATTGTCGTCCGTAAACCGACTTTACAAACAACCAATTTTTTTTTACAAATCTGTATCTTATTATCTAGTGAAGCGTTACTAGCCGTGATAATTTTCCTTATAATTTAAGAATATATGCAACAATTTTTGAAACTTTTTAAACAGCGGTTTCTTCAGAACTCTATCTATCTATCAAACTAATATCTATATCAAAAAACTGTTCAAATAATAATAATAATATTGGTGGACATTGCTGGCAATTCTGTTGTTTCGCCGGAGTAGCTAATATTTTCTAAAATATGGACGACTTTATCTTGCTAGCAATAAAGGTCAAATTAGAATACTCTAATAATAATAATAGTTCTAAAATAAGTTAAAATTATTTTTTGTTTTATTGCTATAATTTTTATTCCAATTTATTCCTTTATTGAAAATAATTACATGATGACTAAATTGAGCACGTCAATTATACGTTAATTTAGGAAGTGTCACTAAATTGTTTTATTCTAATTCAGACTTTAATGCAAACAAAATAAGATCGTTTTTGTTTTAAGAAATTTTAGTTACTCAAGCGAAACAACTGAATTTAGGCCAACGCACAAAACACCATCTAGCCCCAAACTAAGCATAGCTTGTAATATGGTAACCAGATGGTAGTAGGGTAGAATAGGTACTTATAGAGCTATCTATAGATTCTTTTAAACGGTCCTTAGATATACATTTTTTCCATAACAAAGTTAATTTGCTGAGGACACCGTCTTAACATTATATTTGCCTACAGCCTCTCTCGTTAACGCATAACTCTATCTCGTCTGGTGCGGCACTTCTTTACGAATTTTCCCGCTGACGTACTTATAGTTTTGTACCTAATGAGCGATTGGCTTAGTTTTGTATACAGTTATTACCTTAAACAAAGTCCCAACAAAGACTCCAACTTCGACGGTATAATATCATCGATTTTCTTAGACAACTCCTGCTCTGTCGCGTCCATGAACTGCACTATAAAATCCCCCTGGCTCATAAGGAAATAGTTCTTCACAGATTTCAATCGCCCCATCAGATCGTATTCTTTTAGCAGTAGTTCTAGGAGGGATTTGCTGGCGAATGCGTAGGCTTTTTGTATCGTAGCGCCGTAGTTTTGTTCTCGAAGCGAGTATTTGATCTCTTCCGTATTCGTTTTCGAGATGGGCTTGCCTGAAAAATTATAAGACTTGAAAAACTAGATTTATTAACGCGAAAGTCATTTTCTTACAAAATAAATGTCATTAAATCCATTTGTTTTATTTATTTATGAGCCTTTAAGAGTCGAGACCCATGGCGCGTGGGGAACAGGACCCCACCACATTTTCAAAATTATTTCACGGCGTAGTAGATACATTGCGTGATCCAAGATCTGGCTCAGCGTATTAGCATTGCCATTCAACGTGGCAATGCCGCCAGTGTCTTGGGAACTCTGGCAGTGAGCGGGATCAGTTAAGCTATCTATAGATTGTTTTAAACGGTCCTTAGATAGCTCAACTGATTCACATGTATTTTATATTATTGTATATAATTATGTACATTTCTGTAAATAATTACAGAAATATTACCTTTAATTTTATCTTTATTATTACTTTTATTAACACGGATAAATCAATTCGATTAAATAATCTAAACAATTATTTGAAAAATAAATAGATTGTAAATACGTAATCACAATGTTAAACAAATAGTCAATGTTAAATGTTAAAACAATAATAATTATTATATAGTATGTAATTATACTATTTTTATTATTGTTTTGGTTCGACATTATATAAGCGGTATATAAACGGAAGAACGGACCTCGATGCTGCTAAGCCGTTTGCAACAGCTAGTACTTTTTATATACCTAAAAGTAGGCTACTATTCTGGCAAAATAAACTATAATATGCTGATATTGTTGAATTTTAGGGTTCTTTAAAAGAAAACCAGAACCACTTGTAGGATTTTTACGTTCTATGTCTGTATGTATGTAAATCGAGACTTTTTCCTTAGGAACGCGTTCCTTTCCTTAGGAGGTCTTAAGTTTAAATTATTATCAAATCTAAAGTCTCTTATAAATGCGCCTTAGAAACGAGGTGGACACCTCATTTCTAAGGTGCTACTTCCTATATCACTATATAATCAATAGTTTAGATATATTAAACTAGATTATACAGATCATAGTACCTATCTGCCTATAGAATTTCTTTAATTTTGTAATATTATTTAGGAATAATTATAATTAATGATTTATATTTATATGATTATATATAATGATTTAATTTATAATTGCTATCGACTTGCTAAGTTTTTGTTTCTTTTGTCCTACTTTTTTGAATAACCTTTACAGAACCTATTAGGTTGGGGAAAAAGTCTTTTCGCATTATAGTATGTATGAACTTGTAATAAAATCTCTTTGGCTTTACTATATTTGTATCTGGCTGATTTTGGTATCATTAAAAGTTTAAATTTTAAAGAACATAATTCCAAATTCAAATTAGGAAAATGTGTGATTTTTATTTGTTTTTCGTACTGTCAAGATGAGTGGATCTAATGAAGAAATTAGATACATTTCAAATTTTACTACAAAAGAGGTAAAAATGCAACGCAAGCCTCGAAAAAAATATGCGATGTTTATGGACCTAGTGCAGTGTCTGTGAGAGTAGCATAAATTTGGTTTAAGCGTTTTCAATCCGGAAATTTGGATGTCAAAGATGCACGTCGATCTGGTCGCCCTATTACGGATAAAATGGATGCCATTTTTGAATAAGTGGAGCAAGATCGGTATATCAGTAGTTACGACGTAGCTGAAGAACTGGGAATTGACCACAAAACAGTTTTGGCACATTTGAAAAAAACTGGGTACACAAAAAAACACGATATTTGGGTACCTCACGAGCTCACTGAAAGAAACCTAATGAACCGTGTACTCATTTGTGATTCTTTATTACGACGTAATGAAACCGAACCATTTTTGAAGAAGCTGAAAACTGGTGATGAAAAGTGGCTCACGTACGACAAGAACGTGCGAAAAAGGTCGTGGTCAAAGGCCGGTCAGGCTTCACAGACTGTGGCGAAACTCGGGTTAACTCGCAACAAGGTGATGCTGTGTGTGTGGTGGGATTGGAAAGGCATTATTCATTATGAGCTGTTACCACCAGGTAGGACCATCGATTCTGAACTCTACTGCAAACAACTGATGAGATTAAAGCAAGAAGTTGAGAGAAAGCGGTTGATGATAACGTTAGACCTCACACATCTTTAGCCACTCAGAAAAAATTAAGAGAGTTTGGCTGGGAGGTGTTAATGCATTCGCCGTATAGTCCTGACCTTGCACCTTCAGATTTCCACCAGTTTCGGTCTCTTCAGAATTCTTTAGGCAGTGTCAGGTTAACATCACGAGAGGACTGCCAAAACCACTTCGCACGGTATTTTGATCAGAAGTCCCAAAATTTCTATAGCAATGGGATCATGTCCCTAACTACAAGATGGCAAAAAGTTATCGAACAAAATGGTACCTACATACTTTAGTTAAATGTAAATAAACTATATTAAAAAATGTTTTGGATTTTCTTAGAAAATGCGAAGAAACTTTTTCCCCAACCTATTATGAATCCTGAGTATCGTGTTCAAATCCGTGACGCATCCTCCTGGTTTCCGTGGAAGATATTCAGTAGCACTACAGAACACTACGCAACATCATGCTTGGTCAGACACCATTTTGTGACGTCATCCCATGGATCCCAACATAGAACTTTTTTCTTTATATTGTTCTTACAATTGCTTAAATTGCTACTTTTATTTTATTTTTCGTTTATTTCTTGTTTTTAAAGTCTGTGTGTCGCTCGGTTCCTAGTGTACCGTTGCATATAAACTCTTTTTCTTTCTTTCTTCTTTCTTAAATAAAAAAAACATGTGCGTCTCGGAACGCCCGACAGAAGTGATAACTTAAACTAATCTAGCGCAGTGGGTTAGATTGAGAGAGAAGCCTGCCTACCGCTACCGTATAAGAGAGAGAAAGGGAAGCCAGACAGACTGGCGCCGTAACGCGTTACGTAACATTTAAGCGGTTTACCCTCCCGTAAGTTATCGAAAAAATACCGAAAAAATATTTTGTGATTATAGCTTACAAACAATGATGGACAGTAACAGTAAAAGAACAATACCGTACCTAGGTACGGTACCCCTTTAGGTAAACCCGACTTTCGCACTTGGCCGGTTCATCTTTACAAAATTTAACATTTCAACAGCGCTATCACGTAAAATCCTCTCACCGCATTGGCTGATCACGTTCAGGTATTTCCCCGTCCTCAGTATGATGTCAGTGAACTTGTCCAAGAATTTTGGCACCCTGTCCCTTTGGACGCTGTACCTTTTCTCCCAATAGTCGGCAGAATAGTCAACGGGTAACTCCTCCTTGTTGATCAGCTCGTTGTCTTCTATCATGAACTCCTGGAAAGTAAAATTTACTATTAGGTTCTCATTTTACCGTGTTTTCTAGTTTTTATTGTGGAGAAAGGATCAAAGTGCTTTTCCAAGGCTTCTTTCGTGCACTAGGGACATGTCTTCGAACTTTTTAGGTTCTACGACATGCCGGTTTCCGACGACGTTTTCCTTCATCGTTTGAGAGGACTGGTATTGCCTAGAAAAAGCCAGTTTCGAACTAACGACCTTAGAAACGGAAGGCACTGCCACTTCTACTAGACCACTATTGCTCATTGTTAAGCACTAAAAGTCCAAACTTCAGGTAATCCTTGTGTAAATAATGACATAATCTGTTAATACAGATAAACCTACCAGAAAAGGATCAACAATGGTCCCTTTATGCATCAACTGGTCCAACAGCTGAGTCCAAACTTCAGAAAACCCTTGTGTAAATAATGTGTTTAGACTTCTAAGATAAACCTAAGTTGGGAAGGACCTAAGTAAGGAGCTGAGTTACATATTTTGATATAGAACTCTCAATAGGTTTTGCATCACGCGCAATATGCGATTCATTTTAATCGAGCCGCTACGTATTTTGATATAGAACTCTTAATAGGTTCTGCATCATGCGCAATATGCAATTCATTTGAATCGAGCCTATCGAGTATCTTACTAGGTTTTTATGAATCTTACTTATGAATCTTACTTTATGAATCTTACTACACCCAATTGGGAAAGCTACATCACGTATTTTCTCAGGTCTCGCAGTTTTAAAGGCTGAAAAATATAGCAATCCGCATTCCCATTTATCATTTATATTTAAAGGAGGATAAAATTGTGATTCTGATAGTGATAGTATTGAATTATTACCAGTGATTGTGTCAGTTGAAGACATTGTAAAGAAATGACAAATATTATTGATTCAATTATATTTATAACTTTACTATTTATCAACATTTATTTTTTTGCCAGTAATTAATAAGAAATTGTATGCAAAGGTGATCGCAGTTATAAGGATGATTACGCTGAATGTTATTGTAGTTATAAGTAAAATTAGATCCTAGATAATTAATAAACTCCTTCGGTGGCTTTGAGTTTCCGTAACTTTCGAAATACTCTATGTAATTTTTATTTTTGGCATAGGCTACCCAATGCGATCAAAGATTTTGCGAGTTATCTAAGTTTATAATACCGCACTCTTTTTTCCAAGGACGTCGAGGCAACTCATCTCTCATAAAAACTCCTCTAAAGTGCGGCATATTGCCAGCATGCTTAATGATATCAAAATTTGTCAACGCTCGATTAGTAGCCTAGTTTTTAGTTTTTTTTATATTGGGAAATGCCTAAACCATTTTTGTAAGGTTTAAGACTTAGCCCTCTTCCAATACATCAAGCTTCCATTTTTAAATTATGCCTCTTTAGCTCAGCAAGTTTCTTTTTAGCTTCTTTGAATTCACTTATAGCTTTAGCTATTCCAGCAGCACCACCTGCTATACTTCCTGCAGCAGATTAGCCGGCAAATATAGGTATAAGCGGCAAAACACCCCCTGTTTTTGGAATAGGTATCATTCGCGGAAGTTTTATATTAAGATTAGAAGAAAATTCTTTCGCTGCAGCTGCTGCAATTTTAATAGCCATTTTTTTACATTTAGGTTTGGCTTTTCGTATATATTTTTTTGTTTTATGTATCATTTTCTTAAAATGTTTCTTTAAACCCGAATCGTTAGGATACTTAGCCTTCGTTTTCAAACCCGAGCCTGAACTGATCTTGGCTAACATAGCTTTGTTCAAAAATTGCAAGTTTTGTGAACAAAGCTATTAAGCTTTGCTGCAAGTTTTTCTCCAAACTTCACGTCCGAAGCTCTTGCCCGTTGTTTAGCCATTTTCATTAAAGCTATGTCTGCTATATGACGATCACTTAAATGGCTCGAATTATTATTAGCAATATCGTGCTGTTTGCAATACTCGTCTAGACGGTTGATTGGTCTGTCTTTACGATATAATTTAGACTTTAAATTTGTTTCAGAACCGCAGTAATTATAACCTGGTAAATGTAACTCAAATGGTAAACAATTAATAAAGCTATTGAGAAGACTGTCTTCTTTCATGCTCAACTTAGCAATGGCAAACTTTCAGAGTAAATCATTTTATATTTTATTTCTTCAACAGAAGTAGTTTAGGTAGGAAAATATTAAGAATTTTAGACAATGTCTATTTTATTTATCCAACTATTTTCTGTCATTGGTAAGGCTAGCCACTTAACGAAAATTTTATGCCCTTTTCTTTTTAATTTTTTTTCAATCAGGTAAAGGTGAGGATTTTTTGTTTTTTGCAGCTCTTCTTGATAAAATGCTCCGAGTATTGGTTGATGATTCGCATCTTTTATAAGGTAAGTAATTGGATTTGTGTCTTGAATTTTCCGTATTTGAAATATCTCTGCAGACCAGTTAGGTGTAAATCCTTTTTCAAAAACGCCTTTATATTTACTAATTCGAACGAAATCTCCAGCTTTGAATTTTTTTTTCTTATCTTTAGCGTCACATACAGATAATTTTGAATATCTATTCAAAACAATATGTTTATTACTATAATCGACATGCGCTGGACTCTCAGCAATAGAAGCTTTTTTAGTAGTAAACGTAGAATAGTGATTTATATTGTAATCAATTGTCAGCTTTCGAACTTTTTCATTAAAGAATTCTTTTCCCAAGTCTGTTTGTAAATTTATCGGAACACGTCCTCTTTTCAACAACTTTTGTAAGGCCTCAAAAACAAGCAGCTTCGTTTTACGTTTAAGGGGATAAGCCCAAGCATATTTCGAAAATGTATCGATTATTACAAAAATATATTTAAAGTCAGAATTATGTTAGAAATATTTTGCATATCCATTAACTCGGCTTGCCATAAATCGTCAACATCTTTCATAACAACATGCCGTCGACGAAAATTAACTCTAGCGTATTTATGTATTTCATTTACCACATCTGCTTTGCTCATTTTTTTGGTTTAGTTGACCTAATGATGTCGCTACCAGGTTTCTTTAACTGGTTAAGTTTTTCATTCACTTCTGCAATCAGTTTATGTAAAGCTTTACAACGTTTTTGACAAGTGTCTATAGAATCATCAACATAACTCTTTGTATCACATTCATTAGGTGAAATTGATTTCCCTACATTTATAATAATTATTTTGTATATCAATATTTTCGTCTTTGGAAAGCTTAACTATACAGTCATGTGACTTGTAATCATTATTTTTTTCTTTTAATAAAACATAGCTACCAAACTTATCAACATTCATGTTGAATGATGAAAGAATACTGAGTCTTTGTTTTAACAAGTCTAACCTTTTATAATGTTAGCTTCTTTCAACTCTTCTTAGTCCATTGAAAAGTTACATTTGGGTATGCATTTGTCAGAGGACGCAATTTTATTTTTTTAATGTGTAGGGGGGGTCAGTAGAAGCTTAAGTTCAAGTTTGTGGGGTCGGCACCCTTGTCCCCCGGCCGCCATCTTGGAAAAGGGGGTGCAAAGGGTTTTCGCGCTGTATCTCGTAAACTAGTTACCTTACAGAAAATTTAATCAAACATAAAATGTAGCAAATTAAATTTCCTACAATTTTATTTCTATTACTTTTTATCGTCAAGTGACCAACAAAAAAGTTATAAACAAAAATAAATGAAAATTTTGTTTGTTTGTTCTAGGTTTTACAGCGCTCCAAACTTAAACGGATTCTCGAATGCTCATAGGGATGCAATAAAAACTAAAAATTAGGCTTACTTTTCTATCTATATTTTTTTTATTCATACAATTTATTATGATCTTAACATTCCTATGCTATTATTGAACTATGTTTGACCCTTTTACCCACCACCTATGAGGTATAACATGGGCAAAGTCAAATTTATAAAAATTTTGCAGAAGCATCCAGAGTTAGCAAGTGGAACTAAATTATTTATGAGTGAGAAAGTCGAGTCATCGTTACTCAGTGTTGTTGGCGAACGTTTTTTCGTCTTTTTATATGGCGGAAATAAAGACGATACTCTAGACACTCTGCGATACAAACGATTTGCTAAGACAGTGACAAAAAATGCATTAAAAAATGCATTAAATTTTTATAAATTTGACTTTGCCCATGTTATACCTCATAGGTGGTGGGTAAAAGGGTCAAACATAGTTCAATAATAGCATAGGAATGTTAAGATCATAATAAATTGTATGAATAAAAAAAATATAGATAGAAAAGTAAGCCTAATTTTTAGTTTTTATTGCATCCCTATGAGCATTCGAGAATCCGTTTAAGTTTGGAGCGCTGTAAAACCTAGAACAAACAAACAAAATTTTCATTTATTTTTGTTTATAACTTTTTTGTTGGTCACTTGACGATAAAAAGTAATAGAAATAAAATTGTAGGAAATTTAATTTGCTACATTTTATGTTTGATTAAATTTTCTGTAAGGTAACTAGTTTACGAGATACAGCGCGAAAACCCTTTGCACCCCCTTTTCCAAGATGGCGGCCGGGGGACAAGGGTGCCGACCCCACAAACTTGAACTTAAGCTTCTACTGACCCCCCCTACACATTAAAAAAATAAAATTGCGTCCTCTGACAAATGCACACTAAGGCCTAAAAAATGTAACATTTTAATGGACTATCTATAATTTAAATTATTCATTATCATGATTATTATTTCCAGCATCGCGTGATGCAATCAATAATTTTAATCTTTCAATTAATTCATTAGGATCATCCCAATATACTAAGTCTGTATTTTGTTTGTATTTTTTTAATAAAGGCAAATATCCGCCATACTTTAAGTAATCATCAGCATTTTTACCGTTTTTATTCGTTTCAAAAAACAGTCGCTTTATTATGTGACAGTATTTTTTGCTTTTGTCGCCTTTTATCTGTCCTGATAGATTAAATTCTCTTGTATGCGCATGGGTATTATTTAAAATATCCTTATAAACTAGCATGTCGGTTTCTTCTACGATATTAAATTTAGGGTTCCTTTTCAGCAAAAGTTCTTTAATTCCAGGAGTCGTTTTATATTCTTTATCACCGATAATAGCTACAATCATTTTTCCGTCCCCCGTTCCGATTTCCGAAAATTTGACTACCTCATTTCCCATCATTAGTTGTGTAGAAGATGATCGCATACCGAATGGAATATTTAAACAGTTATCCTCGTCTACTATTTTTAATCGAACATCCAGAGCGGAATTATTCCATCGGATTGAACACTTGTCTTTTGAAATTTTACCGGTGTTTTAAAGTCTAAATTTAATTCATTTGAAGATTCGTCACTTGTTTGATTATTAGGGGAGTCATATATAATATCTCGAAAATCTTCATTACTTGAACCTTTTGAAGATTTTGATATGCTCCTAAAACGTTCAACTTTTGTCCCATATTTACAATCATTCTTAGGTTTTAAGATATCGCTGATAATTTTCATAGGTTCAGTGATGGGTTCAAAAACTTTTCCAAAGTGCGTTTTCGTTTTATCTTCCTCATCTCGCATTCCTTTCAGTTTTTTCTTAATAGAGTTTACTGATTTAACAAGTTGCTCTTTAACTTGACGCTCCATTAAGATATCAAGACACAACCGTTGTTGAAAAAGTACTGACCCATATTAACAGTGATGGGTCTAAATTTCCATGTTTTATTACAATCAGAGCTATAAGAAACTAACGTAAACATCAAATGCCTTTCTGTATTTGCCTTTATTCATTTCGCAGTCCTTATTTATCAATAAAAACGAATAAGGATCCTTCCAAACTTGACAGCAAAGATTCTTAAAATCAGCCCAAGTCATATCTGAGTTTACATGTTCATCATAAATATGTTTTAAGTTTATATCATCTTGTTTAAAAATTAATAGAAAATTAACGTTATCACGTATTAGTTGCTTGGGTATTTTTGAGTACGTATGCGATAAGTAAAAACAATCAACTTGCTTATGCCTACCCATACAATAATTTCGAATGTTAATCTGATTTTCGCATACAACATCATCGAATATGAAAATAGAATTTGGTAATACTTTATCGGGCGAAATAACTTCTTTGTTGTCTTTAAACATGTAAAAATTAGCTCCACGTACTCTCTTGAAAATTTCACTCAAAAAACAATATTTGGGCTGAAATGCTGTTTTTGAATATAAATAAACATTTCGAAACCTAAGACCATTTTCATGAAGCAGCAAACTTATCATTACATTAGTTTTTCCACAGTTTGAAGGTCCGCATATTATTGAGCGTATAGTATTAGGCAGCAGACTTCTTTTTTCTGAAGAACATGGTTCTATTTTTATATTATTTACTTCCAAAGACACGGGTTGTTTAGTTAACTTCATTATAGAATGTGACTCCTGTATTATACTTCATGTAAAATAATTATACTGTATTATAATATCTTAATGCAGTGTATCTATATCTTAATGCATGTGTAAATTGATGAGGTTGCAAATTCCTGATAATGTAATGTAAGATGCGGTATAGAATATTTAATATAATTTCTACTGAATCTCTTCCTGAGGAAGCTTGCGTAATAAATATTTTCTGAATTAAATTTTTGTCAGGCAAGTATATTTTTAACTGAACTAGTGAGCATTCTATTTAATAAGTCTATTGTTAATTTTTTTAAAGTCAATATTTATTATTATTTTATTAATAATTTCGGGTCCAATGGCGGCTCAGTCGGCTTTCTTTGCGCTAAACGGACTTGACGAAGAGATCACAAACCCATTTTACTATACTCAAGATACTGATTGTAATTCTGAGGCGGAACATAAAAAACAGGACCTAAGTCTCACAAGTCGAAAAATTGAAGGGAAAGATAATTTATCAACAAAGATCAGAAAGCCCAAGAAACACGTTAAAACCAATACTTACAAAAAGTTTTCAAAAACTCAAAAATCTTCAGTAATTCCAGAGTCGATGCTTTTATCATATGTCAAGAAAAAAAAGTTATAAGAGGTCACCGTTTGATAAAAATTGATGTGTATGATATAAACTCAACCAGATATACAAATAAAAGTGATGCCATTAGTGATGAATCTAATAATAATAATATATTAAGTGTGCAATATGTTGTGATGAACGAATTTGATGAAATTAAGGATATGACTGAGAACCTAGTCGATTTTTTTTTTAAAAGTCTTAGTGTAAGTGAAACTATGTAGTGAGATAAACATAATTTAATGATCAGTTGAGCTATCTATAGATCGTTTTAAACGGTCCTTAGATAGCTCAACTGTTTCACGTGTATTTTATATTATTGTATATTATTTTGTACATTTCTGTAATTATTTCTGTAAATAAATAGTGTATATTTAATGAATTGAAAGTTTAATTTCTGCTTATTTCTTTTAAACATTATCCTTCCTCGATTCCGTATGATAGGTACAGTCAGACGCAGATATAATTTATCAACAATATCCAGTACTCATATTTATAGTTATTATAAAATGTAGGCATGTTACATTTTAATTTGTTTTTTTAATTAATGATTAATTAATAAAGTTAATTATTAGATTTTATATTAAATATAATGAATGTTAGGGAAACTGGTCGTATATTAGGTTTATAAGAATAGACAGGAACTTAAAATTACAAAATAAAACAGCGGGATTCATTCATAGCTCCGTATAATATTAAAAACATTATCAAAACCTTATAATAGGATCAGCTTAGTTACATACGCTTAAATATTATTAAAACTAATTTATAAATCGATTAATGTTGCAATACACAGGTTATTACTAAATATTACTACTTATAATAGTATCAGCTTAGTTATACGCTTAAATATCACTTAAATTAATTTATAAATCGGTTACATAATGTTCTATACATAGGTTATTACAAAATATTACTACAATGACCCCAGGGCAAAGTATGTGCACTGTTATTTATAAACTGCCCTTTGTCATCGGTTTTGCTTAAGACTAGTTTATTCAGTCGTTGTGTAAAGAGTTTATGATTTTTAGATTTAATAATATACAGTTCATCTCTAAGTTCAATGTTACTAAACAAACATTGTTTGTATTTTGCCATACTAAGTTTTTTAGTAACACATTTTTTAGTCCCTTTTGCTTTTTTAACCGATAACATTTCAGTATCTATACAATACAATTTTGCTCGTAATCCTGTAAATTCGGAAATCACTTGACCTCCCATTTCATCTTTGAAATATCCTGGTATCTTCATATTAACTTGAGGTATATCATAAATGTTATCAAAAACAAAGTAACTGGTGTCAAAGTATTGCAAATGATTCTTTATATCCTCATAAAAATTGACAGTTTTGATTAAATACAAAAGACTGTCAGTATCTGTGTAGCATAGATTAATGTTATTCTTGTACATATTTTTCATCACTGAATAATGAAATTTGTACCACTGTGTTTTCGCAAGCTCAAGTACTGTAAAACCGATGTATATTGGTCTGTCCAAAATAATTTTAGTTTGCTGCAATTGGATGGCAATCAATTCTTCAAAAAAAAATAGCCAAGTTTTGAAAATTTGGTGCGCTTATGTACTTTTC
The DNA here is from genome assembly GCA_948098915.1 of Lampropteryx suffumata. NCBI lineage: Eukaryota > Metazoa > Arthropoda > Insecta > Lepidoptera > Geometridae > Lampropteryx > Lampropteryx suffumata. The sequence goes on along the minus strand of OX402551.1, from coordinate 15,999,562 downwards.
TGCGCCACATAGTATGTTTGTTTTGTTAGATGTGTCTTTCCAAACATTGATGAGCTTAACATCAATTTGGTTTCTTTTGTTTTCAATCGTTTTTCCAAAAATACAATTATTTTGTTTTTGTAAAAATCTCTTTCAAAGTCGGACTTTGCTTTTTGTCTAAGAGTTATATTTAAAATAATGTATGGTTCAAGAAAGTTTTGTTGATGGAAAGCCAAAACTCTATGTATTTTTAACAGACGAAGACCATATTTTAAACAAACTTTTAAATGAGAATAATGAATAACATATTTATATTTATTGTGAAGGTTCGCAATTAGTTTAACACTTTTACCAGAAGGCGGAAGATATTTTTCAGGTGCGAATGGTAAATCTGAATGATCATCATGAATATTCATCGGATATTCGAGATCAACCTCTAGTATGTAGCCCTGTTCACTATCATCGGGTAACGATTTAATTTTGTTAAAAATATTGAACTCTCTAAAAAGTGAAAGTTATTCGTTGGAAGACATTTCATCATAGTAAAACCGTAATTTAACGCAATCAAGATAAACAAGATACGATGCAGGATGCTCTGGTTTATAATTTTCTAAATATTTGTTGTTTGCTTTTGCATGCCTAAGAGAACATTGAGCAAGACATCCTCTTATTCCCTTTTCTAACATTTGATAAATTTCAACATCTGATATTAAATCTAACTTAATTTTTGTGAACAATAACATTGCATCCCAACTTAAGAAAGGAGATGATATATAATGACAAGGGTCTAAATTGTAATATGCTTGACTCATTTATCTTAATTTTTCGAATACATCAGCTAATAACAAAACATCGCATTTTAGGTATAAGTCAGTGTATTCTCCTAAGTTTTTTATTCGGAATGTATTCCAAATGTTTTGAGCGTGTTTGTATTCATCATCTGATATTTCTTCAGAGGTAAGCTTATTAAAGAAAGCGCTTTTTATAGGTAAGCATGTTTCTTCATACCTTTTTTCAGAATCTACATAATCATAGCAATATATACCTTTTTGACGAAACAAATTAAATATTTTTTTATCAGGATAGTATTGTTTCAAGTTTGTGAAATCGTCAGGATGCAAGGTATTGACCAATTTACTGAAGCTACAGCTTAAAAAATTAAAAGAGTCAATAAACTTTAACTGAGCTGAATTATTATGGCCTATAGGTATAAATTTTGTGACCGATATGTACTTTTCTTTTGTTTTTGGAATCAAGTTGATGCGACCAACTACTTTAGATAGTTCTGTTATAAATAAATAGACATAGACATAGACATAGACATTTGTTTATTTACTGAATAAGCACACTAAGCACAGCAAATGACAATCATAACCAGAAAGATTGTGAAATATAATAGGAATAAATTTGCATGACTTTGCATTCAAATTGCATGTTTTATGAGCAGGTCCTCTATATTCTCCAGTAAAATGATCATGATCAAAAACAATTTCATCAGTTCTTTGAAACTCTGAATGGCACAAATGACATGAGATAGCATTATCAAAGGAATTCTGCTCATCTTCGGTAAGAGGTAACATTGCTTTGTTAACAGATAATAATTGACTTAATTTAATAACATCCATAGTGATCATGTCAACAAATTTTTTTTGCGCAGTTTGGACCGCGATACGTGACGAATTTATTTTGTTTAGGTTTTGATTTGCAACAAATTTAATAAGCAAAACATGTTGCTTCATGTATTCACACATTTTCAACATGTTTTGATTTATACTTATCAGAATATTCCTTAAGCAAACTTTCAAAATCGCCATATATTACGATAGGTATTTTTTGTCTTGACATGTGAAAAGGTTAATTTACTCCCAGGTTCAGGTAGCACAGTTTTAACTCGTGAACAGTCATGATCATGTAGCTTTTTTTCTGATTGAAAGTAAATGAAACATTCATCGCATAAAAATATTTTACTGTTATTCTTCGTTAGCTGCCTGTGCACAAGTCTAATAAGTTTTTGATCTAACAAAAGTGATTTTTCACTTTACTTTCAACAAGAAGAAGGCTTACATGCGTTAATTTGCGGTGAGCAGTTTTATATAAAGGTCCGGTAACTTCGTTTTTCTCTAATCCATAAATATGGACTGAAATGAGAGGATTATTTTTTTCGAATATTTTAATATCATTTAAAGTTGGAGGAAAACTCATGTATTTAGAATATTCTAGTAAGATGGATAGGATTTTACTCTGTTCGGATTATTTTTAGCATACATATGCGCCATAATGCACAAGAAACAGTGATCATCATTGTTTTGAATATTTAAACATGATTTAGTATTTAGGATTTTTGATGGTAAAGGAAGATACGAGCCTGCTCTTAATGGATTGTATTTATTTAAATTCAGTTCTAAATGACTAATAGAGTCAATAGTCCACCCAGACTCTGACAGTTCAAATTCTGAACACTTCTTTAAAAGTTTTTCACTACATTCCTGATAGAAAATTGCTAGGTCAGTATTGAGAAAAATTGTGCTAATTTTTAAATTAAATGACTTGAGCGACCTCTGATCATCTTTCGGTAAATAATACGATACAAATAATTCCATGCCAGCTTTTAATGCTCTGTGTTTTTCAAGCGAACTTTTAATCAAATCAATTACTTTTGCAGAAACATTACTTAAAAACTGTTCGGGTGTTAATATTGTATCTTCTGAATTTATTTTATAACTGACAATTCTTTGTTTGAACGCACTTGCAATAATTTCACATTCCGAAACTCAGACTGAATTAAACTATTTGACTGATGAATGTTCGTTTTTTTATGTGCTGAGAATGAGTAACATATACATTACACTCTTTACAATATACCATTTTCTCTAAATTCTGATTGAACAAAAATCAATCATTAACACTCTATTTTTATACCAATCATGAAGTTAATTATAAAGCCGTTAAAAAGTTTAATGCTGCTGATAGACAGAAAGTTTATATTCTTATTAGTTATAATAATCCAAAAAATCGTGTTGCAATGTTAATCATCAATGATTGCTAATGTTATAACCGAAAATAATACTCAGTATTTCGACAAATTAAGACCCGAGTATGTAGGCATATGAATGCAAATAAATTAATAACAGTTCACTGATCATTCGGATACATAATTGGCTGGATTTTCTTGAAGTCTTGTTTAGCCTCTTTGACCAATTCTGATACGGACTTCCAAATAGCAGAGTCAGTATCTGTGCATGTTTTTAAAGTAAGCAGCGCCTTCCGCCAGCGCTCATCACTGGGTGTCTGCTCGGCTTCGTGAGTGTTATAAACTCTCAGTTCAACATAATACTCGCCCGATCTTACAGGATCCCTCTGAAAAGTGTAGCCAGACGAGCAGCGCTGAGAAAAAAACTCTTGAGTGTTGCTGCTCGCATAGGTTTCATCGATGCAAACTGAACCTGAAATTAAAGAAAACCTTATTTAGCAAGTGTAAACAAAGCTAGCTATATGTACTTGCTTTAAATTTTCCTAAAACTTCAGAGCTAAATAATCTAAATAATACACAAAGTTCTGACGTGTCGGCTGTATAACTATTGCCCATAATGCCTATGAGTTCGGGTGCTACTCGACAAAATTCAGTTACTTTCGCTCGTATAATATTAGTATGGATATTTTACTAACTAGCTGCGTCCTGCGGCTTCGCCCATGTCTGCTAATTATTACAAGGTAGGTTGTACTTACGTTTTTGTTTTTAATAAGATAGGGTAATATTTGGCTGTGTTCTATAAACATAAGAAAAAAAAGAATAGAACTCACCTCACGTTCACTAGACTGCGCACAGGAAATAATATTATCATCTTCCTCCGCTTCCGTATCCGATGCAAAAATATCTACCACTGATGATGTAGATGGCTTTGGATTTTTCGGCAGAGCGACGACGCTGTCAGCGACACTTTTCCTCTAGGAACCGCAGTCTTCTTTTTGGCTAGCACTTTTTTCTTCCCAGCCGCGCTGGTGGGGGCTATCGTAGAAGGAGACGACGCCGTCGAGAGCCCAGCCTGTTCCAATTCTTCCGCATCCTCGTCCCAAAAAGGGTTTTGTGACCAACCAGGCCTGAAAAGCATTGTAATATAAATTATTTTTATGAATAAGCTTTAACTTCTCGCGCTTACGTCAGTTATAATAATTATAATTAGATGAGTACATTCTGATGCGCCTAAGATATTAAAAACCCAATAAAATGCTTAATCCGAACTGAGATTAGTTTCGTTATAAATAGGTAGGCAGGTAAGTACTTACATAATTGTTGAATGTTAATCCAAATAACCGCAAACACTTAGCACTATGCACCACTCGATCGAGACAGAAACAAATGAGTTATGACAAATATTAAATAAAAATGCTCTGAATTACTACAACGTAACGATAGGAAACTTAGGGCGAAAATTACTGGCGGTGTTATAATAATATGCTGGCCTTCGCATTTTATATTACGTTAAGTTTGATTTCAGCATAATGGCAAGTTGATCGTAGGTTCATAATTGCATGCACTTCAGGATATTATAAGCAACTGCTATGAATACGCCTTATCTTTATTCCAAGTACGGATGACGGCGTCGCGATGACGGAGTAATATGATGCAAAGTTTTGTTATGGTAGCGCTATGTACTTAAGGTCTAACAGGACTGCATCGCATTTTTAAAAACAGTTCTATATCAGTTACTAATAAAGATTAAATTAGAGTATCAATTTAAAACGGTGTTTTTAATAGAGGACCATTCATTGCATAGCAGTGGGAAGGCGACTTGGGTGCGTTCGATTCTGACTATGTGAGCTCACATATCGTCCTAGTACATTTTACCATCAAGTAAAATGTTTCCTGCCCATTATTTCTTAAAAAGAGAAGGTAGTAATAAATGAAAAGCTTATGCTAAGCCTGTATAATTGGTAAAAAATTAAAAGGTGTCTACAAAAAAAAACAAGTTTCAGTAGATAATTTATCTAGCCAAAGCTACTTATTCCAGCAATAAGTTTTGTCAACAGGTGAAGATTCGAACCAGTGACCGGCTGAATAACAGTCGGGCTAATGGACCTTCACGCTGACAACGCTTACGGCATATAATCCGAAAAAAATATAGTAATTGGATGAACTTGAAAAATGTAGCCTAAAGTTCATTATCAAAATAAATATTAACGACATCTATCCCAGTTGTCTGAAACTATTAAATAAACAGTAAGATAAATTCGATACGTCATATCTAAATAGGTGGCGCCACCGTAAGGACGTAAATTTAAAATTATGAAAAATTGGTCCAAGTAAATTAACGAAACAAATATTAGCGACATCTATCTCGTCTGTTTGAAACTGTAAAATTAAACAACCTAGCCATATTCGAGCCACTTCGAGTGGACTTAAATCTAGTAAGATAAATTCAAATACGTCATGTAAATCTATATAAATAGGTGGCGCCATAACATGATTTTCACCTAGGCACATACCTGCTTATTTTCTATTCGTTTCAAAAATGTTGCAGCAAGTTAATCGGCCTTATTATGAGCAATATTCTACTGAAATGTCTCGTATACGCAGTTTTGATTCCTGGCCCATGGGTATGCCGCAAAAATCCATCAATATTAGCAGAAGCCGGATTTTTTTATACAGGGCGAGCTGACAGAGTCATTTGCTATTTTTGCGGTGGTGGAATAAAGGACTGGCTACATGATGACATACCTTGGATAGAACATGCACGTTGGTTTTCAACGTGTCCATATGTGCTGCTTATGAAAGGAGATGAATATGTGAAGAAAATAGTCAGCAAAAGATTAAAACCACCTTGCGAAATAAAACCATCGGAACACTGTGATACTGTCGATACTATCGAAAATGAATATGTTAATAAAACTGAAGAAATAAAAATACATTGTACAAATTTAATCTGCAAAATATGTGTTGAAAACGAGCTGAACACCTGTTTCTATCCTTGCGGGCATGCTGTTGCTTGTGTTAAATGTTCTCTTTCTCTAAACAATAAATGTCCCATATGTTGTTTATTTATATTCAATAAAAATTGATTTCTAATAATAGTTTCTTTTTTTTTAATATGCCTAAGTTACCTGGCTACTGTAAACATGCGATACAAGTTGGCATTTAACCAATGTAAAATAACTTGTTGAGCTAAGTCAGATTTGCTCAGTTGGCTCGCATTGTGTCGACGAAGTATTGCATTCCAAATGTAAAACAATGTTAGCTAGCCCCAGCAATGAGCGCGCGTCACATTTTGCCCGAGAGAATACAGATCTATTGATAAAGCATGTCTGTCTCGCATGTCTCGGCTCGATTTAAATGAATTGCATATTGCGCATGATGCAGAACCTATTAAGAGTTCTATATCAAAATACGTAGCGGCTCGATTAAAATGAATCGCATATTGCGCGTGATGCAAAAACCTATTGGGAGTTCTATATCAAAACATGTAACTCAGCTCCCCGAATCACTTCGTGATGCAGAACTCCCAATTCTACCCTACTAACCTACCTAAACAGCATCGATAAAGGTATCTCTATGAATCAACTGATCAAACACTATATTTTTAAAACCATGTGTGGTAAACATGGTTGGACGACATCCTTTAAATAATATCGCTCAACAATACGAGTAGCGTTGGGTATGATGGTATCTACAAAAATTAGACTTTTAAGATAAACCTGTCTGAGAGGAATCAACAATAGTCCCTCTATGGATCAACTGGTCCAACACGCTGAGACCAAACTTCAAGTAATCCTAATGTAAATAATATGTTCGGACTTTGAAGGATGAACCTTCCTGAAAGGGATCCACAATGGTCCCTCTATGGATCAACTAATCCAACAGCTGATTCCAAACTTCTTGTAATTCTTTTGTAAATAAATGCATTTGGACGAATAAATTAATAAATAAACCAACCTGAAAAGGATCAACAATGGTCCCTCTATGGATCCACTGGTCCAACACGCTGAGATAAGGCCGGCACGCCCGCTCGGTAAGGAACAGAGATATTTCCTGCGCTCTCGCGTCTCCCATCAACGTGTTGGTTTTGTCGTGCAGAACTGTTAGTACCGCGCCACCGCGCGATTCACTCTGCAATCACAAGTATGTACAATGCATCAGTAACCTAATGCATCTTATAAATGAAAGGACTATGGGAAGAAACGTCCCCACCATCCAACAGATTTGAAACATATGTCCTTTAAAACATCTATTAGAATAGAGAACTTTTTAATATGGCGACATATTTCAAATACGGTTCTTAGGTTTATACAACTTGATGCTACCATTATGCAGATCCATATTACCATATTATAAATAATCAAATCCTTTGCATTGGTTTTTAAACAGTGGCAACGTTTTTCTCGTATAGTAGACAGGAGCTTTAGAGAATTGGTGATATCCAGTCCTGTGGCTATGAAGTCGTTGAGGCAGTCAACGGCAAGTTTAAAAATAGGTTCAGGTTGTTGCGACAAACGAATTTTAACCGTGCATTATGTCTTATGTGTTCTGTGACTTTAACATCGCAGCAGCCATAATACATGCATATTATCGTGTCGCTGTTGATAACAGATTCGCAGCCGAGATCACATATTATATATAATTCATTCAACATGTTGAACATGTGCAATCTTCTGCATGATTACGTGCATATGAAAAATCTTAACAGACAGAGAGTGCGTTTTGAAGCCATTCAAGCAAATGTTCCTAACTTCGAAGACTTCCCACGTTTATCTGAAGATGGAAGTGTTTCTTTTCGCGCTAGGGAGCTATCATATTAAGCTTGCCAAGTCTTACTGCGCCGAGCACCTTCGCGATGGCCTTTATAATATAGAACTATACCGTGATAACTTATTTAAAGATTTATCACGATGCAATATCTTGCTAAATAATGTTTGACTTGTACGTACGGATACGGATTTAGACACGCCATGTCCATTCCCGTATTCATTATAGTTATATTTGAATAGACCGGGATTTGGCTGACAGACATGCTATTGCGCATTGACAGACATGCTACTGCACTTGCCTTACAGGCCAACGCCTGTACTGTGGGAAGTTGTACGCACATAATATCCTTTGTATGGTATATGGGGTTAGGGCGTCATATAGACTATGCACAAGCACACATGCTTGAAAATATTTTAATATACGACATAATGTAATTGTTAGTAGTCAAGTGCTTGTCAGGCACTAGCCCTGTTTTTATACCATGAAGTATAAAAATCAGAGCATAACTTAAGCTAGTAGTGTATCGTTTGACATGATTTTGGATGTACTAATTAATAGGATATAGCTTTCAATACGAAAACAAAACTCAAACTAAATTGCTGTATTTATGTTTTTAGTTTCAAAGACTGGAAAAAGTTAAATTTGGGTCGTCAATATGCGAGTTACTGGTATTGCAATGGTTTATCTATCGGAGAGAAAATTTAAGGTAGCCAACCTTTGGAGCTAATTGAAGGTAGAAAATACCCTGGACATTAAGCGTTCCTTTTATTTATTTATTAAACAAAATCCACAGCTCTTAAAAAACAATATTACTTAATCTAATGTGTTTATTTTTGTCTTAATTTTTGTCACCATCTGTATTTTTTTAGTCAAGCCACGTATTAAATAAATAAATAAGGTCAAAATATTAGTGTATCATTTCACACAGCACACAGCACACAGCTTGTACTATGGGATCTCAAGAAACTTGTACTAATCACTTACACATTTTGATACTTTACAATGAGTACCAGGATGACCGATCTTTGCTCGGTATAAAACACGGATAAAACGACGTTTTCTAAAAATGAAACCTAGCTAGATCGATTTAACGCCCCCGAAACCACCTGCATATTAATTTCATGAAAATCGTTGGAGCCGTTTCCTAGATTCAGATTATATATATACAAGAATTGCTCGTTTAACCCGTTGACTCTTTACTGGTACAATTTACCCGGTAGTGAAAACTCCGTTGACTCGCAACTGGCCCGAAAGTTCCAGCGCGGGAATTGTTACACATAAACCTTTCCCGCGTGTTATTTTGTTCCGGCGGTTGGCGGTTGACTGATGCGAAATCCTTACCGTTCATTTGTAAGGTATTATATACGGTAACCACGGATACGGACACACGTTTTGTGAGTTGACTCTAAGACAGTGTTACGGTACATTAAGGCAACTTTCTGATTGAATGATTAAAAAGTGTTAAGACCAGACAAGTTTCTTGCCGGATTCTTCTTGAACTGGGGTTAGGAGGAACCGGCACCTAGATTCACTAGCATGTAATGAGATGATTTAATGTGGTCCTTGTGATTTTATTGAATAAAATTTTATTGCATTGAATTGAAGTGAATTATAACACGTATTCACAGCACTCAGACGCTTCAGGCCCTTTTTATCAGATCTTTTATCCTTTTTACTTTATACATTCAAATAAGAAATTCTGAAAAAGTTATATGGGTAATGTTTTAATAAGCTTATTTTTTATTACCGCCTATTAGTATAAAAGCTAGTTAAGACGACGTTAACTTTAGGAGAAGATGTTTGTTAAATATTTTTGTAATTAGGTATTTCATAATAAAATTATAAAACTAACAAATATTGAGAAAAACAACTATTATACCTGTCGACGCAAGACCTAACTGATAAGTTAAAAATAACTTAAAGATTAAAATTAACTAGCCTATTTATGATTTGGAATATTAGAATCCATGTTTATTGATATCTGAGAGGTAAATGTTAAGTTTTGATTTGTTGTCTTCCGGGCAGCAAACAGAACTCACGATTATTTAATTTTTGAACCTCTGTTAAAATTACTGGTTATTTTTGTTAAACCATTTCTTAATTTGTTATTAATTATGGTTATAGTTTTGAGTTCATTTTGTTTGAATAATTAATGTTTTGGAATCCGATTTCCGGATAGCGCGAAGATTTAAAATTTAAATGTTTAAATGTTTTTGCTGAAGATAAAATTCATTTGATGTCAAAAGTAGATTGTAAAAATAGCTAAACTAATTTAGAAAACCTTTTTAGGTTAAAGAGAGTTAAAGTTAATTTAAAGTGAAAGCGGAAAGCGCGATGATTTGAATTCAGGATGTTTAAAGTTTGGTTTTAAGAGAAAATTTATTTCATGTTAAAAATAGGTTTTAAAAATAGAAAACTAATTTAGAAAACCTTTTTGTTTGTTACAAAATTATATTAAGTTTAATGTGTAGTGTGTGAAAGTGTAATGACTTCACAACGATGCAGCCATCTTGAAATATAAAAAAATGGCGAGTCGTTGGGAACTTGGGAAGACACAATTTTTAAGAGAGCACTTTCTGGTGAGCTCCCGAGGTGAAAAGTCCTGTGAGTATTATTGTTATAATTTACCTTAGATTTTAAGGTTGTTTAAAATAGTGTAAATAATAAATTGTGTCTGAATATATTGGGTGTCTTTATCATTTGCAATGCGTGAGCCTAGTGATGGAAGCGGTGACGCCAGTCTCCCTGACATCACTACCGGTAGGTCCACTGAATCCTCGTTATACCTTATAACTAATATTCCTTCAACTTCCTTTAACGAGCCACTAAATAGCAGTAAACAAACGATTTTTTTTTTCTATACAAAAGCTCATTTCCTGTTCACCGTGTTGTATATTTGGTACCAGACTCCCAGTTAGATAAACAAGTTCAGTTAATGCATTACCTTTCCAATATTAGTGACGATGGCGGCAAGTATTTGCATAGTGTGCATGGTCGGCAAAATAAAGTACCATAGTTTCTGTAGCGACAGGCTACCGTTCATATGTTCCGTCTCTAGCTGTGCCAGCATAGTCTGAAATCAAACAAAATATATGACCAATGTGCCGAGGAGTTAAAAAGGCGCATATATGCCGGTCTTGATAAAGCCTACATATTTGAGCCTTTTGGAGTCCAGACCCCGGGCCCGTGGGGAACAGGAGCCCACCGCGTTTTCAAAAATATTTCACGGGGTCTGGTAGAAACATTGCGTGCCCCAAGAGCTGGCTCCTATCTGACCCAGCGTATTAGCATTTAGCCATTCCACATTGCCACGTTGAATGCCGCCAGTGTCTTGAGTGTTGCACTCTGGCAGTGATCGTTCTATACGATCCTTAGATAGCTCAACAGTTTAACATACAATACAAATTCATTTATTTACCAAGAAAATAAAAATACAGTGTTAGCAAAATTACTGATGGTCCCCGCACTAGGGCGAGGCTGTATTGCAAGGCTGTATTGGGAGACCAGAGGCATAAGATGATAGGTTTCCACAAACTACATAAAGATAAACAAAACAGATAACACTTAAACAAGGCAAGACACAAGGAGGACAATCCAGGAGAAATAAAATAAAAATCTAAAATCTACAAAAAAAAACAAAACAATAAATAAAGAACACAACCAGCTGTAAGCTGTTTTTGAAGTTTGTGTGAGTATGTGTGTGCGTGTGTGTGTATTTTACATTATTGTTTATAACTCTGTACATTTTTGTAATTATTTCTGTAACGAAACATTTGTCAATACATATTTTGAGTCAAGCTTTTATAATAAAGTTTTCAGTTTTGATAATGATGGACAAACTGGAAAACAAGTCACCAGCTAATCAGTCGAATTGTGACATTACATCTGGGCATGTAGGTATAATAAATAATCCCGGACATTTTACACAGCATCATCTGGCCCCAAAGTAAGCAGAGCTTGTATTATGGGTACCACATGACCCATCGTTTTTGGTCTTAATAACGTTCTCCGTCTTCTATGTCATCTATTGTGCGAGTGTTAGGGCACAAGGGGCAGACAAGTAAATGTGACATCATTTAGATGGGAACAGTTAACGTTAGTTGATTAATATTGCTTGACGGCGTTCGTATTGTAGTTCGGCAGAATAAACTCAAGATTATAATGAGGTCTACTTACGTAATAATCCTTCAGCAGTATCTCAATCGCTGCCACCAAAGCTTGCAACACCTGACCGGACCACATATTACATTGCTCAATAAACCTCCTCACTATAGAATAATTAGATGCTAATGGCAACATTTGCTGTACAATTTGCTTCAACGCATCATCTAATTCTTCAGAAATCAGAAAAGTTCGCGGGTCGTATGTGTCTTTGACTGGCTGGTGGACTATGTAGTTACCAGGGACGCCAGAGAAAACGTACAGAAGCTCATCGATAATAATGTTTTCTTGTGATGCTATTGGTATGCCAGCTGGAATTAAAAATCAATGGTTTAATAAAATAAATATTGGTGGAAAATTCAAACAGAACTCACTAGCCCTGTAGGTACAGTGTTATCAGAAAACTTACCAAAGCTCAAGATGTAGTACTAAATAAATCAAAAATATAAATGGGCGCTGGGCTGCGCACATGATTCGGGGAACTGAAATCTGGAGCTAACGTATTTTATAAGATGTTGGTAACCGAGAGATGGAATAAAAAAAATGTTGAAGTCTTCTGCCAGAGGATACACAGATCAAGACTAGAGATGCCACAACTTAAATATATAATACCGGAAATTTCACACAGGATCATCTGGCCCCAAGTTAAGCAGGGCTTGAGTAATGGGTAGGTACCACATGTCTGATATACTACTTATATACTATTTTTTTATTTAAATATATTAATATAATACATAGAAACACCCAGACCCGAGACAAGTACTTTCAGATCATACAAATCTTACATTCTGTGTCTCAGCAGGGCCTTGGCCTAATGTGCCAGAGAGGCCATCAATACATTAACATTACCTGATTACATGGGTATAAATATTACGTTTTGAAAGTTGTTGTGTTGTATTTTCATTTGTTTTGAGTTATTAGAAAGATTTTTAGCATTACACTGAAAATCAATACATACCCAATGATGCAATGATAGGCAGTGGCTCTTTGGGGAAGTCCCAGGACATGGCAGGGTGGTCTTTCTGCCAGTTGGGTAAGTCCAGACTACTGTACCAATTGGGCCGGATCTTGGCCTCCTTCTCCTCAAATGACTTCATCACCAACTTCTTACTTTCGTCTACCGCTTTTAGTAGCTTGTCTTTTATCTGCAAACACAATATTTTAAAGATTATTCATTATATTTGATATGAGAAAAAAATAATTATGAATAAGTAAACACATAAAATATTCAATTGTTATTTTCTAATATATTGTATATTATGACGATAACTAAAATAAACAGATATAATAACATTTTGATAAGAACAAATAAATTATAATCAAGGTTATCCAACGTGCGATGGAGCGCAGCATCCTCGGAGTAATCATAGATCGCCGATATAGCTACGAAAGCCGTCAAGCTCAAATGGGACGTGGCTGGTTATGTCTGCCGCTTGTCGGGAGACCAGTGGGCCAAACTGACCACGGAATGGTGCCCTGATACGGTACGATACGGCAGATAGTGAACCAGGTGAAGGGGCGAGCTCACCAAATTCCGTGCCGACTGTACCATGTTATCGCGGGAGAGCGATGAATGGAGAGAATAAGGGCCTTTGCCTAGCAGTAGGATAGTTTGTGCTGATAATAATAATAATAATTTAATTTTAGCAATAGGTTTAGATAATATATTTATGATTACTAGATTTTGCTTGCAGCTTGTGTTGTACCTGCATAAAATATATAGCATATGTCCTTCCTCAAAATATAATCTATTTCCTTAATATATTTCATCAAGACCCAATTAATCTGTTTAGCCAACAGACAAACAGGAATAATTTAGAATTTATATTATATATTAGTATGGAGTATGGATGAATGAGCCCCGCCTGGTTTTGTCTAAAATGTCTTCATTATTTGACCATGTAGTCCCCACTCTCAAAATAAAAAATAAAGTTTATTTGCAAAGGAATACTAATAACCAAACAACACACAGAGATATAAAAATAAAAAGCGGCCAAGTGCGAGTCGGACTCGCGCACCGATGGTTCCGAAAAAACTGTAGGTATATAAGTAAAAGTTCACCCATCACGACAATCGAGTCATAGTCATGGTATTTTTATTGCAAGATGAAATCCATCTAAAAATTTACGGTTTTCGCAATTTTTCCTTTATCTGTGCTATAAGACGTTTTTGAGTTCACGGGAAGTACCCTGTAGGTTTTGATTCCCTTGCGAATATCGAAAATTTGCGGAAATTTACGGCATAAACGGCTGTATCTTTTGATTGCGTTGGCTTAGAAGTTTGTTTTTTTTTCGCAACTTGATATAAGTTTCAGCGTCATTACCTCCACGCGTTCTTGAGAAAAAGGGTCTTGACAGACAGACAGACGGACGGACGGACGAACAACAAAGTGATCCTATAAGGTTTGCGTTCTTTCCTTTCGAGGCACGGAACCCTAAAATATGTGATATACCTAAAAATTTAAGGTTTTTGGAATTCTTCCTTTATATGTGCTATAAAACATTTCTTCATGCCAAATTTCAAGATTCTAGGTCGACTGGAAGTACCCTTTAGGTTTTGATTCCCTTGCGAGTAGTTGCGAGTTTGAAAATATGCGACTTAAATTGCTGTTTCTTTTGATTGCGTTGACATAGAAGTTTTATTTTGTTACAGCTTAAGGTATTATAGACCTGAGTATTTGATATGAATTTCAATTTAATACCTCTACCCGTTCATGAGGAAAGGGGTAGTAAGTTTAAAATTATTAAAAATATTTATGTAACTAAATATATACGGATTTCGTAATTTTCCCTTTATCTGTGCTATAAGACGATGCTTCGTACCAAATTTCAAGATTTTGAGTTCACGGGAAGTACCCTGTAGGTTTTGATTCCTTTGCGAGGAAATTTGCGGCATAAACGGCTGTATCTTTTGATTGCGTTGGCTTAGAAGTTTGATTTTTTCACAGCTTTAAGGGACACTAGACCTGAGTATTCGATATAAATTTCAGCTTGATACTTCCACGCGTTCCTGAGAAAAATGGTCTTGACAGACAGACGGACGGACGGACAACAAAGTTATCCTATAAGTATAAGGGTTCCGTTTCTTCCTTTAGAGGTACGGAACCCTAAAAAGAAATAAACATAAAAATAAAATTAAGCATATTAGAGCAATAATATTAGGTTTTTTTTTCTATGTTGTGTCTCTCAGTACATGGGATGACGTCACAAAATGGTGTACCAGCATGATTTTGTGTTCAGTAGTGCTACTGAATACAACACTGATCTTCCGCGAAAACCAGGAGGGTACATCATTAGTTACATAATGTATGTCGAAAATACCTTGTGATGTCCAGTGACTGGCCTACAAACTAATTGATTGATTGCATCCACACAATATATGCCCCAAGCATGTAATGAATTACTAGAATCCTCCATAATTAAAACTATTGAACTCAATAAGACCTGACTGACTGATCTTTAGTCAATAAAAAGCATACTGGTACTGGTACTAAAAGAATCACAAGGTAGATATGTGACAAGTTACCATGGTACTGTTTTATCAATAACCAAATAACAATAAACCTTTTTTATTTGTGCTCTCTAGATTAGAGTGCTAGTAAAATAATATATTAATGCACTGCTAAAGCAATCATATTTTTTTACACATATCTTATTCAAAATATTCAATTCATATTCATATCATATTCATATTTCCTCTCACTTTCCTGCAATTTGTGGAAATGATTCGTGAATAGGAACGGAAGAAACAGGAAGCCGGGGAAGCGCGCGTTATTTGATTTAACCAATAAGCGTGGTGGTATGGTACCACTACAATATAATTTTTCGAGAGGTTGGTACAGTCAGTGTGTGAGTGTGCTATGAGAAAGAGAAAGGGAAAAAAGAAGGCATTGTCTGTGCGCTTAACATACAGTGCAGTGTACAAAGTGTGCTGTTATAAAAACTAATTCAGGATATAATCACCAAGACAAGATGTCAGACTTCACACATCATAATTATGTGGGTTCACCAGTTTTTTGGCCAACTGTAGGGTTCGCTAGTTTTTTTGTAATAAGATGTGTACTGTTAGAACTGTATTTTCTAATTAGTAAACTCTGTTCTTCAAAGGGCATGTAAAACTGTTGGTCACGGCTTTTCAAAAGTTGTTCACAGAGTAGTCAACTATGGTGAATCTCTTTCACCAGAGTTGAATACTGTCTCATACATACAAAAATAGTATAAGTTAGGCAAAGTAGTAAAATACAAGGTATATACAATTACCTGAGGCAAGTCGTCCTTAGTTATTTGATGTTTATTGTCTCCCAGCACTGGTTTTGGAGCCACCTTCGGCTTGCTTATTTTTGACCTTTTGTCTTCGCAAACCAATTTATAGAACAGCACTATAAGATCCGATAAGTTGTCCGTACTTAAACAAAAAAACATGAAAGTAAATACATTATATTTAATATTAAGGCTCATAAATTAGAAGAATGTGTGGTTCTAACTCAGTGGTATGTCAACCCAAAGTATGGGTTGTGACTTACTGGTGGGCTCTGAAAAGTAGTTTCAATTGCAAGAAGTTAACAAAATTCAGGCTCTTAGTTAGTCAGGCTATCCATGTCTATTTGATGAAGCTATGAAAGTCCGTCTTCATTTTAATACATCATACCTATATCAGGTGGTATTTTGTTAATGTTAATATTAAAACTAAATACCAAAATAAGTGTATTAAACACATTGCAATGAAAAGTAACAAAAATTTAAGTTGATGCAAAGGCTATAATGACAAAAATTTGGGAACAAAAGCATCTAACTCTTTGAAAAAGGCACTCCTTGTACTTAAATATTAATACACATTAGATCTGAACTGAATGTTTTTTTCTTGTTTGAACAGCCCTTTATTTATAAAATGATGTCTCTTTATCCTTCCATGAGGAAAACCACTAAGAGGTGAGTTTCGGATTTGGAACATTTTGCTAGATGAATCGTGGTCGAGTCAACTTTGGGGACCACTATTTTAACTAATGAGAAGGTACACTAGTACTTACAAACTTATAAATTTTGCAAAACAATTAGTGGTCTGCCACTGCAGGTTTAGTAAACAAGTAAAAATACACACACAAACGATGCAAAAAAACTAAAACAAGTTTTTTATTACAACTGAAGCTGAATAACGCTTTCAAAAATCTAGTTATTCGATATAGGTACATACTTTTTGCTCCTTAGATCTTCATACTTTTTCAGGAAAGTCTTAGCATTGGAAGCTTTTAGCGCCAACCTCTGAGCGTATTCACTCACTTGTTTTGACGTTATGTTACTGTTTCCGTAGTTAGGGTCGTTTTGAATGTAATCGAAAACTGTGTCTGCGTCTAAACTACAGCTGTAAAAGAGAAATATGATTATTCTAATCACTCAACTGCATCGAACCGATATCTTTGATTTGCATATTATTACAGAGGACATGAAAATGTGAATACAAGAATCAACTTACCCTAATGCATCTAAAAGCTCCTTGATGGTGCTTTGCATTGTATCGTTCGGTAAAACCGAATTTTTGAACATTTATCTAAAAAAATATTTCAAATCAAAAGCGTACATACATACAATACAAACAAATTCGTCGGTGGAGTTTGACAACTTTGACAAATTCATTAAAACAAAGTTGTTACTGACAGTGACAGTGATTGTATATGTTTGGGATACGGCAAGGAATTCATCGTTTGTCAATTTATTGAAGTTTTAAAGCAGTATAAATGAATTATTTTTCTCGTGTTATTGCATGTTTTAATTAGTATTCTTATCGGTATTTTAATCAATAAATCGTGATTTCTTAGCACAAGTATGGAAAATTACCTATTATATTTCAATGTAATTTGAACAGCGAGAAATCCCAAAAAAATTCTAAGCGGCCATTCCCCGATGACCTTTAGAATAGACAAATGACGATCGACTAAGACTTTAGAACAATACAATCACTTGACACTAGCAAAATTTACAACTTGACAGATACCATTATAGGAAGAAAAGAAAGAGACTACCAAGGAGTTCTTCTTTAAACATTTTCACGAAGTAGGTAAACTAACTCTTTTATATTAATTTTATATATAATTATGTATGTATTTAAAAAAAAGTATATACCTAAGTAGTTTAACAATATTGTGGTACCCATTACACAAGCTCTGCTTAGGTACTTTATGGCAAGATGATGCTTTGTGCAATGTAATGTCCGACATTGTTATTATTATTATTATTATTTATTGAAAAAGTTTATTGAATAATCTTAGCAGGGTTTTAATCAATAAATTGTAACTTCTTAGAGTTCTTAGCACAATTAAATGTAGACAATTTAACGCTGAGTGTCCTACCTACCTAATATCTTTTTTTGTGATTTGCCGTTGAAAATTCGCATTCAAGAAAAATTTAAATGACTCATCGAAATAGTGAGAGATGACCATACCGCGAAGTCGTTTGTATAACAAAATAAAACTTCTTGATAGATAAAATTAAGTATAGGAATAAAAGAAAAAACTACCACTGGAATTGAAACAGAAACAACTGGACACTACCTAATTATTAAGTTTAGTCTAATTATTATGGACGGACAGACTAAAACGATCTAAAGTCTAGAAAGTTAATTTTCTTAAAATTTTCCGCAATATTAAATTAAACAATATTTCATGGCGTTCAAAATGAGCTGTAAATAACACGTCAACCACATGTCAATTTAGTAAATTTTGGATTTAAAAAAAAATGTTATATTTCTTGAGACTTGGGTTCATATGTATCACGATCAATGTATCAAGAAATGTATCAAAGATGATCACGAGATTGTACTGTTTGCTGATGACACGTCACTTTTATTTAAATTAAAGCGACGACTTACTAATCTTGACGATGTAAACAATGCAATCTCTAAAGTTGTAACATGGTTTAATGTAAACAACTTATTACTTAACGAGAAAAAAACGAAATGCATTCGTTTTGTACTGTCCAACGTTAAACAGGTGAAAGCTAAAGTAAAAATTAAAAACGAAAAGATAGAACTCGTCGACACCACAGTGTTCTTAGGCATTACTTTAGATAATAAGCTGCAATGGGGCCCGCACATAGAGAAATTGTCGAAGAGACTCAGCTCTGCGGCATACGCTGTTAAAAAGATCCGTCATTTTACCGACGTAGATACCGCTAGACTCGTTTACTTCAGCTACTTTCATAGCTTATGTCGTATGGCATTCTGTTGTGGGGGAGTGCTGCTGATATTAACACCATATTTGTGTTGCAGAAGAGGGCTGTTCGTGCAATTTATAACATGGGCCCTAGAGAATCACTTATAAATAAGTTTAAAGAAATTAATATTATGACAGTGCCTTGTCAGTAGGTATATATATGAAAATTTAATGTATGTGCACAAAAATGTTCATTTATTTTAAAAAAATGCGATAATCATAGTATTAACACTAGAAATAAAGATTAACTCGCTGTTCCCACTTTTAGACTCGCTAAAGTTAATAAGGCTTTTATAGGGCAATGTGTTCGGTTTTATAACAAGGTGGGACCTTGTTAGATTAGCGACGTGTTAGATATGTCGATTGGCAAATTTAAAAACGTAATTAAACAGAAACTGTCTATTAAAGCATAATATAAAATATCTGATTATTTAGATGACAAAAAAGCTTGGGATGAATCTGCTCCAACTCGACTCGGCATCCGTAACAAAATTGTCAAGGATCATACAAAAAAGTGTTAAGACCAGACAAGTTTCTTGACGGATTCTTCTTGAACTGGGGTTAGGAGGAACCGGCACCTAGATTCACTAGCATGTAAGAAGACGATTCAAAGAGGTCCTTGTGATTTTATTGAATAAATAAATATTGAATTTTGAATTTTGAAAATGAAATAAGTTCATTCGTATAACACGAAATTTAAGCTAGTCCGGTGATACAACAGAATTACCACCAATTTATCTAATATTTATTTCACAAACAAACAGCATACCTATCAAATCAAAACAATTTTATTCTATAAAATCACAAGGACCATTTTGAATCGTTTTCTTACTGTTAGTCAATCTTGGTGCTGGTTTCTTCTAATCACAGTTCAAGAACGATCCGGCCATAAACCCTGGTCTAGTCCTTGCGCTTTTTGGTATGATCCTTGCTAGTTTTGTTCCGGATTCCGCATCGTGTTGGATCAGATTCAGAGCTTTTTTCTTGGGAAAAGTCAACTGCGCATGCCGCAGAGCAGAGTCTCATTTCTAATCCACAGTTTATAATAGTAGACTGTTCATGTGTTTCGAAGCCACATGAAAAATATTATATACTAGGTTAAAAAGCGCTCCATATGTTTCCAATATAAAAAGAGTTTTGTATTATGATGTAATGATGTAGGTGTAAATAAGGTAGATGGCGAGCCTAGTAGATATTGGTATTATTTTATTTTTTAAATATTGTGTTAGGTAGGAACATTAAGTGTGCAGGACGACGCATGGATAGATTATACTCGTAGTTATAACGTAGCTAATAGTTAAAAAGTTATATTTTTAAGTTAATCACCATTTGTTTCGTAGTTAAGATTTATAGTTGCTTTATAGATATTTAAATAAATAAAGTTCTAAATACCTTATAGGGATAGGTAGGTAGGTATATAGATGTCATACAAAGCGTGTCATAGAAAATAGTAAATAGGAAAACTCGCGCAAACGTATCAAAATAGTGTTAAAATAATGTGATAGAAATAGGTACATCATATTGAAATAGCCGACCCAGAAGTGTTGAAAATGTATAGGAAAAATAAAGCTCTCTGATTGGCTAAAATTCCTCGCTTCCTATTGGTCCGCCAATCAGAGAGCAGCTTTATCTGGGCAATATTTTGTATAAATATTGAGCGATATGTAGCGACTGGCATTCAGTCCAGTAGCAGCCTAGCAGTAAGGAACAAGAAGAAAATAAAGAAAGAAAAAACTGAATGGTGTTTCAAGCTCTCTAATCCCAGCGCAAGGAATGTATGGAATCCTGTACATTTAATGGTCCTCCGATAGCCGGATAAGAAGCCTGAAGCCTCAAGAAAAGAAGAATCAAGACTCTCACATCGAGCCACTATGCCGGTCACACGCTCCGTTGGAAAGGGACGCGCACAGTCGTCGGCTACGAACCCGTCTTCGTCCGAAGGAACTACAGCAACATCTGGAACCTCCGCGACTGAGACTACGGTGGAAACCTCCGCAACTGAAATATCGGCGGAAACCTCTACTACAGAAACCACAGCGACGACTGCGGATACCTCTGCGGCAACGGGTACATCAGCCGCCACAGAGAAGAGTGGCGCCACGACGAGGAGAGCGGAGAGCCTTACTGCTAGGGACACTGCTACGCCATCTACAGCTGTTCCCCCCAAGCCCGCATCAAGAATAGAACCTACGAAGAGGGGAACGAAGCACAAGACACGACTGGATCCATGCGAGGAACGCATGCCGCTGCCGGACCCGCAGCGCAGAAGCGCCGCTGGGTCTACCCGTTCCAGATCGAAAGCACAGAAGATAGCAAGAGCGAAAGAAGATCTCCTGCGCATTCAAGCCCAGCTAGCTGCTGCCACGCTAGCTCGTATAGAAGCCATGGACACTGACGATGAAGAGGATGACGACGCTTCCATCTTCTCAAAGTCTGAAGTCAACACCAGAGTGGACACCTGGTTGAACACTCAAGCACAGGCGATGTTAGCAATCTCCAACGAACCTCACCAACGGGAACCCGTTCCTGCCCCTGCAATAGACTCGGTCGCCGCCATTGAAGAGGACCATCGGATAGAAGGACACAGTACCCCGCCGAACCACATAGACGAAGTACTGCTGCAGCCTGCAGTACCTACACCGGCGGGAGTGAACCTAGAACCAATATATAGCGCCCCGTCGAAGCCTATAGACAAAACACTGCTGCAGCCTGCAGTGCCAACACCGGCGGGAGTCACCTTGGAACAAACCCTCTCAAGCTTATCAGCAGCGATCACCAGCGCCATCAAAGCGGGACAGAAGTCGAAGTTCGTTGAGTTGCCTGAATTCAGCGGATCACACAAGGAATGGCTGCCGTTCCGAGCAGCCTACAAAGAAACTGAAGATGTCTACACGAAGGTTGAGAATGTCAATCGACTACGGAAGAACTTGAAGGGGAAAGCCAAAGAAGCAGTGCAGAGTCTACTCATCAACAACACGCACCCAACGAAGATCATGGAGACTCTGGAAACGAGATTTGGAAGACCGGAATCTATAGCCAAGCTGGAGATGGATACACTTCGGGCCCTGCCGCGCCTGAATGACTCGCCGAGGGAGACCTGCGTGTTTTCTACTCACGTGACGAACGCCGTATCCACTCTGGAAAATTTAGACTGCGTCCATTATCTCCACAATCCAGAGCTATTCACAGTCCTGTTAGAGAAGCTTACCCCATCGATGCGCCTCAAGTTCTACGACTTCGCAGACACACAACCGAAGAAAGATCCAGCCTTAATGAAGTTCGAGAAATTTATGAAGAGGCAAGCTGAAATATGTGCACCTTATGCGCTGCCCGAAGACATCGCACCGAAAGAGAAGCGTCCACAGAAAGTAAACAACGTAATAGATAGTCAGCCGAATACGAAGAAATGCCCGAGCTGCGAAATAGCAGGACACTCAATAGAAGACTGTGACAAGTTCAAGAAAGCGGATGTCAACAATCGATGGGATATTGCCAAGAATAGAAGACTATGCTTCCGTTGCCTACGCTACAGGAGTCAAGTCCACAGTTGCCGGCAGAAGACTTGCGGCGTCAACGGGTGCAAGTATTCGCACCACAAGATGCTGCACGCGGATAAAGTCCAGAAGCCGGCAGATCCCAACCCAATAGAATCAATCAACTCCGCCTGGACGTCGAACAAGCAGTCATATTTGAAGATAGTTCCAGTCAAAGCGTCTGGACCTAAAGGCACCATCGACACCTTCGCGCTGCTGGACGACGGGTCAACGGTCACTCTCATCGACGAGAGCATAGCCAACGACATTGGAGCCCAAGGACCCGTCGATCCCCTGCACATAGAAGCGATCCACGCCATGAAGACAGCTGAATCGGAATCAAGAAGAGTCAACTTCACAATAGAAGGTCCGAATAGAACAGAACAGAAGATTCAAGCCAGAACGATGAAGAATCTCAAGGTATCGCCACAAAGAGTTTCCAAGGATCAAGTCAACAAATGTCGACATCTAAGAGACATCGGTGAAGTACTGTGCTACGAAAATGCCAGACCTCTAATACTCATCGGTCAAGACAACTGGCACCTTCTCATCTCATCGAAGATCAGGAAAGGGAACGCAAAGCAACCAGTGGCATCTCTCACGCCACTAGGCTGGGTGCTGCACGGGACTCATACCCGTACACTCGGACGCAACATAGACTACGTATCCCACATAGCTGAGGTGCCAGCCGAGGAGAACTTAGAGGATCTGATGAGACAGTATTTCGCCATGGATGGACTCTGCCTCAATCCTAGAAGACCAAAGACAGATCCAGATGAGCAAGCCTTACGTATCTTAGAAGAAAATACAGTCCACACAGAAGAAGGAAGATACGAGACAGCTCTACTATGGCGCAATGACGACATCGTTCTACCGAACAACTACGAATCATCGCTCAACCGACTCTTCGGCATAGAAAAGAAATTAGATCGCAACGCAGCACTGAAGGAGAAATACAACGAACAAATGGAAGCCTTAATATATAAGGGATACGCCGAGCCTGCCCCTATAGAGAAGACTCCAAATAGGACCTGGTACCTCCCACACTTCGCCGTGATCAATCCAATGAAACCGGATAAACTGCGGGTGGTACATGATGCAGCAGCCAAGACGAAAGGAGTCTCCCTCAATCATATGCTGCTCAAGGGACCAGACCTTCTACAGTCTCTTCCTGGAGTAGTGATGAGATTTCGTCAACATCGAATAGCAGTGACGGCGGACATCAAAGAAATGTTCATGCAGGTTAAGCTTCGAGTACAAGATCGAGATGCCCTGAGATACTTATGGCGAAAGGATAGACGAGATGATCAACCTCCTGAAGAATATAGAATGACATCTCTCATCTTTGGTGCATCCAGCTCACCATCGACAGCGATCTTCGTGAAAAACTTGAACGCCAAGAAGCACGAGAAATCTCAGCCCGAGGCAGCAGCTGCAATAATAGAGAAGCACTACGTAGATGACTACCTAGACAGCTTCAAGAACACAGAGGATGCAGTGCGCATAGCTACAGGCGTACGCGATATACATAGACAAGCCTGCTACGAGTTAAAACAATGGAAGTCAAACTCGCCGCAACTACTAGAAGCCGTGGGCGAAGAGAACTCAGATCAAGATAGAGAGATTTACAAGTCCGAGGAACAGTCAGAACGGGTCTTGGGTTTGATTTGGAAGCCGTACACAGATGAACTCACCTTCAACCTGAACCTAGCAAGACTCCCGCCGTCACTCATTGAAGGGAAAACGCCAACAAAGAGAGAAGCCCTGAGAATAGTCATGTCTCTATTCGATCCACTCGGTTTTGCATCGCCGGTTACGATCAGAGCGAAACAGATACTCCAAGAAGTTTGGCGCCGAGGGACGGCATGGGATGAAGAGATAGCTGAAGACCTAGCTGAGCAATGGAAGAACTGGATGACGCATCTGAGAAGCCTGAGCAATTTAGCCATACCCAGGAGGTATCTACAGTATAGCGACGCTACAACGCTCCAGCTTCACGTGTTCACCGATGCAAGCGAATCAGCCTACTCAGCGGTCCTCTACTGGAGAGCTACATCGCCGAACAATGAAGTCAACGTCTCGCTCATCATGGCCAAAGCTAAGGTGGCGCCACTGAAACTCACTTCGATCCCACGTCTAGAGCTTCAAGCCGCCGTAATGGGCACGCGCCTAGCGGAAGCCGTCATAGAAGAGCACGAAAGAAAACCAGACTCCAAGACATTCTGGACTGATAGCAAGACAGTTCTCACCTGGATCAAGACTGGATCACGATCCTACAAGCCCTACGTAGCTCATCGACTCGCAGCAATAGAGGACGTCGCGACGGTCAACGAATGGCGATGGGTGCCCACGAAGACGAACGTGGCGGACGATGCGACGAGAGATGTACCTATAGCATTTAATAAAGAACATAGATGGTACAAGGGCCCGGAATTCCTGCACATGACCGAGGAATCTTGGCCAACAGAAACGACAGCGTCGCCGACGACAATAGAGCCCACAGGAGAAGAGCGAACTCATCACATCGCCGTCATCAACCAACAGAAGCTTTCTGAAGCCCTTCCAGACGTTACGAGATTCTCCAACTGGGAAAGACTCCGCTTCACGACAGCCAGAGTTCTACAGTTCATACAACTCTGTAGAACTAACAAGCAGAGAGTCAACTACAAACGGACTAAGAAGAATACAATAGTAGACCCAGATTGGAGAAGAGTAGCTAAAAAAGCTATACCGAAACAGCTTTCCCTACAGAAAGTAAATAGAGAACAGAAGAAAGCCCTTCCAATCCCCGCAGAACTCCTCAAGAAAGCTGAACGACTACTCATGCGATCGGCCCAGGAAGACTCATTTCAGAATGAGATAGAAAATTTGAAGAAAGAGAAGCCGATACATAGTGAAAGTCGTTTGAAGCAGCTGAGCGTCGAATACATTGATAGAGTCTTACGACTTCGAAGCCGTATCCAAGCTACAGAACTAGTATCTGAAGACTTCAAGAGTCCGATGATACTTGATGGGGGCCACCCTATAGTCAAGCTCTGGATCGTAGCTATACATAAACAGCGACATCACGCCGGAGTCGAGGCAACAGTCAACGAGTGCCGACAACAGTACTGGATCCTGCGCCTACGCCCCACGACTCGCTCGCTTCTGCGCATGTGCCTACACTGCAGAATGAAGACTCGGGTACCGCCATACCCAAGAACAGGTGACCTGCCGCCATGTCGCTTAGCACATCATAAGCGACCCTTCACCTACACGGGGGTGGACTACTTTGGTCCGCTCACAGTCACAGTGGGACGTAATCATCAGAAGCGTTACGTCGCTATATTTACTTGCCTGACGACAAGAGCGATCCATCTAGAGATAGCAGCTTCGCTCAGCACCGATTCGGCAATAATGGCCCTTCGCCGAATGATAGCGCGACGAGGACGACCAGCACAGATATGGTCTGACAATGGGACCAATCTACGAGGAGCGGACAAAGAGCTACGACGAGCAATCGACGAAGCAACAGCGGAGGAAGCGGCAAAGAAGACGATAGCCTGGCGATTCATCCCACCTGGAGCGCCATTTAAGGGAGGAGTTCTGCGGAGGCCGGTGCGAAAACTAGTGATCCTGCCGATCGACGACGTCGCCCTACACCGAGTTGCTGCAACACGGTCGCACGGCGGGAGAAATGTGCAGGACGACGCATGGATAGATTATACTCGTAGTTATAACGTAGCTAATAGTTAAAAAGTTATATTTTTAAGTTAATCACCATTTGTTTCGTAGTTAAGATTTATAGTTGCTTTATAGATATTTAAATAAATAAAGTTCTAAATACCTTATAGGGATAGGTAGGTAGGTATATAGATGTCATACAAAGCGTGTCATAGAAAATAGTAAATAGGAAAACTCGCGCAAACGTATCAAAATAGTGTTAAAATAATGTGATAGAAATAGGTACATCATATTGAAATAGCCGACCCAGAAGTGTTGAAAATGTATAGGAAAAATAAAGCTCTCTGATTGGCTAAAATTCCTCGCTTCCTATTGGTCCGCCAATCAGAGAGCAGCTTTATCTGGGCAATATTTTGTATAAATATTGAGCGATATGTAGCGACTGGCATTCAGTCCAGTAGCAGCCTAGCAGTAAGGAACAAGAAGAAAATAAAGAAAGAAAAAACTGAATGGTGTTTCAAGCTCTCTAATCCCAGCGCAAGGAATGTATGGAATCCTGTACATTAAGGATATTATGTAAGTAGGTTCAGATTGTATTGCAAGACTTATCGCATTGGTGTAATTTATAATTGTAATGACAATTGCACATAAGTTAATAAACAAAACTAAATTAAAGCAGGTTTAGCCACACGCTGACCGGAAAATCGTGACAAATCAGTTCAGCCAGGAATAAAAAAAAACTAAATAAGTATCCAAAACATTTTAGTACTGGTAATAACTTTGACTTGTAATAATCTTGAAAGTGCAGAACATGAAATAGTAGCACTGTTCTATGTTAAGTACCTAACTACTTTTATAAACAACTGAGTCAGTAAACATGCATTCGCCCCACCTGTTGGTACTTAAATGGTTCACGATGCAGGTAGTAGGTAGATAATGCTTGTTGCACAATTGCTTGAAGACAGTATATCTGGCAATGCGGTGGTACCTACCATATGGACTCTAGCTGGAAGTCAAGAGTCCTGCCACCTGGTATACCTAATGAAGTGATTAAGGTGTGCATGTACCGGCGCAGTTCCAACAGCTATTACAATCGGAGTCTTCTTTGCATGCGACAAAAGATAGACTATTCGCTTTAGACTTTGTGGTGTAACACCAGCTGTATCCTTCCCTATAGTTAATTTTGTTTATTGAATCACCACAGCCGGCCCAACATGTTTTTTGACGTCTGTGACACCCATAGGCAGCGGCACATGTTTTGTTTTCGGTAGTGGTTTTACACTCAACTGAGTGTTCTCTCGACTCTGGTTTTGAGCTGTCTTGATTTATGGATTCGGATCTTGACTCTTGCTGTTTCGAAAAAAGTCTCGGTTGCGGTTGCGACTGTGGTCTCCAATTTACATTGCCCAATGTTGTGGATTTTGACTCAAACTGTTTCGAATCTGGTCTCCGCTGTTTCGATTTTCCATTCGATTGTGGTCTCAACTTCTGTTTGTAGTGTCTACTCGACTTTGGTCTCAACCGTGATTTGAACTCTTGTTTTGAGTGTTTACCCGACTGTGGTCTCAACCGTGGTTTGAACTCATGTTTTGAGTGTTCACCCGACTGTGGTATGAACCGTGGTTTGAACTCATGTTTTGAGTGTTCACCCGACTGTGATATCAACCGTGGTTTGAACTCATGTCTTGAGCGTTTACTCGAATGAGGTATTATCCGTGGTTTGTACTCTTGTGCTCCGAAGTGTTCTTTCGTGTGTGAACGCAACAGTGGCTTCGAGTGTGCACCTGACTGTGGTCTCAAGTAACTCGAGCGAACGTTTGTCGATTTGTTTACAGTATAATTACCAGCCCAATTAACAGTATTCTTCCGTTTTGATGATGAATATGACAAGGCGATCATGGTTAAAAATAGAAACAATAATAATTTCATGTTCTCTGCTGTCTTTTTTCGCCCATGGAAGTTCATTTTGGGTGGTATGATGAGCCTGCGAAATTAGGTAAGTAAGTTCTGACACGCTCAAATTTTACCCATAATTTAAGTACCTATACCCAGTTTGTAGGTACCTAATTTGTTATCCCATTATGCTAGGTAGGTACCTACTTGCCTATTTTTAAATTAGAGAAAAAAATAGAATTACATTGATTTTAATTTAAATAGGTAAATAATTATGATTTATACCTAAAATAAATTCCATAGGTTCCTTACTTACCAGGTTACTCAACGAAATGAAAGTTTTATCGCAAAAGTAAATGGACATCATCATAACTGCTAGGTATCAATACAAGACACTGCCTAATCAATTATGTATGTACTTAATCAAAACAACGTCTATAAAATTAGAAAAGTTAGTTCTATAATTACCATAAAATTATTAAATTAGCCAAGGTAGGTTTACCTACTTAATCTAATACTTACTTAGTACCTACTTAGTTCATGTTTTATAAAAACATTGGAAATAAATAGGCAATTACCTACCTTCTTACCATTTATAGTTATGTAATTAGACATGTTAAAAGCACTTACTACTTAAGGTAACATTGTGATTTTACCTATTGCATTTTCATTGATCGATCGAACGAAGCGATTGATGATCTCAGTGGTAACTTCGTCGATTTGGCTTTGTATGTTCGTTTGTTCGACGATTAATATCGAACCGTTGATCTGAAATGAAATTTTGCAGTTTGACAGATTGGAATTGATAAATTTAATGATAGCTGGTAACTTTTAGAACCAAAACGGATAAGGGTTATGTTTATTAAAATAATAAAAAAGGTTAGATACTTAAGCGAATCAATTTAATAGTTATGAAAGTGCTTTTATTTGTACACTCTAAAACCATTTTTATTGAAGTGAAAACTTCTTTTAGCGCGGTACGCATATTTTTAGATGAGGTATACACTGAGATGAGGTAGACCTCTGGATTCGCGACACCGTTACCGTCTGAGGCGAGACGCAGCCGGCTGCCGCGCTCGCCCCATTTGATTATAAACCATAATTCACATGTTTACAGTCTACTTTTGTATGGAATAGTTTACTGAGTTAGGTTCTATGATATATTATCTACATTCTGAACAAAAGATATTGCATCAACTGTGTTCGTTCAGTATTTGATTGGCAGTTGCCATAATTACTGATTTTGAAGTGATTTATTACTAAACTCTAACGCGCCAAAATAAGTTTTCACTTTTGTCGGCACTCACGGAGTGCAACCAAAATAAATAAACGATTTTTTTATTTACTCTTGGATGTATAGTTATTAAGATAGACTTGTTCGGGGAAAGCAAGGAAATGTTTTAAAAAAATATAAAATAATTGAATTAAGATTATTTAATATTAACGAAACGATACATGAAGTGGTCAAAGACAGAATGACAATCTGTGGTTTATCTTACGTGTGGTAGGTTTTGCTACATCAGCCGTCTGGGCCGGCGACCATGCGTAAGCATTAGTTGGAAACAAACATTTTAAATGTTTCGTTGGCTATAAATATGGATCGGTTAATTGGTTCAGGCAATGTAACTCCTCCCTCCGTAAGTTCGAGATTATCCGAAGGATGAGGATTATCTCGAGTCTTTTCCCTAATACAAAAGTTTCTAATCCTATTTTTAAATGCAAACAATAAAAGACATATAACTAATAAAACGCGAAACACAAAATTTCCTATGCTAACACTCTTATAATCTAAAGCACTATCGTGATTTTCATTATCACTGATAATTTCACTTTCACTGTTCTTTAATAAGTAATTCAGAAACTGGACATCAGTAAGGTCGATACCGTTGAGATCGACAGGTTTTTTCTGCATGTCAGATGGGCTGACCAATATTTTGGGCAAGTTGACAATTGGAAGTTTTGTATATGCTATATATTTTCCTTGGCGTTGGTGTCTTTTAAGCTTTATTTCCTTTATATTGATTTGACAATCATCATCTAAAGTTAACAGATGAGTTCCACTTATGGGTTCTTGTGTAATCTCGTCTTCGCAGTATCTGGTAAGTAATGATTCGGTTTTCACGTAGATGATCCAGCGATTTGGCTGTATGAGTTCTGCTTTTACATCATTGATTGTAACAAGAACCGGATAACAACTCGAGATATTTGTAGAAAATTTCATAAGCTCGGTAATACAATCATCTTCGATTAGCGGTAATGCGTCGTTCTCGAAACATAAGAAGCGGGATTCATCAACTTCGCGGCAAGGCTGGGAGAGCGGCGTTATTTTCAACCCTTTCACCAGTACGTAAGGATATTTGGGCAGGATAAGAGAGGTAAGGTCATTGATTGTGTCATGGATAGGTAAGGGAATCAATTTAATGTAATTAAATTCCTCATTTCTAATCAAAGGAATATGCATAATGAGTTTTATCTGATTTTGTTTTATGTACGCTTTCATCTCTATACACTGCTCTATTTTTACAACGTTTTCAGTCTTAACTGGAAACACTAATCTATTAGTTTTCTCAATCTCCTTTAATAATAAAACTAATTCAACTGTGTCTACGATTGATTGGTGTAACAATTTAATTTTAGCAAAAGCAATAGCCGTTTCAATCTCATTCAGCCTTATGTAGAGTGTCTGAAAGTTATGTATAAAAACTTTATAGATGTGAATAATTTTATTACTAGTTTGAGATAACTTTGATTCATTTAAACTGCGTTTTATATCTGCAATACTGTCTTCAATCTGAATGAAATTGTTTTTAGTAGAGTTCGCTATTTTTGTGAACGTACCCATCATTTCAGTAACGATTGTAATTTTCTTGTTTATTGCGTCTTGTTTTGTCTTTACTTCTAGAATTAACTCAGCGTCGTCTCAACTCAACTTAATCACAGCGTCGTCATTGTCAAGATTACCTGTGATCGTTTTGATCAATAAACCGATAGGGTTTATAAAACCACCCTTAGCTCTTACCGATGGAATCAGTTGTTTATTCTTATCTATAGTTATATTCATAATGTAATCTGTTTGTGACTGTACTTCGATAAAGTCTATATCCAAAAGCTTTGGTCTTGAAACAGCTTTGTACTTGTCCTTTAAGTCTTACATAGCTACCAATATTTAACTCTAGTTCTTGGTAAAGAAATCTTATATCTTAAATCTTAATAACAGTCCATGTATCATGGCTAACAGCTTGACCTTCCTTTACAGGTAGCAGTTCCGGGTTCTTGTCAATCGGCTGCAGATGAAGGGCCTGGCTTCGGATCACTTGGACCACCAGAAGAATTAACCTGTGGAGGGCGCTTTATGTCTTTAATGGGAACTTTAGTATTCCGGTTATGAGTTATAACTGGTACAACGTTCCTTTCTATAGCTCCGGTAACCTGAGCTTTCTGAAATCGCGGTTTATCTTTGCTGCGTCTAGTATTGACTCCTTTAATGAATACTGTATCGCCTATATCTATGTCGAAATATTTTTCCCCACCACGTTTCTCTATTACGGATTTCTTTTTATCGATTATTTTATCTGTTAAATACACATATAAATGTTTAGTTCTTCTTACGTGTTCTTTTACCAATTGTTGAGTAAACTGTTTATTAAAATCTACATAAAACGCGCTATTAGATTCGGTATGGCCGAAAACTACTTCAAATGGAGTGAGACCTGTGGACCTGTGGTAGAGTGGATCGTATGGTTATATGACATTACTGCATAACTCATGACAGATGCAGCGTCAGTTATCTTTTGTTCATATTTGGCGATTCGATATTATCCCTATAATAGTAGAGTGGAATCTTTCAACTTATCCCATAGAGTTGGGATTATGAGGGGTACCAATATGAAGTTCGATCTTATAAAATGATAACATTTCTTTCATGAGAGTGTTGTTGAATTTAGTACCAGGGTCTGAACTGATTCTACTAGGAGTTCCATAAAAGGAGGAGTATTTTATCAGAGCCCGAACAGCTTCAGGGGTAGACTTAGTGCTGATCTCAAATGCTTGACCTAGCTTGCTGAAGGCGTCAACTATTGTGAGATAATGTTTTCCATCAATAGAGAAAGTGTCAATGAATAACTCTTGGAATGGTTTAATTTGAGTCTGTGATAGTTGTAATTCAGGTTTTAATGGTTTACGATCATACTTCATTTTTTTACAGAGTTCGCACGCATTTAAGATGCTGGCCACCGTCTGGTCCATATTACTCCAATAAAAGGTACGTCTTAAATGTTAAACTAGCGTTTCTTTAATTCCCCTGTGACTATTTTTTCCTACATGGTAGTTAAGTACAATGTCTCGCTGCTCAGCTTCACTATCTACATAAATTACTCTCTTAGTATACTCGTAAAATTTCACAGTTCCTTTCTGAAATATAAATATGGAGGCCTCTGAAAACTGTTTGCGATGTAAAGGGTCTTCGAAATAAAAGAAATACTTTATTTTAGGCCTAATGTATCCTTTCAGGAACCTTTTAATAAGGTCTGGGTTATTTAAAGGTAAGTGGATCTCTAATACCTTTTGTTTGTTCCTAGATAAATCTTTAACCGATAACTCGTCTCTGTTCCAGCTATGAACGAGGATCTGGTTTGGCTTACTATATACGGCTTCTTGAAGAATAAGCATACCATCTGTATCCAGATCAAGAGCTGAATGGACCGTGCCTATGCTGTCGTTTCTTCCTTCAGATGCAGATGCAGTGGTACTACCTAATGATGGAATTGAGTAGTGCGATCGTCTACCGTTACCAGCTATTGATGTATTACTTTTCTCTGAATCGGATGAGATTACTATCGTAGGTGGCGTTCGTTCACGTGGCGAAGAGGCGCGGGAGGTGCTGTTAAGTTCTTTACTCAATCGTGTAATTTCCTCAGTTAAATCTATAATATGACGTTCTAATTTTTGTTCTTTCTTATCCAAATTAACCTTCATTAAAATATCGTCGTTATCTCCTAATGCGTTAATTCTAACCCGTGACGAGGCGTCAGCGTTGCAATTTTGCTTTCCTGCTTTATGTTTAATATCGTAATCGAATTCGGACAAACGTAATTTCCATCGTGTTAATTTACTGTTAGGTTCAGTTATAGATTTAATCCAAGTTAGTGGTATATGGTCCGTATAAATTAAGAACTTCCTGCCGTACAAATACGGTCGGAAATGTTTTGTAGCCCATACTATGGCTAGAAGCTCTTTTTCTATCGTACTGTACCGCGTTTCTGCGTCGTTTAAAGTACGACTTGCGTATGCTATTGGCTTATCACTACCTATAGGTCCCTGTGATAAGACAGCTCCGATCGCATAGTTAGATGCGTCCGTTGTAAGGACGAATAGTTTGGTAAAATCGGGAAACTGTAAGAGCCGTGCATTGGTCAAAAGCTCTTTGCATTTTTCAAATGCGTTTATGTATTCTTGTTTAGTGCTATCAATTTTATTTTTCTTTTTTAGACATGAAGTTAATGGTTGTATAAGTTTAGCAAAATCCTTAATGAATTTCCGGTAATAACCTACTAAACCAAGAACTCTTTATTTCAGTAGACGTTTTCGGTAATGGAAAGTTCTCAACTGCTTTAATCTTGTCGTTATTAGGCATAAGGCCATTTTTGGTGATGTTATGACCAAGATAAAGGACTTCCTTTCTTAAAAATTCGCATTTGTCTAGTGTTACTTTTAAATTAGTTTCTCTGAGTCGATTAAATATTTTACGTAGTTTTTCAACGTGTTCCTCTAAGCTAGATGAAAATACTATGATGTCGTCAAGATAAACTAAGCAATGGATACCCTGAAGACCTCGTAGCACGTTATCCATGGCCCTTTGAAACGTTGCAGGGGCCGTCTTTAAGCCAAACGGCATCCGTTTAAACTCATAATGGCCTGATTGTGTCGTAAAGGCAGTTTTAGATCTATCTGCCTCATTTACCTCAATTTGGTGATAACCGCTAGCAAGATCTATTGTGCTAAAATACTGAGATCTGCCTATTTTATCAAACAGATCGGTAATATTAGGCAACGGGTACTTATCGTCAACTGTGATTTCATTTAGGCGTCGATAATCGATCACCATTCTAAATTTCTTTTCAACAGATGCGTCTATTTTATTTGGTACCAGGTGAACTGGTGCACTCCAAGGTGAGTGAGAATCTGCAATTACGTTGTCTGCTAAAAGTTTATCTACTTGATTTTGAATTTCTTGATTAATAACAGGCGGATGTCGATAAGGCCGTATATAGATCGGGTCTTCGTTGGTCGTTCTAATATTATGTTTCACTTGGTTCGTAAAGGACAATGGTATTTTATCGCTATAAAATATATCACGATATTCTTGACACAACCTGAAAATACTTTCACGCTCCTCTTTATTCATGTGTTCTAAACGCAATTTTCTCAAATTTTCTTACAATACTTCATTAATCATACATTCGTCTTTCACAAAATTTACCTTGCATTCCTCATTTTGAAATATCGTAACATCGAAAGGTTCCTTGAACGTGATAACAGCTTTCACAGCGGATGTATTTTGAATAACTGTTTCTGCAAAATAGTTCTCACACTTGACAAGAGCGGTAGGCATACGAACGCCTTTTTGAAATTGTAAATAATCTAAAATCGCTACATAGATTTCATACGGTGGATTGTAAATAATCGGTATGCTCGCGTTTTGAGTTAGTAACACTTGGTTACGCATATCGATATTTGCTCCTAGCTTCGATAAAAGATCTATGAAATAAAAGACGCTATGACGGTTTAATAGGATCTCCTATTCAACCGTCATAGCGTCCGTCAACATCATAAACGTAAAATTTATGAGCCAGTGCGCTCCTAAAGGTTTTTAACAATGGTATGTGTATTACTTCATTGTGCATGCTCTGGGCATGTGTGCTGATTACTGTGAACGGCTCGTAGTATTTGAATTCGCTAAAAAATTCGTCGGCTTTAACGGGGCTTATAAAAGATCTACTACTACCAGTATCGATGAGAAACTTTGATCTTATTTCTGATATAACGACGTGAGGTAGTTTTAAAATACTATCGCAATAATTTAAACTAATTACCTCACCGCATCTTTCGAGGCTATCTCCTGAAAAATCGGACTTATGGTTTCCGAACTGATGTTTTCCGGGTTGATGTTTTCCGGTTGTACGGAATTGGTTTCATCGTGATTGGCCATGTAATAGCACCCGTCAGAAGGGTACTCTACATTCTCGTTTACATAGTCATACACGTTTGTATAGTCGGGGTTATAGTCTTCACAAAATGGAGGATCATTTATAAAATATAAATCATCCGCTACCATATTTTGTCTTATCGGCGCTGTGCGCATTGTAACGTCCAGACTCTTGTAACCTAGGTTCCTGTACCTGCTGTTTCGGTACACCAAATTTATTTTGGTTGAAAGGTTCTGAATACCGAACTTATTACCTTGCTGTTGCGGGATACCAAATTTATAACCTTGGTGTTGTGGAATACCAAACTTATAACCGCCGTGTTGGAATGGGCCAAGTTGTGTAATAGGCTGGCCGAAAGTACGCTGGGGCTGTGTCCCGTATCTAAAACTTTGCGTGGGCGGCGCGTACCTCAATTGCTGTATAAAGTTTGGACGGAATCCATTCGGATTTTGTGGAATACCGAATTTAAAATTATTTGGCACAGAGTTGAGCGCTGGTTTAAAACCTTGAGCGACAGGTAAAGGTTTCTGTGTAATCTGTGTATTTTGATAGTTTGATGAACTATGAGTTTGTTTTAATAATTTATTTTTAGCATCGTATTGGAACTTGAAATTAACCTCCTTGGTTACTAAGCTTAAGGCGTGTTCCAAGGTAAAGCAACTTTTAAGGCGTACGATTCGAATCATATCCTCTGGTAAGTTATACAAAAACACGTTTAACGCAGTGTTATTATAAACTATCATTTTCGCTGCTTTAATTCCTTCATCGGTAAGTCTATTCACTTTCGCAAACAATGAACTACGGACGTTCTGAATTCTATGACAAAACTGGATATACGTTTCGTTTTGCTTTAGCTTTAAAGATTCTAGCTCTATTGCTATACATTCTTCCGATCGAGGGTCACCAAAATGTTGGTAAGTTTAAGTAATTTAAGTAAATCTTTCAATACCGCATATGTACAGATATTCAGACACTTAGTAGAGTCGCGGCTCTACCAGTAGGTCTGCTAGAAATAGCATGAAATAGATACAAACTCTGCGCTGCGTTTCCGCTAATCGCGCTTCCACTTATCACATACTCGCATTTGTTTAGAAATAAATTCAATACATTTTCGTCCCCGTCATATTTAGGGACAAGCGATAAGGTTTCCATAGGAATAGCCTTAATTTCCATTTTTTTTAATATTACTTTTACTATTACTATACTGATTTACCAATATAAGTGTAAACCAGTTTGCCTATTTAAGTGTGACTTAAAATTACTTAAGACTAATACGAATTAATTACGATTAACAGATCTGCCTATTTAAGTGCAAATCAATTTGCCAATTTTAATGCAAACAAAATCAGATAAACGCAACTAATAAGCTCGACAATTTAAGTTCGAGAAAGGAAGGTGGAAAAGACACAGGAATATACAATACAGGAAGTGAAAAGGTTTACTCACAAGCTGCTCGATCCCATGTCCTCCTGAAACCGCACTTTGACACTTCACTTCTTTCACACGCTTTTACCGTTCGAGAGTCGTAATTTATTTGGTTCGTTTATTTCCACGTCCGCGTATAGTCGGTTTTCATACGGATTTCAATTTTCGCGACACCGATTTTGGGGTTTTCACGAGCGAAGAAAATCCGGGAAAATCGTGGAAAATCCACGAGGCTGCGCCAGACTTGTTCGGGGAAAGCGAGGAAATGTTTTTAAAAAATATAAAATAATTGAATTAAGATTATTTAATATTAACAAAACGATACATGAAGTGGTCAAAGACAGAATGACAATTTGTGGTTTATCTTACGTGTGGTAGGTTTTGCTATATCAGCCGTCTGGGCCGGCGACCATGCGTAAGCATTAGTTGGAAACAAACATTTTAAATGCTTAGTTGGCTATAAATATGGATCGGTTAATTGGTTCAGGCAATGTAACTAGATACATACAATGTGTTCGGGTTTACACCGAACTCAGCAGTTATGCATTTTTGCCTTACAAGCAAATATGCACAATTGCCCGAGCAAACCAGTGCGCTTGCATCTGCCGGGCCGGCACCGCGTCACTCATGGCCATCTCTAAAAGACTAATAAAGATTGGTAATAAATGAAAATGGTATAAAATGGTATGTATAGTACATACGATTTTATACCATTTTCATTTATTACCAATCTTTATTAGTCTTCTATACCAGTTTAATACATTTTTCTAACCATTCCGTGTACCTGTGTCAAGTCCGATAAAATACACTGTTCTTACTAAAGTGAACCTTGTACCTACTTCTCATTTCGTCGCCGTACCAAATACCAACCACCAATATCTAACAGGCCTAGGACTCCCACCATAAAGAGTCCAAGCCCTTTACACAATGTAAAAACTTAACCATTTTAACTTGGGTTCTCATTTGCTACTGTTTCGTTAACTTCATAGGATTGAGGCGGGTTATTTTTGGATTAAGGCATTCAAAATGATTAATGTAAAAAAGACCACTGATCTCTGGGGCATTTCTGTCAGTGTTATAAAACCACTAATTGACATTATTGCACCAGATCTAGCTTTCATATTTAATCAATGTATTGACAGTGGAGTATTTCCTGATTTGATGAAACATAGCAAGATCATACCTCTATTCAAATCAGGTAGTCATTCCGATCCTAGTAACTTTAGGCCTATATCAGTACTTCCTACATTTAGTAAAATATTTGAAAAACTTATACTAAACCAATTACAACGGCATTTTAATACCAACAATTTACTAGACAGTAAACAATTCGGATTTACAAAGGGACGCTCAACGACTGATGCCGGTGTTGAGTTAATATCACATATTTTTGATATCTGGGAGGAATCACGCGATGCCTTAGGTATTTTTTGTGATCTGTCGAAAGCTTTTGATTGCGTTCACCATGAAACTCTAATCAGCAAACTACACCACTATGGTGTTAAGGGAGTTTCACTTAAGCTTCTCACATCCTACTTAACTGACCGAACACAACGAGTAGATGTAAATGGAAAGCGTTCATTGACGGGGTCAATGGTAAAAATGGGTGTACCACAAGGATCAATACTCGGGCCATTCTTGTTTTTAATTTATATAAATGATCTACCTAAACTTGTAAAGGATGATCACGAGATTGTACTGTTTGCTGATGACACGTCACTTTTATTTAAATTAAAGCGACGACTTACTAATATTGACGATGTAAACAATGCAATCTCTAAAGTTGTAACATGGTTTAATGTAAACAACTTATTACTTAACGAGAAAAAAACGAAATGCATTCGTTTTATACTGCCCAACGTTAAACAGGTGAATGCTTTTGTAAAAATAAAAAACGAAAAGATAGATCTCGTCGACACCACAGTGTTCTTAGGCATTACTTTAGATAATAAGCTGCAATGGGGCCCGCACATAGATAAATTGTCGAAGAGACTCAGCTCTGCGGCATACGCTGTTAAAAAGATCCGTCATTTTACCGACGTAGATACCGCTAGACTCGTTTACTTCAGCTACTTTCATAGCATTATGTCTTATGGCATTCTGTTGTGGGGGAGTGCTGCTGATATTAACACCATATTTGTGTTGCAGAAGAGGGCTGTTCGTGCAATTACATGGGCCCCAGATAATCACTTAAAAATAAGTTTAAAGAAATTAATATTATGACAGTGCCTTGTCAGTATATATACGAAAAAATAATGTATGTGCACAAAAATGTTCATTTATTCAAAAAAAATTGCGATAATCATAGTATTAACACTAGAAATAAAGATAAGCTCGCTGTTCCCACTGTTAGGCTCGCTAAAGTTAGTTATAAGTTATAAGTCTTTTATAGGGCAATGTGTACGCTTCTACAACAAGGTCCCAAGCGACTTGTTAGATTTGTCGATTGGCAAATTTAAAAACGTAATTAAACATAAACTGTCTATTAAAGCATATTATAAAATATCTGATCATTTAGAAGACAAAAAAGCTTGGGATGAATCTGCTCCAACTCGACTCGGCATCCGTAACAAAATTGTCAAGGATCATACAAAAAAGTGTTAAGACCAGACAAGTTTCTTGCCGGATTCTTCTTGAACTGGGGTTAGGAGGAACCGGCACCTCGATTCACTAGCATGTAAGAAGACGATTCAAAGTGGTCCTTGTGATTGTAATGAATAAAGTTATTTTGAATTGAATTGAATTGAATTGATTATATTTGAAATTATTTAGTTTCTTTACTATTTTTTATATTAAAACATTGTACATATAGTAGGTAGGTATGCAATTATGATGATAGCGAGTTGATCTGATGATGGACAGGGTGCTTTCGACGGAACTCTTCATAAATTTGAGCTGAATTTTGGCATACCTATCAAGAACTACTGTTATATTAAGGTAATAGCGAGCTGATTATTACGATAGAATCTCGAGCAGATCCATGGAACTTTTTTTTATCGATATGCGGAGGTAAAGCACCAGTGTTTGAGGTCATTTGAATCAGCTAGCGCTAACCTCATAAAAGCTTTTATTTATTTGTATGAATATTTGTCCTGACTGACTGACTGTCTGGTTCATACTCGTTTATAGAAAATGCACAGCCAAAACAGCTGATCGTAACGATTTGAAAGTAGTAGGTTATATCTGTCTTGGTGTGTAGCGAGGTGTCAAGAAGGGAATTTTCAAAATACAACCTTGAAGGGGGGTGAAAAAGGATGAAATAGTTTGAATAAAATGTCGTATTCTTTAAACTTTACATTTGAATTTAACTTAAACTAATCTAACTAACGCTGTGGGTTAGAGTGAGAGAGGAGGAGCCTGCCTACCGCTGCCGTATGCGTGAGAGAAAGGGAAGCCAGACAGACTGGCGCCATAACGCGTTACGTAACTTAGCGGTTTACACTCCCATAAGAAGTTATCACTTAAAAATCTTTCCAATAACGGGGATGCAATATGTTCAAATTTGTTTGGGGACATTTGAACGCATGGTGCAATTTGCTTCAAAATTCTTGGAAACAAATAAATCCAGTCTGCCAAGGCCCAGATCTGATATGTTAATGTAAAAAGTTGAGATTGAGGCACCGAATACTTATTAATACAAGTACAGAAGGCGGACTCCACGAAAACATTTATATAAATAGTGACTTGCAACGACGCAACAAGGTGCAATTCAGCTTGCACAAGCATTATATTTACCTACACAGTGCCTGCCTTTCTATCACGTGAATCTTTATGCGCCAGACGCGCAGCACTTATCTACGAATTTGCCCTGTAACTTGCAATCTACAGGGAAGGTGGAAGGTGGAAGGAAGGTGGTAGTGGGAGTTGGGAGCTGGGTGCGGGGAGCTGGGAGCTGGGAGCTGGGAGCTGGGAGCTGGGAGATGGGAGACGGGAGACGGGAGACGGGAGATGGGAGATGGGAGATGGGAGATGGGAGATGGGAGATGGGAGATGGGAGACGGGAGATGAGAGACGGGAGACGGGAGACGGGAGACGGGAGACGGGAGACGGGAGACGGGAGACGGGAGACGGGAGACGGGAGACGGGAGACGGGAGACGGGAGACGGGAGACGGGAGACGGGAGACGGGAGACGGGAGACGGGAGACGGGAGACGGGAGACGGGAGACGGGAGACGGGAGACGGGAGACGGGAGACGGGAGACGGGAGACGGGAGACGGGAGACGGGAGACGGGAGACGGGAGACGGGAGACGGGAGACGGGAGACGGGAGACGGGAGACGGGAGACGGGAGACGGGAGACGGGAGACGGGAGACGGGAGACGGGAGACGGGAGATGGGAGATGGGAGATGGGAGATGGGGAGATGGGAGATGGGAGATGGGAGATGGGAGATGTTACTACCTCCAAAGCATTCTTTAAGGACTCGTGATTCCCAAGTCTTACAGCAGCCCTAACTTCAATATCACGAATCCCATCTACGAATGCTTGAACCAAATTCCCATCGATAAGTGCTGGATTCTGGATTCTACGGTTTATGCAAACCACACAATATTTGTACATGCTTTCGCAGGTCAGGATTTTACGTTGTAACGTGGTTTTCTGGCCTATTTAAGTCACTTGTCAACTACCATCAAACCGAGAACACGTTACAGCGTAGTCTCACAAACACAACTCATATACTCATATACTTAACGAATAAACAGTGAACTTAAAAAAAAAACATTTTAGCACTTCAGAACCCTAAAAAAACGGTTGTCTGTAAAGTCGGGTATACGGACGATCATTTTACGTGATAACGTCATAAGAAAACATTGATGAAACATTGCATACTTTTATGCTATTAAGATGCGTCACAAGCCGAACGTTTAGGCCGATCTTGCCTCTTATCGCTTGTTCCGCGAGAGCGCTAGCACAATTTTTCGTGCATGCAGCCTGCGTTCATCGATTTTTTAGACGTTATCACATCAAAAACGTAAAAGTAACAATCGTCATCACCATATAAATTTATAATTTTCTCAGAAATAGGTATTTATGCTGAGGCAATTATATAGCGCGAATGAAAAACGACGCGCCTTTGATTTTTCTGTGATGCCGGACGAGGCATGGACGGAATGGCCATTCATTCTGGCTATTTAAGTTGAACTGGCTGTCAGACTATAAAAACCGGTTTTATAGGCTGCGAGACGTTTACTGTTTCATAAAGTGTCTGGAAGATGCTAAATGACGAGCCTTTATGTGTGAATTGTACAGCAGTATTTTTTTATTAGTTATTACTAGAAAATATTTTGGGAAGGTTAGCTTATCTAACTGGCCTGTCAGCTCTGTTGGTAGTAGCTCTGCTCAACCCAGAAGGGCTGCAGGTTGGGGGTATAATACAAGCTCTGTTTGAGGCTAGGGTGTTGAGTGCATTCCCCACCAATATTTAATTATTTACATAAGAACTTACATATATACGTTTTACCTACTATTGTAAATATAAGAGGTAATTATTGATACCTTAGGTACTCCTTTAGATACAGTTACCTAAGTAATTCTTAGAACTTCATGGACCCTAGATAATCACTTAGAAATAAATTTATGAAAATAAATAGCATACCAAGTTATGCTACATTTAATGCTTTCATACATTATTATCTACATTATATCATATATAAATATCTAAAGTATGTATGTTGACAAAAAAGTATAATTGCTTAAAAAAATGCGATAATCATAATATGATATATAATATGATATCTAGTAATTAATACTAGATATGATTACTAATTATACTAAATAAAACTCGATGTTTCCACAGTTAGGCTCGCTAAAGTAAGTAAACCTTTTAAAGGGCAATGTGTACGCTTCTAAAGATCCCAAGCGACGTGCTAGATTTGTTTGGCAAATTTAAAAACGCAATTAAACAGTTACAGTCTTGTAAGCTTTACGAAGCTTATTATAAAATAACTGATTATTTAGATGACAAATAAGCTTGGGATGAATCTGCTCCAACTCGACTCGGCATTCGTAACAAATTTAGTAAGGATAATACAAAAAAGTGTTAAGACCAGACGAGTATCTTGCCATATTCTTCTTGGACTGGTGTCAGGATAAACCGCCACTTACATTCACTAGAATATAAGAAGAAGATTCAAAGTGGTCTCTGTGAACTTTATTGAATAACAACAACACTGGTTTGGTTTGATTTGATTTGTATAATGATTTGATTTGATTTGATATGTATAAAACTCAGACCAATTAAATTAAATATATTCGGCATGAGGTATAAACTTGAAGCCTATTTTGATATAAAATGTGTTTGGTAAATTTTCGAACCTGTTCAGTTGCATCGTCCTTACGTATTGGTATTGTACTAAATAGTCCAAGACATGCCCATAATACCTGCATAAATTCTATGAAAGATTTGTGCAGAATAATATACAATAATATAAAATACATGTGGAATTGTAGAGCTATCTAAGGACCGTTTTAAACGATCAATAGATAGCTCAACTGATCCAGATCACCGCCAGAGGGCAGCGTCCCGACGACACTAGCGGCATTGCTACGTTGAATGGCAATGCTTATACGCTGAGCCAGATAGAAGCCAGCTCGTAATGTTCACGTAATGTTTCAACAATACGCCGTGAAATAATTTTGAAAACACGATGGGCTCCTCTTATCAATGGGCCAATTGTATGAAATAGTTATAGATACCTAGAATTTATAAATATTTTCAATCAAAGCTCAATAAAAGCTCGTATCCGCATTGCCGCATACCGACCCGTGCGTTTCGTCACTTCGTCATCCTATCTGAATATACAATAGGTACACTGTCCAACAAAAGACAAAAGACAGCGACATAGACGCATGAAGAATAACTGGATCACTCACTAGTCCTTTTAACTCCTAAAGATTTGCGTTTCAACGTAAGAAAATAGCAACAAAATATAACTTGTACCTTGCTGTCTCTATTACGCTGTGCCATCCGTCCGTATCCGAGCGGAATAAGAATCAGCTTTTTATACTAACTAGCACACACTCCATGGCTTTACTGTTAACTCCATTGTTCAGCACACTTACAAGTATTTTCGCCCAATATGGCTTTACGATTATGTCAACAAGTGCGTTTTGTTTTTAAATAAGGCGATGAGTTGTGGATTACAGATAAGTAGACACCAAGTGTAATAAGGCACCTCCAGGTGTATTCACTGACCTTCTCTGCAAAGGTCTATAGATACTTGCGTCTTCTATAAACTGACCTCAGTGACCAGGCGTCGTAGGTATAAATCGAGTTTTAAGTAGGTGTACAAATTCTCGAAATGTCTAAACAGGCTTATTAAAAGATTTGGTTAATGTATTAGTTAGTATGCTGAGGTACTAAGTAACAGTAATCATGGAAGCTGATGTAATATTTTAATTAGTTCCGCGTTTGCACGTCTGACACTATTTAGAACTACTAGGGATGCTGACAGGACGAGTTGGTTTCGATAGACCTGGATTCGAAGTCCGAAAGATTAGTCTTAACATGATGACATGATGAC
Source organism: Lampropteryx suffumata (assembly GCA_948098915.1). Lineage (NCBI taxonomy): Eukaryota > Metazoa > Arthropoda > Insecta > Lepidoptera > Geometridae > Lampropteryx > Lampropteryx suffumata. The sequence continues at coordinate 15,955,236 of OX402551.1, read as the reverse complement.
ATGATGAGACATCGGAGATAGGAGTGTGCATTTCATTGTATGTATGTAAAGGCAGCCCAGTGTTATGGTAGACTTTTGTGTTTTTTGTGTACACATACACATTACCACATTACCATTATTAATTTAACTTATCTTTATTATTAAACCTACCTTAGCAACTTTTTATTAACCCTCAATTTATTAAGGAACGTTTTTCTTTTTTGCATCATTGTCAAGCGTAACAAGGTTTAGATGTTTACAATTAACTATGTAGGTACCTATGTATATACCTACTTTAAAACCAGATAATTAAAAAAAACGTGTGCAATTTACACGTGGTAGAAGTGAAACCTTTAAAAATTTTGAGCACAAAGAGAACCACTAATATAAGAAACACTGTATATTGCTTCCTATCTCATTTTCTCCCACGTTAAATCTTATTAATTTATGTGTCTGTCTCTTTTTACTGACACTTTTCGTTTCATCGATTTTCAAATCACAACTAAAGAAGTCAATGCTAAAGAAGTTTTCACTTCAAAAAAATTAAAAAAAAACAAATCTAAGAACAAGAGACGATTCGGGAAGGTACAAATTCAAATAGATGACCTTACTACCGACGATGTAGATTGCTGCCTATATCAGCGACGAAATTCTGGCTAAGTCAAATAGTAATCTTTGCCTTCAGCGCTGTAGCTTTCAATACTCTCCCAGGACAATTTGTGATGAACATACGAGAGGTTTATAATATAAGTCGTAAGTTTTTGTTCTGTGCCTGAGTGTTAAAATATCATGAGTATGTATTTAAAAATATGTAACTATTCTATCAGTCATCTGGTCATCATTACAAATTATGTTTAATTTGGGGCTAGATGGTGTTCTATGTATTATCCACTAATATTTAATATTTACTTATTGAATTAGATAATTAAAAGTACCTGCTTACATTCTTACATAAAGTTATGCGCACCTAAAACTTTGCTATAATTTTTCCAAAGGTAAAGTTTTCGGAGTGATTTCGGAGTAATTCCACCCATCACTAGTCCATAGGACCTAGTTGCGTTAGCGGAAAGGTTGCGGTGTTGCGGTTACATCAAGTAGCTTATTGCGTTGTCTCGTTACCCAATGTAGACAAGCCCTTACACCCACATGAAACTAGCATTTCCATTATTACACACATGCTGAGAGAACTTGTGTTGTACTTTGTGGAATAAAACACCTTATTTGCCTTCCGGTCAAGGACATGTTTGAAATAAGTTCGGATAGCTCAAAAGGGCCAAATCTAATAAGTAAGTACATAACAAAGTAAACTTATTCCCGAAGACCGAAGGCAAAAACCATCGTTAAAGCTTTGACATTTTCTGCTGACAGCTTTCATTCAGTTCTATGAAACCACTTTACACGTATGTCAAAGTCAAAAGATATCTTATTCAATACAATCACAAGGATCACTTTGAAATGTCTTACATACCTACTAGGTGAATTTAGGTGCCAATTCCTCCTAACCCAAGCCCGAGAACCGGCAAGAAACTCATCCTGGTCCTAGCGCTTTTTTGCTTGATCCATCTTATTAACTACCTTAACTCCGAAAATCTAATAAGTACAAGAGAGTTTGTACATTTTAAATGTGTCGGTTAGTGTCTGAGGGCAGAGCAACATGAGGCCATGCATTCTTATCAATAATATAGTCATTTGTATTATAATACCTAGGTACGCTACCTTTTATGTATGCTTTAAATTGCTTAATAGGTCGTTTAGTTGCATTTTCAGGAAGCTTATTATAGAAGCGCACCGTGTTCTCCATAAAGGACTTATTTACTAGTCGAAACTTAGAAACTTATGTACCATGACTGTGCTGAACAGAAAACTGGTTGTTATCATCTGTGTTTCTTTTATGGCGTATTCAAGTCTCCCACCTTTCTGGACTCCTAAAGCCAGCAGGCTACTACTCATACCTACCAAGATATTTGACAAGTAGTATCTACCTAAGTGCTGAGGACGGAGCTTCTTTGAAAGGTACGCGGTCAGCTTTCAAATTAGAAACTTCGAAATAACACAATGGTTGGAGGTTTTTCCAAGTTACCGGGAATAATTCCACTGTCGTATTGTACGATTAAATTACCATAGCTTGCGGGAACGCGGCCAACAGGAAACGTGGCACCCCGACGACGCATACTGATGCAATGTTTCATAATTTCTCATTATCGTTTGAAATAGGCACCTACTTACGGAGATAAACATCAAACAGAATCCGATAGTAGAAGTATTTACTTCTACTGTCCCTTTTGAAACCTTACTAAATTCCCTGAAAAACTACAAGTGACAAGGTGCCGGAATATCCTTGTGTCTGAGTCTGGATCCAGAATGCAGCTAAGTATATGCTAAGATATATGTGCAAGAAATGTTTTAATTTAATTTGCTCCAACTCAATTCGGCATCAGTAACAAAATTAGCAAGAATCATACAAAAAAGTGTTAAGACCAAACGAGTTTCTAGCCGGATTCTTATTGAACTGGGGTTACAAAGAACCGGCACCTAGATTTAGTAGCATATACCTAAGAAAGCGATTCAAAGTGGTCCTTGTGATTTTATTGAATAAATAATGTTTTGATTTGATTTGATTTTAAATAGATGTGACCAGACCGCCATAGTACCACTACCGTCCACAAACGTCGTGAATTCCTACGCACCCGAATTCGGTAATGTTTATGCTACGGATTCAAAGAACGCGCATGTTACTCATCAATATTACAATGACAAAAAAAATACAATTGTTCTACAAGTATACCTACCGTAGGTAAGTACCATAGCGCCATGTCAACATGAATAGATTTGCCATTCGCTAGGGGAGTCCACGATGTCTTTTGAATACAAAGACTGTCTCCTTATGCAAGGCGACGCTTGAGCGGTCAAAGACTTCTGGTGGCCTTTCCTCCCTTCCCTCTAATTTCTTTGACCTCCCCTCTCTAAGCACCTTAGCCACGTGCGCCTGCGCATGAAAATGGACTTTTCCACGAATGCACCGGAACTTTTGACGTCCATCAACATTATAGAATGGAGTATAAGACAGCTTAGAATATAATCCCATTTGATACCTATGGGAAAACTCATCACTTGCCTATACTTAGTCCACTCATCATTGCATGGTTATTCTCTTTCAGCCATTATCAGCAGACATACTTATTAGCTATTTTTCCTGGGTGATTGTACAGATCGCGATGCGTCTGTATGTAGGTATTGAAGAATTGCCAGCTACCTGACAGGTAATTACTTTCTAGTCAAGTCCAGCTCCTAAAGGTTCTTTGATCCTCTGCGATGACGCGAGCCCTACGGTCGTTGACACCGCGACGGGCACGCAGCCAAATCTGAATACCTACTTAGTATTATAAGGAACAGCACAAATCAGATCCTTGTCTGTATAAGGAATCTTAATTGATTGCGTCATATAAGTAGGTAAGTAACTAAAAGCCAGAAGCAATATCTGTCGTTTCGATTTTTTGTTCTACTAAAAGATCAAAAGCTATTCTTCACATTGTCCCTAGGCGAAATATACGACGTAGGTACTTAGTACGTAGCTATGTAGCAATCATATGTTTTTATGTAAATAAGTACCTTTGTAAGTAGGTAGTTAATACTTGATTTGATTGGCACTTACCAGGAATGCTTGTATTGCTTCCGGTCACACACAACATCAGTACCTACCTAGGTACCTATTTATTTACTTGGAATGGAAGTTACCTACCTACCTAGTGTACTTGTTACTTGACCTAAGCATTATACAATAAGCTGCTCTGCTATGCATGAAGATCCGAGTGAGATTTGGGAATAATTGGGATATTGGAGAGGTTCTCCTTTTTATGTAGTACCTACTGGGAGGCATTCTAAACGCTAGATGGCGCGGCAGGCACGGTAGGGACCGCCATCTTTGATAAAAGTTTTCCATAGTTCGCACGTAAGAAGATAGATGGCGTTATATGTTTATTAAAATTTTCTCGGATCACTGTTTACATTTTTACATCCGTAAATTGCTACTACTTTGTATGGAACACAGGTCAGAAGAACTTATGACTTGTCCGGATTTTTGTAAGTAGGTAGATACTTGTACCGACTAATGAGGCTGATGATTGTAGAGTGATTCCTTTGCAGATAGATAGGTCCTCACATCGAGTTTTTTAGATGACCGAAATTTAGATGCTACTGGAAGGTAATACTTCCTATAAGATAAGTATGTTGGTTCCTATTACCTGAATAAAAAAAAAATTAGGTACTTACTAACTTAGGTATTTCAACAGCGGAAACCATAGCTATGTTCCCACGACCGAAGTCCATCCACAAAAACATAGGCGATATTTATTCTGGTCAGAAGCGTCATCATAACTAACATGCTCATTGTTATGCAAGAGTGCTACTTACCTACTCGTAAGTATTCACTTAGGCCGGCACCTGGCAATACAGCCATTTGGATGGATTGATAGAAATCCATAGGTAGGTTACGACTTCTTTCGCTTCCTGTAAGAGCATTGTCGTTAAACTCTACAACCACAATTATTGACTGGCCTGTCAGCTCCGTTGATAGTAGTTCTGCATTTTGCGCTGTTGAGGGTTCGATTCCCAGGATATCCATTTGAGTGGTGAACATAGGTGTTTGTTCTGTGTCTGGATGTTATAAAAATCATAAATATTTTAAAATAAATAAGTATTCTATCAGTCATCTGGTCATAATACAAGTTATTTTTAGTTTAGGGCTAGATGGTGTTTTGTGCAATGTCCTCCTATATTCAATTATGTATTACATTACAAGTTGGTGGGTAATATTTTAAAATCATCCTAAAATCAACGTGTGTACTATTTTCATAACAACCTTAGTAAGATTGGCCATAGAACACTCCCCTGCCGAATATCAAAAATTAAAAAAACATTGCAAGTTATTCCAATCCCTATTTTTAAACCGACCGATTGAACAATCGTCTTTGAGACCTCGGACCATCTGCTCTGCATATCATCAACGATATGTTTTTATTTCAATTTAAAGTGGCTATGACTGCGGGCCTGCGGGCACATTGATCGTCAAAACTGCATAATCCTTTGTTCAGACGACTTTATGAATTATCATTATTGGGTAGGTTACTTATATAGTTCCTGTTGAATACGGAAAGCTGGTCCTTGTGAAAACTTCACAATGTAAAGAACATTTAAGTAATAATTAGTTTGTTGATAAAGTTTGACTTCTACAAGAATCTATATATTAAGACGTGAAGAAAAATTTTTGTACCCATTTTTACGAAAATTGCGCTGACGGAGGAGTATGAAATTTCGCTCACTTATGCCTACTAATATTGTGAAAGTAACTCTGTCTGTCTCGTTTTCATGCCTAAACCGCTGAGCCGATTTTGATGAATTTTGGTATAGAGATACATGGGATATTGGAGAAGGACATAGGCTACTTTTTAGGTGAGTACCACGCGTGCGAAGCCGAGGGTAGCAGCTAGTAGTTTATATAGAGAAGGAGTGCAGAAAGCTATTTTTCTTTAATTATGCTTTAAAAATACATTAATTATTTATTAATTAAGGTCGAATTTCGACCATTGGGCGACCCCTAGTTCAGATAAAAACGTGTCGATTTAATGCATACCTATAAGTTGAATGGAACTTGATGAGTTGCAGGAAGCGATTCAATAAATTGATAATACAGGCTCTCAGTCAGACAGACAGAACCACTGGTCATGGGTAAAGACTAGTCATAAAAGATTCTAAACTTCTCTTCAATATTCACAAGTAGGTAGAATAATATATATTTAAAATTGTGTCCAAGGACTTTTAAATTTCAGTCAATTTTGAAAGCTTGTTCAAAGCTCCGAAGCGGATAATGTACACGGAGTACGTTAAGATTTAAATCTTTGCCCCTCATGTAGTGTTGACGATGATGGCCCCTATCCGCCTCCTGTCTCCGCTCCTGATGGCTCAGTATCGGAATCTTCGTAAGAATCTCGCCATGGCTTCCTGGCGCGCGACTGCCAGTCACATTCGCAGACGAGGCAAATGTCAAGGCCGCGCCGCTCACTTCCTTCGACTGACATGTGCCCGTTTCCGCGCGTTTTCCAACCGAGAAGCCGAGGATCGGCTTTGAGGTACGATGGAATTTTTAAGAATTCGGCGGAACCTATTTCCAGCGGAAACGGAATAGGTCGATCGATGTAGGAAACATACCTACATCATCATGATAAAGGATTTTTCTTATTCTAGAATCCTTGACAGAAAAATATGTATAATATTGTAAGCGATTACAATGTTATTATCTACCATACCAAATGACGATGTTGCTTTGAGGCCAGATGGTGACGCCGGCCGAAGGGCCCGGACACGGCTCCAATGGAGCGCGATTCCTTCAATCCTTTCTCATTACGCGCCGTGATTTAAGAACAGGGGCTCCATTGAGCCTTTTCTTTAGTTTAGTTATATATATTAGTTAAAGTTATCACCTAATCAGCGTGATAACAGCGCTAGTTAGATTAGTATATCAACTAATCTAACTAGCGCTGTGGGTTAGAGTGGGGAGGAGGGACCTGCCTACCACTGTTGTATGCGTGAGAGAAAGGGAAGCCAGACAGACTTGTGCCGTAACGCGTTACGTAACGAAGCGGTTTGCCCTCCCATAAGAAGTTGACGACCTCTGTGATGCAGTGGGCTAAGGCCCGACTGAGACGCAAAAAGGTTGCGGGTTCGATGTCCCGCGGCGGGGCGGGACAAATGTTTGTATGATCTGCAAATATTTGTTTCGGGTCTGGGTGTTTCTTTATGTATATAATATGTATGTATTTACAAAAAATAAATAGTTATATAAGTAGTATAGTCATGAGGTACCCATAACACAAGCTCTGCTTACTTTGGGACCAGATGATGGTGTGTGAAATGTCCGGGATTATTTATTTATTTATTTATTTAAGTTATCACTTCAAAAAATGCTACTTGCCATGTTGCCTCCAGTCAGTGCAATTCTTCTTTAGTAAGTTATGCAGCCTTTCATGGGATTCCCTCGTTCTATAAACAATTGCCAATTGTAGCCTTCGGGTATATAGTCTTATGTGCTCTGTCACCAAGACGAACCACAGACAACGAAAGACCAGCACAGGGTTATTAACCTACACACGCTGAGTTAGGACCTTTTGAAACTAAACCAGCGATTGTGACATCTCATTGTTTTTTTAACGTTTATTTTTGTAATTCACTGCTTCGTTAATTATTTGTTTTGATAATTTCAAATAAATATATTATAAAAATAAAAATCAAATAAATAATGATGGGCATTTTACCATTATCTATTCCCAAAGAAAGTAGAGCATGTGGTACCCATAACACAAGCTCTGCTTACTTTGGGGCTATATGACGCAATGTTAAATGTCCGGCATTATTTGTTTATGTATGTATTCTTTTTGTAAACACACATAGTTTTCTATGTATGTTTCACACAGACTCGAGACAAATATTTGCATATCATATAAACATTGGCCCCGCTGCGGGAATCGAACCGGCAACCGGCTGCATCTCAGGCGGGTTTTCGCCAACTGCACCACAGAGGTCGTCAAATGCTATTCTGTAAAATGTTATGCTTATTCATTTTCAAAAATGTTAGGAACAAATGATCTGAGAGGATAAAAACCAACCTGCAAGAAACCACTTCATTCTTAGAGAAACACAAACTCTACTACTCAACGCATTCCTTGTCCTGAGTGAACGGCCGAGGCAGTTTTCGTGGCCAGTGGAGCGCCAAGCGAGACCAAACGCCTACAATTTTCCCAGCTCGACGGGTCGGGTTCGCCCTGCAATTAGAAGCCCTAGGTCCCTAATGAACTCTTGCAAGCATCACGAATGAGTTCAAGCCAGTACAGAGAATAGAAGGCGTATTTCGTATTTTTTTGACGACCACTGTGGCACTGTAGGCCAAGGCCCGGCTGAGACGCAGAAGTTTGCGGATCGATTTCCCGCCGTGGGACAAATGTTTGTATGGTCTGCAAGAATTTATCTTGTGTCTGGGTGTTTCTGTGTTTAATATGTGTGTAAGTGTATTTACAAAAAAAAATTAGGTATATAAGTAGTACCTATATCATATCAGTCATGTGGTACCCATAACACAAGCTCTGCTAACTTTGGGACTAGATGATGCTGTGTGCAATATCCGGCATTATTTATTTATTTATTATTTTATTTCAATGCTCGTCATGCATTACCTATACCTACTAACTATTCGTCATCTATTCAGTAAATTTTCCCCGATCACATTCGCGTGATACCATTGATGCGCGCGCAGCGAGAGTGCATTCCCAGATCTAATGACAATGCCAGGAGCAACGCTTTCCAAGTTCATTGACAACGAAAGTACAGCGCATGCGTGAAAACTCGCGCTAATTAACGCGAGTAGGTAAGTACTGCTACTTGATAATCTATGGTTTTTATAGGTGTAGGTACTTTTACCATGTGTCATCACTTCTTCGTCGTTGAAGACCTTGGTGGCCCTGATAAGTATATGATATGATAGGTATTCATAGGTACGGGTACATTCAAATCCCGCATCGAGACATACTGTTTACATGACCTGCGTTATCCAACCCACGGCTATTCCCCAAGTCTATAAATTTAAATTAAAGAGAAATAAACAAATTTATTTATTATTAAATTCTATTATCAGAATTATATTTAGGTAAGTATGTAGTGAGTGATGTGTCTGTTGCTTAAATAATTACGTTTAAAAACTAAAAAGAAAATCGTCTTCATTTTATATAAAAAAAAACACAAACGAAATTGAGAACCTTCTCTTTTTTTTAAGTCGGTTAAAAAAGTTTTCATTTTTTAGGTACTTTCTCTTTTTTCGAAATTCGAAACACCACTGGAAAGTCTGGAAAGTCTGGAAAGCAAAATACGGAATTTCGTTTATGTACTTAAAAACCGAACCAAACTAAAAAAACGAACCAATATTTATGAAACTTCTATGGGACATTGGTCCGATAGAAAGTTCGGTGTTGGTTGATTTTGTGAAATCCTTTATATCCTGTATATCCTTTCACAAAAACAACCGACTTGAGAACTTCCTTATTTTGAAGTCGGTTAAAATGGTTGATTGAGATACCACGCTGTGATCTGATTCTTTAAGACTGGTTTACGAGAATTAGGCGGAAATTATTCACCGTGCTCCTTTCACCTAGGAACAATTTTCGACCGGTAGAAAGATCCGCTCGTTTGCGTCATATCGATTCGATTAGTCAGCCGAATCGTGTGAGCCGAAGCATGTTGGGCGTTGCGCGCGACGATGCGCTCAACGCTTCACTGCCAAGGCCGCCGTACTTTCTCTACGCCTCTATACATGCGTTGTATGTAACTAATCTGTGCCAACACTATTACGCGGCGCACGGCATCGCTTGTGTAACCTGATGCAATGGAATGTTCGTTACGATGTTGTTTATTGGTCTGTTATTCAATTGGTTTTTATTTGGAGTAGGGCAGAGCAAGACTGTTTTAGGATTTTTAACCGACTTCAAAAAAAGGTGGTTACTCAATTCGATTCGTATATATGTATATATTTTTTTTATGTGTGTTCGCGGGTATCTTCGTCGTCTATGATTTTGACCGATTTTGATGATTCTTTCTTTGTTGGAAAGGAGTTCTCCCAAGGGTGGTACCATGATAAGGAAATCAGGATCTGATGATATCATCCCAGAGAAATCGAGGGCAACTTTCGAAAATCGTAGTGGCGACTAGTGCGTTTGTTTATTTTTTATTAAAGTATTTTATAGCACCACAATTTAATGTAGGTCTGGAGTCGATCTGATGATGGAGCCGAAAGACAGTCGAGGGAACTCCTCAACGATTTACAGCAATTATCTGGTGTTTGGGCTTGATTAATTTGTATTGATGAGAACTGTACACCTAGATGGCTTGTGACTGTCATTAGGGGTCTGATGGTGAAGACGAAGGACAGTCAAGGGAACTCCTTAACGTTTTACAGTAGCTACCTTGTGTATATACATGTAGTCGGTTGTCTTTTTAGTTTTATAACGTAATTATTTATAAAATAGTTCTACGCGTAATTTTAATTGGTATATATATGGTATTTAATTGGTATATTTGGTATTGGCAGCACTTTTTAAAACAAAGTTAACTTTAGGCGTAGATGATGATTATTTAATATTTTAGGCATTATTTCATAACTAGCTTCTGCCCGCGGCTTTTCACGCATAGTGCATAGGTACCTACATGAAAAATGCTTGTATGTCCGTTCCTAAGAAACAATCTTTTTCACGCATAGTACATACATAAAAAATGCCTGACATACAGGCATTTTTTGTTCCTAAGAAACAATAATATGCATACAAAATTTGATAGATGCAAAAACAAATAGGTATCTGTTGATCCGATCGCTACCAAACTTCACAGAATTACCCGCTAGACCAATCTGAAGATTTCCTAAAAATTTAAAATCGTTCCAACCGTTTCGGAGTCTATACATACATACACACATCGCCTTTTATAGATATTGATATATAAGGCTTACATATTTCAGCATTTTGAAGTCGAGACCCTGGGCCCGTGGGGCACAGGAGCCCACCGGGTTTTGTAATTAGGGTTTACACTTAAAAGATATATATAATATATTATATAATACCGGACATTTCACATAGCATCATCTGGCCCCAAAGTAAGCAGAACTTTTGTTATGGGTACCACATGACTGATATACTACTTATATACTTTTTTTTTGTAAATACATAGGATACAGGATTAAATAATAGAAATAGAAATAGGATTAATAATAAATCTGAAAGTTATTTTAAAAATCAATTGAAACGAGTAATTCGGAGGGAATATATTGAAATTAGATAATTACTATATTTATTTTATTAATATTATTCCATTATATAACGACGAGGTAGATAGCTACTATATTATTATATTCTATTCAACTAGGCATATAGCGTTAAAAAAGACATAATTATGTGTTAAAACAATTCAAATAACACGCAGTTCACACCTCAAAAACGAAGGCACTATACCTTAAAATCCACATTTTAATCATTGTCCATAAATTAAACATAAATAAATAATGTTTATTTTATAGCTCCACAGATTGCTGTCATGGTTTATAAAACGATAAAGTTGTTTGCCGGTCGTACTTGACCCAATACCGCTATGTCAGATCCTACGCGTTTCCGTGTGCCCAGTACCTACCTACCACTGATACGGGGAACTCTCATCATAACATGGAACAATAAACTGGAGCATCAGTCTGTAGTATCCAGGATGGAATGATTAAGAAGTGTTGAACATTGTTTGATAAGGTCAATCTAACTAGATACGTTGTCAAGATGCATCTAGTGAGATATTTTTTCTCTGTAGATCGGTTTGGATCTGATGAGAATTTTTATTTAGATCGGTTTGGATGAACCGATCAATCTCAGTAGATCCATTGTCCAGATCCATAATGGATCTAGTGAGATATTATTTTCTCTGTAGATCGGTGTCTCAATAATTTGGATCTGATGAGAATTTTTATTGCAAACCACTTGATAAGGTTAGGCGAGCGAGCAAAGCGAGCGTGCCGGTGCAGAGGCCGCCGAAGCGCCAGAAGAATATACTTAGGACGAAAATAGATCTATTAGCAATAAAAATTCTCATCAGATTCAAATTATTGGGAAACCGATCTACAGAGAAAATAAAATCTCACTAGATCCATTATGGATCTGGACAATGGATCTACTGAGATTGATCGGTTTGATATACATTTGTGCAGCAGTGTTAATGTTTTAAGGTCCTTCGTTTTTTTCGTTATTTAACAACTGGTCTCTCAGCTCATTTGGTTGGTAGTGGTCTAGTGGCACGTAGTGGCTCCGCCTGCTCCGCCGCCTGCTCCGCCTGCGTTTCTGTGACGTTTGTTGTCAAACTTTTGTGTGACGAACATAGGTGTTTGTTCTGTATCTAGGTGTTTATAAAGTATGTGAAAAAAAATAAGTATTTTATCAGTCATATGGTTTCCATACTTTGCTTGGTTTGGGGCTGTGTGGTGTGGATTATCAACTAATTTTTTATTTCTTAAAATCAAAAAGATGGTTTTTAAAAAAGTGCTGATTAAGTCAATCTCAATTAAATAAATAATCCCGGACACAGCATCATCTGGCCCCAAGGCAGAGCTTGTGTTATGGGTACCATTGATATGACTGATATACTACTTATATATATTTTTTTGTAAATACATTCAATTTATACAAATTGACTAGCCTGTCAGCTCAGTTGGTAGTAGCTCTGCCTTCTGCGCTGTAGGTTGAGGGTTCGATTCCCTCCCAGGATAAACATTTGTGTGAAGAACATAGATGTTTGTTCTGTGTCTGGGTGTTATAAAGTATCATTAGTATGTATTTAATAATATATAAGTATTCTATCAGTCATTCTCAGTCTATTCACCATAATACAAGCTGTGCTTAGTTTGGGGCTAAATGGTGTTGTGTGCATTGTTGAAATATTTATTTATTATTATTATTTATACATAGAAACACCCAGACCCGAGACAAATACTTGCAGATCATACAAACATTTGTCCCACGGTGGGAATTGAACCTGCAACTTTCTGTTAGACATGAGCCCACTGCGCCACAGAGGTTGTCGATGCCAGTGTAGAGTAGGCTTCTAAATTGTTTCTTCCATTATACTTTATTTTTATTAGCTACATAAGGAAAGCCGCGGGCAGCAGCCAGTAATTATGGAGAGCTAGGTCAGTTAAGACATAAAGCCCTCAACTTCATCTACTATTACTCAAGCTACTTATACAATAGAATGTAGGAACTGATTAGGTATTTGAAGGTCAGAAGAACCAGAACAAACCTTATGAAGGTAGGTAGCTTGTGTTTTTTTATATCCTCGTATAGTTAACGTTTAAAATAAATAATCCATACTAATATATAGGTTCGAAGGTATATAATATTATATACTAGCGACCCGCCCCGGCTTCGCACGGGGGCAATGCCGATACTAAATATACTACAGAATGACTTTATATACAACGTTATCTAAGAGAATAACATAGACTAAGAGATAGACATATACCATTGCGGACTTTTGTGTAGACCGTTTTAAGGTGTACTATACTGTAGTACATTATTTTGATTCAAAATTCATAAATTCAAAATTCAAAATAACTTTATTCATTACAATCACAAGGACCACTTTGAATCGTCTTCTTACATGCTAGTGAATCGAGGTGCCGGTCCTCCTAACCCCAGTTCAAGAAGAATCCGGCAAGAAACTTGTCTGATCTTAACACTTTTTTGTATGATCCTTGACAATTTTGTTACGGATGCCGAGTCGAGTTGGAGCAGATTCATCCCAAGCTTTTTTGTCTTCTAAATAATCAGATATTTTATAATATGCTTTAATAGACAGTTTATATTTAATTACGATTTTAAATTTGCCAATCGACAAATCTATCACGTCGCTTGGGACCTTGTTTTAGAAGCGTACACATTGCCCTATAAAAGACTTATTAACTTTAGCGAGCCTAACAGTGGGAACAGCGAGTTTATCTTTATTTTTACTGTTAATACTATGATTATCGCATTTTTTTTTGAATAAATGAACATTTTTGTGCACGTACATTAAATTTTCATATATATACTGACAAGGCACTGTCATAATATTAATTTATTTAAACTTATTTCTAAGTGATTCTCTGGGGCCCATGTTATAAATTGCACGAACAGCCCTCTTCTGCAACACAAATAGTCCATTAAAATGTTACATTTTTTAGGCCTTAGTGTGCATTTGTCAGAGGACGCAATTTTATTTTTTTAATGTGTAGGGGGGGTCAGTAGAAGCTTAAGTTCAAGTTTGTGGGGTCGGCACCCTTGTCCCCCGGCCGCCATCTTGGAAAAGGGGGTGCAAAGGGTTTTCGCGCTGTATCTCGTAAACTAGTTACCTTACAGAAAATTTAATCAAACATAAAATGTAGCAAATTAAATTTCCTACAATTTTATTTCTATTACTTTTTATCGTCAAGTGACCAACAAAAAAGTTATAAACAAAAATAAATGAAAATTTTGTAACAAATTTCCTTTTGGAGGTTATAACTTTTTTTCAGTTCATTTTACAATAAAATGACATCACAGCAATTTTGTAGAGGGTTTTTCAACGAACAATTTCCTCTATATAATTGTTTCATTTTATTTATTTATCTAGGTTTTACAGCGCTCCAAACTTAAACGGATTCTCGAATGCTCATAGGGATGCAATAAAAACTAAAAATTAGGCTTACTTTTCTATCTATATTTTTTTTATTCATACAATTTATTATGATCTTAACATTCCTATGCTATTATTGAACTATGTTTGACCCTTTTACCCACTACAAAACTTAGAACCCTAAGCAGGTAGAAAAGGCCTTAGTAGTTGTTTGAGAACAAATGAACCTCTACCTTCTATTACTGTTATTATTATAATTTATCCTAGGTGGCACAGCTGTCGGTTCCCCTCTATTTATTCTTTCAGTTGTGCTACATATTTCGCCACGTGCAGTCGTGTTAAAAATTGTGAAAAATATTAATAATTTTATCGATACTATTGAGAGTTTTGTGGGTAAAATTAATATCTTTGTGATAAGCATTTTGACTTTTTTTAAGCGTGCATCAAAATTTTCATTTATTTTTGTTTATAACTTTTTTGTTGGTCACTTGACGATAAAAAGTAATAGAAATAAAATTGTAGGAAATTTAATTTGCTACATTTTATGTTTGATTAAATTTTCTGTAAGGTAACTAGTTTACGAGATACAGCGCGAAAACCCTTTGCACCCCCTTTTCCAAGATGGCGGCCGGGGGACAAGGGTGCCGACCCCACAAACTTGAACTTAAGCTTCTACTGACACCCCTACACATTAAAAAAATAAAATTGCGTCCTCTGACAAATGCATACCCAAATGTAACTTTTCAATGGACTAAAATATGGTGTCAATATCAGCAGCACTCCCCCACAACAGAATGCCATAAGACATAATGCTATGAAGTAGCTGAAGTAAACGAGTCTAGCGGTATCTACGTCGGTAAAATGACGGATCTTTTTAAGAACATATGCCGCAGTGCTGAGTCTCTTCGACAATTTATCTATGTGCTGCAATGGGGGCCCCCCATTGCAGCTTATTATCTAAAGTAATGCCTAAGAACACTGTGGTGTTGACGAGATCTTATCTTTTCGTTTTTAATTTTTACATTAGCATTCACCTGTTTAACGTTCGGCAGTATAAAACGAATGCATTTCGTTTTTTTCTCGTTAAGTAATAAGTTGTTTACATTAAACCATGTTCATCTATCTCGATCTATCTCGTAGGGTGCAGCCAGCGTTTGCAATGTAAGCGCAAAAAAATGTGTTTATTTACGACACCACATTAGAAACCTCTAAAATTATCAGTGTTTCTCTACTATATTATGCATGTTTTATACATATAAACCTTCCACTTGAATTACTCTATCTATTAAAAAAAACCGCATCAAAATTCGTTGCATAATTTTAAAGATCTAAGCATACATCGGGACAGATAGACAGCGGGAGGCGACTTTGTTTTATACTATGTAATGATAATGATGATAATATACCTTCGAATGATATTATACCTTTTCACGGTTTAACAGCAGAACGGATCTTGAGGAAATCGAGCAGATAGATTGTATCGATACGGCGCCAGTCTGTCTGGCTTCTCTTTCTTTCACGCATACGGCAGCGGTAGGCAGGCTCCTCCTCTCTCACTCTAACCCACAGCGCTAGTTAGATTAGTAAGTAGTAAGTTATCACTTCTGTCGGGCGTCCCGAGACGCACACGTTTTTTTTAATACTATGTTATACCTACTTAGAACCGAGACCAGATATAAATATTTGCAGATCATACAAACATTTGTCCCGCGGCGGCAATCGAACGCGCCTACTGCACCACAGAGGTCAAAGCATACGGCCTATGTGACGGCAAGTGGTGTAAGTGTTACCGTAACCGTAGGTCAAAGTGCATGGTTAAAATATTTTTTTATGAATGCAACCCTGCCATCAAAAAAGCATACGGCCCATGTGACGGCAAGTGTAAATGCTTCCCTAACCGTAATAGGTCACGGTAATACTTACAATACAAAAGTTTGAATTCATATCTATAAATATATAACACTATCGAAAGGAATCTTGAATTCCTTTAGAATAAAGATGTTATGCAAATGAAATTCAGTAGCTGGTGCCTTAGGTACCTATTTACCACTACTTTTGCCGGAAACAATAGTTTGACAGTTTCAATTCAAGGTTATGACGTAACCACTTGTACAAATTGGAAAGGTCAAAAAATTCTGATTACTTAATTCTACTTAAGTTCATGTTTATTGATGTGTGACTGTTTTATAAAATATCCATACATTACATACATTTACGACCACTGTGGCGCAGTGGGCTAAGATCCGGCTGAGACGCAGAAGGTTGCGGGTTCGATTGCCGCCGCGGGACAAATGTTTGTATGATCTGCAAGAATTTGTCTCGGGTATGGGTGTTTCTATGTATAATATGTATGTATTTACAAAAAAAAACGTATTTAAGTAGTATATCAGTCATGTGGTACACATAACACAAGCTCTGCTTACTTTGGGGCCAGATGATGCTGTGTGAAATGTCCGGTATTATTATTATTATTTGGGAAGCACTATTATCATACCTAAGAATCTTTTCAAGCTGAGATTTTCAATTTATTTAATCACATACATCTTCAAGATCTATCATCAGATATTTTCAAGATATTACGTAGATGATTTCTTAATGCCAGAAAAAATATATCGATCTGATATATTCTGATCTGACTGATAACTGTAAATAATATCAAATAATAAATATTGTTAAGCAATGCACACAACACCATCTAGCCCCAAACTGAGCATAGCTTGTATGATAGCTTAGATGACTGATAGAATACTTATATACTAGCTGCTGCCCTCGGCTTCGTGCTCTTGGTACCTTCATAAAAAGAAGCTAATGCCCTTCTCCAAGGTCCCATCTCTATACCAAAATTCATTAAAATCGGTTCAGCGGCTTAGGCGTGAAAACGAAACAAACAGACAGACAGACAGACTTTTGCATTTATTATATTAGAAAGGATTAACATACTAATGATATATTATAACAGACACAGAACAAACACCTGTGTTCATCACACAAATGTTTATCCTGGGAGGAAATCGAACACCGAACCCTGATCCTGAAAGAATTTTGAAACTCTAAATCAAAACCAAGCTAATTTATAACTATACGGTTTTCAATGCCACCAAATTGCATATGCTACCAGTGTAATTTCCACCACCAACACGCAATTTTTTTATCACTGTACGGGTCACGTCCGCTTCCTAGGAGAACAAAGGTGTAGGAAGTAATACCCATTGACCTACCTAAACGAATTGACGCAAGCTGCTATACTAGCAGTTGGGTATTCTGTATTCGTGGGTGTATTGGGTTAGTGGTATTGGTAGCTTCCGTGTCACTCTTTACTGTTCCAACACCCACTACTGCGTCATAGTGTAATTAAAGCTAGTACATACACTAATATGGACGCATGTCCTTGGTACAGTTATTTGTATCAGGGAACACGCACGGACTGTGAACTCTGTCACCAGAACGCATTTAAATAATTTACAAACTGTACCGTGCTTTTTTTTTCATTTTGCCCTTATTGACAAAATGTTCCAAGCTTAAAAACAAAATACTACTTCTTTTGTTACATATTTCAGCTATTGGCCTCAATTTTGTTAGCACCAACCTAACTAATTTTAGCTAAAATTAGGTTTAGAAGTGTCAAATGAAACATGGTACTAACTTATCCTAATTTTATTTTATATAATTTAATTAAACGTTCCTAATTTAGTTAGATGGTAACAACTGAATAGGATTTACAAATGCTAAGATTAACTTAATATATTCTAGACAATTCCTAATTTTAGAAATGAACCAACCGAATTGCCACCATTATCTAATATTTGTACCTTCCACATAAAATATAATAAAAACGTGTGCGTCTCGGGACGCCCGACAGAAGTGATAACTTAAACTAATCTAACTAGCGCTGTGGGTTAGAGTGAGAGAGGAGGAGCCTGCCTACCGCTACCGTAATAGCGCCGTAATGCGTTACGTAACAAAGCGGTTTACCCTCCCATAAGAAGTTATCACTACAAAAAACTCTAAACATAAAAAAATCAAATGATTACTAGTTAGATTGGGTTACTAGTCTTTTTTGCTAAAATCGGAGACTAAATTATTGTTACTGCGTCTTGTCTCGTGTTGCTAATTAATGACGTCGATTTGATATCCTATTACTAAATTGGGCTCTGGTATCTTTTCCAATTTACATTACAATTTAGAAAAATCACGTTTCAGCAACTTAGTGATAAATTTTCTTCAGCCTTATAATAAGGTGTGTGATACGCAACATTGATTTGCAGTTTCAATTGCTACCTGTTTATAACCTCTGTATTCTCTAGCGAAAGAAATAAAGCAAATAACGACAGCATTGGTAAGAAGTGGGCACTCCTCAAGAAGCTAGAATACCTTTAGATATGCAATCGTTCTTCCAGGGTCCTTAACAGATCAAAAATCTGAAACACCTTTCTTCTTTATTTGAATTCAAAAGTTAATCGATCATTCGCGAATGCTGACTGATGCTGACTATCTCTTATAAGCTTCTATTGGGGCCATAAACTGAAGCAAGATTGCATGAAGCTTTAACCATCACACACCCTGATGTCTCGCTCGCGTCGCTCCACTAACTCTCAGGTGCGCGCTTCTCAAGCAATCGGAAGCTCTATTAAGGTGTTCTACGGTTTATTATCATAACAAAGTTCATTTATTAGATGTCCCCATGGAAAAGATGTTCCGAAACAAGTCACGGAAAATACCAGTTAGGCTCAAGAGATCCTGTCACTGCTGTAGTGCTGCTCACATGACATGAGAACGAGCCTGTCGCTCACGATGCGCATGTTTGGGGATAGAGTAGACCAGATTGATTCTTCATTTGTCATTTCATGAATATAGCACTTCTAAGTTAGGTTTTTTTCATGTGCTATTGCATGCTTCATTCTTAGCGTATTTTAATGAATTAATTGTGACTTCATAGCATAAGTATGGACAATTGAATTATAAGTGTTTTATGGTGCAATGCGATTTGAACGACGAGGAATTCCTCGTTTTTCCGAGAAAGTTTTTGACGGCCATTCTGCGACGTTTAGAATATACAAATGACGATCGACTGTTCGAGTAGGACTTTATTTTCAAACAATCATTTGACACTGGCAAAATTGTCATCATTATGACACGTGCCATTAACGAAGACGATGAGTAAACCTGATTAGTCCATTGAAAAGTTACATTTGGGTATGCATTTGTCAGAGGACGCAATTTTATTTTTTTAATGTGTAGGGGGGGTCAGTAGAAGCTTAAGTTCAAGTTTGTGGGGTCGGCACCCTTGTCCCCCGGCCGCCATCTTGGAAAAGGGGGTGCAAAGGGTTTTCGCGCTGTATCTCGTAAACTAGTTACCTTACAGAAAATTTAATCAAACATAAAATGTAGCAAATTAAATTTCCTACAATTTTATTTCTATTACTTTTTATCGTCAAGTGACCAACAAAAAAGTTATAAACAAAAATAAATGAAAATTTTGTTTGTTTGTTCTAGGTTTTACAGCGCTCCAAACTTAAACGGATTCTCGAATGCTCATAGGGATGCAATAAAAACTAAAAATTAGGCTTACTTTTCTATCTATATTTTTTTTATTCATACAATTTATTATGATCTTAACATTCCTATGCTATTATTGAACTATGTTTGACCCTTTTACCCACCACCTATGAGGTATAACATGGGCAAAGTCAAATTTATAAAAATTTTGCAGAAGCATCCAGAGTTAGCAAGTGGAACTAAATTATTTATGAGTGAGAAAGTCGAGTCATCGTTACTCAGTGTTGTTGGCGAACGTTTTTTCGTCTTTTTATATGGCGGAAATAAAGACGATACTCTAGACACTCTGCGATACAAACGATTTGCTAAGACAGTGACAAAAAATGCATTAAAAAATGCATTAAATTTTTATAAATTTGACTTTGCCCATGTTATACCTCATAGGTGGTGGGTAAAAGGGTCAAACATAGTTCAATAATAGCATAGGAATGTTAAGATCATAATAAATTGTATGAATAAAAAAAATATAGATAGAAAAGTAAGCCTAATTTTTAGTTTTTATTGCATCCCTATGAGCATTCGAGAATCCGTTTAAGTTTGGAGCGCTGTAAAACCTAGAACAAACAAACAAAATTTTCATTTATTTTTGTTTATAACTTTTTTGTTGGTCACTTGACGATAAAAAGTAATAGAAATAAAATTGTAGGAAATTTAATTTGCTACATTTTATGTTTGATTAAATTTTCTGTAAGGTAACTAGTTTACGAGATACAGCGCGAAAACCCTTTGCACCCCCTTTTCCAAGATGGCGGCCGGGGGACAAGGGTGCCGACCCCACAAACTTGAACTTAAGCTTCTACTGACCCCCCCTACACATTAAAAAAATAAAATTGCGTCCTCTGACAAATGCACACTAAGGCCTAAAAAATGTAACATTTTAATGGACTAGATATCTTTATGTATCAGGCAAGACAGGTAGGTACGGAACTAAGCCGCGTAGGATCTGATCTGAAAAGATCCACTGTTATATATAAGTATAACTGTCTCGCACCATCACGGCTCTAAATAATTAAATAAAAATACACCTAGACTGTAGACAGTTGGGCTACTTTTATGGTGACATGTCGCAAATTTTGTGAGACCCAAGACTGAATCTTTTTTGACATTCATTTACCTAATTATGTTAATTTCGTAATTTATCTATGTTTTATCAATTGTTGTTTATAGTGAGTAGCTTTTTATTTCTCATTGTACTTTCTCATTGTAATTCATTTCTCGTTACCATATCATTGATTTTATAATGTGTATTTTTGCTTTATTTTGGAATTTATTATTTATTCAATTATTTGACCAATTCTTTGTATAAAGTAGGTTAAAATAGTTGACATCTGAAATCTAATTAATTAGTGTAAGACTTACACTAATTATTAATAATAAATAAATAAATAACTTATTTGTAGTCTTGTTAGACCTTCGTTGACAAATTCTGATGGGTAGTCTGTGTCGTCTGTACCTTAGTATTCAATGGCCTACACTATCCACCGTATTGTTCATTCACAAAGCCTGCATTATTGCGCATACGCACCGATAGGTAGGGCCTCTAGATATTGCATAAAAAGTACATAATACGGACACCCACGTTGCCAGTTATTATCTCCCACGGGCTCATGTGTACAGAAGCCCAATTCTGGGCGGTGCAAGACAACTTTTTGTTTGCTAGGACATTCTTCTCAGCTGATCACGCGAAAATTCAACTGACTTCGCACAATATGTGTCAGGATGACACAGTAACAACAGTTGAATGCAAGAACCGCAAAAGTATAAATCCTCTACCGAGGGCGCAAACTTCAGTAAAGTTGTTAAAAAACCTAGTAAATTGAAACTTGATTATTTAAGTACAACTTGAGCCGCGAACCGTCTCTCCTAATTTAAGAAATAACCATCGCTTAATGGCCATTACTTGCTTTTAATTTCAGCTTTGTGGTATGCAACGCACGAGCATCATAAGATGCACGCAATAACGATCATCTCATTGCTAAGATATATACTTAGATACCTATCGTCTTTGTTATTGTTAACGGACCACCAGGCAGCGAGTTTCTATTCTAAGATAACGGCAACCGCTATAATAACGTAGGTACTTTTAATAAGTTAGTTGGGTACCTAACTAAAGTAGTTGAAGTTGGTTGTTGTACGGAAGCGAGCAGGTTTCCCTAACCCATTGGGATCTATGATCATATCCTTTTATGTTTTGACGGACACCGCTGTCTTAGAAACGGGTTTGAATGCTTCTGCATTCTCCCCCGCAAAGCCGTTTACATCACCTTCAGTTTCACTTTTATTTCGTTAAAATATTATTTTTATTCTAAACAGGAGTGCACCACATGTGCCACCTGACCTCACTGAGCTTTCCCACGATGATCTTCGACGAATCCTTGAAACGTAAACAAAACCTGATAATCACCCTTATTCTTTCGACTATAAGGTCTAGGTTCTAGTAGCCTTGTCTCAATCATTGGGGTGTCCCGGTGGCACCGGCTCATAGGTTTTTTCTGTTTACTCAAATGATCTGGTGATTGTTTTTTAATTTATTTTGTCGCTCAGCGACGTCATGTGGTTCCAATCAGGGCCAGTCGAGGCTTTTAATTTTTTGCTATCGATTAACAGATTTTAGGGCTCAGTCATGCGTCAGCTAATGAGGTATTTAACAACATGCATACTTCGGTAGATACACTTTAGGTACACTAAAGGCACCCGAGTTTTTGCGGGTACTTGCTAAAATATTTACTCACTTAAACTTAAGTAGGTACCTACCTATACTAGAAGTAAAATACAAAACTAAGTGTAAGCCTTCCGTTTTTAAAAAGTCTGTGCATTTTTCTATAAGTACTTAGGTAGACTTATTTTTTTTAAACAAAAAAAAGTCTATTGAAAAAAATTTAAAAAACGGAAGCGTACGTAGGCTTACACATAGTTTCGTATCTCACTCTTAGTACTTAGGTAGGTACAAACTAAAAATATATAAATATCTGGTTTTATAACTGGGTTTTATTTATACTTAATATTTACGATGCATTAAAACCACTAGCACATTACAGAGTCATAATAAAGCGATAATTAGCTCTTTTTCTTAAATAACTATCTGTTACTACGGAAACTAATCCACTCCTTACTCATATTTCTAATTGTTTCTATTGAATTTCAGAGGGTGAAGGGGTAAGATAATAGTCGCGATCTACAATGAATAGTGCGGGACCGAGTGGACATCCCGCTGTGACACCCCTGATGACCCCTGATTGTAACATCTGGCGTGTTATAAAATCGAGGGATCTCTGTGTACTTTTAAATGTACCTACCTTTGTACATAAACAAAATGATGTAAAGGTTTTTAAATAGACAAAGGCAAGGTGTCAATCATTTCTAACCTTGCCAGAAGGTGGGCCATCCACCCACACAGCACAGTGTATGTTAACCTACTCCGGAAGCCGAGTTCTCTATTAGCAACTCTTCGACCGTCTGCAATACTCAGACTTTATGTAGTTCTATAAATAACTTAACCAAATAATTATGTTTGAAGTAGTATTAGGTTAGGAAGGAAAAGTAGGTAGGTTCACTCTTGAGTAAGTACTTACATACTTACCTAGATAGTAAAGTTATGGTAGATGCAAAATAGGTAATAATATATAAATAAATTAATAAAAAATCGTTTATTGCCGTATCGTATATTAATAAATAAATAAATAATAAATAAATAATATCAGACATTTCACACAGCATCATTTGGCCTCAAAGTAAGCAGAGCTTGTGTTATGGGTTACCACATGACTGATATACTACTTATATACTTTTTTTTTTGTAAATATATACATATTATACATAGACACACACAGAGCCGAGACAAATACTTGCAGATCATACGGTTCTGCAGGTTGCGGGTTCGATTCCCGCCGCGGGACAAATGTTTGTCCCGCGGCGGGAATCGAACCTGCGTCTCAGCTAAACCTTAGCCCATTGCGCCACAGAGGTCGTCGTAGTCGTAATAGTATAAAATTGACAAATAAGTTAATTGGTAGGTACTATCTTAAATCGCTAGAATAATCGTTAGGCGTTAGGTCAATGGGTGCAAATTCAAATCTGCTATTCATAGGTACCTAGGAAGTAGATAGGTATACATTACCTATCTACTTCCTAGGTACTTCCTACTTCACAGCGCTGTTTTTCAATTTACCCCACCTGGATGTAAATTGAAAAATAGCGAGGGATTACAAGTTTAAAGGATATTTTTTTATGATTTACTATCAGATCTAATAAATAAAAGTACTATAGATAAACACAAAACAGCTGATCTAATTACACAGACTTCCCGCTTTTTTCGTAAATAAAATAAACATACCATTGCACCTAGGTAACTAGATGATTGATTGATTGATGATTGATGTATGCTAGGATGTCAAAAATGGCAGTTTTCTATTGCGGTGACAGTGAGCTGATCTGATGATGGAGCCAGAAACTGTTCCATGGAACTACTTAGTGGATTAATAGTAGGTAAAATATCCGTGTTTAATTATTAATACATTTTGACTTTTATGTAAGTAGGTACCTACTGACTTACGCACTATGTCAGGGAACGACGACCACTATACGGACATCGCGAGACTTCAGTTTGGGGCAAACGTCAAGTTTAGGTATAAAAAGAGTGCTTGAGGGCAACCAAAGCATCATCACAGCTTCAAGTGACATCTGCAATAACAGAGCATTGCTGATGCGTTGCCTGTCCTCAAGCACTCTTTTTATAAGGGCCAAAAGCCCACTCGCCTGTTTGCCTTCTTGTATTATAAAAAAAAGCTGTCTACTTATACAGCGTCAAGTGGAAATTTTTAATCTCGCACAGGACGCTGCAACGCCTGCGAAAGTTTTTAGATGGAGTAGGCTTGCAGCACCTCAACCATTATCTCAGCTAGTCGGTCGTATCCACACAAAAGACATGCTCAATACGTGTACAGCTGACTAAGCCATGATTTCTTCAACATGTTTTTTATGAGAGCACCTAGTTAAGGAAACACTGAGTAAAACCTACTTGCCCTTTAACTTATTTAACCTACTTGAATTTTAACATAAAAATACCTAAATGCCTACATAAAAAAATACTACAAAAATTTCGGGATTTAATGATGTAATAAACACTCGTGACGACTGACGAGTCTGACGACTGCTAAACATTTGTGTTAAGTTTATTTAAACATTTAATCTTAACAATAAAATGGCATGTCAATACGAAGCATTGTATAACTTTTGAGTGATCTTATAAGACCACAAGTAGCACTTATTATGTACTTTTAGGTAATTATGAGCATATTTTACATCCTGGATAAGCCCGTAAATAAACATCCTTGAAAATTACGACGCGGGCAAAAACCCACTCTTCCTCGTTGCAATCATAATAAACACAAAATATTATCTCATGATCATGTTTCCTTTAAAACGAACAAAAATATGACGCTACCTCTTTGTAACACGCAAGACAGCGTTATTCCAATTTCAGACGACCACATGTCAGGAACTAAATGAAACCACTATTAATTATGGGCAAGTTGCTGGGTAATACTAGACGACGCTAGTAGCGATGTTTTAGTAGAGAAGCGAGTGACTGGCCACAATCTGCTTATCTGTTACGCAGTACCGTAGCGCATTCCATTTTCAAACTATCAAATGTCATTATGAGGCTAAGATACTAATAAATTAAAAGTCAAATTCAAACTCAAATATGTCTTTATTCGATATAATCACAAGAATCAATTTGAAACGTCTTACATACTTGGTGAATTTAGGTCCGAATATTCTTCTTTGAATAATTATCTGAAAGACTCGCGGTTTTATTTTATAAATGGCACGTATTGTCCTCTTTTGAAGAACAAATATTGCTTGAGTATCAGCTGCTTTCCCCAAGAGGATGATGCTATATGACATAACATTATGGAAGTAGCTGAAATAAACTAGTCTATCTGTAGCTTCATCAGTAAGCCAGCGAGTAGCATATCCTACGAACTGCATATGCAGCGGAACGGAACTAAACCTACCAGCAAGTGTTTATATTTTTGGACCCCGCTTTAGTTTTGCAATATTCAAACCTAGGATTATTGTGGAATCTATAAGATTCATTGCCTCTCGATTAATTTCAATGTTTGGCATTTGGCAAAGTGAATTTGATACATTTAGATTCACTAATATATATACAAGCTGTCGTACAGTCGTACGTGTCTAAAAGCTGGTAAAATTATTATATAAGGTAAAACAGAAAATAATCAAGGACAGGTTGGCGTCTTCTGTCAATGAGACGAATTAGATATTATTATTGAGAGCATATTTCAATTGTAGTACAAAACTAAAAATAGAACTAAAACCGTGTAAACAGGCCTAAGTCAAGTTGCTGGGACGAGGAAGCGCGTCGGATAGTCGGTGACGTCACGCACCGAATTAACCCGATTCCGAGAATTGAACCGTTGTATGTCAGTGCACTTGTCTGCACACGTGTGGACATCGTAGCTACTTTGTAAGTGAAGTCTCTTATTGGGCATTATTAACGGAAATAAAGTCAAAATAGAAATACCTACAGTATAATGTGCGGTGTACTATCCACCAAACTGCATTGTGGATTAAAAGTAAAAGTAATATCAGCCGGGCGATTGTGGAATTTTGATACTATCAAAACAATTGATACTTTCTTTCAGTTACTATTGATGAATTGGTATTACGGAAGATTGATGTTGATTGTCTGACACGCTGTCATTATGAAAAGAAACCTCAGACCAATTAAATACCAATAAAGACGGAGCGCCGCTCAACCAAAGTGAAGCCTCAAAACCGTTCTCCTCTGGGTGAGAAGCATAGTTTGGGTGTATGAGTGTGCGTGTATTTACATAGAAGAGCACGGTTTTGAGACATAACTCTGGTTTTCTCGGCACTCCGTCATTATATTTATTTGATCTGAGATAGAAACCGAACGTACTTAGATAATATTAATATATCTTGTTAAAACTATTCCAGTTACAATCAAACTAATTATTGAAATTATGCCAATTGCTAATCGAAACTGATAGACATTGATTGTATCAAATCGCTATCCAGATTATGAGTTCCCAGTCGGTATGTCATGATATTTTATTGCTTAAGCTAATTCTAAAAAAAAAAATTGTTTAAAAATATCTTGACATACAGTCAAACAGATGTACCTACGGACAACGAAGTTTCCCATTGTGATCCTTTTTAACCGAGTTCAAAGAAGGTAATTTTAATAATTAATAATTAATTAATAGGTAATTTGAATTTTTTTTTCATAACTCCGTCATTTATGAACTGATTTCAAAAAATAGTTTTTTTATGAGAAAGGATATACTTTCCGATTGGTTCCATAGAAATTGCATCGAAATCGGTTCAGTAGTTTGGTTTTTAAATCAAAATAGCTGTAAAAAATATGTCTTCCATTCCAAGTAAACGAAATTTCATATTTTTATATAAACTAGTGGTCGCTAGTTTCGCACACTGACAGTTTATATAGAGAAGGAGTGCAGAATGCTAATATTTTTTTTAAATTATGCATAAAAAATACATAGGTACCCACTGGTCGAAATTCGACCATTCTGCACTCCTTCTCTATATAAACTGTCAGTGTGCGAAATTTCATACTACTCCGTCCGCGCAATTTTCGTAAAAAGGGGTACAAAGTTTTTGCTTCACGTTTTTTATAATTATTTATTTAAATTTATATTATAATTATATAGATTCAACTTTTTACAACGTATTATTTGGAGTACGAAACCCTAAAAATCAGGGAACCGAAATATTTTCCTCTGGTCCTTTATACCTTTGGCCTCTGGTCATAGTAATAATGTCAACGCCCAACCAATTCGGCCTCTCCTGTTTTGTCGTTACCTCAACCACAATATTTACTAACAGAGTCGATTCTACACTCCCCATCGTGCGACTAGTTTTTGTAACTCGTAATCACAGTAATTATGTAAATTGCGTGTGTGTGAAGACCTTAAATAACTTAAAGTGGGCCAATATAATGGTTAGCATGTTGCTATCGTAACATAATGATGTACTGTGATAGTTATTATAACACTTCTCACGTGACAGATTATTGCATCAAAGTAAGCAGGCAGACGTTCATTAGGTGCTCGTTGTTTAGATAAGTAATATGAGTCGTCTTAGATAATACCGGCCAAGGTAGGTACCAACCAGCTGAATAGCAAAAATATAGGGTTTTAATTAAATTGTTTTGGAACGTAGTTCCTTATCGCAGGAAACGGACTTAGCGGATAGGGGCTAGCTAGACGAAAAACAGTGTAAGATTTTTCCGTCACGAATTTGCGTGACGACCCTTTCTTTAGTGTAGGTAGACGGTTATCCATAAGGTGACATGAATTAATTAGATGAACGAATGAATTAGATGAATTGAATGATGTACAACGAATGAATTAGATGAATTGAATGATGTACAATAAAATGTTTATTTTCACAACTCGATAAATCTATATACGAAATTTCCTACCATACCTTCAATTTAATAGTTATTTCTGCGTTTCGTTTAATTGCTTTCAGACGCTAGTAATTAATTTATTTGTATATATTAATCAATAATATAATACGTTTATCAATAATAATATACTTCGGAACTTCGTTCCAACCGTATGTTCCACGACACTCCACTCACCCTTTATTTATTGTCAATCTATTAGTAGGTACTGATATTTTATAGATACCTAAGCGTAGTTATTGTTTTATTGACATTTAACATCTATAGATGGAAAGATAAAAATACTTTATTGCACACCATATATACATTAGATAAGTAGAAAAATAACAATGTTTTGCTAGTCGGTTGTACAATGAGCGGTCTAATCGCTATGTAGCTATGTCATCTATCTACCTAATCAGCTCACATTCGACCACTGGGTTTAGGCCTCTTCCATATAACGCTATCCCTTCCAGTTCTGCGCCAATCGCATCCAGCGGACTCGCGCCGTTTTAATTATGTCTTCTGAACACCTGGCTGGTTGTCTTTGACCCTCGCGCGGCCACAAGTCGGTCACTGCCTTTGTCTACCGTCTTCCTGCATTGCCAAATGTCCTGCCTATCCCCACTTCAACTGATTGATCCTCTTACCCACATCCACTACTTTGGTTCAACTAAACTCAATTTTAGATAAAATATGCCCAAGGGCGAATAAGTGTAACTATTTTTAGATACCATAAACATAATACTGGCGGACAATGCACACAACACCATCTATCCCCAAACTAAGCATAGCTTGTATTATGGTGACCAGATGACTGATAAACTTATACATATACACACCTACTTAAGTATATATTTTTATTCCTATCGTTTGAATCTTGAAATACCTACTGGGTAAGTACCCAAGTACTTATATATTTTTACACGTAGGGACCTAGTTAATGCGGAAGATCACACGCAGAGCTGACGCGTCCCGGGAGTCCCGGATAAGACTATAAACGCACTTGCGCAGACGGAGCTGTTTTAAGCAGATGTGGGTTTAAAGACATTTCGATAAATTGATGATGTTTGGATTTTCGAGATTCAATTACACCAGACCAGAATAGATTTGAACTCTAAGATTGTGCTTTGAGACTTTATTCTAAAATAACTGTAGAATCGGAAATACTTGCCAGATTTCAGTTTCAAACAAATTAATTTTTTTATAATTTTTTATAAAAATACTCAGTTCAAAGAAAATTATAGCAACACCTGCACGGTTGTGCACCTCTTGTGTCATTTTAGACGCGGATCCTTTGAACCAACTGATGCTCTTTCATTCCTATCAGAACGCATCAAAGTTGAAATTTATTGTTGTCCAAACTATTTCTTTTCTTTATTAATAAAATGTCTTCAACAATTTCATTTCAACGGTCCTTTAGAAGTTCTATTCGGGACACAAATTATCGACTCGGTTTGATCCCACGCCCAAAATAAAATATCATATTTCCTGTCAGGAGCAAGCTCAAGCTTCAACATTCGAGTGTCTTTTTTGTCGTGTTTTTTTCAGAAGGCATCATGTTTTTTAAGGAACTGCACCACATATGTTTGTTCAACATTTGTGACGTCTTCTTTACGATTTTTTTATGTGTAGCAATGAAACAGGAGTTCAACCATTTGAAGATAAACGCGTATTTTGTTTTGTTGTGACTTCGCTATTGTCGGCATTTTGCGCTTTCTTTGGATCATTTGAAGCTTGTTTTGGGTAAGTACTTACATACCCATTCGTATTTTGCCGGTGGATCAAATATATTTGTTTGAAGGCTCCGATAATCTGCTTTTGTACCTTACTTAAATAAGGTAGGTGTACAAAGTTAGGTGATTCGGTGATCTAGTGGTGAGCAGAAAATTTCAATTTTTTTCTTTTGAAAATTGTCTATAAGAGAACAAGCTATGACTCCCATTTTTAGTAAGTACTAGCTGACCCGGCAAACTTCGTACCGCCTCAGAATCAATAAATAAAAAGGAATAATTTTTTTTCATATTTACTCCCCTTTTAAACCTTCCCTGGACTTCCACAAATAATTCAAAACCAAAATCAGCCAAATCAGACCAGCCGTTCTCGAGTTTTAGCGAGACTAACGAACAGCAGTTGATTTTTATTATATAGATATATTATATTTTATATCGTTTTTGCCCAAAACACAATACTTTTTTTTCTGTTTTTTTATCAACATTCTAGGCCGTTCCAGTCAAGATGTTTGAAAATTGTATCGCCTTAAGTATGCGTCGTTTCACTACATCATTGCATAAAGAGAAAAAAACCCACTCACTGTAGGTATACCCATCGAATATTTAAGCAGTGCTGCAATTTCCAGCACCCAAGCCCTGCTTTAGTTTCGTTTCGTATAACGTGCCGTTAGGATCGAAGCGTGTGCTCTGCTACAGTATTACAGGTGCTTCTCACAGGCCGGTTCCGCGGCTTGCATAACGCGACACGACTCGGCATAACGGCGAGCACGTAACCCGCGTAACATGCGCATTATGCATGTAGGGCGCATGCTTTGAGTTGTGGAAATTGCGCTTTTTGGGGACTTCGAAATATGTGATAGTTTGCTATTCGTAGGTATAACGGTACCTTTGACATACCTTACATAAGATAAGCCTCTCAAGACGTAGATTCGGCTTGATTCGATGAGTTTTAACCAAAATGGATGCCAATGCAAACTGCCAACGAAAAGCAAGTAATCGTGAAGATAATTTTAGTAAAATCCTACCATAGGACAGGTATTATTAGGTATAAATACAGGACGATTTTTACTGAATAAGTCATTAATATGAGTCAGGCTCATTAACATTAATATGCTCATATATTACTACGAATACAATAAGTACTAATGTACTATTTGTATTTCTTTCTTTTCGTTGTTAAGTTATAAGAAGGATAATACAAGCGCTAGGACCAGGACGAGTTTCTGGTCCACTATTCTCGGACTTGGGTTAGACGGAATTGTCATCTAATTTCACTTAGTATGAGAGACATTAAAGTGATCCTTGTGATTGTATTCAACAAAAACATTTGAATTATGAATTTGGCTCATTAACGCCTTTGATGTACCAACCTAACCGTAAACTAGAAATATCTTTATTCTTTATTGTACACACACATTGAGCACATTTAGAAACATACTTATTATCTGGCATGTACACAGGCGAGCTTAACCCTAAGAAGAGTTATCTTACAGCAAACTTTGGGAAATGAAAATATTATAAACTAGTGGTGGGTATGATGCGTACAAAAGGGAGAAAGAGAAACCGAAATGAATAAATATTAAAACATACTAACAAGTAGAGAAGTACACCATAAAACTGACTTAAAATGTAATTAAATAAACTAGAATAATACATACATAAACTAAATATACCTATACTAACATAATATATATAACATAATAATAAAATAAGTATACATATATAAATCATATATATTTATATACATTTATAATACATACACAAATTATATATTAATATAAACAATTACAAGGAGAGATAATGCTCTTTGACTTTTCGCTTGAAAATGCTAAGCGAAGCGCTGTCGCGGATTTCGTGAGGGAGAGAATTCCACAATTTTACAGAGTGAACCGTGAATGATCCACCATATTGACTAGAGGAGTGAGGAGGAATTTTCAGAATAAGAGGTTTTGCTGTTCTACAGGGATCACCACGAGGAACAAGGAAATCGAAACGTTCACAAAGATAAGAAGGAGAGAGGGGGTTGTTTAGAATATTATAAAGAAGAGATAGAACATGCAGATCACGCCGACGACGAATAGAAAGCCATTTTAATTGGGCTCTGAACATTGAGACATGATCAAACTTGCGCAGTCCAAATATGAATCGGATACACAAGTATAATAGAAGATAATATCTTCATAATTGTCTTAGTAATTTCATACCAAGTGTCATTACTTATATAATTTTCAGTTTATTCTGAGCAAGATAACAGCATGGCAACGCTTATCATAACAGCTTTTTTAAACTATGCCAGTATATCTGAAAAATACCTCACGAAATAACAATAAAATAAAAAATACAATATTGGTGAACAATGCACACAACACCATCTAGCCACAAACTAAGCATAGCTTGTATTATGGTGACCAGATGACTGATAGAATACTTATAAGTATTCTATCAGTCATCTGGTCACCATAATACAAGCTATGCTTAGTATATTTTCAAATACATACTTATGATATTTTATAACACCCAGACAAAGAACAAACACCTGTGTTCATCACACAAATGTTTATCCTGGGAATCCCTCAACCTACAGCGCAGAAGGCAGAGCCAACTGAGCTCGTACCAACTGAGCTGACATGCACAATGAATAGGGAAGGACTTTATACAAATTAGCTCAGGTAAATGGCATGGCCTGGACTCCGTAAAACTTTTAATGCAAAGACAAATAGAATGAGCAAAACGGCGCGAATGATCAGCAAGTAGGTACCGCTCAGACTAAGGCTTCAATTCTAAGAAATAACTACTCTTCGCTGAGCTCAACGAGATTGCACTGTCGCTAAGTGGAACGACATACGCGCGATTACTATCTAAAGTTCCGCATTATCTTGTCATTCAGCATTATCTATTGTGCTACCACAAAGATGTCCACGTCTAAAGTTACCGATGGGCACGAGACACAGATCGAAAATCTCTTCATCAGCTAAATATCGAGTATCATTCTACGGAAGCAAGCGCCGCAGCTGCCACTAAAGTATCAAATTATCAGTCAAAGATAAAGGAGAAGTCGTCAAAGAATGCTTTGATGCGAATCCGTGGATGCTCGAATGTGTTCACGCTAAATCGAACCGAGACAGTGGGTCCTGTAACCTACACCGACTGGCTTTGAATAATTGCTTTCAATCCACTTTTAGATCTCTTTTCATTTGGGATGAGTCTGTAAGGGATATGCAATGTGCCAAGTTTCAATATAAATGTATACATAGTAACTATAGGTACTTACCACTAGTTGTTGCGTTGCTAATAATAGTTGATTCTCTGTTACTAAATGCTACAAGACGCTGTATATCTAGAATTTATACAAATGGCATACAATGGCGTTGAAATTGGCATGGTCAGGACTTCATTAAAATTTAATATAAAAGTATGAGGGAAACAGCGCTACCAGTGCGCCAAAGCACGGCTGAGACGTAGATGGTTGCGGGTTCGACTCCCGCCTCGGGACTAATGTATGTATGTATATGCATTTGTCCCGATGTACTATGTATCTGCAATATGTGCGTATGTATCTGCAAGTATTTGTCTCAGGTCTGGGTGTTTCTGTGTATATTATGTATATATTTACAAAAAAAGTAGCATATCAGTGATGTGGTACATACCCATAACACAAGCTCTGCTTACTTTGGTGCGAGATGATGCTGTGTAAAATGTCCGGCATGTCTTATCTACCAATGTAATCCTAAAGGTATGATTCCATTAATATAAATGTCTTTGGTAAGACTTTAGCATCTTTTTAGGATTTCGAAGTTCACAAGGAACCTGTCCTTGTTGACTTATGTCCTTCTGTTTGTCTGCTGTCTGTCCGCCCCTAATCTTGCTTGTAGAATATTAGTTTAATCGTGTTTCTTTAATTTTTCACGGAAATATGTAAGAGTGACCCCTACAAAGTTACGAAATAAAAACTAAAAAGAAAAGTTTTAAGGGATACCTAGCCTACATGAAATGTGGGGTTGATTTTTTTAATATTTCAATACATTTAAATATTTTAATTGAGGACCTCTGTGACGCTGTGGGCTAAAGGCCGGCTGAGATTCAAAAGGTTGCGGGTTCGATTCCAGCCGCGAGACAAATGTTTGGTATGATCTGCAAGTATTTGTCTCGGGTGTTTCTATGTATAATATTTACAATATGTAAATATTATACATATAGTAATATGTATAGTATTTACAAAAAAAATGTAAGTATATAAGTAGTAGATCAGTCATGTGGTACCCATAACACAAGCTCTACTTACTTTGGAGCCAGATGATGTTGTGTGAAATGTCCGGCATTATTATATTACATCATCGTGTAAAATATCGTTGAAAAGGTTTTTTTTTTTAAATACTAGTCAATGTCAAAGTCAAAAGATATTATATTTAATACAATCACAAGGATCACTTTAAAACGTCTTACATACCTACTAGGTGAATTTAGGTGCCAATTCCTCCTAACTCAAGCCCGAGAAGAACTGGCAAGAAACTTGTCTTAGTCCTAGCGCTTTTTTGCATGATTCATCTTATAACTTAACCTTAACTACGAAAACTAACACAAGAGAGTTTATACTTTTCAAATGTGTCAGATAACTGTCTAAGAGAAGAGCTCGTGCCATATTCTAAAATCCTTTTGCAATGTGTGGACAGATATTTCATTTCCTGCCGAAACAAATGTCTTGCCAGAAAGGCAAATCTATTTGTAATAAAAATGTGTCTTTTTGACAGAATTTTTTACACTGTTAACCAATTTCCCGGATACCTACTAATAAATTTGCATGCTGATGTTCTTTCGTGAAATATGCCAATTACAAGTTTCCACTTATAGAATTTAAACAAGTAATAACAAAAAACTAAACAGTAAAGTAACTGTTGTAAAAAAGTTTAGGTATAAAAGGTATAACAATTATAGGGTAATACGAAAGAGATTAAACATTATTGAAATATAATAAACATTAATGAAAAATTTGTCACCTACTTATCGCTTCAGCTTACGTATTGAGGTATTGAACACATCAATATCCAGATCTGATTCCGCCAAAGTGTTGAACGAGCTGCTTGCTCTAAAAGCGTTTTGCCTGTGGTTTGTCCTGTCTAAAGGAACATAGTGGTTTCGGTTTTGAAAGAATTTAATGAATGTGTACTTTGTATAGGTGTATAAAGTTAAGTAGGTACCTCCATGTAGAGTAGCAAGATAAAATGTATTGAACGGATGTACAACAATCTTGGGTTGATAATGAAAGTTTAGATACATTTTACTTCCAGGGCGGGGTTGCGGAAATGTCAGGGTACGGAAGTCCCGTGACCGGACGCAGTGCCGGGCGGAATATCCGGGAACCGCGCCTTTCCGGCATCCACTTCCGGTTTACTATCATTGCGAACACTCTCCTTCACTGTTACAGAAATAATAATGTAATTTCCACTATTCACTTGTTTGTTAGAGCTAGAAGCTAGAACTAGACCCAAAAAGAGTCGAAACAAAATAAAACAGAACAATCGAGTTGTAAAAAATATTGAAATTTCATAAAAATCGGTTCAGTTTGGTTTTTAAATCAAAATAGCTGGAAAAATAAAATATATGTTAAATAGGTAAGTACTAAAAAGCGTAAAATAAAAACTTTTTTACTTCAAACAAAGGCTTGTATTTGTATATTTTGTACGTTTGTATTTTTATTTTTATGGGCTCAAATGTCATTCAATGATGTCGGTTTTATTTTTAGTTTTTAAATACATAATTATTCAGTCAGTGTAGATAACTAAGAAAAAACCGATATTATCAAAAAAAAAATGGTTAAGCGCATGTCGGATCACGTACAGTAAAGGCTTCCGAAATCAGTGTGTATAAGAATGAGTAGTTTTCACTAGATGATGTCCATTTAACACCAACTAGTTAAAAAAAAATACGTTTTAAAAACTAATAAGCCAACCGACTTCATGTATACAAAAGAAAAATATCAAATTTCGTTTCATCCAAGTGGCTGACAGTTTTTTTTTTAAAAACCTAATTACTAAACCGATTTTTATGTAATTCGGGACCATTCGGGAAGTATATCCTTTTACATGAAATCAGATTTTTTCAAATCGGTTCATAACTGACGGAGTTATGAGGTAACAAACATTAAAAAAACAATCGAATTGAGAACCTCCTCCTTTTTTTAAGTCGGTTAAAAATGACTTATTAGGTTCACAAATCAGGCTGATACTCATAATCTAGTAAAGCTTTACTAGCAGTTATATTTTACCTTATAATTTCAACATTTATTATTGAAATTACAATATATTTGCTACAATACCGATTTTCCAGGAACCCTTAAACAGCCATATAGTCCGTAGGAGACTATATCGAACATAACATAGCGGCATCAAGGCTTAATATTTATCAAACTAATATCGTAAAACTGTCTAAGAAACTACGTAATATTTTTAAAAGAAATATCCAACAATATGCTACACGCAGAGGTATATGAGGTAGTAAAATAAAAATTAAATTAATTTCGCTTTATGTCTCTCTGGTCTTAACGATACAGGCTTGCCTAGTGAAACCGCTGAAACCGCTGACCGCTGCTGCGACCGCTGAAAGGTCTACCTATATATAATTCGAGCAGCATCAAAGTTCATTTGATTATTGTATATGTAGGTATGCTATCATATGAATGCTGAATTAAATATTTAAAATTTTTCATGTTAACAGAGGTACCCCTAATACATTTATTTACAGTTTTTATTACTCAACTTTTTAGAGGTTAGGATGGATTACCGTGATTCATTCATAGATAATGTACCTACATACAAATACGATTTATAAATAATAAATAATGCCGGACATTTCACACAGCATCATCTGGCCCAAGAGAAACAGAGCTTGTGTTATGGGTACCACATGACTGATATACTACTTATATACTGTTGTTAATACATAATATACATATAAATACCCAGACCCGAGACAAATACTTACAAATAACTGTTACAGAATAAATAAACATTGGAGGACATGTGGTGCACACAACACCATCTAGCCCCAAACTAAGCATAGCTTGTATTATTGTGAACAGATGACTCAAAATACTTATTTATTTTTAAATACATAGGTACTTATGATATTTTATAACACCCAGACAGACACAGATCAAACACCTATGTTCATCACACAAATGATTATCTTGCGAGGGAATCGAACCGTCAACCTAACAGCGCAGAAAGCAGAGCAACTAAGCTGACAGGCCAGTCAGCCAGAATAAATGAAATGAAATGATTATTTCTATAAAAATAAAACAAGGAATAAAAAAACAATAAAAACCTGTCGGCTAGACAGACAGACAAACATGGCGATTAGGGTTTCTTATAAACTTCTGAACCCTGAAGTCTATCACTATTATAAAAAAATAACCGGTTATTTTTTCTAAATATCTATAATTAAAAACCGGTTATAATATTACGAATTAAACTAATCAAACACTTTGTGCGCTTTAATAACAATGATAGCATGTAGCATGATAGGGTTTAATTTGAGCGACCGTACAAGTGCGGTTCGTCCGAGGCGAGGCGACAGTCCGACGACGATAATAAAAATCAATCAGCCCCAATCACCACCCGGAAGCCATGCAGATGAGCTGATTGGTTCAGTACTTACGACCATACACTGCTTTAGTAGGTACCTACGTACGTACACATGACACGATCATTGTTAGCAAGTTTATTCTCTCGGGAAAATCAACTGATATTCAAGCAATATTTGAATTAATTAATTGATTTGTTATTTTTTTTTTCGTGTATTTATATAGGGATTATTTTGCGTTTGTGGGGTATGATTCTGCTTCTATTAGGCCCTGTCTGAAAACCAGCTTTGCTTCCCACTTATGTGTGAAGCTGCAATTATGCTGGACCTGTTTGGCCCACACGACACAGAGGGGACTAATTAGCGCAAAACTATACTTACCAATTTATTACGTTCTGTTTTTCTTTTATTCTTGATTGTCTTTTTCTACAATGTAATTTTGTTGTGTCTAATGTTTTGTGTTCTCTGTGTATTGTGTGTCAAATAAACAGTTTCTATTCTATTCTATATAACGACTGAAGCATCGACACGAAAGATGAATATTAACAATTCGCAAGTATGTTTGTTTATTACATTTTCACGGCTAAATGTCTGAACGGATCTTGATGAAATTTGGTTAGGAAGTAGATTGTACATTAGAGAACGAATTAGGGTACTTTTTATGTAAGTACCTCACAAGGGAAGCCGTAGTCTGTTATTTAATATTTGTTCTTCAAAAAAGGGCAATTACGTTTGACGTGACATTTATAAAATGAAATCGCAAGAGTCTTTGTGAGAAATATTCTCAATAGCTTCACAATATATAAATTAGTAAACATTTATTATACACTCGTAAAAATAGATGGTTTCAGCAAAATAGTGTTCTTTATAGAAATAATACTAAGAACAGAAACAAATTAGGTTCTGACTAGAACAAATAAATAAGTCCTTTATGAGGAACACAGTGCGCTTGAGCTCCTGAAAATATAACTCGGACTTGGGTTAGGATGTTCACCTAGTACATTATTTAAGACACTTAAAAGTGATGCTTGTGCAATTACAATTAATTGAATTTTTGAATAAAAAATTTTCTTTGCCGTGACAACGTCAAAACAAAACATTTATGAAATGATTGCGCGCTCTCGCTCCGATCGTAACTTTACAATGAGCGTAACGTTACAATTTGTCATTCTTTTTCGTGCGTGCAGCCGGCGTTCATGGATTTATTAGACGTTGTCACGTCAATACATTGAATTTTGACAAGCGGATGTTTACTAATAGTAGTAGTAATAGCGGAAGCACCAATATGTTATTTAAATTGTTTACTTTGTGTTGACCTCTTTACCTTCTTAAGACGACCTCTGTGGCATAGTTCGCCCTGAGACACAGAAGGTTGCGCGTTCGATTCGGAGGACAAATGTTTGTATTATCTGAAAATATTTGACACGAGTCTGGGTGTTTGACTATGTATAATATGTATGTATATACTAAAAAGGATACATGTAGTCATGTCATGTTCCAATAACACAAGCTCTGCTTACTTTGGGGCTAGATGATGCGTGTGAAATGCCGGCATTTCTATTTATTCTTAAGACCCATATATTTTATTTGTGTATTATGTCAAGTTTTATTGAATATTGTGCGTGTTATCGAAAGAACACATTCCTTGACCATAGCCATCAACTCAAGATTAGGTTATTTTTGCTGTCTAAGATCTATCTTTTAATTATTGAGTACTATTGGATATGCTTAGTGTACGAATATTTAAGTTGGGGTGTCCAAATAAATAATGTCACGCTCAGTTTCGATCTCCAATCTTCGCATACCTATAAGTATCTCATGAGCACTGGTGGTCTAGTCCAGTCCTGCACCAATGGATTTTATAATCGAAAAATGAATGTGCGGTAGGTATACCAGTACACTCAAACAGTAAAAACATTGAGAAGAAACCGGCATGTAGTAGAACCTAAAATGTTTTAGGACATGTGCTAAGTGCACGAAAGGAGCCACAGAAGCGCACTTTAATCCATTTACCACACTGGTTAGAAATAATTAGTGACACGATAAGAAAAAGAATTTCCTAACGGTCACTGACAAGTTGACAGTTATTTTTGTTAACTTAGTTAAATCTGTGAAAAGAGCAAGTTACGCCATTATTACCTACCACTTACGAGTATCATCGAAATCATCGCTTCATGTAACCTATTATCGGTTGAAAGTTTTTTAGATTTTTTAAATAGAGGGGGTAAAAAGTCTACTCCCGAAAATAAAACATGAGCAGATTCAGATATATACTTCTTGCTGGGCCCGAAATTCCGAAGCCAAATTGGATTTCAGGTACGCCAATTCTAAAATCACAAATTTCTAATGCAATTAAGAATAAAGGATATTTATGTTAAGAATATTTATGGCAGCAGTTAGTAATTAATAATTTTACCCAACAAAAGATAAAAAAAGGTTCACCTTGCGATTATAATATGTGCGAACCATGAACTCGAGCGGCAACGAGCGAACCGCGGATAAAACTCACCTCGATGAAGATTCTTTAGGAAATCGAAACAATGTCCACAGGTGCATCCATCGACAAAGTAATACGTGAGAAAACTAGTGTTTATCAAAATGTATAGTACAACTCACGAATGATTTGAAAGTGAAAATGATTATCATCATCATCATCATCATCATACAGCTCCCGACTAGTGGTTATAGGCCTCCTCTTTATTACGCCATTCTTTCAGATGCCTAGCAAGTCTCATCCAGTGGTTCCCGCTGACTATATCGTTCAACCATAGGGCGGGTGGTCCGCATTTGTCCATCTCCCGTTATCCATTCTTGCCAAGTGTCCCGCCCATTTCCACTTCAATCACTTCGAAAAAGTTTATATTTCATAGACTTAAATGTTCCTATGTATAATATGTACGTATTTAAGAAAAAAGTAATATAAATAACTAGTATATCAGTCATGTGGTACCCATAACACAAGCTCTGCTTACTTTGGGGCCAAATGATGCTGTGTGAAATGTTCGGCATTATTTACTTATTTATTAGTAACCTTATAAATATTTTGTTATACATTTATTTCTCTTTGCCCACCCTGTATCATCTCCTCATACGTTTAATACGGTGTCGTTGCGCCTATAAAGCGTATCAAGTGTAAACACACGTTAATATAGCGGCGCACGCACTCGTAAAATCTATTTCTCGCCATGTTGCGGCTCGCACGCAGTTCCTATTTTATATAGACGACAATCAACAATGTTTATGCTCCTAATCATCGCATACGTATACCATAGAATAGAAAATAAGAAAAATATGGCTGTCTGTAAAGTCGGTTTACGGACGATAATTTTACGTGACAATTTTTCATGCGCGCAGCCGCCGTTCATCGATTTATAAGACGTTATCACGTCTAAAAATGGGTGTCTGTAAAGTCGGTTTACGGACGATAATTTTACGTGATAACGTCATATTTTCGTCAATAGTCATGCATAAGCAGTAAGCAGAAGCAGTTAGGCAGAAATCAAAGTATGCAGAGCTTGTGTTATAGGTACATAACACAAGCTCTGCTTACTTTGAGGCCAGATGATGCTGTGTGTAATGTCCGGCTTTATTTATTTATATGCTTTTTTTGGCTTGTTTCTTGTCACCAACTGAGCTGGTCAGCCAATGATTCATACGAAAGCAGTAATTTATTGCCTGGGGTAACGTCCTTTTCCGTTTTCTAGTGGATAAGATGTTATGTATAATATAAAATAATATTAGTGGAAAATGCACACAACACCATCTAGCCCCAACCTAAGCATAGCGCAGAAGGCAGAGCTACTACCAACTGAGCTGACAGGCAAGTATGTTTCTATTTAATAAGATAAGGTTGAAGGTTCGCTATATTCGCGAATACATTCACATATTGTGTGATAGCATTTAGCCTGTGTTTTTTAAATAGCATTTAGCCGCTATCACACAAGCCCGGCAATTATAGAATCCTGATTCTATTAAAACATTGATACTAGCATATTTCAGTTACTATTGATGAATTGGTGTTACGAAAGATTGGTAATCGAAACTGATAGACTTTCCGATGATAAGCGATCATAAGGTCTAAGGTGGAGTATGCTTTCCTGGAAGAAACCTATTCATTCGTGATTTGAAGAGTGTATATCTTAGTAAGTACTTAATTACTGAGCCTTTGAAATGTACCATTATTATTTAACAGAAAACTTAACCCCAAGGGTGAAAAAATAGGTTATTTATTCAATGAGATCACAAGCGCTTTATATGGTAAAGATCGTCACCTAGCGCATTGAAAAGGTCAAACAGTCGAAAGCATCACGTGTTACCTAATACAAGTCATGTTTTCGACAGTTTGTTTTCTGACTATTTGTATTTCCAGTTCGGAAATACAAATAGTCAGATTACATCAACATCCCCACATTCTATCGATGTAAAAATACGACAGTGTGAAGTCACCAGGAGATTTACATGGCGTTGTGAGACCCCGCATTCTGCCTACTACACAAAGAAATGAGTCACCGATGAAATTATTGGACCTATTTATTACACATCAAAAGACAAGCTTTACAAAGGGATTTTAGATGGCAACATCGTAATCAAAACATTACGTTGAGTGATATTGAGTGAAATAAAGGGCCAAAAAGACTTGAATCTAGGCGTTTAAAAAAAATAACTGTAAAAAATAGTCGATGAAAAAAATTTACAAACGCACTAGTCGCCACTACGATTTTCGAAGGTTCCCCTCGAATTCTCTGGGACACCATCATCAGATCCTGGTTTCCTTATCATGGTACGACGCTTGGGATATCTCCTTTCCAACAAAAAATGAATCATCAAAATCGGTTCATAAACGACGAAGTTGACCGCGAACACACATAAAAAATATACGGTCGAATTGAGAAACCTCTTTTTTTAAATCGGTTAAAAATAATAACACGTCACCACATAATAAAGAGAATCATAAAGCTTTGGTATTCTGAGCTCATTCTTATTATTAAATAGATTTATTCAAGTACCGTACAATTTACGACCATAGGAACATCACTGAATGTGTCGGTAGTTGGTAGCTCAGAATACAGAAATCCCGTATTTAATAATGGTAGAGAATTAAACTGGTATCACAGAATACAAAGACAGGTTGAATTTATATGCGACAAAGATGAAG
The DNA here is from genome assembly GCA_948098915.1 of Lampropteryx suffumata. Lineage (NCBI taxonomy): Eukaryota > Metazoa > Arthropoda > Insecta > Lepidoptera > Geometridae > Lampropteryx > Lampropteryx suffumata. Next base: position 15,912,566 of record OX402551.1, on the reverse strand, counting down.
TATTAAAAAAACTCTCAGAGGCCTCAGAATACTTTAGATCAGCACTTAGGTTTACCTACCTACCTATCCTAACTAATATTAATACTAAGTACCTGGATGACCGAGCTTTGCTCGGGATAAAATACGCATAAAACAACGTCTTCTAAAAATGAAACCTAGCTAGATCGATTTATCGCCCCCGATACCCCTGCATACTAAATTTCATGAAAATCATTCGAGCCGTTTCTGAGATTCAGATTATATAGGTATATACATAATATACAAGAATTACTCGTTTAAAGGTAAATTAGATAACGTTTTGATTTATGTATGCTTCTTTGTAATTAAAAACATCTTTGTAAAACTACCAAATCGATTAAAAAAATCTTTCACCTAGGTGTAGGAAGCTAGGTACATTATCAGTGAGTAACATGAGCTGTTTTATTTCAAAAGAATTAAAGATCTAAATTAGAGGTGCTTAAATTAAAACTAAGGTACATAATTCGAATATATATAATATCAAAAAAAGTTCATAGGTAATATTCAAAGAATATACCTAATGTATAAGTAAAACACTCAAAAAGTCACAAGATTTAAATATTAAGTCTTATCGGATGGAAACATGTTTGGACTCTTTACAATCCACACCATATAATAATGAGATGGATAATTTAAATTCGCCACGTTTTAGAGGCGTTATTCACTTTCGACTGGAGAATGTGGCTTATAATTCAGAAACTTTACGTGTACCGGCACCACGAAGTATCCTACAACGTGGTCCCTCATATGAGCAGCCGCTAACTGGAGGCCTGCGTGCGCGTACGGCACCGACGAATGTGTTCGGGGGGTGGCTTTCACAGATAGACGTGATACCATGCCAGAGGCTAGGTGTAACCTGGTGCGAGGATGGCAGCTCCAACTGGCGCCGAAACGCGCTGTTTCGTCCCAGAGGCCGCAGCAGTGGATGTATACGGTGCGGGGACATCCATTCCATATGCTGTGCGAGAAATATATAATTAAGTTTTAAAATCTAAAAAGACAACAGACTTCATGTATAAAAAAGCAAAATAACAAAATTTAATCCGATATTTGACATATTTTTTTCAGTTTTTTTGAAGTGATAACTTCTTATGGGAGTAAAACCGCTTCGTTACGTAATGCGTTATGACGCCAGTCAGTCTCGCTTCCCTTTCTCTCACGCATACGGCAGCGGTAGGCAGGCTCCTCCTCTCTCACTCTAACCCACAGCGCTAGTTAGATTAGTTTAAATTATCACTTCTGTCGGGCGTCCCAAGACGCACACGTTTTTTTTAAGAACATAACTACTGAACAGATTTTTATTAAATTTATATGGAATCGGGAAGTATATCCTTTCACATGAAGTCAGATATTTTCAAATCGGTTTATAAATGACGGAGTTATGAGGTAACAATCATAAAAAAAAAAGTCGAATTGAGAACCTCCTCCTTTTTTGAAGTCGGTTAAAAATACAAGTAATCAGCTATTTATTCATAGGTTTTCGATAGTAGCCTGTATATAGTCTAGATGCTTTTCATCTACTGTGACTAATGTAAGGATGCAAAAAATGGGAGAGCATTAGTCAAATATATTGGCCAAGTGGATCTCACTGTGCGAGTGATAGTCTCTAAGAGTTAGAAAGAGTATGAATGACTAGTGGGCAAGTTGCAAGCTAACTCAACAATCTAATTAACAAGACGAGAGGTATATTTTTAAGGTTTACTAATCCTGATTAGTACCTAAACCTAATTAGGTAGTACAGACAGAGTGATAAGGGCAAAAAAATAAAAAAATTACCATTATATAAATTTATTAAGGAATTCATTGCCTGGTTACAAGCTAAATGTTTTTATAACGTATCTGAATTAATAAAATGACATAAATTTAATTATGTAATATTCCTAAGCGACGTTTATATTGAATTATTATTATGTTACCTAGTTTTTTTTTATAAATGTCTGACATTGTTAGAAAATATTGTACACCATTTATCAAATGGTAGCATAGCGAACTTACCAAATAATAAAACCTGTAATATACCTATGTTTCACAATAAATGAATTATGAATTATGAATTAAGGGCCGATTTCACCATTTGTATTCAAAACGCGAAGCTTAGTAAAACTACATTTAGTTCGATTGTAATCTTGGTTTTCGTTAATCAGATTTCACCGGCTACAATTTTGATAACGTTCACGAAAACGAAGTTAAGTGACATAAAGCGTTAAAATCACCTTAAAATCGCCTTAAATCGGCCGTTCTGAGCATTGTGATTTAAGCTCAGTTATAGAGCATAACTGCGTTTAGTATATATATGTTGGTGAAATGCAATTTCGAGCTCTAAACTTCGTTAAACGCGTAAACCGAGTTTAGGTCGAACTAATCGCGTTTATTTTCAACGGTGAAATCGGCCCTAAGTCATAATCATAATCAAATCACCTGACTTAAGTAATAATCTAGTAGAGCCAGTAATCTGTGATAATTTTCCCTATGATTCATCATTAAATTTTGGAAACTTATCCGGTTTTTCCAAACAATGGTTTAGCTGGTAAAAGACAGACAGACATAACGAAACTATAAAGGTTTTTTAATAGATTTTAGATTGGAACAAAAAACTAGAATCATCTACAAATATTTCCATGCAAAGTTCACAGATATTAAAGTTTTATATGCGAATTAGGTATTCTTATTTTTTATTATTGTTCTTTTGTAAACTTGGTAGGTAGGTAGGTAGAAGTCTAGGAAGGTCTGTAAGTAATAATAACTTGAAATATGTTGATATTGGGATTTTCCAAAGCAAACTGTGAGAATAGACCGGAATACAAATCATATGGTATGCAGGAAAACATTTCCGATATAATGTACAAGTAGCTACAATGAATAATTAATAAATAAGAACTACATGAATAAGTAGGCACCTGCACATTGGAGAATCTAATGCTCTGACAGTTCTATGGGTGTGGTAGCCACCTACATACTTATGCTTAATGACAAGTATAAATAAAAAATTAAAAACCCCCGACCCCAAAAAAAGATCTTAGCATCTCTATCGTATTCATTGTGACCATACTGAGCCCAAACACTATACCTCTGCAGTAAGTTGGTAAGGAGATGGGTATCCTGCATTTTTCAGGTGATACTGCAGCATCAGGTCAAGGTTACCGAACTCCTGCAATATCATTGAAGTAAAAGAATACCAAATTTTGAAGCGATCAGACCTGTGGAATTTCCTCACATCTCTTCATCAATAGAAAGGAGCTGATGATCTTTAAATGTCTGAAAACAGGTTCTTATGTTTCTTAAGAACACTCTCGATCATGTCATCTTTCAAACAGTAAGGCTCAATGCACACTGAATTGACAGCGACGCGACGCGACGAGACGATCAGTTTTAATAACAATACATTATAAACATTATGAACAATGTAACAAGATATAGAAACGCTTGATAGAATGAACGAGGTGTGACGAAGCCTCGCGCCGGCTCGTACAGTCTCGCGTGGTCGCGAGTTGACGCGCGTTTCAAGCGTTTCTATATCTTGTAACATTGTTAATAAGGTTTATAATGTTTTGTTATTAAAACTCATCGTCTCGTCGCGTCGCTGCCAATTCAGTGTGCATTGAGCCTAAAAACTAAATCAAAATCGATCCATCCGTTTAGAAGCTACGCTATTAAAGACAGCCACACAAAAACATCCTGTTTTCTTGGGGGTTAAAAATTAAATTAGCTTTATTTCGCAGAAACACAGCAAAGCCAAAGTTGTAAAGAGGTTGACAACATAAAACTGAGTAAAATGCTGATGTAAATGTACCTACCTAGTGTGAGTATACCGGGTATGAAAGGTGGGTCCTTTCATACCTGGCTAAATCTCCTACGGGTAGGCCAGTCTGACCGCGCTGGACCGCCGTGAGTCAAATGTGACTCAGCTTACAAGCGTAAATTACGTCGTGAAGTCGCGTACCAGTCAAAGCCTAGTAGGTAACATCAACGATTACGATTAGCCCATTGTATTCCACTGCCAGGCAAAGGCCTCCCCTTGATATCTCCAGTCATCTGGGTTTTGAGCTAATTGGACCTAAGCTCTGTCAAAGGTGTCGAGATCATTCCGCCATCTCTTTTTGGTTCACGGCGCCCGTCTGGTGACTTAACATCACGAATGCAAAATGAAATGAGCCGTTGAGTATTGTTAATAGCTGTAAAATAAATAGTAGCAACTTACCTTAGAACATTAACTACGGGATTTTCGTTTAGTTCATAGCATAGATAACCAGGGTCCCACTGCAAGGTCAAAGGAAATTTCGGTATCGGCTGAGGTGGTTTCGCGGCAGGGAAATATACCAGCTGAGCATTACGTGCTATTACTTGCTTACATATTAGTTTCAAATCGTTTGGGTCACCCTGGAACGAATTTCATTGAATAATAATTATGTTCAGTTTTGACATAAGCTGTTGTCGTTCGTGCGATTTGTCAGCTGTCACCGGTTAGCTAAATGAATAGACAGTTCAATGAGTAAGTTATGAATGAATATTCAAATTTGAATTGATTGTCAACTGTGACCTTGCATCGATCGCATCGATCGCATCCTTCACATCGATTCGTGCATCAACTGTCGCGCGCGAAACATCTCGTTTTTCGTTTTGTTTTAAAAACTAAAAAAACAACCGACTTCGTGAATACAAAAAAATATCATCGATGGGTAATTTTTTTTGAATTTTGTTTATTTTTTAAAAACCGCTCGCCCATTTCGAATTTCCGATTTAAATTTTAAATGTTCCACCTGGGAAGTCTTTGGTCCCTTTGAAACAAAAAAGAATTTTCCAAATCGGTTCAGGCTTCTATGAGTAATCGGTGAACATACATAAAAAAAGATTCCAACAAATTGAGAACATCTTTCTTTTTTAAAGTCGGTTAAATAAGGATCATAGACCACCTCAAATTACATTTGAAGTCTGACTAGACTTGGGAATTGGTGGAAGCCTCAGATTCTATTTCAGACTCAATTTATATACCTACGATTTTTTTAATCGTATCACTAGGCAGATACTACATAAATATTTTGAAAAATATTAAAATATATTTTTTTTTGCTTTGAATTTTTTAGCTTCTACGACATGCTGGTTGCCTCATGATGTTTTATATAAGAGTATATAAACGTCTTTGAATCTGGGATAAAGGTAAATCAACATCTATTTGTGTTTTACCGTCAAAATTATGTCGTCGCTGAAAGGTTTACGAGCCGGTAGGGCAGCTATAAAAGCCGATCTTATTTATGTGATTGTTTAAATACCTAGAGATGAATTCAAAATTGCCACTGAAACTGCCAGATTAATTTTCGACGATCAGGTGTTCTGCTATTATTAATTCAAATTGGTTTGTTTTGTGAAAAGAGGACGGATTTATGTTATTTTTGGGTAGAAGAATGGGCAATCAGCAAAATGAATGTTTTGGTGTATACTTTGTTGGTACAACTAAATAAATAAATAAATGACGCAACAAGCTTGGCCGGTTTTTGGGGGTACCTATAACCTACTAAGTATGAACATATTATGATTGTATTTAAAGCATGTGAGTACAGGTACCTGCCTAAGCACCTACAATATTTCATCCTAGTGTATTGGATTAAGTTAGGTTGGTTAAGCATGTACATGCTACTACACTACCTACACTTGATTACGCGTAGGTACATACATTAACTGGCATTATTATTATTAAGCAGATAGGACATCTGCTTAATAATAAATATAATATTAAAAGGAGGAAAGATTTGAAAGTTTTTTGTTTGTATTGAATAGGCTCCGAAACTACTGGACCGATTTGAAAAATTCTTTTACCGTTGGAAAGCTACACTATCCCCGGGTGACATAGGCTACTTTTTATCCCGGGAAAAATCTACAACGCAGGCGAAGCTGCGCGCGGACGGCTAGTAATAAATATTATTATAATTAAGCAGATAGGACATCTATAATGCCGGATATATTCACACAGCATCATCTGGCCTCAAAGAAAGCAGAGCTTGTGTTATGGGTACCACATGATTGATATATTACCTACTTATATTCTTACCCTCTTTTTTTTTAAATACATTAAAACATATACCCGAGACACATACAAGCAGATAATGCAAATATTTATTAAATAAATAACATAGGTACTGCGTCTCAGACGGATCTTGGCCCACTACGCTGGGTGATTATTTCAAAACTGACACATCAACTAACCTATTCCCATAAAGTTCCCAAGTTCAGTGACCAGCGTTAGGAATGACCTCTTCGTGGAATAGAAAAGTGAACGGTCTCACTTTATTTAGTTTCACTTTAGCGGAAACAACAGACACGTTTCCGACATCCCGAGCTAGAAGTTCCTTTCTACTTCCGTTAGAAGGTACTCGTAAGTACTAAAAGTACTTAAAGTAGCAATAAAACGTGATAGTGAACATTCTCTCCATCCTCATGACTGGCTTGTCAGGTTCGATACCCTCCCAGGACAATCTTTTGAGCCATGAACATAGGTGTTTGTTCTGTGTCTGGGTGTTATAATATGTATTTAAAAATATATAAGCGACTTAAACGCGTATCTATGCTTAGAACCTTTATTTTTATTTTTGTAAGGAATGTATTCTGTGCATCTAAAAAACATCTCATAAATTAAATCCCCTATTTTGAGACAAAAAGTAGCCCATGTTCTTCTCCCGAATGCAATACATCTTTTTACTAAATGTCATCAAGATACATAGATAGACAGCCGTTTAGCCGTGAAAGCGTAACTAACAGACAGACAGACAGACAGAGACATAAATTCTGTTGGCACCAACCTAACTAATTTTAGCTAAAATTAGGTTTAGAAGTGTCAAATGAAACTTGGTATTCTGCTGTTACTAACTTATCCAAATTTAATTTTATATAATTTAATTAATTATTTAGTTTTAGTTTATTTAATTAAATGGTACCCACCGAATAGGTTTTACTAATATATTTAACTATATAAACTAACTAAATAAATTTTAGACAATTCCTAATTTTAGAAATGAACCAACCGAATTGCCACTTTTTCGCATTTATAATATTAGTATGGATTCTATCAGTCACCTTAATTACAAGTTATGCTTAGTTTTGGGCTTGTTTGTGTTGTGTGCATTGTCCACCAATATTTATATGTTCATACCTAAATCAACTTTTTAGGGGTTCCGCAATTTAGAGGGGTTAAATTATCTGGTCTAGATATACTAGACTACTTGCTGAGCAATCGGGAGCTGCGCTAACCTTGTGTTACACGTAGGCTGATAAAATAAACAGCTATGGAGTTGGTTCGAGCTTGACCTAATTTAAACATAAAGGATATGACCTGAATTTCAAGCTGTGCTTTAAGGCAAAATGTATACTATAAAGCAAGATGTAATCTACGATAATTAATGAACCACAAAGTAATTTCATGATACTTCATTTAAACTACTATGAGTATCCTATAACACCTATATCGGAGACAAACAAAAAAAAAAAAAAATTTATATATTAATACGTGAAGCAAAAACTTTGTACCCCTTTTTACGAAAATTGCACGACGGAGTATAAAAGAAGAATGCTAATTTTTTTTTCTTAATTATGCATAAAAAATACATTTATTATGGTCGAATTTCGACCAGTGGGCCATTATATGGACATTGCACACAACACCATCTAGCCCCAAACTAAGCATAGCTTGTATTATGGTGACCTGACGACTGACAGAATGTAAACACCCAGACACAGAACAAACACATATGTTTGTCCTGGGAAGCAATTGAACCCCCTTAACTGACAGGCCAGTCAATGTATGCACCTATTAATCTTAGTACCTGGATGACCGAGCTTTGCTCTGCCTAAAACATGGATAAAACGACGTTTTCTAAAAATTCGATCAAGCTAGATCGATTTATCGCCCCCGAAACCCTCTGCATACAAATTTCATGAAAATCGTTGGAGCCGTTTCCAAGATTCAGATTATATAATTATCCTTTCCTCACTTAATATTATAAATGCGAAAGTTTGTATGTATGTTTGTTACTCTTTCACACAAAAACTACTAAATGGATTTTAATGAAGCTTTACAATAACATAGCTTATACATCAGAATAACTTATAGGCTATAACTAATAAAGATATTGTGTGAATTGTCCAAAATATAACGATAAGTGTCAAGTAAGTAGGAAAAAAATCTGCCATCTGCAAGCTATTGCTCGTTTAAAGGTAATTAATATATAGTTAGATAGATATGTAGATAGATAGATAGATAGAAAAACTTATGTTATCACTAGCAACTATTAGGTACCTATCCTACAATAATTATGATCCAAGCCCTACCTGTTCAGCTTTTATTTTCTTTCGAGGGTTGTTGCTTATCGAAGGTGGTAATAGGTTCACCAACTCATCTGTGTTATCGGGTGGTTCTTCAGATTTTGAACCCATATAAGGATTGGAGAAGTGTGTATAATTATACGGTGACTCACGTTATACAAATCTACAGTCACATCATTACAACTAAATTGAGAAGTGAAAGATTAATCTTCTATAAGATGAAAACATGGGAAAACTATTGTAAAGTGATCACAAAATATGATAAATAATCAAAGTTCAAAACAGGACAATGACAACTATAAAAGTGACACGTCATAATTATGTTCACAAGTGCACGAAAGAGGTTTAATAGAACCGTCAAGCAGAAGTTTCGCTATGAAACTAGCATTGAATCCACAGAAAAGATAATTATTCTGTTCTTTGGTTGAATCTGTAAACCAAATCTATTTTCCACGAAAAAGATCACGGATACATCCGTAATACATATCTATGCTAAGTATAGTTATATAGGAACTAAGATATTAAACAGGTAAAAGACTCAGCACCCACGTCTGCTCTCACAAAAATAGCCACAAAATATTTGTAGCAAAAATATTGCGATCATAAATAACGCCATGAACCACGAAGGCCAAATAACGAAGACGATAAACTAAAGACTTTAGCGATAGTTACGAGTGTCTAAGAGTTTATTCTTTTATAGCTACGTATTATACAATCCAGATTTTTACATGGCGAGGGTACTTCGCTTGGTAGTTTCTTAGACGTTTAGCGCTGTCATCATGGTGACTGGTTGCTGCGTTCAGATGCGAGTATTTCCGTGGATTATTTTGGCCGTTTTGCGTAGTAAACATTGCGCTATTATATTATATATTTTTTAGAGTTATTTACGGTTTTGTTAGTAGTTTTGGTGTATTTATTTATAATAGAGCTACATTGACTCGGGTGTGAATAATTGGAAAAAAAGCTTTGTGTTTCTTTGTGATTCGAGCAAAAATAATCCGTAGCAATTTTATATGCAAAGCTCCATTTTATATAAAACTAGCTGCTGCCCGCGGCCTACATAAAAAATAGCCTATATCCTTCTCCAAGGTACCATCTATCTCTATACCAAATTTCATCAAAATCAGTTCTGCGGTTTAGGCGTGAAAACGTAAATAACAGAAAGACAGAGTTACTTTCGGATTTATAATATTAGTTAGATAAGAAATGCCGAAGGACAAGATACGACTTTGTGACATACTATAAACAATATAAACACTTGACACGGCAAAATTAACATGATTATGACACATGCCATTAAAGATGAAGAAGAAGAAGTATAAGTAATCATAAGTACTGAATATGATTCAAAAATCACCTGTAGTTATATAATAATAATTCTGTCATTTCACACAACATCAAGTAAGCAGTGATTGTGTTATGGTAACCACATGACTGATATATACTTATATACGTTTGGTATTTGCAAATATGTACATATTAAACAAAGAAACACAATCATCATCTTCCTGCCTTTTTCTCAAGAGGGGCCGGCAAATGGTTCTTATCTCTTTTCTTACCATTTTTCACACAGCCTATCCATCTTTTCTTAGGCATAACTCTACCCTTAAATTAATCTGCATTCAAATCCATCACCCTTATTGTGATATGACTTTCTTGCCTACACATGACATGTCCATACAACCTATTACTCGATTCTTCGTTTGTCATTTCATGAAGTAACATAGCTCTGATAATTAATATTTTTTACTCGTTTTATTGCATGCTTTAGTCAGTAATCTTAGCGGAATTTTAATGAATAAATTGTGACCACATGGGACGGGTATGGAGTATGGACAATTGAATTATATGTGTATTGTGGTGCAATGTGATTTGAACGACGAGGAATCCCAAGAAAATTCTAGACGGCCATTCCGCGATGACGTTTAGAATTGACAATTGACCATCGTAGTGGATGGTCAAATTTAGACTTAAATAAGAAATAAATCGTCTATAAACAAATATAAACACTTGACACTGGCAAAATTTACATTATTATGCTGACATAATAATGTCTTTTTGTTAATGGCATATGAATGCCATTAACATAATTACGTTTTAAAAACTAAAAAGAAACCGACTTCATTGAATGAAATTTGAGCCTATATTACATTTTTAGTGGAAAGTAGATGTATTTTGTATATATATAATATGGGTAGGCCAAATAAACGCACCGCTCCAATGAGACAGCGAGGTATCGAAGCACATGAAAACATCATCAATGTATACAATTTTTAGATTTTCGTTGATTTTTCAGCTCGACCGATTTTGATAAAATTTATATGGGACCACCTGTGAAGTGTACCTTTCCAAACAAAAAAAGAATTTTTCAAATCGGTTCAGCCGTTTTCGAGTAATCGGTGAAAATACATAAAAAAAAACATTCCTACGAATTGAGAACCTCCTTCTTTTTGATAAAGTCGGTTAAAAAAAGAAGAAAAGATCCTATTAACAAATAAAGTCGCAGTGGCCAACAAAATAAGAAGAAGAAGAACCTATCACTCTTCAACTTTTCCGTCACTGACGCTATTTTCAGAAAAACACAATCGCACAAATTCCTAATGATTGATTATAATTAAAAGGATTGTCCGTTATCCTCTCTCAGACACTCGTAGAGCGCAATAATTCTCGTTCGTTACACCTTGTTAGACAAAAACCTCAACCGCCAAGTAATTTCCAGCAGTAAGTACTAGCGCCGGAACTGCGGACAGTGCGCGGCCGGAAGCGCGCAAGACTTCCGTTCCCTAGGGAGTCACGCGCCGAAGCAAGTCTTGCACGCCTTTCACGATTACTCAATATCACCGTGCAGTTGCATATACAGTACCTCTAACTGAGTCGTGTCAATTGATGCTGACAGTACTGAGCAAATAGGATACGTAGCTAAAAACGGCTAAACGGCTAAAACGGCTAAAAACGGAACTCACAAATCATTTTTGACTGGCCTGTCAGCACAGTTGGTAGTAGCTCTGCCTTCTGCGCTTTAGGTTAAGGGTTTGATTCGGTCCCAAGATAAATATTTGTGTGATGAACATAGGTGTTTATTCTGTCAAAAGTATCATAAGTATGTATAAAAACGATATAAGTATTTTATCATCTTATCTGATCAGCATAATACTAGCGAAGCTTAGTTTGGGGCTAGATGGTATTGTGCATTGGCCACTAATTCTTTATTTTTATGGTCCCGTACCTCACTTCGTTGTCTGTCTGTCTGTTTGTCTGTTTGTATGTCAAGTCCCTTTTTCTCAGGAACAGAGTTATGAAGCTGAAATAATATACAATAACCAACTCTGCGGACCCTTGTAGTTATAGTACAATCAAACAAAAATACGGCTTAAATACGGTCATTTTTGTTTTGAACTCGACAGTAAAAAGCTTATGAGGTACCTACAAACTATAGGATGCTAACGGAGGTACCTATACCTACTTACCGTTGACCTAGAATCATGGAGTTAGAAACCAAGCTCTCTTAGCACATGTATTGGAAAAATCAGAAAATCGTTGATTACAAATTAATGTTACAATAATGTGCTTTCTTAGATTATGACAGTATAATTGGACTTGTATTAGTAATCTATTATGAAATAACCAAGATGCTATGGGACATGGGATACTATGCGATCCAGATGACTGATAGAATACTTATAATCTTCATACATACATATATATGATATTTATTACACCCAGACCAGACTGCGCTGCGAGGTCAGTCATATTATAAGGCTCAGATTATTATTGTATATTTCACACCTATCCCAATGGATTTGGTATCTACGTAAGTTGTGTTATGGGTGTGTTTGCTAGCCTGTTCCCATCTGACTTCGACTTGAATGCGTTTATAATAGTTTTACTTATATGACTTCACAGGTTTTTTTGCTGTTTTTAACCGACTTCATCAAAAAGGAATCTCAATTCGTCGGAATCTTTTTTTTTTTTAAGTGAAAACTTCTTTTAGCGTGGTACGCATATTTTTAGATGAGGTAAAACCTCTGGATTCGAGACACCGTTACCGAGACGCAGCCGGCTGCCGCGCTCGCCCCATTTGATTATAAACCTTAATTCACATGTTTACTTTTGTATGGAGAAGTTTACTGAGTTAGGTTCTTTGATATTATCTACATTCTGAACAAAAAATATTGCATCATCTGTGTTCGTTCAGTATTTGATTGGCAGTCGCCATAATTACTGATTTTGAAGTGATTTATTACTAAACTCTAACGCGCCAAAATAGGTTTTCACTTCTGTCGGGCGTCCCGAGACGCACACGTTTTTTTTTATGTATGTTCACCGATTATTCGAAAACGCCTGAACCGATTTGGAAAATTCTTTTTTTATTTGAAAGGGTATACTTCACAGGTGGTCCCATTTAAATTTTATCAAAATCGGTCGAGCTGAAAATCAACGAAAATCTAAAAATTGTATACATCGATGATGTTTTCGTGTATTTTGATACCTCGCTGTCTCATTGGAGCGGTGCGTTTATTTGGCCTACCCATATTATATTATACAAAATACATCTACTTTCCACTGAAAATGTAATATAGGCCCAAATTTTATTCAATGAAGTCGATTTTCTTTTTAGTTTTTAAAACGTAATTATAAAGCATGAGAACCCTTGTAGGCTTGTTGGGATTCCAAAGTCCCTATCTTCTACCAATGCTTTTCTCTTGATTGAAGGTAAACAAATGCATTTTTTATGGCCGATTGTGATCGTCAAATTCAACTGATATCAAAGTTATGACGGCTGAAACCACTGTCTAGACTCAACAGTTTACATGTGACCTGCCTACAAAAACGGTACTAGTAACACAAACAAATGTCACTAACAAATCAAAAGCAAAATTCCTTCAATAAATATCACCACATTTCAGTCGTATTATAATCAGTTTGTTAGGAATTAAAAGCGTTCGGCGCTAGACTAAACAATGAGATCAACTGGACTTGTCGGAAGCAAGAGGCAACAGTGATATTCTTACATCACGCCAATTTGAGAAGCCGTTAAAGTTTACCCAAATTGAACTCTCCAACTCTCCAATGAGTCAATAACAATAATAATTATAAATAAATATTGCTGTCCCAAACTAAGCATAGCTTATACTAGATGACTGATAGAATATCTACTTATATATATTTTAACCGACTTTATCAAAAAGGAGGAGGTTCTCAATTCGTCAGAATCCTTTTTTTTTTTTATGTATGTTCACCGATTACTCGAAAACGAAATGAAAGGATATACTTCACAGGTGGTCCCATATAAATTTTATCAAAACCGGTCGAGCTGAAAAATAAACGAAAATCTAAATATTGTATACATCGATGATGTTTTCATACCTCGCTGGAGCGTGGCGTTTATTTGGCCTACCCATATTATAATATACAAAATACATCTACTTTCCACTAAAAATGTATTATAGGCTCAAATTTCATTCAATGAAGTCGGTTTCTTTTTAGTTTTTAAAACGTAATTATTAATACATACTTATGATTACGATATAACACCCAGACACAGAACAAACACCTATGTTCTTCACACAAATGTTTATACTGGGAGAGAATCTCAACCTACAGCCTACAATAATAAATCATGTTTGATCATTCGAAGAGCCTTTACTTTTTTGCGTATATCCGTATACCTTACGAAACAGTGATCTTCATCACTATATTGATCCAAGATAAAAGCTGTTGATGACGACATAGTAAAAGCTGGCAAACTTGCGAGCTCTCTCCCATAAATCCCATAAGCTTGACGACTTAGCATATCGACAGCTCGTGCCCTCAATGCACTCTTGCATCCAATATTGACAGAGCTAACCGATGCCTTATCTTTCGTCTGCATATTCGCTAATCCATTTTAAGGATCAGTTATCCTAATTACAAAGATATGCAAAGAAATCTTCTTTATTGTGGTTCGACATCAAAAAACCCTCTCTGGCTTCTAGGCTACATGGTAACTACACGGTATTCTGTTGGGGTAACGTTACACGACTATCAACGACATTGATTCAAAGAGTAGAACCGATTCAGCATGTATTTAGGGATCGTGTTCTCATTAGAACAAAGGGGTGTTGTAACTGAAACGTGGTCAGGCACAAGCTTGCTATAGACTGATTGTTGATTGGTTGGCTCAAGGAGTATGTAAGTATTACATATACAGGGTTGACATGACTAACTTCTGGTTATTTGGCATCACACAAATAGTATAATGTTAAACGAATTATTTTGGAATAGAACCTTAATTACGTGTTTACTTTATTAGTAGAGTCGAGCTGGTTTGTGGAAGGATGGCATACAGGCACATGAATGTCTTTCGATTTTTTATATTTTTTGAGGATCTGTCTCTTTCTTCTTTTTATCGTTTCACATATTATGAACCAGTGTGGTAAAAGGATTAAAGTGCGCTTCAGACCTGCTTTCGTGCACTTGGCACAGGTCTTTGGTCACAGGACATGTCTTTTTAGATTCTACGACATGCCGGTTTTCCGTCACCGTTTGAGAGTCCATTGGTGCATGACCGGATTCATACCCGAATTCGAATCGAAAGACGTTGCCACTACGACTAGAGCGCCAGTGATCTCAAGTCGACTGTTTATCAACCCTGGGGATTACAGTCGTCATGTGCATGTATGGTTTTTTGTTCTTCGAAAACACGTGACGATTACAAGAAAGGAGTTTTGGAGGCGCACTTTAATCCTTTCACCACACTAATTTAATAGAACTAGTGACATGATACGAAGACCCCCAAAACCGGATTCTTCACGTCATTGTCTTTCGTTTTAGAGCACTGGCAAGTGTAGGATACAAACGAAAGATTCGGCCTACTGGCACTGATGGGAACAACAGGAACCTTAAAAAATAACATGACCCAATGCTTGGTGAGAACAATTACGGGAATAACCTCAAAAGCCAATATCATCGAGTCGCGAATTCCGCGATGGATTAATAACAGGTGTAAGGTAAACCTGGACTTCGTGACTTCTTGGAAGTAACACTACAAACGGGTAAGGGAGGTGAAGTAACGGATGAGTGTCCGTGGGAACGGCCGCCACTTCCGGTGCGATCTCGGCTCGAACACTCTCAGCTATTTCCTCTTTGTAGGGTGACATAGCTTTATTTTTTAATCAAGATTTATGTTATCTATTGGATCATGTGGTAACGACTGAGCCTGATCTTCAGAGCTTTTATAGACATAGAAAGAGTCTGATTCGATGTTGTTACATAACAACTTGGCATATATTTTTGTAATGCCTTTTTAGTTAACCTTATTTTGGTACAGTACCAGTATAAAGTAGATACCCGATAGGTTTTGTAATTTTTTTATTGATTATCTTATTACTATTTCGCGCCAAATTCCGTTATTTTGTTTTTTTAAAACACCTACCATACTTGAAATAGAAATAGTTTTTTTTTTATTTGCAAGAAATATGTTGCTAAAAACATTAAATTAAACTATATGTATAACATTACATTAAATTAAAGTACCTATTCTATTTTAGCATTGAGTTTTAAAGACGAATATAACGATACATTAACTATCGAAATCCATCCATATTGGAAGAAATGAGGTAATAAGAAAGTTTACAAATATACATGGTACAAGATACGAGTGAAAAATATAACCCTTCCTAGTCGGGGAACTACCCCGACTGGCAAAATAAAATGTTTCGTTAGGAGCAGAACCGTATGGTCCTACTATCATTAGCAAACCAACGCAACGGTAAGGCAATTGCTTACACAACCAGTGTACCGAAGTACCTACCTATAACTTTGCTAAAAGACAGAAACCTAATAGATAAGGTACTGTACTTCCCTTAACTGGCCTGTCAGCTCAGTGGGTAGTAGCTCTGCCTTCAGCGCTGTAGGTTGAGGGTTCGATTCCCTCCCAGGATAAACATTTGTGTGATGAACGCAGGTGTTTGTTCTATGTCTGGGTGTTATAAAATAACATAAGTTTGTAATTAAAAATATACAAGTATTCTATCAGTCATCTGGCCACCATAATACAAGCTATGCTTAGTTTGGAACTAGATGGTGTTGTGTGCATTGTCCACCAGTATTTATTTATTATCGCTACATAGTATAAAATTAAACAAAGTCGCTTCCCGCTGTCTGTCTGTCCCTATGTATGCTTAGATCTTTAAAACTACGCAACGGATTTTGATGCGGTTTTTTTAAATAGATAGAATGATTCAAGAGAAAGGTTTATATGTATAATACATGCATAATATAGTAGAGAAACACTGATAATTTTAGAGGTTTCTAATGTGATGTCGTAAATAAACACATTTTTTGCGCTTACATTGCAAACGCTGGCTGAACCTTATGAGATAGATACATCTGTGAACGTTGTATATAAAGACATTCTGTAGTATATTTAGTATCAGCATTGCACCCGTGTGAAGCCGAGGGGGGGTCGCTAGTTATTTATATAACGTTCGGTTTTCAGAGCTTTTGGCTGACCTATTTCTATCATCTCACCCTCTCCGCCGACTGACAGCATTACGCAGGACGTCTTTTTTTGTTGCTGCTAAATACTTACCACTAGAGATACTAAGCACCCGCAGACGAAGATCGTTGACCGTAGTCCGTTCTTGTTGTTATCTGCCGGAAGCGACGACGGAAGCGTGCAATCTCTACCAATTGGACGGCAGTCATGCCGCGCACTCATGCCCCTTGCCTTCGCTCCACTTGCGTATCTATCTACTGCCATCTGGTAGATGGTGGAACAATTTAAACACGAAGAATTTAATTGACCGTGTGTATCAGTTGGTAGAGACTACGGTCCGCAGGGTTATTACGTTGAGTAGCGACTGCAATAGCAACGCGACAGCAATAATTATGAAATAAGTCGCAAGTTGCCAAAATACTCTTATTATGGAAACTAATTGCCTATTACTTATCTGCAGGCGAAAATACGCTCATAGCAGATATATTACGTTTTAAAAACTAAAAATAAAACCGACATTTATTATATAAAAATACGAAATATTGTTTACTTGGATGACATATTTTTTTCCAGCTAGGTATTTTGATTTAAAACAAACTACTGAAACGAGTTTGGTGAAATTCCTATGGGACCAATCGGAATGTATATTCTCATGAAAAAGAGTTATGAGATAACAAACATAAAAAAACAACCAAATTGAACACCTACTCCATTTTTTTAATTCTTTTAAAAAGTGTGTTTGACAGCAGTGATCGCGCAATTTACGCCTATTGCTAGTTGTCGTGAGTTACGTAATATGGGGACCGGTTTAGTCACCAAAGTTGAAGGGCAAATCAGCAGATTCTGCAAATGAAAGCGACGTTATAAATAAAATGGGTTACAATCAGTACAAATGAAAGCATCAAGAAGTAAGTAAATAGAATCGAAACTGAAGAAGACAGCTTTAGTTAATTAAGAACGTATTTAAACCAAACTTGTTTTTTAGGAAAAAAATTACAGCATACGCTTAACTAATCTAGAAACATAATCCCAATGCAACTATTGCAATATTAACTTAGTATGCTTGTACTAGAGTACACTTTGGACATGGCTCTGATCCTCCTTAATATCCTCAAGTATGTATGTAACAACATAGGTATCTGAGGAGATATCTATCTACCAAGCTTGGGGATTAAGTGCAGTCGTAAGTTTGCATTAGTTAAGTCAAGCTAAGTTAAAAGATATTTTATTCAATACAATCACAAGGATCACTTTGAAACGTCTTACATACTAGGTGAATTTTAGTGCCAATTCCTCCTAACGCAAGCCCCAGAAAAACTGGCAAGAAATTCGTCCTGTAGAGCGATTATGGAACTCTAATTACAATCAATTTCTATCAGTTTTCATCGATTTCTGATAGACATTGATTGTAATTAGAGTTCCATAATCGCCCTACTGGTCCTAGCGCTTTTTTGCATGATCCATATTATAACTATTTTAACTACGAAATACTAATACAAGAGAGTTTATACATTTCGAATGTGTCGGTTAATTGTCTGAGGGCAGAGCAACATGAGGCCATGCATTCTTATTATTAATATAGTAATTTATATTAAAATAAAAATTTTTCGCTTATAATTATGTAGTTCTAGGTACTTACTCAATTAATATCAAAACGTTTAAGAAACAGAAACTTATTATGTAACATAACTAGGTACATATGTAGCTACCTAAGTGATTAAAAATGTACTGTTATTGAAACCTAATTGAAACAGGCGCGTACCAAAGGCGGAACTGGTTGTTCTAACCAATTTACCGAAACCCCCGAGTTCCTGCCGAGTTCTCAAGTTGAACAAGAGAAAGGTAAAGTAAATGTATCGTATGAGGTCTTGCTTATATGGTCGCTTTGCCAGTTGCCACTGACATTGACCCCTAGAGTGTAGGCCTCTTTTCGATACACACGCATACTTTAGTTCATAATATCTTCTAAATATTAATTAAATGAGACGACAATCGTTTTGAAGGTCTTTAATTTTACCGCGAACGAACGTTCTTTAAGAAAGGATATAAATATAAATTGAAAAATAATTAAAAATTGGTGGAGAATGCACACAACACCGTCTAGCCCCAAACTGAGCATAGCGTGTAATATGTTAACCAGATGAATATTTTTTTTTTTTAAATTTAAATACATACATGGGTATTATACATAGAAACACCCAGACCCGAAACAAATACTTGCAGATCATACAAACATTTGTCCCGCGGCGGGAATCGAACACTATTGATTCTATATGTATATAGTATATCATTATCATTACATAATATAAAACAAAGTCGCTTCCCGCTGTCTTCTGTCCCGATGTATGCTTAGATCTTTAAAACTATGCAACGGATTTTGATACAGTTTTTTTAATAGATAATTAATTCAAGAGGAAGGTTTATATGTATTAAACATGCTTAATATAGTAGCAAAACACTGATAATTTTAGAGGTTTCTAATGTGATGTCGTAAATAAACTAATTTTTTTGCGCTTACATTGCAAACGCTCTGGCTGAACCCAACAAGATAGATAGATAGATATCAAAATAATGTTCTACAGTATTGTACACCTTAAAAAGGTCACCTTAGTACACCATAAAGGTAAAGGTCTACACAATAATCCGCAATGGTATATGTCTATCTCTTAGTCTATGTTATTCTCTTAGATAACGTTGTAAGTATATAAAGGCATTCTGTAGTGTATTAAGTATCAGCATTGCACCCGTGCGAAGCCGGGGCGGATCGCTAGTATTTTATAAATGCGAAAGTGTCTTTGTCTGTTTGCTACGTTTTCACTGCTAAACGGCTGAACGGATCTTGATGAAATTTGGTAAGAAGATGTATTGCATACCGGGAAAACATAGGGTACATTTTGTCTCAAAAAAAATTAAAAATAATGGTTTTTCAATTATTTTTTTACTTTATTATACTTTTACAAAAACACGGATAAAACGACTTTTTCTCAAAATTCAACCTAACTAGATCGATACATCGCCCCCGAAACCCCATGCATACTAAATTTCATAAAAATCGTTGGAGCTGTTTCCAAGATTCAAGAAGAAAGAAGATATATACAAGAATGGCTCGTTTAGAAGTACCTACTAGTATATATCATACTAATATATATACTAGCGACCCGCCCCGGCTTCGCACGGGTGCAATGCTGATACTAATTACACTACAGAATGGTTATCCCTAAGAGATAGCCATATACCATCGCGGACTTTTTTGTAGACCTTTTGAGGGTGTACAATACTGTAGTACACTATTTTGATCTATCTCACAGGGTTCAGCCAGCGTTTGAAATGAAAGCGCAAAAAAATGTGTTTATTGACGACACCACATAAGAAACCTCTAAAATTTTCAGTTTTTCTCTACTATATTATGCATATTTTATACGTATAAACCTTCCTCTTGAATTACTCTATCTATTAAAAAAAACAGCATCAAAATCCGTTGCATAGTTTTAAAGATCTAAGCATACAACGGGACAGACAGACAGCGGGAGGCGACTTTGTTTTATACTATGTAATGATATACAATATATTAGTCCACCTTGCACGCAACACCATCTAGCCCCAAAATGAGTAGGTATAGCTTGTACATATTATGGAGTTATATGACTCGTGGGATGACTCTGTTTTCACTTACATTAATTTTTATTTTGAGTTGGTATATTTTATCACGGTAGGTAGATTGGTAGTTGAAAGAAAATTATGCAACCGAACCGCATGTACTGATCCATCTTTCCTGCGGCTCCTATCGGCAAGGTCGAGAGCTTACCCAAGTGCACGAAAGGAGCCTATGAACCGCACTTTAATCCTTTCACCACACTGGTTAGAAATAACTAGTGACATGATAAGAAGAAGACGGAGTGATATATTTTTTATTTTTTAATAACTCAAACCATGAAACTTTGGTTAAAAGGAGTACTTACCTACTCAGAGGTCATGATACACGGCGTGATCGGAACGTGGCAATAAATTTTATATATTTATAAATACTTACCTAAGGTATTAAATTTAACAAAGTTTTTCTTTAGAATATAGCAACCAGATTGACGAGAACTAAAAAGTCATTAAATGTTACCTGCTCTATCAATTCCAAAAAGCGAGTTCTGATAACTTCCTCTTCAAGTTAAAATAAGAATAAAATTTGCAAACTGCGAAACTCAAGTTCCGTATGGCCTTCAAAATGGCATAAAACATAAAAACAGAGATTCTTGCGATGGAACTTTAATATACGGCAAGACGACAAAAAATACACCTAGTTTAAACAAGATGGTTATTATAATATACGAAACTATTGTGACATGTCTGTAAAATAAAATCAGAATTAGCTTCGGATAAATAATTTATAGTCTAAGACAAAAGATGAAACAGTAGGTAAGTATGGGCGTCACGTAGTGGCCCCAATTCTGTTAGCACCAACCTAAATAATTTAAGCTAAAATTAGGTTTTGAACTGTCAAATTAACCTTTGGTATTCTGCTGCTACCAACTTATCCTAATTTAATTTTATCTAACATAATTAGGCGTACCTAATTTAATAAGTTGGTACCAACCGAATAGGTTTTACAAATGCTATGACTAACTAAATATATTTTAGACAATTCCAAATTTTAGAAATAAACCAACCGAATTGCCACCTACCATATTACACGAACTAGCTACTTAGACATACCATTATCAGATCAAGCCCGAGATAAACATTGAGAGCTTTGAACTGAAGCAACCGTTATGAAGTCGGTTATTAGATATGTGTGCTAATTGCGACATTTTAACAAACGATGAAACCTTCAAAAACCGTAATCAAATTAACAGTGAAAATATCGTGTACTTTAATATTATCCGCGAATGAAGACGCTGGCAACAGCTTGTTATAAATTATTATGGCGATCGGAAAGTCCAGAGCTATCTCGTTTTCAGAATAACACTTGTGGAACCGGTTGGCGACGCCAAATACAAACGTGTTTCCTTCCTTGTGATGAGCGGACTAAAATAAATTCGTATTGTACTCATACCTAACAAACGATTTCTGTTTCATTTTGATCTGCCAAATGAGAAACATTAAAGAGTTTCTGGCAATCGTATTCATCTATAAAAATATTCACGTTTTCCCTAATTAAATAAATAATAAATACTGGTGGATACACAACACCATCCAGCCCCAAATTAAGCTTGTACTACCTATGGTGAGCAGATGACTGTAGAATACTTACTTATATATTTGTAAATACATACTTATGATACGTTATAACATCTAGACACAGAACAAACACCTATGTTAATCACACAAATGTTTATCTGGGAGGGAATTGAACTCTCAATCAGAAGGTAGAGCTACCACCAACTAAGCTGACAGGCCAGTCAAATAACAAGAACGTCAATTCTACGAAGTCATTAAATATATTGATATGGATTGCGCGCAGATCTGCGTGCTTGTTATCATTCGAATTCCAAATATATAAAAGTCGTTTATTGAGAACTCCAAGCAATAATTCAACAAAAGTCCGTTAAAAAAAATTATTCATACTTGACTCTATTACTTAAATGTGTGTTGTGTATATTGGATAGAAATAAACTAATATAAATCTTCTAAACATTTATTCTATATCGATATACATACATGGATAATTTAATAAGCATTTTTAGACTATTGCAGACTAAATCACCTTGTATAGCTTACATACTTCGCATCGATTCCTGAAAATCTGAAAGTAAACAGGAGACGGAAGTCGTACGTATCGTAGCATGCAAAACCGAACAGATTTATTGATCGGAGTCCGGCAATATGGCGACAGTTTATTTATCTATCTACCCACCTTCCTGGCGCCGAACTTCCGCCGGAAACGGCGTCGTCTCCGCTCTAACCCTTGCCGTGGTTCCGGTTTCCGGCTGCCTTTGAAGTCGGTCTTAGTTTCCTCTGCCCGGGGGCGGCCAAGAGGCTCTTCAGTTCGGCAAACGAGATAATAACTTGGGAGGATTTTGTGTATTTAGGTTAAAACTCAAACCTTAAAACTTTGGTTAAAATTAGTACCTTCATACTCAGAGGTCATGGTACATGGCATGATCTAAACGTGGTAATAACGTGGCTCTACGCTAATATTATGAAATATAAGGGAGGAATCCAGTTTTGATTCGATTCAATTAAGGAACTCCTAACCGTGCCCAAGTTTGGTTACAAAACTCCTCCGTTACTATCATCAAATCCACCAATGCAATTACGACTGGTAGAACCAACATTTTCATATAATATTACTTGGCTTTACCAGTCGGTTACTTATGGAGACGAAATTAAATTAGCCACAGCTTTCGAGCAACACGGGTTTCACAAGATGAAGAGGACGGCTTTTGCAACTTGGCGAGAGCCTCTGCTTCCTGCATTGCATTGTCGATAGCCAAGTGGGTTAGCCAGTCTATTATTACTATATTATAGATTGTTTTAATCAATCCCAAAAGCTTAATTTTAAGTATCTTTGTTCGAACATGTGATTTTGTAGGTGATCTGAATTATTTGATTGAAAGTTTATGTGATGATCACATGTGATTGTAAACTCGATAGGTTGCATCTTGATCGGTCCTTGTTTTCCAAAGTGATGCTTTGGGTTAAGTGCAGTTACTTCATAACACGGATTGGGTCAGCAGCGCCTGCGCAGGTCCACAAGTTATATCACACATGACTGCGTGCATAACGAACGAGGTGCGCGTTCCTCAGACATCCGTACAAAAATACAAAACCTACTAGGACACCAAGGGTAATTTCGGGTATTGATTTGTTTTTTGTTGCAGCATTATTCTTCAGGCCTTAGGTAAACACTCGTTTCGTGGATATCTGATAATCAACAATTATAAACCTCTGTAGTTCTAGTATACCTAGAATTTATGGTATTTCGCTTTCAAGGTCTTGTGCCAGAGTCAGTAGGTAAGAAAGGAACTTCCTAAATTCAGCCTCGTGCCATCGACTTATTATCTACATAATGACTTACTTACATCATACTTAGTAAGTATGCAAACGAATTCTCTGGGAGTTCCACTAGTGAATTATATTTCTCAACAAGGACACTCTTTATGCGACAATGACAAAACAGTCTAATTTTGGTGTGCATAACTCAACCGCAGGTGTTCGACACTTAACCTATATAAAACGTAGTAAGCATCAATATGCAGGCGCGTTGCCAATTACAGCGGAGACCTACTTTCTTACCTTCGAACTTTTACTTCCTGCGGGCCGGACAAGGCGGCCGGGCGGCCGGTCGCACCACGCAACGAATTACGAAAGTGGCGCGAAATGCTCGGCCGACATTCGCGCGCTTGCGCCACCTTCAGGAAGTGCTGGTTGCTGCGGGATTACGTAGTTGGTGCCGCCGCCGCCGAGGGCCCAGACTACATCCTAGCTTGAGAAACACGGACGCGCCAGCCGCAGCGCACGGGAGCTTGTGGTCGCGACCTGAGCGTTGCCTCACCGCGCACATGTAACAGTCTAAGACCTCGTTTACGGAGACGCGGCGCATCGAGGCTCAGCGAAAACCGACGCAGCCTTCGTTGTAATTAACTTAACAATAAACAAGCTCACGATTATAACCGAGCTCGGTTAAACCTCCTCATATCTCTAGTTAATCAGCTTTTTGACGTGGATATCGTCAAAAAGCTTTTTGACGATATCCAAAGGGGGAAGACAGAGGCACGTCCAAACATATTTGACACACACTCATGCACACTAATGCACAGTAGTCAGTATTCCTTACGTAACAGGTTGCAAGCCTTCTAGAAATACTAACTTGATACACACCTTAGATTTGTTTAGACTTTAGGATGTGCCGGTTTCCTGACAATGTTTTCCTCCACTGTTTGAGAGCACTGGCATTGCGCACATACATATTTCGAAAGAAAAAATCATTTACTGGACGACTAGTTTCAAACACACGGCTTTATGATCGGAAGACAAGGGTGCTACCACTCACCACCAGCTCTTCTTCATAAATGGGGGCAAATGGCTCTTAATAACCGAAATTGCTATGCTGCATACTTAATTTCATAGTTTTGTAATGTTGGCTGAATAATCTCTTCTGAGGTAAGGCTGGTCTTTTCCCTACTTTTGAAACAGCGTTGTGTCGTGTGTGATCTATTGGAGTTAATAGAAAACGCTGTCTCCCATGAAAAAAGTCATCTTCCTAGGTCACTTTCAGTCTTCCCCATTCGTAGACGCATATTGTGTCTTATGAGTAAATTCGCGAAAAGACTCTGAGTCACAAATCTTAGCCATGTAATACCTTCTGGATTAGACGATCTGTAAGATAGAAGTTGTACATAAACATAATAAATTAAGATAGAATATAACCGCTGCACAAGATTATGAAAGAGCACACTACCTCTGCAAAACAGGATGTTTCTGTAGGAACTATGCCGCGTTACCTAAGCCCGCAGGTTTGCTAACATGCCCACTCAGTAACTAACAAAGTGTTGCGAAATTACCGCCAACTAGGAATTGCATAATATCGATTTTCTTGTTGGTGTGGAAAAGGGATTTAAGTTTGTCCTTACTGTGTTAAGCTTAGAAATGTAAGCGAGTCACTAAGGCCTAGCTCGCATTAGCAAATGAATCTGCTCGGTTTAAACCGCACTATTCTGAGTATATTCTAAAGTATGTAATTTTCAACGCGGTTTTTTACGCTAGTGCGTGCGTGCGTCTGATTCCATGTTCCATTGATTATCGCAAATTAAATTCGCATTGGGCATTGCATTAGTTATCAATGTAAGGTCTAACTGGAGTAGTTTAACTGGAGTAAGAAGCTACCGACTCTGTACGAAGCCTTACTGCCTCTAACAGAAAAATATAGAATAGAATAGAATAGAATAGAATAGAATAGAATAGAATAGAATAGAATAGAATAGAATAGAATAGAATAGAATAGAATAGAATAGAATAGAATAGAATAGAATAGAATAGAATAGAATAGAATAGAATAGAATAGAATAGAATAGAATAGAATAGAATAGAATAGAATAGAATAGAATAGAATAGAATAGAATAGAATAATAGTTTATTTGACACAAAACACGAAAAAGGTTACAAACATAGAGAAACAAATAGGAGAATGATTAGAGTAGGTAGGCCAAATTACACACTATAAAAGAGTACTTACATATACTTACAAAGATACGATTAGGTACCTACTAATTAACTAAGCCCCCATTAGTTGCACCGCTTTTATCTAGCCCACCGTCTTAAGCCTAAAGCGCACTGTGAATTATTTCGCGGCGGGAATATTCGCATGAAAATTATCGCGTCTAGCGAATTCTTGGTAGCACGCATTAGTTTTCGTCAGCCGCTGTAATTTTCGCCAACCGCGGTTTTTTCCGCTACCCGAGGTTATTTTCGCCAGCAGCATTCATTTCTGCTGTGCCCCTAGGTTTTTTCGTATCAGAAAAAGCTGCTCTGTAAGTGCTGACCTGACAAAGTGGCCGTTTTGTGCCTACAAATTCTGTAAGTACGTCTGCACACATAAAGAGCCGTCTGCACACATAAAGAGCGCAGTGGGTTAAATTAAGATATGGATAGGTACGTTGTAGGTACTTACAAACCTACTTTAGTACCTACTCGTGACAGAAGGAAATGTTTCTCATTCAAGGCCTCGACGAGTGCATAAACACAATAAGAGTTGAACGTTTTTATACATATTTAATACTAAGTATGTATGTGATGTTGATGTGCTATAATGAGGGTTTCAGTCTCAAAGTAAATTAATAAAACCCTACTCAAGAAAGTAGCATGACTTAGTTATGAAGTGCCGTAGATAAATATGCTATGCACCGTTACACAATCCAGGGCGCGTTACAGAATCGGAACCCACAAAAACGGTATTAGGGCGAGAAAATTCACATCGCTTGTGTTCCGTTACAAGAGCGCAATTCGCTTAGTGCATAACCCCATCTTCTAACACGTAATGTGTGCAACGGTGCGCACCCGATCTCGCACGACCGGTCTCGTATGTGGGTCATCTCTTTTTGTTCCACCACGTTATTCCGTAATTAGAAAGAGAGGGTGAGAGAATTGTGAAGTCACATTAACCTAAGAAGCACGCAAAAATTACCGTAAGTACAAATACATACTTAGTACCTCTACTTAGTCGAAACTACAAGAATTGCTTTTAACCTTTGAAGCTTTTTTTGGCAAATCTCAACAACACAGACGAGTCGAAGATAAAAGGGAATTTTACCGAGGAAAGCATTAAATCCAGTAAGTTTTAAGATCAGTGCAGCAACGGGCGAATCTCACGAGGTGTCCAAGATGGCGGTACGCGGAAGTGTGTGCGACTTCCGCGTTGCCCTGCGCTGCGCGTGCGCACAGTTCGTGACGACTTCATACATTATTAACTGCTGATTTGTAGAACGGAATTATGATACGGTGTAAGTCAAGCTCATTTCGAATGGAGCCAGAATAGGGTGATGCATTTTAAATGGCGTCTGATATTAATGCCCAGTCAGTGACATCATTTAATGTGTGATGTGGAATTAATATTTTCCTTGTGGATTCATAAATTAACGCAGCGTATTTTATGTACATAATTGCATTTAGATTTGTTTTGCTGCTGTTCGTGTACGAGTAATATTGGACACACCCATCTACCTAATATTATAAATGCGAAAGCATCTCTGACTGTTTGTTGTTTGCGGTTTAGGTGTGAAAATCACACCTAAACCGCTGAACCGATTTTGATGAATTTTGGTATAAGGGACTTTGAAGGACAAAGGCAAATTTTTATGTAGGTACCACGCGTGCGAAGCCACGGGCAGCAGCTTGTACTAATATAATAAATCTGAATGTGTTTGTTTGTTACATTTTCACGGATAAACGGTTGAACAGATCTTGATGAAATTTGGTACAGAGATAGATTGTATCTTGGTGACGAACATAGGCCACGCTTTATTAACCACGCGTGCGAAGCCGATGGCAACGGCTAGTATGTATATATAGTATGTATGTATATATACCATAAAGTATAATTCATTGATTTACCTCCCCCTATATATTAAATTTTGAATCTCTTTAAGGTTATTACAGGTTCATTTTTAACATACATAATTTTAATATTGAATTAGCATTTTATGGCGTAAATTATTATAAATGTGAAGTAGTACAAAAAGTAAGTGATACGGAAGTTTTTTGAAACCCAGATAAGTCATAAAGTTATCAGTGGATAGAAACAGAAGAAAAAACCTATGAGCGAATAATGAGAGGTCGCGAGTAGCGCGCGGCCCTTTGTTAAGTATGAGTAATTAATGTAGGTAGGTACATCGAGATAAGTAAAGGTGCGATCCTAGATTTCATAATGAATATTATTATTATTATTATGTCGTCGCCGACATTTCACACAGCATCATCTGGCCTGAAAGTAAGCAGGACTCGTGTTATGGGTACCACATGGCTGATATACTATCTACTTATATACTTTTTTTTGTGAATACATACATATTATACATAGACACTCAGACCCGAGAAATACTTGCAGCTCATACAAACATTTGTCCCGCGGCGGGAATCGAACCCGTACACTTTTGAGTCTCAACCGGGCCTTGGCCCACTGCGCCATTGTGGTCGGAGGTCGCCCTTTGTGTCAAAGCTCCATGGCTACTATGGGCAGTGACCACAGCATATTAACTGTCCACATTGTATTAGATTCGTACAACGCACAGTTAATATATTTGTCCTTAGATGCTTAGTTGACGAGTTAGTTGGCGAACTCTATATCCATTTACGAATTATCTGTATGTAGGTGTGAGGCCTACTCACCCTGGTCACCCTGGTCCTACTCTAAAACGTAATAAATTTGTCGATTGGCAAATTTTAAAACGTAATAAAACAGAAACTGCATCATAAAGTATATTATAAAATAAAAGATTATTTCAATCACAAAAAGCTTGGGATGAATCTGCTCCAACTCGACTCAGCATCCGTAGCAAAATTAGCAAGGATCATACAAAAAAGTGAGACGAGACGAGCTTCTTGCCGAATTCTTCATGAACTGGGGTTAGGAGGAACCGGCACCTAGATTCACTAGCATGTAAGAAGACGAATTCTTCTTGAACTGGGGTTAGGAGGAACCGGCACCTAGATTCACTAGCATGCAAGAAGACGAATTCTTCTTGAACTGGGGTTAGGAGGAACCGGCACCTAGATTCACTAGCATGCAAGAAGACGAATTCTTCTTGAACTGGGGTTAGGAGGAACCGGCACCTAGATTCACTAGCAAGCAAGAAGACGAATTCTTCTTGAACTGGGGTTAGGAGGAACCGGCACCTAGATTCACTAGCATGCAAGAAGACGAATTCTTCTTGAACTGGGGTTAGGAGGAACCGGCACCTAGATTCACTAGCATGCAAGAAGACGAATTCTTCTTGAACTGGGGTTAGGAGGAACCGGCACCTAGATTCACTAGCATGCAAGAAGACGAATTCTTCTTAAACTGGGGTTAGGAGGAACCGGCACCTAGATTCACTAGCAAGCAAGAAGACGAATTCTTCTTGAACTGGGGTTAGGAG
This sequence comes from Lampropteryx suffumata, assembly GCA_948098915.1. Taxonomy (NCBI): domain Eukaryota; kingdom Metazoa; phylum Arthropoda; class Insecta; order Lepidoptera; family Geometridae; genus Lampropteryx; species Lampropteryx suffumata. Next base: position 15,883,196 of record OX402551.1, on the reverse strand, counting down.
GATTCGGCACCTAGATTCACTAGCATGCAAGAAGACGATTCAAAGTGGTCCTTGTGATTTTATTGAATAAATAATGTTTTGATTTGATTTGATAAAATCGATGAACGATGTAAAAACCCAACTCTTACCTACATTGTTTCGACGCGTTTTGAACGATGGATCGACCTATATTACTTTTGACAATAGATGTGGTAACCCTCCACAATAGGCGATCCGATTATTTGAATTTGACAACGAAATGACTGTCAATTTGACTGAACTCGTACATTCCAACGACGTTCCCGCTCTGATACCTAAATCGAAATCGGTTTGTAGAGTGGACGCTCTGGTCTCTGAAGTCTTTGGAGGCAATTATCTAGTCGCCATCGCTAGAGGCAGAGTTCTTATACTGTCTTAAATTCTTAGTATATGTCTGGTGAATGTGATACCTAGTCGGGCCTTAAATTAATAATTACATTTAAAAATCTAAAACTACTATCCGCTCAAATTTTTATTCAATTAAGTTCAATGAAAAATTTGAGCCGATATTAAATTCGAGCCCATTAATAATTTCATCCCCTATTTTGTCATCCTTGTTTTTAGTTTTTAAAGCTTTTTAGAATTTTTCGAAATTTGTAACTGGAAAGTTACAGGAAAGCAAAATACGAAATTTCGTTTACTTGGATGATATATTTTGATTTAAAAACCAAACTACTGAACCGATTTTGATGAAATTTCATTACTGGATTTGATTTTTTCAAATCGGTTCATAAATGACTAAAAAAATACTACGGAATTCAAAAACCTCCTCCTTATTTGAAGTCGGTTAAAAATGATGGAAGCGCTCAGTTAAATATACTATGTAGTAACTGAGCGTTCCATGCTTTGTTAGCGGTCACTAACAAAAAATACCAACCGTTTAAACGTTGCGTTGCCACGTTATTGTTATTATTGCAAAGTTGTACCATAGACATACACTAATTTATTTATTACTCATGCACTCACAATAAGTACAAACAGAAAACATATTGTTAACATGTCATGTACCTACCAACTCAATATACTTAATAGTTAGAATTTATTTGTCACACAACACGAAACAAGTTGCAGACATAGCGAAACAAATGAGTAAATGATTTGAGTAGTTAGGCCAATTTACACAATACATGTTAAGAGATTACATTTTTCGCTTGTGGTGCCAAACAGGTCTAGTCTCAGCTTTAATGGGAGACAGTGCTGGTTTTCAGACTGGGCCTCATCATGAGACATTTATTCATAAATACCTATACAAAAATACTAACAGTTAAAAAGTTAAAGTTACATTAAATAAATGAGATACTTATTGGTAGAATACGAATGAAATACAAGCACACAATAATACAATAACAAGTTCACAAAACAAACCCAAACCCATAAGGTGTCTTTATTATTACGTAACTGACGCACTGGTGTATATAAATGGTATTCGTAGGTATGTTACATTGTATTGTGGCGGCAGCTCGACGGGGTCGCGACTCGCCCGGACTTACCGTCCACAATTACTGGCAATTGTGCCAATTGACGACACCGCCACCCTTCCGCTTTCTACCCGAGATGACGCCACCAACATCTGCTGTAGTCTCATAAACGTAATTGATTGCTAGATTGCGTGGAGTGCAAATGTGGCTATAGTTTGATAATGTAGACGGTAAGCTACTGTTTGTAAAAAGTAAATTGATATAATTATTAAGTAAATATGGAAGCATGATTTTCATGGTGATAAGCTGGAGAATGAGTTTTTCAAGATGACTCAGTTCCAGAATACTATCCCTACTTCATTATTATTATTACATAGTATAAAACAAAGTCGCCTCCCGCTGTCTGTCTGTCCCGATGTATACCTACTTAGATCTTTAAAACTATGCAACGGATTTTGATGTAGTTTTTTAATAGATAGAGTAATTCAAGAGGAAGGTTTTTATGTATAAAACATGCATAATATAGTAGCGAAACACTGATGATTTTTGAGGTTTCTAATGTGATGTCGTAATTAAACTCATTTTTTTGCACTTACATTGCAAACGCTGGCTGAACCCTACGAGATAGATCAAAATAATGTACTACAGTATTGTACACCTTAAAAAGGTCTACAAAGTCCGCAATGGTATATGTCAATCTCTTAGTCAATGTTATTCTCTTAGATAACGTTGTATATAAAGACATTCTGTAGTATATTTAGTATCAGCATTGCACCCGTGCAAAGCCGGGGCGAGTCGCTAGTAAATTATAAATGCGAAAGTAACTCTGTCTGTCTGTCTGCTACGTTTGCACGTCTAAACCGCTAAACCGACTTTGAGGAACTTTGGTATAGAGATAGATGGGACCTTGGAGAAGGACATAGGCTACTTTTTATGTAGGTACCACATAAAAAGTAGTAAAAAAAATATATACATAAAAGTCTGCAAAGAAATATTTTGGGTCTACTTTTTTTAAATACACCCAGGTGTCTCTATGTAAAATATGTATGTATTTTAAAAAAGTAGTTTAAGTAGTATATAAGTCATGTGGTACGCATAATACAAGCTCTTCTTATACTTTGGTATTATGACCATCATTATTTATTTATTTTATTTTTATAAAGTAAGCTCAGAATTGTGTTACGCAGGAAATATTGAGTGCTTCCACGTTCGACCCAGGTTTTTCTACCTAATAGGTCGATATAAATACCTATTAGGTAGAAAAGTCGTGGCAAAATTCAACCAAAAGTATGACCCGTTCTACTCAATCCAAAATGTGAATCACCAAATATTTTAAGCAGCATGGAAACTATTATATTTATTTAAATTTATTCTTGGTCCATAATATTATTTATTTAAGCACAATTTTAAAACACGCTATAATAACTTGAGGTTTTTCGTTATTTTATATTAGATTAGGTAGATTTTTCTTTAGTTACACAACTGTAAATCATTTGTTTAATACAATTTATAAGAATCTTAATGAGATTTTAAGAAATATTGAGTATGTACAATCCAATACAAAGTGTTTTGTCTGCTGACCTTGCTGCTTCAGTTTTACATTATCTCATGTATTTAAATAATATGTGGATAAGAACGGAAACAAAATAACTTTTTTTGGGTAGAACGGGAAATACCTACTGGGTAGAAAAAAATGGGTCGATCCCCGTTCGACCCAGCATCCCCAATGTAAAATTTAATCTGACAAAGATTTGTGATAGTGGGATGCCCCTGGTAGAACGACAATCTGTACTGTAAGCGCTTCGGTGCATAAATAGGAAATAACGAAAACTACACAACAAAAATACCTAGGTACTTAAACAATTTTGATAAGTGAACAAGGAAAGTCCAGTACGTAGGCACTGGATTTGAGTAATATGTTTTCTCTTGATTTGTTTACAAGTACCAACAGCGATGACGTCATAGCTATGCGATAAATAGTGTTTCCGGGACGGCTGGATGCGGACGTTTGATAGCGCTTATCAGTGCTTGGCAGTACGAGGTGGATGATCGATTTATCGCAATGTATGCTATAGGGTCCACGCTTATCTACACTCAAGTCGCACTAACATTTACTTTTAAGCCAGTGTTTCATTAGGTACCTAGAGATCAGGCTTCTTTATTTTGCGCAGCAAGAAAGAACCTCTGGAACATTTTGTTTATCATAGATAGACCTACGTTTTACTAACTTATGTTAAGTGACAATGGTGGCAATTCGGTTGGTTCATTTCTAAAATTAGGAATTGTCTAAAATATATTTAGTTAGTCATAGCATTTGTAAAACCTATTCGGTTGGTACCATCTAACTAAATTAGGAACGCTTAATTAAGTTAGATAAAATTAAATTTGGATAAGTTGGTAGCAGCAGAATACCAAAGGTTAATTTGACAGTTCAAAACCTAATTTTAGCTAAAATTAGTTAGGTTGGTGCCAACAGAATTAAGGTGGCCGATAATGGGCCACGCACGTCTAGAAGACACCTATTCCACTCCCGACTTGAAGAGACCCAGATCGTAGTTTTCAGGAAAGACAGACGACGGCAAAGCATTCCAATCTTGGGCTGTATGCATTACAAATGTAGAAGCAAAGCGCTTTGTTCGTTAGGGTGGTAGACTGACAAGGTATGGATGGTACTGATCGGTACGTCTGCTTGTCCTTGTGAAAACGAGATGGTGGAATTAGATCATTCATTTCCTGGGCACATTCTCCGAAATGTACAATACTACCGTGGTTTAGTTTGAAAGAAGGCACGACTATTTCACATGAAATGGTCGTCCGTCCCTATTTGCATATCGACCCACTTGTGCTTGCAATCACCACTTGAGTCAACTAATTTGCTGATGGTGAGCAATTGTTTGCGACTAAAAAGATTAAGAAGTGGCGAAAAGCTATTTTGCTCAAGTATTGCGCAGATATTCGACGGAGAAAACTACTAATTCCTTTTTAACATTAATTTACTGCCATATGCTTATGTTTTTAATAACTTAGACTTATCTTCAAAGACGGATAATTGATTCAGACTTGACTTTGCCGAAATCCATTAAAAATTATTGAATAGACTACCTATCAACTAGCTATCAGATAATGAATTTCACACATTCCTGCGCTCGACGAAGCAGCATGTCTGCAAAGAAGATCGTTACAAGGGTTGCTGTTTGCGGTGTTTGTGTTTCTTCGTTCCAGTGCGGAGCGAGACAATTGTTCCTGAGGATGCCTCTTGAACAGGCGAAGCACGTGACGAATTTATTTTTGTCTAATTCTTTACAATAGATTGGCGGAATAGCACTAGATATTGGTCTACCTATTCAATATCTTCAAAGACGTCTGCACGTAATGAATGTATAATGTTATTCATAATAACAACAGAATAAATAAACATTTAGTTACAAATAATATGTACTTTTTACTGTTGCTAGGTATGATAATAATACCGGGACAGTTGCCGTCGGCAACACACAACAATCAAATCAAGTTTAAATTCCACTTCGAAAACAAAAGGCATATCTCTGATCATTGTTAAGATTTCGATCGATCAAAAAACCGATGCTATCTGAATCTGAGATGCTCATTAAAGCATTATGTTCGCATGAGACACATTATTTGTGTTTTTTGTTGAGTAACGTAGAAATCACATTGTTCCTCTGGGGGCAGAAGAGAGTGACAGTTGCGTGCGCGCAGTCGACGCCCTCGGGTTTCTAAGCGCAACACGCGTGACCAATTGATATTAGTTGCCATCAATTTAAATGTATGTCTATGCAACCGTATAGTATATCGCATAAGCTCATCTCTGAAATGTCAAAGGTATTTTTGGCGCCTAGCTATGGAAATAAAAACCTACGCTCATAATACTTTGGCAATAGAAATCTTTTCTGGCGAGTGTAAATGCTATCACAAAATAACTCTACTATACGACTAGGTTAGGTACTTAATGTGGAGGCAATGACGATCAGTAAAGTTATAACTATCGATAGAACTATCCATAATAGAAGTATCCACGTGTTTCTTTATGACATAAGAATAATATTCATTTTTGAATGATCCAAGTCGGACTATTACTTACGAATATATAAAGTAATAAACATTATGCCGTTCCTGCCGGTAAAATCAATGTACGCGGGTGCGTGTGACGTCACTGGGACAGTCGGAGCACAGCCGGCCCTCTTACTTCACGATTCGATATTGGCTAACTGACGGCAACCGTCCTTGTGACGTCACAGCTACCGCGGCAAACACTCAGTGAACCTCGCTAGTAATATCTTCCTATATTTTTGCACTGTATGTGAAGGACTTCTTAGCTCTATAAATCTGCATTCTCAACTAAAAACGTTACGAATCGTTATTGAACGCTTAGAAAAACATCACTGCTAAATATATCAGAGCTGTATCCACTTCTCAAGTCACAGCAGTGATTACTGTACAATGGGACCGAAGGACCACAAGATTCAAACATCCGCAATTGCGTCACGCGATCCAAGAAAAACTTCTACTGGGAGGAAAATGAATGGTTCAAAGCGGATGTAGAGGTTCACACGGTCGTCTAATTATTCACTGAGCTGGTCAGACCGCTCCTTGCGCTTCCTTCTGAACGGAGTAGGATGCAAACAGGCTTGTATAGACATTGTTAATGGTCGACGACTCCCGGATGACAACTAGATATAGTGAGAGGTTAATATTATTGTATTATAATCAAGTATTTAACTTACTAACATAATATTTAAATCTGTCATTTAAATATTATGTCATCAAACCTATTACCAAAAACATTAGGTCAAGGTTTAAACTTGAGGAAGTTGGTATAATTATAACCGACTAGCTGCTGCCCGCGGAATTCCGAGGAATACCGTAAAATGTAATCCAGATCCATATCTTATGTATGATTAAAAAATATAAGTATTCTATGAGCCATCTAGTCACCATAAAACAAGCTATGCCTAGTTCGGGGCTAGATGGTGTTGTGTGCGTTGTCCACCAATTTTTATTTACTTATTTATATTTATATCAAGTTTCAAACAAATCGGTTTAGCCATTATTGATGATTGAATCACAAACAAACAAGCACCCACACAAACGTATACATTTATAGTATTAAGTAGGACTCTTCGATATTAAAACTATTAATAGTATGCAAGTAAGCATAATGTCAACACACAGATGAAGGTACACGCGATGAAGGTAGGTTAGGTAGATACCTACATATATAATTGAAAATAGAGGTTTATTTACAGAAATGTTCAGAATAATAATTGGTTTAAACAATTTATAAACTAACCTAGGTAAGTATGAAATTAAATAGTGCATTTCAGAAGACCTAAGGTAAGAGTAGTTGTAGCGGTATATTTTTTGGCTTTTTGTCAAACTAACAATTTAATTGAACTTGGCAATGGATAAGCACGACTTTTTGTTACGAAAAGAAAAATAAAACGTGGAGTTGTCTGTAGAAAGTCGAGACCTTGGCATTAACCTTGCGCTGGCGCCGTGGAAAACGATTGACGATACGGAAGCAAATAAGCATTGTTTTAGCGAAGATTACGTAGATGTCTGAGAGGAGGGGCAGAGGAAACGGATGCAGAGGCAGCAAACTACATACTTATTTCTGATGATACGAGTATAAAGGAGATACCGATTCCAGACGAAGTACCTATACTTAGTGTTATTATAGACACCCACCTGATACTTATGAGACTATTTATCAATATATACTTCTACGTGTAATGCCACCTAGGAAGAGGCTGACGTGTTATTTCAGATCTGCTTACAAAACTGTTTGTTGCTGTCTGCGAATTAGCGTTCTTACTTCTTCTTTTTCTATAATGGCAGGTGTCAAAATAATTTCAATTTTGACAGAGTCAAATGTTTATATTGTTTATAGTATGTCACAAAGTCGTATCTTGTCGTTCGTCATTTGTTATTTTATATAAAATCGTGCCTTTCATGTAAAATAACTACAGATTATTTGATTATTTTTGGTCGAATCACAAAGTAACACAAAGCTTTTATTCCAATTATTCACACCCGAGTCAAAAACTCTAGCTCTATTTAAATAAAAACACCAAAATTACTAATAAAACCAGCAATAACTCGAGAAAAATAAATAAATAAGAGCGCAATGTTTCCTTCGCAAGACGACCAAAAAATTATCAGTCTTACTTGGATCTGGATCATTTGAGCTATATATAAATCGTTCTAAACGGTCCTTAGATAACTCAACTGTTTCACGTGTATATTATATAATTATTGTACGAGTATAATATTCTGTACATTTCTGTAATTATTTCTATAAATAAAACATATCTACTTATCAATCAAGATTCGAATTGCTTATCCGTGAAAACGTTATAAACAAAAAGAAACACTTGAATTCATAATATTTGAATAAATATAAAGTTTGTGTGGATCCCGACAGCGACGATCTATCGCTTTCTCATAGTTAGGTAATTTGGCACTGCCACAGTGGCAGTCTATGGTAGTACCTGACACCGTGCATAGCAATTCCCTGGATCGGTGCCGTGGTCAGGCGACTGGTGTTGTGTTACAGCGACCGCAGCAGAACAAAAACAAGTAGAGAGCATGTCCTCAATCGTGCGTGTCCTGCCTGGGGCGTACTGCTCGGCTGTAGGGCTGGTTCCCATTTTGGTAAGTTTAAACTACAGTATACAGTATAATAGCTACTGTCTTCGGCTTTACGGACGTTGTACCTATAACAAATGTTTGCATGATCTGCAAGTAAGGTCTGCAAGATGTTTTTTATGTATAATATGTATGTATTAACAAAACACAAAGTAGGTATATAAGTAGTATATCAGTCATGTGGTACCTATAACACAAGCTCTGCTTACTTTGGAGCTAGATGACAGTGTGTGAAATTCCCGGCATTAGTTTAATATTATTATTAAAAGTTAGATCTTTAACTGCTACACTATCTTTATCTTTATCTTTTTTATTATATTTATCGTTTACTATCTGGATCGGTTGAGCTATCTATTGATCGTTTTAAACGGTCCATAGATAGCTCAACTGTTTTATATGTATTTTATTTTGTTGTATATTTATGAACAATTCTGAAAATAAATAATTATTTCCTTTCAAAAATTAAAACTACTTAATCCTACATCTATGTCCGAAACAAATTTCATCAAGATACGCAATCATCAAGATACGATCAAGTAATACGCAATAAAAACCCTTTAACTACAAAAAAAAATCGGGTTGCACTTCGGGAGTGCCGACAGAAGTGAAAACTTATTTTGGCGCGTTAGAGTTTAGTAACAAATCACATCAAAATCAGTAATTATGACGATTGCCACTCAAATACTGAACGAACACAGATGATGCAATATTTTTTGTTCAGAATGTAGCTAATATATCAAAGAACCTTACTCAGTAAACTTCTCCATACAAAAGTAGACTGTAAACATGTGAATTAAGGTTTATAATCAAATGGGGCGAGCGCGGCAGCCGGCTGCGTCTCGCCCCAGACGGTAACGGTGTCGCGAATCCAGAGGTTTTACCTCATCTAAAAATATGCGTACCGCGCTATAAGAAGTTTTCACTTCAAAAAATGCATTCTGATCGCAAAAGTTTAAAAAAATACTATTTAGACGTGCTATGAAAAGTAACAACAGACATACGGAGACCATTTCGAATTTATTACCTATATTTAGTTTGGAATTATAGATAAATAAATAAATTATCCCGGACATTTCACACAGCATCATCTGGCTTCAAAGTAAGCAAAGCTTGTGTTATGGATACCACATGACTGATATACTACTTATATACTTTTTTATTGTAAATACATACATGTTATACATAGAAACACCCAGACCCGAAACAAACACTTGCAGATCTTACAAACATTTGCCCCGCGGCGGGAATCGAACCGAAAGATACATGCACGATATAGTATGGCGTAGGACAACGCAGGACCACTCGTTGCGATAGGTATCATTAAATTAAATATTTATTTTGATATAAGTAGATACAGTTTGGCGGAATACCGCTGTCTGCTGAATAACAATGTTATTTCAGCTGCTTAGAGTACGAGATACACAACAGGTGAAAAATTGCAAAGAAAACGGCCTTGTCTTTAGGAAGTTATCTACATCCTGTAATTAACATTAACCAGCAGTAAATACTGATATAATATTATGCCTAAAGTTAGTGTCTAATGTGGCTAAAGCTTTAACCTTCGTCAAAATACAGTCCATTGACTCCGACTGACGGACAAATCTACCGTCGTCATCCATTCCTACTGAAGCAACTCATTCTGAAACTGAAACCCAAATACAAATATTAATGATATGATCTGAGTCTACCAATGAAGAGAATAGATGGTCCTAATAGATATTCATTAAGTTTACATTTTGACAAACACGGGCTTCAAACTCACCCTGATGAAGATTCTCTAGATGAATCGAAACAATGTCGGTGCCTCCATCGACAAAATAATACGTGAGTAAAGCCCGTGTTTGTCAAAATGTATAGAACAACTCAAGAAAGTTTTGAAAGTGATTCATTACGTTTATTTAAAGCTTTTTTTGTGTTTCACTTTGAAACATTACAAATGCGAGCGAAAGTAACAGGGACAAACATACCCTGATGAAGATTATCTAGCTAGATTAATCGAAACAGTGTCGACAAAACAAACCCGTGGTTGGTGCAAGAGCGGATTCGAATCTATGATCTTAGGATCGGAAGGCCCCACTATCATAATACCAAACCATAATCCTGTGTATAAATTTATACTTTACTAGCTGGTGCCCGCGTCTTCGTCTGCGCAGAATTTGTGCTTCGTGTAATTCTAACTAAATTGTAATTTTGACAGCGCACGCCGGAATAGGTCGCAGATGGCAGATTTTTTCCTACTTACTTGACACGTATCGACTATCAATATATTTTGGACAATTCACTCAATATCTTTATAAATTATAGCCTATGTGTTATTCTGATGTATAAGCTATATTATTGTAAAGTTTCATAAAAATCCATTCAGTAGTTTTTGCGTGAAAGAGTAACAAACATCCATACAAACTTTCGCGTTTATAATATTAGTAAGATATGAAGTAAGATTTCCTTTCTAATACCAAATCTAGATATTTGAGAGGACAACCCTAACTAGGCTGCAGTGGCAACAGAGAGGGGTAGGAAGCCGCAGGACATCCGACACGTACAGGAAGCAAAACCAGTTCCAGAGCCTTTGTCCCTCAACCTCCCGCGCGTCGATGCCCCGCCCGTCCAACCACATTCCTACAGAGCCTCCGTTGCGTTTGCGCACCCTTTCTTTAAAGTTTATCGTTATTTTTTATTCTGCTGCCTTTTATGTGGTTTGTATTTTGTTTTAAAGGAATATGCAAGAGGCCAGTCCTGATGACGGAGTTCCTAGTCAAAGTCAAAGTCATAGGATATTTTATTCAATACAATCACAAGGATCACTTTGAAACGTCTTACATTCTAGGTTACTACTTAACTACCTTAACTAGGAAATACTAATACAAGAGAGTATAAACATTTCAAATGTGTCGGTTAACTGTCTGAGGGCAGGTCGCCCGAAAGGCATGTTATGGTCTAGCAGCATATCTAGCACGAGCTTAACAAAAAAACATAGCCACTGGTCTTGATCAGGTAGTTAAGTAAGTAGTTAAATACTCACTTGGGTATGATACAGCATACAATTCTTCTTCTCTTCTAAATCTTTGCCATCAGAGGGCAGCGTTCCCAAGACACTGGCGGCAATACCACGTTCAATGGCAATGAGCCAGCTCTTGGGTCATGCAATGTTTCTACTAGACTAGACGCCGTGAAATAATTTTGAAAACGCGGTGGGCTCCTGTTGTCCACAGGCCCACGGTCTAGACTCCAAAAGGCTCAAATATGTAGGCTTTATCAAGACTCTAACTCTCTAACGCTGCCTTTTGGCATTGATCTGGATCAGTTGAGCTACCTATGGATCGTTTTAAACGGTCCTGAGATAGGTCAATTGTTTCACATGTATTATATTATTATAAATTTGAACCTGTAAATTTCTGTGAATAATTCTTCTTATTCGAATTATGTCACTAGTTATTTCGAATCAATGTGCGCCTCAGAAGCTCCTTTCACTAATACCTACGATTTATAAATGTATGTTATTTAATAATGTATAATAAGAAAACATGCTTAAATTTTGGATTGTGACGCATGAACCTCATGCTAAGATCAGAATTCAAAATCTGAGTGAAATAAATGGAGAACCAGACGTTGATAATTGACAAACTAATATACTTACACACTTTAGTTAGCACATACACATATACACATAGGTAGGTCAGTTAGCACACATTTTTACAGACTTTCTGTCTGTAGTCAAGAGGATATCATTACCTTAGTATAATAAACAAATATTACATGATAAAATAAAGAACAAATAAATTCGTTTGCACAGTAAAATAATATGACACGAATTGACGAAATACTTATATTACTTCCTTGCTAAATACAGGTTTGACATCATATTATGATCATGCCCGGCAAAATATCTCAGCGAAGCGGAAAAACGTCGCCGACTAAAATAACTACTGAATATTTCCGACTAGCATCTCGCACGATTATGAAAATGGCATCTAAAGACGGTCGGCGCGCACGCAACTTCCGGTATACTGATAAACATGGCGGCAGCGAGCCAACATGGCGATGTTTCCGGCGCTGATTCACTAATACCTACATTATGAGTGCTCACTGCATTTTCGGATCGTGAATCACACATGCTGTTAGATGTCCAGACTTTGTTGTTCTGAAGATTGTCTAGCCACACACATATTGAAGGTCGAAATTGGTTAAATATATAAAGCATTTAATTGCTAAGGTCTCTTTAATAAAGTTACCATTATATATAAAAAAAACACCAAAGCTAGTTTTACTCATCTGCCAGCCAACATTATTAAACACAAAATTACTTAGAATCAATTGAACTCAACGACCAACTGGATGTAGATTGTAGAGCAAGTCATGTCTGCCTACCCGTTTTTATGCAAATTTCAGAGCTAAGAATACCAAAACGACACCTTTACTGTTGAGGAATGCTAAGCGGTAAGCTGGTATGGTACCTAAACTATAGCATTACTAGCCAATTGTCAATTATATACAAGCCAAGCATGCCAATTACATGTAGAGCCAGCATGTAAAACAACGCATCTCCATCGCCAACGATACCGATTAACTTCGGAATATTTGAATCGCAACCTATTCTTAGGCCAGTTTTTTGTGCATTTTGCTTCACGTTCCTAAGAGCCATGGTTGTTTACCATAAAGAGTCATTAATAGATCGGATAACATATTAGGAAAATGAATCTTAAGATAGGTCACTATGTCAGGTCGACCAGACCCTGAAAGACGGGATGTAGGTGAAACTAACCCAAAACATTCGTTAAGCTAAATTGAAACGTCCGGTTAACGTGTTGGTAAACAGAGACTTTAATCTGCCGGTACTCAGTATTAGAGTTTTAACAAGGTAAAAATCTTGATACAGCTAAGCTATTCGACCTGCATGGCACGGCATAGCGGTAAACTCTACGTAATCCTGGTTACTGGAATTCGTATAGTCCAATGTCTATACGAACAGCAAGCAACATGAGCCCGAAGCATTCAAACAGAGACACGGCGTGGTTTATGTGAAGTAACAATTTTTCCACAAAAAGCATGTTCAAGGCCCATGTTAGTGTCTGTAGGTAATATTTTTTGTGCAAAAATTAATCTACTCCAGGTATCTTAATCTTTATATCGATAAATAAATACACCTAATACAATAACCATACTAGGATACCCCCTGCCGAAGTTTTACAGGACATTATACGTTATTCTGAAGATTACCTCAACCTAATTTATTATATTTTTAACCGACTTTATCAAAAAGGAGGAAGTTCTCAATTCGTCGGAATCTTTTTTTTTTAATGTATGTTCACCGATTACTCGAAAACGGCTGAACCGATTTGGAAAATTCTTTTTTTGTTTGAAAGGGTATGATTCACAGGTGGTCCCATATAAATTTTATCTAAATCGGTCGAGCTGAAAATCATCGAAAATCTAAAAATTGTATACATCGATGATGTTTTCATGCACTTCGATACCTCGCTGTTCATTGGAGCGGTGCGTTTATTTGGCCTACCCATATTTTATATATACAAAATACATCTACTTTCCACTAAAAATGTATTATAGGCTCAAATTCATTCAATGGAGTCGGTTTCTTTTTAGTTTTTAAAACGTAATTATATGTAATTTATTGCGATGTTTGGTTATGTAATAGGTATCTGTGTACTAACTATACCTACCTAACTACGATTAAGTGTTTACTAGTTTTAAAATATTTTGTTTACCCTGTACCTACAATTAAGCCTTAACTTACTAATATTTTTGTGTTCTCATGTAGGTAACTGAATTTATTCTTATGAGAAAATAAATAATCTTAAACCTGAACTTTACAGAGAGCAGTGTGAACTAGTGTTAATCGCCCCAAAGTATGTACTTACCCTACTAGTGGTAGAAATTGTGCCAAATAAGCCTTTCTCCGGCACAAACAGCGATCTAGTAAAAAATGTAAATGACTAGAATTGGGTGAGTCGATAGATAATTTTACGTAACCAGAGCCAGCAAGGTTGTCGCACCTCGGCCGTGGCAGTGAACTTACTTTCTTCTGCGCACCGCGCGCCAACCAACCGTGAACTGAGTTTTGTTAAATAATACATATTACCAAACCAGATACGTCTCACTCGTCGGTCCGCTCGTAATACGTTGCAATTAAATAATTTTTAGCTGTGTAACTTTATATCAGTTAGCTAAGTAGGCAATCGAGACGTGAAATTGGGCAAGTTGTAGTGTGAGATGCAAACTAGGTGCGTGTGGAAATACTCTATTACATACGTACAGTTACATAATCGTATAATTATATGTAATATTACAGTAATTATTTGATAGACAAAATAACATACTTATATGCAAGTAATTGAGCTTAGCTTAGAACCTAAACAGTATAACTAAAATATGATTGGAGCAAAATCTTATGGAACTCTAATCCATACTTACGACATACTAATATTATAAATTCTAAAGTTTCTAGGTATCTCTTTTTGTTAGTAACTTTATCACGTCTAAACGGTTGAACACTTGTTGAACATCGGTGACTCATGATGAAATTTGGTAAGAAGATAGATTGTATCTTGCGGAAAGACATGTAGGATATATGTCACTATTTATGTAGGTACCAAATTGCGATACAGCGGGCAGATATAACGACATAATTTGTGTATAATAATGTTTAAATTAGCAGATGCAAAACAGTTCGTAGTTTTGAAGTGATAACTTCTTATGGGAGGCTAAACCGCTTCGTTACGTAACGCGTCACGGCGCCAGTCTGTCTGGCTTCCCTTTCTCTCACGCATACGGCAGCGGTAGGCAGGCTCCTCCACTCTCACTTTAACCCATAGCGCTAGTTAGATTAGTTTAAGTTATCACTTCCCGAGACGAACACGTTTTTTTTTTAACCGACTTTATCAAAAAGGAGGAGGTTCTCAATTCGTCGGAATCTTTTTTTTTGTGTATGTTCACCGTTTACTCGAAAACGCTTCAACCGATTTCGAAAATTCATTTTTTGTTTGAAAGGGTATATAATTTACAGGTCCCATTTAAATTTTATCAAAATCGGTCGAGCTGAAAAATCTACGAAAATCTAAAAATTGTATAAATCGATGATATTTTCGTGTACTTCGATACCTCGCTGTCTCATTGGAGCGCTGCGTTTATTTGGCCTACCCATATTATATATATACAGAATACATCTACTTTCCACTAAAAATGTATTATAGGCTCAAATTACGTTCAATGAAGTCGGTTTCTTTTTAGTTTTTAAAACGTTATTATTTTTCATTACAACCTGGCACTTGGAAACACTCTCATCAAACCCGAGATTACAGATTAACAGATTTCAAACAACTTATTAAATATTGCTTTGGTGTGTTTAAACGAATTAATACATCCTTATTGTTTCACGGATGACTGCTAAAGTATGAAATCGAGTTGTCCAACTACCCGCAACGCGACACGGCAAGCGAAGTTGACTTAGATTAATAATAGTCGTGCCACTGGCTTATATCTAAGAGACATGCAGAGCTATCCTGTCTCTCACATTGCAATATGAACAGTATGCTTAAATTATGAAATGAACATTTGCTAATAGTAATCAACCAATGGAAGCAGCAGTATTTGATGTCACCAATATTCTACGCGCCAATAGTTTATTGCACATGACAGTGTCGCGAGCGCGAGCTACGCTGAATTTGAAACACATGACATTTTTGGATGAACATATATATAATGAACTAGGTGCTGCCGCGCTTTGCGCGCGTGGTACCTACATAAAAAGTAGCCTATGTCCTTCTCCCCATCATCTCTATACCAAAATTATCAAAATCCGATCAGTGGTTTAGGCGTGAAAACGTGACAGACAGACAGACAGAGTTACTTTCGCATTTATTAACCAACTTTATCAAAAAGGAGGAGGTTCTCAATTCGTCGGAATCTTTTTTTTTTATGTATGTTCACCGATTACTCGAAAACGCCTGAACCCGTTTGAAATTTTTTTTTTGTTTGAAAGGGTATACTTCCCTTAGGTTTAAATTTTATCGAAATCGGTCGAGCTAAAATACCAACTAATATCTAAAAATTTTATACATCGATGATATTTTCGTTTACTCCGATACCTCGCTGTCTCATTTAATAATATAATAATAATAATCTTTTTAGTTTTTAAAACGTAATTATAATATTAATAGGGATAAGTAAAAATGCATAAGTACTCGTATGTGCTATCACTTACGGTGTAAATTAGACGCCTCGGCAACGTTCGTTTTTCCGAATTAGAGTTATACAACCAATGACCGACAGTCTTGCTCGTGACGGCTCGCTGATATGATGACTGACGCGAACACGAACGTATCCGAGGCGTCTAATTAAAACCGTAGTACTGCACTGCATTGTACTTTTGTCTGATGAACTTTCCCCGAATCGCAACTGGGTCTTAGTTGACATGAAGTCATCTAAGAACCAGTTGCAGTTCGGTGAAAGTTTTAATTCGTGTAAATATTGGTGGATAATGCACATACCACCATCTAGCCCTAAAGTAAGCATAGCTTGTATTATGGTGACCAAATGACTGATAGAGTGCTTATATATTTTTAAATAGTAAATATTTTTTTAAAGTCATATAACAAATACAGTGCGAATATAACATAAAGTAGTCTATATACCGTGGCAAAAAAAGGCTTCAACTCAGCATATGATAAAGAAGAGTGAGGGCTGCTGTATCGGTATTCATTGGCGTCATCGTGAGCGCAGCAGCTACTGCCACTCGCCATGAGTGTACCACATACATTGTGCTATAATTGACAAGTATACATACTTATGATACTGAATGACTGGCCTGTCAGCTTAGTCGGCAGTTGCTTTGCCTTCTGCGCTGTAGGTTCGACTCCCTCCCAGGACACACATTTGTGTGACGAACATAGGTTGGGGCTAGATGGTGTTGTGTGCATTGTCCACCACCACCACCACCATATTAATATTTATTTAATTATTAACCGACTTTATCAAAAAGGAGGAGGTTCTCAATTCGTCTTTTTTTTAGCGTTTTTTAGCGTAAGCGTGATCGACTTAAATGTCTTCGAGCTTTCTTGTATATTTTACCTCTTCGATTAGCTTCCAGCCTGCTTCATAAGTGTCACTCGGAGTCTATAGCGGTCCACCTTGCACTCCACTTGCGTTTGTAATTACGCTTCTTTGATGCGAGTCCGTTTGAGGCTGAGCTAATGAAAGGCTTTACGGTAAATCCAATTGACATAATTTTTTGTTTGGTTCGCATTTTGTTTGATCTTTGCAATAAGAGCGGAAAAAAACATGCTATCTGATAACTGATAAGACCATCTTTTTACAAGTAATGTAATGAAAGCCTTTGGAATCTTCGGCTTATAATTAAGTATTTTAGTAATTTAGTACATTATCTATTACAAATAGTTGACTACAATAAAATCCTTACTAATTAAACTGAGTAAACGTTTTTCAAGATCTTAAATCGCTAAAGGTTTGTTAAAGAAAAGGATTGTTTTACCAACATCCTAGAGCTCAAACGAATCTCTGTCATCAGCGGCGGCGCCAGAGTCTAAGAACGCAAGAACGGCGCCGGCGCATGTTCGCACTCGCAGGCTGCGTCCGCGTTCCCACTTCCGCGTAGCTCATCCCGCTGCACGACCTAGCCCGGCCTAGGTCTGCCCGTTATCGGCGAGCCCGTTACGTGACGCGCGTGACCCGGATCTTGGTGGAAAAACTTTATATTACCTATATCCAACCTTTGAGGAATTGTTCATTTAGTAAGGTCTATCTATTGAAGGCTTTTATGTTAAGGTTTTTCTAAGACAACTGAGCCAGAAAACAAGTTGTTAACGTAACCTTTGACACTTGAAGTACAAGGAGGTATCAAGCATGTTGCCGGCTCTAGATATACTTCATTTTAATAAAAATAATATAATATTGGTGGACAATGCACACAACACCACCTAGTACCAAACAAAGCATAGCTTGTATACCGGTGACTAGATTACTGGTGGTATATTTATATATATTTAAATACATACCTACTTATGATACTTTATAACACCCAGACACAGAACAAACACCTATGTTCTTCACACAAATGTTTATCCTGGGAGGGAATCGAACCCTCAAGGCAGAGCTACTACCAACAGAGCTGACAAGCCAGTCAGTTTTTTGCCCTGTAATTTCACTTGCTCTAGTAGGTACCCTTCAAACCTTAACACGGTAATGCTTGCACAATACTGTTTAGAGGGACAATTATCTGTGGGACTGTGTGACCAAGATAATAATAATAATAATCCCGGACATTTCACACAGCATCATCTGGCCCCAAAGTAAGCAGAGCTTGTGTTATGGGTGCCACATGACTGATATACTACTTATAATCTTTTTTAATGAAACACCCAGACCAGAGACAAATACTTGCAGATCATACAAACATTTGTCCCGCGGCGGGAATCGAACCCGCAACCTTTTGTGTTTCAGCCAGACCAAAGTCCACTGTGCCACAGAGGGCGACAAAAAATATGGACTCTTGCAGTCCTACCACCAGTAAAAAATATACCCACTTATTATTTATGTCTGTCGTTGATTTGAATAGGTCGACTAGGTAACTATTATAAAGCTATTAAGAAATCCATAACGGTTGTCTGGTAGAATGTAACCACGATAAGACCGCTGATTGCAGGACACTATTAATTTATGTACATGCACTAAGACTTAAATTTCTTATTAAGTTTTGTAGTGTTATTAATAAACAAAGCCTCGCCTGTTTGAACACAATAAACGATTAGTTTTAAAATTTCGGATTTTCATACGGCTTTCACAAATGGACGGAGATATTCACGAGGTAGGTTTAGGTGTAGGTATAATTCCCCGTGCGAAGCCGGGCAGGTTACTAGTTAATAATAAGCATAAATCACAGTAAATAGGTTGCATATATACCTATATAATATTATATTAATAAGTCAGTCAAGAAGCTACATCTAGCAAGGAAGTAACTAACAAATACTTAAAGTGTTGAATACCTGTATTTTTTCTGGTGTTATCTGTGTATCTTGATTGAGGCGAGGTGTTGCCAGGGTTTAAATTTACCCTATTTACTTGCAGAAAAACCTTAAGCGAATCCTTAATGCAGTAGTTATTGACATTATTATTATGATTCTCGTTTATATACATACGTAATACATACGTATACGTATGTATACGTAATAGAAATAAAACAATCTGAAGTCAACATCTGAGTTCACTCAATATGATGTTTCTGTTCTGATAAGATATAGGATAATAATGATACCTAATAATAATAATGCCAGACATTTCATACAACATCGTCTGACCCCAAGGTAAGCAGAGCTTGTGTTATGGGTACCACATGACTGATATACTACTTATATACTTTTATTCGGAAACCATCGTAACTAGTTGATCAGTTATGCTATTTATCGTTTTAAACGGTCCTTAGATAGCTAAACTACTTCACATGTATTTTATATTATTGTATATTATTATGTATGTTTCTGTAAATACATTTCTGTGTAAATAGGGAGGTATATCACCATTAACTCATTCATCACCATTAACACTTTAATTTTAAATATATAATTTTAAAACTTACATTAAAAGCAGGTAAGTAAAGATACCCAATTTGGCAACACTTGTGCCTCGCCATAGCCGTGGCCCAGCCACCGGTGCTCATAACTGGTCGACAAAAAGTATGCATAAATTTGAATTTAATATCACGAACAGGAAATACCGAGACGGGAATTGAAGAAATAATTGAAAAAAAAAATGTGATTCCAATAAGGAAAATATTGAAAAACTAGATTGAGAACTCTACATTAGGAGGCTGTTATCAAAACGTGAGCAGTGCCTAATGATTGACCTGATTACCGGCTTTATGACCTAAAAATTTATCTATACAAAGGCTTAATATTACCTACAGTCGTGGGACAATTTCCTTCATCTTAAAAAGCTGAAAGATTAGCAGGAAACAGTTTGAGCAGGTACTATATTAATACGTTGCTTATCTAAACCAATATGACGACCTCTGTAGCGTAGTGGGCTTAAGTCCGGCTGAGACGCAGAAGGTTGCGGGTTCTTTTCCTGCCGCGGGACAAATGTTTGTATGATCTGCAAGTATTTGGCTCGGGTCTGGGTGTTTCTATATATAATATGTATGTATTTATAAAAAAAAAGTATATAAGTAGTAAGTATATCAGTCATGTGGTACCCATAACACAAGCTCTGCTTACTTTGGGGCCAGATGATGCTGTGTGAAATGTCCGGATTATTTATTTATTTATATAATATTATAATTTCGAAAGTGACTTTGTTTATTTGTTTGTAACCTTTTCAAGGCTAAACGGCTGAAGGGACTTTGATGAAATTTGGCAAGGAGATAGATTGTATCATGGAGAAAGACAAAGGCTACTTTTAATTAGGTTAAGTAATACGCATGCGAAGCCGCGGGCAAAAGATTAAGTAGATTGAAGAGATTGAATTTATGTTTATCCGTAAAATCTTACGTAGGCTAGATTATTTTCATTTTATAGAGTTAATAAATTAACGTATTATTTAATGTACCTTGGTACTTTTATACTGCGATATTATCAGAAAAACTCGTCGCCTCTGACGTCAAACAAGAAGCATCGCAAAAAACCATACCCAACGACTTGTATATCTTATCAAAAACTCGGAAACAAACGTGTTAGTAGAGGTACTAAGATAATTTACTCGCTAGCTAGCTCTATCACTAAAATTGACAAACAATTAAGTTATTTTTATTGTATTCGCATAACATTGTATTATACCTAATAAAATCCATTTCGATACTTAGAAACCGAACAACACAGACCAAATACGAATCGCTCTTCATGAATTGACAACCGTAGCAAGAAGCAGAACTCTTGACGCCATTGAAGGAATTGTTAAGCAAAAAGCCAGTCTATAAACGTAAAATGTGACAATTGCCGCGAGTTCATCAATCTTCGCCATTTATTTGGGAGAGCTGCTTCAACAATGACTTCGGTCATCCAGAGAAATTATTAATTGCCTTCAGCCATCACAAAGAAACGGAAATATAAAACTTCAGCGACGGTACCCCGCGGTGTGAGGCGCTTTACCTGACTCTTGCCCTACCTTTGTGTCCTGATTCTAAAGAAGGTATTTGCTTGAGGGTCTGTGGGAAATTGCGCAACGGTCGATGACGGTTAGGCGTTGGAAATCTTTGATCTAACATAATCGGAGGCTGTATCATGTACTCATCAGCTGATGATATTCAGTAAGCGTAAAACGAAAGCCTTTTTAGAGGCAACCCTTTGAACCCTTTATACTTGATAATCCCTAAAAAAGTGCGTATGGAGTCTTGAACATCAACTATTGAGCAGTATAAAGAAAACGCCGCATGATGTATTTCAAAATAGAAAGATTATGTCCCAAGACTGCATGAAAAACAGTAATTATAAAATAAAATCACTACAGAGTGGCATATTTCGATCTTTGTCGTGAACAAAAGTGTTTAGATCGTATCGACGATCCATTTGGTTCATGCAAGTGTTGTATTCACACCTCTTTAGTCCGTATCCTCTATAGTATCCATCGAATGTCCAAGATAGTCGGTTCGGCGAACGACCCTGTACACTGGCCGCTCTATATCTTACAGATGAGTGTCAAACAAATCCGAGACCGCTTCCTAGAAGGGACGTAGCGGCGCCTTAAAGACCCTAACATTTTTTGTACCCTTTAAGATAATAAATGATGCAGTAAAAAAAAAGAATCCGACCTGTTCAGTAAGATAACGATCAGAATGATTTTTATGGAAATACTCTCCGGAATTATAATGATCAGGAACCTTTTGGGATGTGGTGGAGCGAGCAGACAAAGCGTCGGCGAAAGACGAAAGATCGGTATAAAAGTGTAACGTACTTCGTATCAGAGATCCGATCAAGCTAAGCTAGTTAAGTACCTACATAAGTACATAATTATGAGAGAGAATTCAATAAAAGTTGAAACGTTCTTAAAACCAAACCAAGAAGTTGTAACGTATATTTAGACTATGATGGTTTATTTTAGAAGAAAATCCAAAGGTAGGAGAACTACTAACTTTACCTATATCACATAGGGCAGATCTAAATTAGAAAGAAATATAAACCGGCCAGAACCCACCTTACAAACACGCAGTAGCCATTTCTTGCTAATTCTGTTTTTCTCGCAAACAATGTTTTTATTCTCCAGATTCCTATGTATACGAAACGCCGGCGTTTATACGAGCAAGCACTCAAAGAAGCTCAATCCCTTTTGTACTTCGAACCACAGAAAGGAATAAACTAAAAAGCACTCGAGTCTTTTATTTCCTTGCCCGATTCTTCCCAAGCTTTGTGGAAATTAAGTGTTCAATATCCCATTATAGATTACTTTGCGAAGTTTCTAAGAAGATCGAAATTGATATAATGGAGTTTCATTTATTTTGTACTCGTATTCTTGTATAAATAGGAATAATATAATTCTAAACTTGAAATTTAATATTGTTTTTGTCAAATCGGAGGATTCTATATTTCAAACTACATGTGCATATTATTGACAAATTGAACTTATGTAAATGAGAAGTTATCATTTTGACCCGAACCGAACACGTCAACTAATGGTAAAGTAAAAGGTTATTATGCACTAAGCACATACATAAACACGTTAAAATCGCCAGTGATATATAATGTGTTATCAATGAACAACAATGAGCGGTGACCACCTCGGTACGCGATAGATTCGCAAGAGAACGACTGTTTACCACTTCGTTTCCTATTCAATCTATTGTTCGGAAGTGAAGAACTGCTCTGTACTTGGAAGTATAATGTTCTCTATTGTGCGAAAGTTAATATTATAGCTGATATAATAGAATTTCGTATCTTTTGTGTACCGCAAACGTTACCTGCCGTTGGAAAGGAATTGCTTATTCCACAGAGTATTATGTAGAGGTATATGAGCAAACATCAATCCACTGATCAGGAACATCATAGTATTGGAACGCGGATAAAAAGAGGGTAGGGCCAAGCGGTGTAATTGATCTGGCACCGTTTATGTTCTGATAAGCATTCTTCGATACCAGAACTATGCCTCGTTCCAGAATTTACGTCTTGTAAGTACAACACCTACCCCAGTAAAGGGTTCTATGACATTACAAATTATATTTTATATATAGAAATATAAGTGAATAAAATGATCAAGACACGTATCGTAGCAATAATAAGTACCTACGTATTCCACTATAATAGCATTCTAGTATTCATCTTTTTCGTTAATGGCATGTGTGATAATAATGTCAATATTCCCAGTGTCATGTGTTTATATTGTTTTCTTTCAACTACGTAGTAATTTTATCATTAATCACCACAAAACCGAACACAAAGGACGTATTTTTTGCTTAGAACCAAAACAGTGCAGTAATGTTATATGAAATCTCATTATTGCACTGTTTTTTACTTTTTATTTAGATAGGTTTATTGAGTAGGTATATTTTATCACAGTAGGTACTTAGATTGGTAGTTGAAATAAAAGTAAATTACGCAGCTTGCTAAAGAGAGTAATTAATGCACTCGTGTTTACTCAGTGCACTCGCTTGCGCTCGGGCACCAACATAACACTCGTGCATTAATGACTCACTTTGAGCTCGGTGCAACAATCTACTATTTCTTTCAACTATGTAGTAATGTTATCATTAATCACTACAAAACCGATCACAAAGGACGTATTTTTTGCTTAGAACCAAAACAGTGCAGTAATGTTATATGAAATCTCATTATTGCATTGTTTTTCATTATTGCACTGTTTTTTACTTTTTATTTAGATATAAATTTACCACAGAGGTTTAATATCTCCCATTACGTTTAATATAAAATGTTTGCATTAGATAAAAAAGATACTGGCTGATAATAAAAATCGGCTGAATAAAACCGACTTAATGAAAAAAAAGCAAATGGCGCGCATTTTGTACCATTGTAAACTTTTGATTCTTCATATTTTTAGTTTGAGTAGGTATATTTTATCACAATAGGTAGATTGGTAGTTGAAAGAAAAGTAAATTACGCACCTTGCTAAAGAAAGTTATTAATGCACTCGTGTTAATTCAGTGCCCTCGCTTGCGCTCGGGCACCAACATAACACTCGTGCATTAATAACTCACTTTGCGCTCGGTGCAACAATCTACTATTATAGTATGATGTCACAAAGTCGTATCTTGTCGTTGGTCATTTGTAATTTTATATTATGGTCTTTCATATAAAATAACTATACGGGTTATTTTTCTCGAATCACATTTGTGTTTCACAAAGCTTATGTTCCAATTATTCACATCCGATTCGGTAACTCTATTTAAATAAAAACACCAAAAATACAAATAAAACCGGAAATAACTCGAGAAATATAAATAATATAAAAGCGCAATGTTTTCTTTGCAAAAATAATAAACATCCTCCAGAAATTAATCCATCCAGGAATGAAAGTTTTGGGTTTCTTTGTGATTCGAGCAAAAATAATCCGTATAATTATTTTATAAACGTATAATTATATACATAATTATTATTTTACGACCTCTGTGGCGCAGTGGGCTTAGGTCCGGCTGAGACGCAAAAGGTTGCGGGTTCGATTCCCGCAGCGGGACAAGTGTTTGTATGATCTGCAAGTATTTGTCTCGGGTCTGGGTGTTTCCATGTATAATATGTATTTAAAAAAAAATGTATTTAAGTAGTATATCAGTCATGTGGTACCCATAACACTAGCTCTGCTTACTTTGGGGCCAGATGATGCTGTGTGAAATGTCCGGTATTATTATATTATTATTATTATTATAAAGAATTTTATAAAATAGCAATTGACGAACGACAACATACGACTTTGTGACGTCTTACTATAAACAATATAAACACTTGACATTAGCAAAATTGACATCATATATGACACATAAGCATGCCATAAACGAAGAAAAAAAAGAAAGTAAAAATTTGCATCTCTAATTTTTGTTTCCTAAGAGAGTAAGAGTACGTACGTACTACGTACAACATACTTATGCTCAAAATCACCGTATCGTACCAAATTGCAAACAATAGCTCGTGCGACATACCATCGATCATGAATAAAACTGCTTATAGACCACGAAAATTCAAATCTCTTAATATACTTCATATATCATTTATTATGTTATTCGTTGCACTGTTAACAAACAAACTTTTTTGTTTTTTTTTTATCTTTATAGTCCCAAACTAAGCATATGTAGCTTGTATGTAGCCCAGAAGACTGATTATACTACTTACTTATATATTTTTATTCCTATGTTCATCACACAAATGTGTATCCTGGAATCAAAGCCTCAACCTACTGTCTAGAAGGTAGAGCTACTACCGACTTAGCTGAGAGTAAGAACTTACAATTAACGTTTGGAATTTACGTAAACCAGTATGCACGATGTTCGTTACTAGTGTGAATTCCCTGGTCAGTATCTAGTATATGGTCATCTTTAAGTGGTAGATGGTAGCTCGTCGCGCAGTTGACCTTGAATGACGCTAGAACGTTTTCCTACTTCACTTCCTGCTCGATGCCATCTTGGAATGGCTTGAATCGAATGGCGCTTCATATACCTACAGAGTGCTTTGTGAAAACGTGACTGTGACAATTTGAAAGGCATATCAGTCTGGTGCTTATTAGCAAGTTAATCTGGTGCCTGCAGACGTTTTCAAACTTGCAAATTTCTGTATGCATGTACCCGACCTACACCAATTCATATCTGGAAGAACAATCTTGGCAAACAAATATTTTTCATTTCAAGAAACAAGAAAATGTAATCCGAGTAATGGCCACACATATCAATATGAAACAAAGTGCTACATTCCATTCGCTTCTCGCTTAGTCGTCTAACCCGAATGCACCTTCTTTGTGTCAACGCAGCCTCGTTCCATTATGCTGGTGAATAAACTTCCTGAGGCAACAGTAGAGGTTGCAGTGCTGGGCTACACTAACATAAGACAATGCGCGACACCGCATCATAGACAATGTTTCGTGCAATACTGTGCGCCCTAGCAATCTTCCTAATGAGTGATTCCTTTCACACTTAGGACAAAGCCTGGGGTTCACGGGTGACATGAATTCACAACGTCCGTCTTTGTTGGTTTACAGAAATGAGTAACGTTGTCTCTAGACGAGGATACAGTCTAACTCAACCTTAATAACTTAGTCTGCTAGTATGCAGTATTATTTTGATTCAATAGGTATTCAATATTACTTATTATATAGTTATTAAATCAGAATGTAACACGAGAACTTTCACTGTAACATTGCTTCGGTCTCAATAGTTTTAAGTAACTCAATCAAGACTAGTCTGAACACTGGTGGCCTAGTGGTAATGGCCCGCCTTCCGATGCTGAGTTCGTTGGTTAGAATTCTGTCGAGCACCAATGACGATTTCTGTTCTAAAAATGACGTAAAAAAACCGGCATGGCTTCGAACCTAGTTCGATGTGTCAAGTGCAAGAAAGCAGCCTCTGAAACGCACTTTAGTCCTTTCACCACACTGGGTCAAACTGACTAGTAACACGATAAGAAGAAGAAAACAAGTAAGGAAGAAACCATTAAAAGATCAGATTTTTAAAACATCAACTTGGAATTCAAATCAAAGGCCTTACATACAACTGTAAAGAGATTTCACAAGAACACACCTGCAGCAGGTAGGTACCTTACGGGTGAATGAATGTGGGTTGAACTTGGCCCTCTTCATAAATTACCGGGCATTTATAAGGTGACTATAGAAAACAGGTAAGTACAAGATCATAGGGTAAGTAAGTGTTTGTTATTTCGGATCGGCAAAACCAAGAGAACCTCGTTCCTCGTAGAAACCATACAAATCTAAGGTACTTACTTAGAAACAATCCTTCCGTAATATACAATCGTACTATTGCATCAATTTCAACAAGAATCCCTACAAATGCATCGTCCTTCAACATCCCTCTTTGAGAACACGCGTAACTTGTAATTGCATTATCGATTGCGTGGCTGCGAGTGGCGCGACACTGAATCCGGATGCTAGAACTAAATTACATAACACACATTGGACGCAGTGATACGACATAGAATAAACATTCCTACGAACTAATAAGGAAGGCACAAAATGCTATCTACAAATACTGCAATGGTAAGCATGCATTTTATAAACAGAGAGCGGGAATCTACTTCTAAGCAGAGAGTAGAGATGTGCGAAATAAACAAAAATAATTGTCTGAGTCAAGTCATTTTTGCACGGTAGCTTAGGGGTGGAAAGTGGAATGTTATTGACAATGTGCTATTGGCTAATATCACATAGCCTAGCATGAACGCGAGAGTTAAAGTCTATATCGATGGACTAATTAGTTAAATTTATTTTAATCCAGAGAATCAAACCATTTGCGTTCCTTCGTAAGTAAGGTAAGTTAGGTCGGTTTGGTATTCAGTGGCGGATATACACATTTCTTAGGTACTTATAGGCTGTTATGTTTTTGCCGCCCTTATCTACACAATCAGCTCCTAGATTATTTTAACATTCGATAGATTTAAGGTGGCAAATTATGGGAACAATATTTTTTATGCCGGTTGGAGGCGTACTGAGTGTTTTACCGTAGATTATAGAAGTATGCGGTACCGTTGAATGTACAAAGGGAAGAGAGAAAAGTCGTCAATGTCTTGTAGAATTCTTTCAAGACATAAAAAAAGCGCCTGTAAGACGGCTTAAAGAAACGGTTCCCGAATTTGCCACCCGTAGGCTTAATCCTGCCTGCTGGTAAATCCGTCACTATCTGTACCTCTTCATTGTTTTTAAGGGTTATTTTCCAAAATTATAACCTGTTATTTACTAAAGAATAACATGACATTACATGTCAACTTATACCAGAAGCTTGTCATATGGTGCATCTAACGTCGGTATGGTAAAGTTCAATTATTTCTAAGCTGTAATTATACCCACACGTGCACTTTTATGCGACAATGCGCCATATTTATGAGCTCAGAACATTGATCAGCAACCCTTCGCTTGAACAGAATCAATTAATGACGATGTATCTAATCCTGCGACGCCAACAGCGACAGATGCGAGCGACAGGGGGCTTAGCGGTGCAAATTCATAGCTCCCTCTCGGAGTGCCAATGTGTGGCACATACGAACCCTCCATTGCACAAGCTCCACGCATCTGTCCACTTGCGTCACTAGAGAAGGGAATAAACAGCCCGGCTATCAAAATCGAGAAACAAACCAACATTCTCCGAAACGTCAGTGGGATGCTGATTCAATGCCAGCGTCAGCCACAACAAAATGTTACTTCCTTTTAGAATGGTGCAAGAATAGCCAGCGAGTAATTTTAGCGGCTCAATCAGTCTTAAACTTCCTGAAAGGGTATAGTTTGCAAATACAGCGGAACTGGTATTGTTTCTTACCGAGAAGCGCGAGGTTGGGACACTGCAACGGAATTTACACTTCCTGTTTCGAATGAGGATTATAAACACGTTCATTGTTTAGATTTCGGTAGAAGTCGCGTATCTTTTAATTTTCTTTTAATAACACGCAGTATGATCGGATACAGTTTTTTTATGAAGATCGATTATTTCTATCGCAAAAACAAACTATGCATGTAAATATAAAGTAAACATATAAAATGTAAACATTATTTGATGTGGATATAGAGCAAAACTTAACCTACATTTAAAAATGACTAGTTCAAGTTCTGTTTACTTTCTAGTTTCCTTTTCTATGAGACTGCAGCAAACAAAAATATCCGTAGGTAATATTAAAGTCCTCTTTTACCAACATAACAATGTATATCGATAAATTATATCCCTTGTCCTACCCTAGTGTAATCGGACTCTGCACTCTATCCCTCGCAGAGATAAAGTCGCCCTCGCATTCAAACAAGTGGCTCACTCACACACACAGACGAATAATCAGGAAGTACAATGAAAATTAAAGAGACATGTTACACACACTCACGATTATTATAATTTTCGTATCGTATAGGCATCATCCCGCAAGTAGTTGAGTATAAATAATATTGCGTACGCACACAAAGGAGGAATTTAAATAAAGCGTCTCGCGCTGTACCAGGAAGTAGCAGCTCAGTTACTCACACATGGGAAGAGTAGAGTTATATCGACTGTTAGCTAGGTAGGTAGTTACTACGATATGTGGCGCAGGCGCACACTTGTTCGTCAACTATGCGTGGGACCGCGCGCACATGGCCTGATTGGGACATACCAAGTGAGCCCCCAGACGATACACTTTTTACGACGCGTAGTTTTGTTATGACACGAGAATTCTTTATGGCAAACGAGGCTCCGAATAACTAATATCTTTAATATTTTAATTTACAACAATCTGTTTCTCGTGTTTAGCCAGTAGAGCAAATATTGTCATAGGATGAGGAAGGAATCATAAAGATAGACGAGGTAATTTGAGTGGATGACATAATAATGAGCATGACTAAATAAAGGAAAACCACTTATCTATAATGATTTATGTGATTCAATTAATTACGAATATTACTTTTAATTATATCCATAACTACAATTTTACCTAACAACGATTAAGGAAGTACTGAGTACCTACCTACCAATATCAATACAATTTTAAAGCCTTAGTTTTAATTTCATCTAAAAATGCGGCAAATTTTGTATGGTAATAATAATAAAATGGGCTACAGAAATGTGCCCTTAACCGTCCCAAGCCCAACTCCCAACTGGATTTTTTTATAACATCAGTTTAAAAGCGCGAAGGGCCGCTCGCGCATTGTCATGTGACACTTGTGCTTGTGCCCTTACAAACTTGCCCAGGGGTAACTCGTTAAAATCGTGAATTAATTGTCCATTCAGAATAACTCCTACATATCGATTATTGTATCCACAAACGAGAAGCTGTTTCGTCGGAGCTGTTACAAATCGAATTTACATTATAAAGTGGTCGTTGGCCGCAAAAACGGAAACGCCAAAGCTTTGTGTCAACTTTTTTAATGCTATTATCATTTTGATTCGTAAATTGCTACTCGCCAACCTCCCAAGATTGGTAGTAAGTAACAAAGTCACAAACGGACAGGAAGGCAGAGCCACTTAATATGGAAGAAAATTTATGTAAATTATGGCGTTTAAGATTTTATTTCAGTCGCGTGACGACAAGTCGCCATCGGCATGCTGAGGTCGACGGAAGTGGACGATTTCTAACCACCCATTACCTTCGAGAAGGAAACGTAGCCAGTTGAAACGTGCATTCAAAACAATCTAAAAGATCAAAGGGTAAAATGTCACATACAAATTTATAAAATTAATCGGGTATTGGCAATGCTTGTTAAACACCTCAAGGAGTCAAGGATCTCAGTATTTGGCTGTAATAATCTGGAGATCTGAGAGAGTATATTACGAAGCCATGCCTGGTGATTTCCAGCTTCGGGTCAATGTACTAATCAAATATTGTTAACCTATTTATAGTTTAAAAGCTAGGCCTTGGTTATATAATATGATAGTGCATAATAAAGTACATTAAATCATCATGATCATTTCCCTGCCTTTATCCAACGTTACGTGGGATCAGCACAACTGATTATTTTCATCTACTCATTTCTTCCGGACTCACTCGTTTCTTACTTGTCATATTTTAAACAGTCCATCTATCTTTTCCTAGGCCTCTATTCCTATGTCCATATTCAAATCCATCACCTTCTTCAAACGACTTTCTTTCCTCCGCATGGCCGAAACTTCGCTACCTATTACTAGTCATCGTTTCCGTCACCGGCGGTACTTTCCTCTGCTAAACTAATTACTTATCTTATCCTACAAAAACTAGATATAATGATAAGTACTAAAAAAAGTTGCGCACAAGTTATGATAATTAGACGCTCATAAATGGTTGCTATTTCCCAATAAAATGACGGTCAACAGAACTGAGGTTTGAGACGGTAAGTGGCGCAATTTTTCGGTGTGACATCGTTGCCTAGTTTTGAGTGGCACTCGGTTATGTAACCTAAGAACAACAGTCGAATCGAGGTCGGAAGTGCGTTAAGATTTAAGAAGTTGCAATATTTCTCAACTCAATAGCTCATGCACACATGTGTTACTTTTCAAATTGGATTACATGATTTTGACTCAGAACGGAATATTTACCATGATGTGTGAGTTTTTCTTCTTTTCGATATTTCGGTAGCGTGCGCCATGATCACGAGATCAACTAAAAAAAAGTAAAAAGAGGTATTAAGAAAGCATGTAAAAATACGTTTTAAAAACGGACTTCATTTATTTATACATAATATAATGAGACACTCATAATTTTTAAGAATAGGGTTAGATATACAAAATTTCGCTTACTTAGATGACATATTCATAAACGATGGAGTTAAAAGGCTGTATAACCTTTGAACTCTGTTTATTAACCGAACATTTAAAACTATTGAACATTTAAAAAAATACAATCGGATTGAGAACCTCCTCTTTTTTTTTGAAATCGGTTAAAACCGATTTTATTTACTATTTTAATCTTGACTCATTGTATCTTATCTACCAACTTAAGAACATTTAACAAGAGCAATGACATCTACAGTCAGACAGACACTTTCGATACAATTATGCAAGTAGGTACCTATATAGTTTTCAAAACTTTCGTGAGTTGTACTATACATTTTGATAAACACGGGTTTACTCACGTATTATTGTGTCGATGGAGGCATAGACACTGTTACGATTCATCTAAATAATCTTTATCAGGGTGAGTTTGATCCGCGGTCCGCTCGTTGCCGCTCGAGTTCACGGTTCGCAGTCAATTGACAAAATAATACGTAAGTAAAGCCGTATTTATCAAAATGTATACCTATATAGTTTTAAATTCCTTTAATTTATGTTTTGTATGATGTCCTCAATAAAATTATTATTGTTATTCTTAACGAAGACTTATTTGTATTATAATGCCTGTAACAGGTAAATATAGTGCATTAAGTATAGGGATCTTTCCTTTGAGTCCTGTCGGCAAAGTCGAGAGGTTAGTGTGGGCACCTGGGAAGGTCTGCGCTATCAAACAAAATTCCTAGCAGAGAAGCATCAGTGGATAGGAAACTTCACCCAGCTCAGCTTGCTGGAGTGGATCCATGAACGAAAGTTTTCAATTACAAATAACTGCTCTGTAACTTGACTGACATTACCTAAATCATCTTCAACAGATGAACTAAGGCCAATGATAATGAAGTATAGGGAACAATAAGGTTTATTACCTTATTCGATCTTTCAATACGATCCAGGTTTAGAGTGTACACAGAAAATACCAGTACTATAATATAAGTTAGTTAGAACGCAAGTAGAACTGCCATTTACATACATTGCAATTTTAAATGGGTGCAATCCGGTCCCTGCTTCCGCCGGCGCCACAGCGGCAACTAAATTCCGATTTCAATGCATTTCCTTTTATATCCTCTACAAAGCTACACTTAGTATTAAAAAAAGATTGCATTGTATCTAATCTATCATAGATAGAACATCGTCACTTTATATTCACGTGGATTAGGAACTGTATTATTTAAAACGAATCAAGACTGTCGTACTAGGCAAATACGGGATATACCCAACAACAATCTACATTTTCCATAATTACGTTTTTAAAACTAAAAAGTAAAACCGACTTCATTAAATACAAAAAATACAGCCGAATTGAAAACCTCCTCCTTTTTTCGAAGTATGTTAAATATAATTACGTTTAAAACTAAAAAGAAACCGACTTCATTGAATGAAATTTGAGTCTATAGTACATTTTTAGTGGAAATTAGATGTATTTTGTATATATATAATATGGGTAGGCCAAATAAACGCACCGACCCAATGAGACAGCGAGGTATGAAAGTAGGTACCATGAAAACATCATCGATGTATACAATTTTTAGATATTGGTTTTTTTTCAGCTCGTCTGATTTTGATAAAATTTATATGGGACCACCTGTGAAGTATACCCTTTCAAACAAAAAAAGAATTTTTCAAATCGGTTCAGCCGTTTTCGAGTAATCGGTGAACATACATAAAAAAAAAAAAAAAGATTCCGACGAATTGAGAACATCCTCCTTTTTGATAAAGTCGGTTAAAAATATTTTAACCTATTTTAGTTTTTATTCTTTTGGAGATGAAGAAAGTTGAAATTAATAAAGTAATAATTATAACAATGTAATTTCAAATGAAATAATAAAAGTAACAAAACTATAATGTTTCAGTTGCCTACCATATTCTACCATATTAGGAATATGGTAGGGACATACAAAGGACAAATTACTGACCAAATCATTTGTTCAAGCAAGGAAATAAATTATCATCGGAATTATTTTGTCAGGAACATTAATCTCGTGTTGCACATCTAGCTACTAGATAGGCAGCTATGAGCGATGGAGATTGTAGTACCTATATAGTAATATCTTCAAATGTTTACTGAAATGAGTCACCTACATACAATACTTGATTACTTAAAATAGGTACTGCGATAACGGATTACTTGATTAGTAATTGTATAAATGGAGATTATTTATGAAACTATTGTTACAAAATAAGGAAAAGTGATTTTTGTAAATATCTCCGGAACGAAGATTAGTTTAATGATAAATATATGATTTTTATTGCGTGTTTGTAGAGAAAATATGTATCTAGGTTTACCTTTATTCAATTCCAATGTACTTAGGGTATATTTTATAATCACACACTAAAGAATGAGAATAAAGAATGGGTTCTTTATTTTAGGCTTATAAGAAACATCGCTAACTTGGATGACATAATTTTTCCAGCTATTTATTTTAATTACATTTAATAACCAAACTACTGAATCGATTTTGATGAAATTTCTAACGAACAATCGGAAAGTATATACTTTCACATGAAACAATGTTTTTTTCAAATCGGTTTAAAAATGACGGAGTAATAAGGTAACAAAGAAAAAAACAAATTGAGAAACTCATTAAATTTAATTCAATGTAGTCGGTTTTCTTTTTAACCGACTTTATCAAAAAGGAGGAGGTTCTCAATTCGTCGAAACCATTTTTTTTTATGTATTTTCACCGATTTCTCGAAAACGGTTGAACCGATTTGGAAAATTCTTTTTTGGTTTGAAAGGGAACTTCACAGATGGTCCCATATAAATTTTATCAAAATCGGTCGAGCTGAAAAATCAACGAATATCTAAAAATTGTAAACATCGATGATGTTTTCTTGTACTTCGATACCTCGCTGTCTCATTGGAGCGGTGCGTTTATTTGGCCTACCCATATTATCTAACATCTACTTTCCACTAAAAATGTATGAAGTCGGTTTCTTTTTAGTTTTTAAAACGTAATTATTCGTTTTTGATTGTACTCAAATAGTTTTGACTTAGTTTCAATTTGGGTATCAAAAATATCATCAGACATCTGTAACGATATCTAGACTTCTCACATTTTTGCCCGCTGGCAACAACCGTTACAGGAAACCGGAAGTGATTTTCTTCCGTCCTTTTCCCCCTCTCCCCTACTTCCGGAGCCCATAGGTTACCGCCTTGCTGTCTAATTTCCTTTTTCCGCATGTTTTAATTTCCGGCTAAAACTATACTTAGAAGTTATGTATAAGTAGGTACATATTTATATTTTATTTCCTAGTTATTAAGTGCGTTAAAATAATATTTAGGTAGGTTATTAGTTTTGTCACACCTTCAAGCTGATCGTTTTTAGGGTTCCTTGTGGAAGTCCACATAGTCTTATAGTTACGCTATGTGCGTCTGTCTGTCTGTCTGTCCGACCTAAATCTTGCTTTTGCTCGCAGAATATTACCTACTTTTATAATGATGAAATTTTGCACGGTTATACGTATTAGTGATCCCTACAAAGTTATAAAATAAAACTATTAGTAGGTATTTAGGAAAACCTAGTACAGTACAGCATTACTCGATTTAAGTAAATCTTATTTGTAAATCTCAAAAAAAAACAAAGTATTCTAGACATGTAGATAGTGTAGATCTTGTATTGTTGATATCTTGTTATGATACCCACTTTTGTGCTATGGTTATGTTTATTATAATGTATGTATTTATTTATATCAGTATTATATAAAGATTTTGTAAGTATAGTCGGGTCTAACTAGCGGGTCGCTAGTTTATATATAATTATATATAAACTAGCGACCCGCCCCGGCTTCGCACGGGTACAATACTGTAGTACATTATTTTTATCTAACCCGTAGGCGTTTGAAATGTAAGAGCAAAAAATGTTTTTATTTACGACATCACATCAGAAACCTCTAAAATTATTAGTGTTCCTCTACCATATTATGCATGTATTATACATATAAACCTTCCTCTTGAATCACTCTATCTATTTAAAAAAACCGCATCAAAATCCGTTGCGTAGTTTTAAAGATCTAAGCATACATAGGGACAGACAGACAGCGGGAGGCGACTTTGTTTTATACTACTTATGTAGTGACACCACACCAGCATGCCTGTTTATTTATAGTCCAATCCATCCAAATGTTGCCTGTCAGAGATCACTGTTAGTGATAAGGCCGCCCATTGTATTGCCTTTTATTGTAAAATAATTGTTTTAGTATTTTTCTGTGCGGTATAGCAATAAATAAATCCGTAGAAGAACCAAAGTCACCGACATAGCACTCAATATTTGTGTGGCAATAGCAATGGCCATATAGCTCGCAGAACTGATAACTGTTGGGGAATAAAAGTTCTCGAATGGCGACCAAGGACAGGAAAACGAAGCGTAGGACGACCCCCCACCCGATGGACTGATGACATTGTAAAGACCGCGGAAAACGGTGGATGAAGAGAGCTCAAAATCGTTCTTCCTGGAAATCTATTGGGGAGGTCTATGATCAGCAGTGGACTTCTAGGGGCTGATATGATGATAGCAATAAAGAGTTATCTATCTATCTATCTATCTATAGTGTTGAATTGGTTTGGGACCTGCCCACCAGTCATTCTTAACCTTACTGATTTCGGAAGCCTTTACATGTGCTTGACCAATTTTATTATCATACCATTCTGTACGGTCCATCAATCACATACCTTAATCTTAAATATTCATTGCAAGATTTGCAAGACAGGAAATTATTATGATTGCTTAATACTTCAAATCATTTAAAAAAGGCAATAATATGGATAGAGTTATACCTACTGTTTAGAGAGAATATTCACATACTTATTCAATGACAAAAGCCTCTGTGCGGCATCTCGCAAAAATAAAAAGCTAACTTCGACATGCTGAACCACCAACGAATTCAACACCTTAAAAGCTTTCTAGCAAGAAAATTATCATGAACTAATTAAAAAAGAATAACACGCGTAACAGTCAGTATCAAATACTTACAGGAATTGGGTGGCTGGCTACTAATGTCGATAGTAGTAAACGTGCACAAGCATAGCTTATTTCGGGCGCTTCCGCGTGTGAAGTCGAGTCTGACCGTTCGCGGCATTCCGAACGGGTCGCATCACTAAATAAATAAGGTACAGTCCAAGTACTTTTTAGCTTTAGTTACTCGTTAACTAAATAATGCAAATCTCAAAGCTATTAAGAAAATTTACAAAGCATAATTACGTTTTAAAAACTAAAAAGACAACCGACTTCATTGAAAAAAAAAAAATACGGTCGTTATGTCGGTTAAAAAATAATCATCGAAATCGGTAGGCGTGATATTGAGTTATTCGTCCATTTGTCACGCACATACTTAATCTTATTTTTATCGTGTCACTAGTTATTTCTAACTAGTGTGCTGAAAGGATTAAAGTGCGCCTCAGAGGCTCTTTAATGCAAATTTAAGACTTATGCAAATATAAACCTAGGGTTTATAGTTTTTTCATGGATGCCATTGTCAGAACTGGACTAAATTGAAATGGGACAACATGGGAAGCACCAGCTTTCAAATAAAAAGAATCAATAAAATCGGTTCACCAATTCGAAAGTTCTGGAGTAACAAACATTTAAAAAAATACAGTAGAATTGAGATCCTCCTTCTTTTTCGGTTAAAAATACATTAAATCAATAGACAGAATATACCAATAACAAACCAATAACATCGAGTATAATAAACACGAATGTCACAAACTAGATTGCGTCAGTCAAATTATACAAAACGTGTAATATTAGAGCACAAAGAAAGCAGCAGCATAATCTACGGTCACGGTCACGTATGACCGAGCATCTTTATTCCAAATTACCTACTTACTGAACATAACTCCACGCCGAACTTTCGTGTTGACGACATCGACATAATATTACGAGCCTACGAGTGGGAGGGAGACGGGCGTAAGAGAGCGAAGCGAGCGAAGGGAGCAACAGGTAAAGATTCCGAGGCCACTTCCGCCTTGGCTGCCGAATATTTTTGTCTCGAACCGGTAGTGGGACCGCGGCCAGGACGCACACAATCATCTCGGTCTACCTACACTACACGATACACATGGGAACGGACTGCAGTAAAATAAGGAATTCTAATGCTGAATCGATTAAGCATTCACCTGTTGTGAATCATGATGATATAGATACAAGTATAGTAATAGACATTGCATCTATGTAATTAAAACTGATTAAAAATGACTGTTATAGAATAGGGGAACAGTTTGTGGAGAATTTATAACAACCGATGATAATTATTACGACCGATATTGAATCTTCAATCTGGTTTGGAGTCGTGTGAGGAAACATTATAGGATAGGCTGACATTCATAAACGTCACTACGGTCACAATCTTAATACGCAAGCAGCCGAGTCGAATGAGCTGAGTTTAAACCGGTTAGGCCTCATATTGTCTCACTCTACACCAGGAAACTGCCGGCCGGCTGCCGAGACATTTCCTGTGCTTTGTCTCAGCGATGATGGCGCGACATCGTGATCTTACAAAATCTTAAATATTTGTCTATATTTTACAGTTAATATAATAAATATATCGGTTCCTTTGAACTTAATTGAAACACACCTAAATTATGCAACAAAAAAACATGTCCCACAACTTTCAGTCAGTTATTGTAGGTATGGTGTAATTATTATCAACGCAATTATCATAATGTAAATGCAGGCAATCACTTAATATTTATGAATCCCATGACGCAGGTGACTCGCATCATTCATATCACAATCATGAATTTTAACCAATTTGTACTTCGCATTATATTTTGACTTCATTCGAATAATGTGGCACCAGCAATTGCTTTACAAACAAGGAAATATCGCGAGTTATTAAAAACTGGCGCGCTGACGTAATCCTTCCATACACCAAGAACTTCCGCGTGCGCTAGGCAAGAAGGCAGTTTTAAAATATGATCCTATTTCTGCTCGACTAAAAGATGACTGACTGCATAATAGGTACTTATACCCAACAATCAGTAATGAATGCCACAAGTGGTCGAGCGCCATCGTCCGTCAAAGTACGTTGATAACGGTTTGCGGAAACAATGTTCAGTGTTCAGTTAAAAATGGGACTCGGCCTGAGTCCCGAAGTTTTATCTCAGCAGTGTGAGGTGGCGCGGGTGGCGAAACCGAGCGGGGGGAGGGCTGGCGTCCATCCGCCCGCGCCGCCACCGCATCATCAGTCCGCGTCGACGAGCTGCCCGCGACGCTAGTCTGCGAGCTCGATCCCTCAGATACGCTGCTGGTTTACGGTGTGCCGTAACACGACACGTTTGGAGGGACCGCCGCTGCAACGCGTGTGTTTGGTGTTTACTGGACATTGGATACTGTGCTATTAGTGTTGTGAAGATCATGTGCAGAATTTGAGACACTCATCTAACCACCAGGATTTTCAATACACAACAAGTTCCGGATCAGCTCAGCCGGTAAGTAGCGGTGCTTATCGCAAACCGTGTTATCGCGGTCTCACGCATTTCCGACCGCGCCCGATAAGGCGACCGAACGGTGCCTAAAGATGGGTACAAATTCAATAGCAAAACCAACGGAACACATGGAACTTCAAAAAGTTCCAAGACTTTCCGCTACTTGCAAACTTTTAAACCACACTATTACTCAGACGCATAGCAACGTCACGGCGGAATATCTAGTAGATGTTTATAAACTTTTTTCTCAGTTAAGATATTACAACTTCCACAAACACTGTTTGATATGGAGGGTCTAATAGGTAAACAATTAGCGTCACGTATAAACACGAGATAAAACTTACAATAGCTTCGACCACAATAGCTCAATGATATGGTGAGATCCCTTTTTCAAGTCAATTATTTTTGTATCCCTAACTTATACCCGCCCGCCTGACATTGAACTAGCCTTAGCAACAACAGGTGTCTGTTTACAAGGATCTGTTGCTGCACCGAGTTTGATATGACTGCTTTAGATATATAGTTTTAGTTGATCTAATACATTTGTCACGTTTTCAATAGTATTTATGTTATTGGCATTAACTATTGATTGGCACTGTTTGATACTAAACGACAGGGCTTAAGTCATATTTTTTTACTTCATCGGCAACTTAAAACCAATTCTAGGAATTGGTAGCTTATTTTAATTTCGTTTTAAGACTTAGTTTACCATCAATGATTTCGGTTTGTTACACATCTGCACATAACGTTGTTCTGCTTAAGTGAGACCAATTCTACTTTAATTTTAGTACCTACTACTTTAATTTTACTACACTACGAACTGAAAACAAATGGTTCTGAATTAGGGTAAACGTAGACATTAAGTAGTAAGACAGTTATTATGTACCTACACACAATTTTGATGTGCAGGAATTTGCAAAACATTTTTATGGTCATACTCTCAAGCAAGTTGTTAAAACCATCTACGACTTAAGAGTTTAATAAAATATAAAAGTAGGCGGATATATTTTATAGCTAAACAATAAAAATACTTGTTGCACAACATCTAAATAAATGCACGCCCCTGTTTTGTTCTAAATTCTTAGCTTACTTTGTATTCACTTGTTATATTATAATTTTCCTGATAAAATATTTTATATCTTGAACATTCTTAGCAATGAGGAAGCCATCCGGTATGCTAATAGCAAGTTGACGCTATTTTTCCGTTTCTTGCAGATAGTCAAGATGAAAGTAGTGAGTCTACAGTTGCCCTCCGGGCCGAGTATGGAGCGGTTACCGCTTCCATTTAGCCCCACGGAGCTATTGTGGAGATATCCCCTGCCTTGGGCTCCCCCACCACCCTCTCCCCTCGGAGACACGAAGGCACAGCTGCCGGCAGGTCTCCCCCCAGAACCCAGACTATGGACCAGAGATGACGTTGTCGTTTTTCTGAAATGGTGCGAGAGAGAATTCGACTTGCCCAACTTTGACATGGATCTCTTTCAAATGAACGGTAAGGACGCATAAACACTAAATCACTAATTAATGCGCATTCAATTTATAGGTTCAGACATCTAAACTTGTTTTTTATTGTACACAGGTAAGGCGTTATGCCTTTTGACCAAGAATGATTTGGGTGAACGATGCCCTGGCGCTGGTGACGTTCTACACAATGTTTTGCAAATGCTGGTGCGCGATGCGGCTTTATTGGGTAGAGTTCCATCATCCCCGGTCACGCCGACAGCGCGTGCCGCTCCCTATCCGCCGTCTCCACACTCGCATCCACCCACACCCACGTGGACGCTCGATGGCTTCCACCACTTTCACAGCGCCGCTGCGGTGGCTGCGCAACCCAACTCCGTGACCTTAAGCCCTGCCCCATCAGTCGATAGTTCAGGGAGTCCGCAAAGAGGAGAAGCGACGACATACGCGCCTAATTACGCACCTTCAGTACCAACAACCACCCAAACTACCAGCTCTGGAAGCAATCAGTCAGATTCAGATGAAGATAACCACTTTGCTCAAACACCACGCTCGCCTAAAGATACTCCGTTGGCCAGCCCGGCACCGCAGACCCACCTAGTGCCACAGCATTCGCACTACCGTACTCAGCACCGGGAATTCTTTCCCAATGATATGCCAGAGTCTAACACAAGTAAGTTTATATCGACTGATAAGGTGTTTTAAATTTTATTTCTACAATAGGTATATACCAGCAGTGACTAATGAGATACTTTTTTTCAGACGGCAGGCTATTATGGGACTTCCTCCAGCAGTTGCTAAATGATCCTAGTCAGCGCTACACCAACTACATTGCATGGAAGAACAGAGAAACTGGTGTATTTAAAATAGTTGATCCTGCCGGTTTGGCAAAACTCTGGGGAATACAGAAAAATCATCTATCAATGAACTACGACAAGATGTCTCGTGCGCTTAGATACTACTACCGTGTCAATATCCTCCGTAAAGTGCAAGGCGAACGACATTGTTACCAGTAAGTCTCGGGCCTTTTTTTTAAGCGATGAATAATAATAATCACATTTATATATTTTAAGGATATGATGCGTAAAATTATGTTAAGTTTGTATATTAATACAGAAATGTCTCTCAACAGATTTTTAAGAAACCCTACTGAACTGAAGAACATAAAGAACATTTCTCTATTGCGGCAACAAATGAGTCCCACTAGAGTAGTCCCGCAAGCACCGGTCAAGATGGAGATGAAGGAGGAACGCTGTGAAGACGAGAATGTGGATGAAGACATGCCCACAGATCTAAGCATGGCTGCTTCAGAGCCATGGCGGAAACGAGCACGGCCAGATCCCCAGTTACAAGACAAACATCGCATCAGCGCTCTTATCGGGGAAAGCATGCTGATGAAGCGAGAGCCTGAATACG
Source organism: Lampropteryx suffumata (assembly GCA_948098915.1). Lineage (NCBI taxonomy): Eukaryota > Metazoa > Arthropoda > Insecta > Lepidoptera > Geometridae > Lampropteryx > Lampropteryx suffumata. The sequence goes on along the minus strand of OX402551.1, from coordinate 15,841,420 downwards.
CAACAGACCATTATGCCCTCAATTTAAGTGACAAGTGTGAACAATGACTTTCAATGATGAAAAACAGTGCTATTGATATAATTGAGTGCAACCAACTCCACCCACTGAAACTCTAGTCAAATTCCTCTCAGAAAGGATCAAGTCTTCCTCCTAAATATTATCAGAAAATTATGTATAATCCAAAAAATCACTGAGAGTTCTTTGACAGATTTAGATGGTTCTGGAGTTAAACAGGGTATGGACCTATAGATGCCTTTGTGCCAAGTGATTTAAAGTTAGTGTCAATTATCTATAGTTAGCGAGAGTGAGTTTCAGCTAAATATTGATAAAAGATTTTGTGCAATGGACAATTCGTTTCACTGCCCATAAACCGCAGTAAAAGATAACATTGTTGCCAAAACATAATTTTTATTTGTAAACCTATCCGTACATGCGCGTAGTGCGCGCTACGCGCTAGTTAATGCATTTGGGTAATTTATTAGTTTTATTTTTTTGTTGATATGCTGAATGTAATAGTTAAATGAGTGCTGAAAAGCAAAAAACCTTACGAGAATATTATAAATATATTTATAGAGATAATACTGTCATTATCAGTTATCGTCTTCCATTTGTTCTTTTTGGCAAATCATTTCTATTGTAGCGTGTGAAGTTACTACCACTATTTTTATTTTTAATGGTTTATATGGCGATTTGGCAGCTTTATTAACACAAACAGATTATATATTTGGATAACATGCTAAAACGATTAGAAAACACAATAACGATGACCAATCAACCAGTTTAGCCTTGAAAACAATAAAAATATCCGCTGTGATATAAAAACTAAAGTGGTAGATTTAAATGTAGAGTACGCTAGAACTTTTAACTCAAAGATTTCCAGCTACAATTTTCTGTGATCTCTTTTATCAACGTAGGTAGAAATATATGTTTAGTATAAAGAATATTCTCTGTACATATTAACTAAGTAACTGTAAGCTAGAATAAGAAATTGACTGTAAAGAGAGTGTATGTATGATTTGTAAAACAAAATGTGGAGCTTTATCAAAGTACCTAGTATGTTAGTATGTTCAATAACAACTGAGTTTGTATTTTTACATGTATTTCTAATTGGCGTTAAAGCCAATACTACTTCCAACCACACAATATGGTAAACAAGGGATTTACACATTCAAATATTGTGGCAGATTTATTATAACTTAAAAATAAAGAAGAATATAAATAAACATTACTTTTATTTGCCAATTTGAGACCTAAACATTACCACGGGGTCAGTATCGAACCTATGACTGAACATATTAGAAGGTTATGAAGCAAGATAAAACGTACATGCTGCGATGTACAAAAATATTTGTAGCATATTAGAAAAGATCTGGAATTCAGACAGAGCCTTTGTAACATTATGCGATCCTACGACTCATACTTCCAATAAGTGATAACAATATCTATCTGAATCAGGGATGTCTGGAAGAGAGAATAACTTCTCTGCCCAAGTATGGGTATCTCTACCAGAAGAGTAAACAAGCAGTAAAAAATAATACTTAGCTAGTAAGTTCTAAGAAGCTAGTACTAACAAAAAATTCAGGCAACGAACGAATCGAGGATCAAACTAACCCAGATGAAGATTCTATGGACGAATCGAAAGTGCCTTCATCGACAAAATAATAAGCGAGTGTATATCAAATTGTAATAAAAAAAAACACGACAGCAGCTCGTGCATCGTGCTCGTCTAATGCATGGTGTACGGTCGAATACGACCGCTCGGGAATTGAGAAGTTAAAAACCTAAATTTTTTTCAGAGTACGAGTTTGAACCCACCTAAAGACTGAGCAGAGGTAGGAGACATAAGTCCAGAGAACTGAGAAACATATTGCTCAAGTCAGTTAGGTAACGAATAGATAAGCTTGCAATACCATACGAGTAGGTAGTTGGTATATAAAAGTAGGTAGGTAGTATATAAAAATCTGCTTTTTTACTTTAACGTAAGTAGAATTATAATTTCATGAACATCAAGACTGTCTGGCAATTCATAACGTGATTTTTAATAATATTCTGAAGGTAATACCAAAAAACACACTTTATTATTTGATGAATTTAGATCGGTATTTTACAAACCTTTAGTACCGGTTACCTGCCAAAGCCACTGTAACCCAAACTTCATAATGGTCCATCGTTCTTACCTGTGTTGGGAGCATGCGCTGACAAGCTTTCAGCTTTTATAAAATAACGAAGGTCTGGGGTTCACGGGCTCTTAGACTATATAAAGTTCTTCGGTGGTTAGGTATATTTGGAGTCTCGTTCTTATGATTTAAGGATCATCTATGTCTGTTCTATCGCGTGCGTTGGAGAGAACGCTGTTTATTCAAAATTCAACGAGTTTTGGCAAACAGAAGCGTAAGTACCAGATTAGTTTCGTTTCTGTATCTTAGATTGAAACCGGTTTCCTCTCCATAGTTTGAAAGCACATTGAGCGTAATGAAAAAATTCTAATAAAAATTCAAAATGGAAACATTATATTCGTGTCCAATACAAGAGATTAGGTACCTCAATCTTATATACCTACAACTAAATTAATGAAATGAAACAATATCTTGAATGTCTAATCACATTTATGAACTAATTGAAAGGAAGATGCATAATGCTTGCTACATTTTAAACTTACAAACTAATTAACAATAGCTTAACCTAATAATCACTATTGGCTTTCTTCTGAAACTAATTTTTGGTTGAAAAATATTACGTCATCAGCAACTATAGTCGATGCCGTTCTGACTTGCCCGTCGTCCATTTTCACTTCACCATAAGATATTTTACCAGTTATGTATACTCTTTGGCCTTTTTTACAGAACTTGTAAACAGTATCCCTAAGACCAGGTTTGAAGATACTGATTCTGTGCCAATCAGTCCTGTGCATGACGTCACCGGACTCATACTTGTAGCTAAAATGTGTTGCCAGCGGGAAGTTGACGACTGGGTGCTCTTCTGATCCTCTTTTTTGGGGATCAGCACCAACTCTTCCTAATAGAGTAACTTGGTTTATTGCTGAAAAGAAACAGTTGTTTATTAATAACTTTAAAATAGATATATAAATAATTATTGGTGTACAATGCACACAACACCATCCAGCCACAAATTAAGCATAGCTTGTATTATGATGATCAGATAACTAATAAAACACATACTTATGATACTTTATAACACCCACACAAAAAAACAAACACCTCTGTTCATCAAACCCTCAACCTACAGCTAGCATGACGTTTAAGTAAGTTCTGTCCTTGTCATTATCATGTCAATAAATAAGATATTCATTATAGATAAAAGAAAACGTCGTTTTATCCGTGTTTTATACCAAGCAAAGCTCGGTCATCTAGGTATTTTATTTTTCAGTGAACATGCCAAACTCGAGCATGACCCTTAAAATTACTTACCAACAATCTACGACTTATACCTATTTTAACCATATCAATTAGCAACTTTACAATCAGGGTTTGCTAATATATAATTAACATAAGCCTACTTCATTTACAACAAAATAATTTCTCTCAAGCTTGTTTCGGACACACTACTATAAATATGGTACACATCTTCTAAGTGTTATTCACACACATTCTGTATTTGGTGAATATGTTTTCTTCATGAGGAATGCAAAACTATTAAGTGGGATAAGCCCAGAACGAAGTCTTAAGGCCAACATAACATCTGATCTACTTAGCAACAAACAAACCATGGTGAGTGTTTAAGGCTGGGTTGGATGGTTTTGTACCAAATGCCATCAGTATGGTAAAGATCTTTCGTCAAGATGTTCCTTTACCTTTACAGCTGCTACAACTTTATAAGTAAAGATTGATTATGTTTGGACTTACTTTTTTCAGACTTTTGAGTGTCAAATCTAACAGCTGTAGTGTGAAGACAATTACTGCCTACTAGTTGCCGGGCTATACTGGGGATCTGAAAAAAAGCAAAGTATACAAATCATCCAAAAAGTTTCCTATCAGCCATTGAGTTTTATATTATGGAAGTGTAGTTGCTTTGCTTCTCCTCACAAACTGTATGTATAACACTACAGTCAGTGGTCAAGTCTGGTCATGGAGTTAATAAATAAATAATGCCGGATATTTCACACAAGGTCAACCGGCCCCAAAGTAAGCAGAGCTTGTGTTATGGAAATGTGATTGATATAATTACTTATATCATTCAGATATTTGTCTAATAGGCCAGCTTTGGGCTTGAAAGGCCTCCATGAATGATAATTTAAGTATTCAAAATAATTCTTCTCTCAATTATTGTCAGATGACTTGAGATTACTTTATAAGCACCATAGGCTGTTCTGGCCTGATATATTATAATTGGTAGTAGCTCTGCCTTCTGCACTGTATATTGGCGGTTAGATTCCCTCCCAGATTAAACATCTGTTTGTTAGACATAGGTGTTTGTTCTGTGTCTGGGTGTTATAAAGTATCATAAGTATGCATTCACACAGCATCATCTGGCCCCAAAGTAAGCAGAGCTTGTGTTTTTGGTACCACATGACTGATATACTACTTATATACTTTTTTTTATTTTGTAAATACATACATATTATACATAGAAATACATAGACCAGAGACAAATACTTGCAGATCATACAAACATTCTTCCCGCGAATCGAACTTTTTGTGTTTCAGCCGGACCTAAGCCCACTGCGCCACAGAGGTTGTCATATATAAGTATTTATCAATCATCTGCATGGCGATTATGAATCTTTTGATATTTCAATATCTATCAGTTTCAATTAGCAATAGGCATTACTTCATGGGTTAAGTATTATGTCCATTCGGTTTTTATTCATATGACCAGCATGTGTTAAAATCAACATCAACCTTCCATAATTTGTCAATACTAACTGGGAGCTGGTAGATCAATGTGTTGATAGTATTTGATTTCCAAATCCAATTGCCCGGCTGGTTACCATAATACTAGCTATGCTATGTTTGTGGCTAGATTGTAAAGTCAAAGAAATTGTTTAGGTATCATATCAGTATTATCATGCAAAACATTTCCAAAACCATTACTTAAACAAAATTACTTACCACAGAATGAAACAGAACAATAAAATAATAAGCAGTGGATAAGTGTACATATTGCTGTGATGTGGAAGAATCTAATTTGATTCTTGCCGAGAAAATGATCGCATTTTTAACAGTAAATTTACTTTGGTAATGTTCGGTTAATATCACTTCTTAGCAACAGAGTGGTCCACAACTGGAATGCACTACCAGATGACATTGTTACTCCTACCTCTGTCAATGTGTTTATAAACAAGATCGGCAACTGGCTTTGAACAAACAAATCAGTGCTCTAAACAGCAAACCAAACAGGCGTGCTCTCCACTACCGGCGATCCAGTAAATTTAAATTTATTTACCATAAAAATGGTTATCATGCCAATCTCAGGTAAGATGAATTAGGACGTTGGTTTAGTTTCATTGGATAATAAAGACAAAACAAAACGGATAGAATGAAAAGGCAATCAAAATAATAAGTAAGGTTAGGCCATGCATAAGAAAACATGACTTATTTGTGTATTTACCTTCGACAAAAACATGGTGAACAGCAACTGCAGATATTATTTTGAAATACACTTACATTTATTATGAACGCGATATAATAGAATAATCTAAAACAAATAATACAGACACCAAACGGAAAAGTTACATACAATTTTCAATTCTCTAATACAAACAAAACAAAGACAAACAAATTGTTTCTGTTTCTGATTGATTTTCCAAATGGGGCAATCCTATGTGTTTGATTTGATTTGATATAATATTTTTTGTTCATTCATTAGCAGCCACCACACCACACGTACAGTTTAGAACGATAGATTATCTGTTTACTTGCTGCTGTTCATATTCCCTGGTCTGTACGTACATCAACCAGAGCTTCAGCACCAACATAACAAAACCAAATAATTTCATTCTATGTTCATTCATTTGTTTAGTTGAATGAATGACGGCTATTTTGTGTAGTTAACATTTTTCTATCTCTTCAACAACCACCACCCACCATACAAAATCCTGGAAAAGTTGTTGCCTGTGAAGGATGCCTTCAGCTGCGAATGGAAAATCTGAAAAACCAGCCTCTTCGGAGGCCTTGGATAATTCACCAATACGACAGGTTATGACGATTATAGAGCATAAAATACGCAATTTGGAAAAAAGAAAGGTATGTACAATGCGGTTGTAACAATATCAACAATAGTCTATTCTATCCGTTAGCGAACTTTTGCATGCCACCGGAACTCCCCTACCGATAAATCAATCTTGTTCCCTGTTCCCAAATCTGTGAGTAAATAAAGCGATCTCAAACAAGCTATTGACGCCATTTTCGCCCATGTGCTTCCAGCTATGTTGACGATAGAACGACATGACGCTCTCAAGAAGGCGACTACATTAAAAATGCTTGAACATAAATACTTCATTATTCTATCTGGTCTACATTAGGTTCTTTACAGTACTTACACACTTGTCAAAATAGTATTAGTAGTATAATAGTGTTGCTGGCCAAATAAAACAAAATGTGTTCCATTGGCTTTGTATGTTGTGGTTCGTGTTTGTTTGTTTCGACGTTAAAACCTTATCTACCATCAAATACTCGCCCACCAATACTACAAACTGTTCTGCCACGAATTCTCATGATATCACTGAAATGTTTATTTACACCTGGCTATGTGTATTGTAAATTTTTAAGTACACATACCTTTCTTACAGTCATAATAATAAAACGTATTTAGGGATTGAAACTACTGTACTTATAACAGCAAATTATCTTGCCCAAACTAATTAGTAAGTTTTAAAAATACCTGATCAACTATTCTGCAGTCTTCGTGTGAATGTTTTAGTTCTATGGTTATAGTCGTTTGTTCGTGGTTCAATCATTTGGTATTGGCTGAACAGTTTTGGATGACACTTCGTCTGTAGATTAATTATATAACTAAGTACTATATAAAATGATTTTTGCAGGGCAAGTTAGACCAGTACCGCAATCTGCAGAAGGCTGGCAAAGACTTGGAAAGGGAGCAGAAAGTTGCTTTAACAAAATGGGATGAAGTCAATCTAACACTTGAGTTCTCAAGAGAATTTTCAAAGCAAATCGCTCAGATAGCTGCGTCAGCTGAGCGAGATGCTAAGAAACAAGCTAAAAAGGTATGAAACAGCATTGCTATAGTCACTGGATTAGTCTTCATAGAATAGAACCTGTGTAGCTTTTATTAAATTGGGCATAAAAGATCTCACTGACCTCCCAAATAATTATTTCTATATTAAATCCAGTGAGTGACTTCACACTAAGATTTTAACATTATCAAGAGTTACAAAGTAAGTATCAGAATACAAACAGGAACAAATATTTACAGACATGATAAATATTAATTATGCAAACTCAACAATGTCATCCCAAATGTACCTAAACCATTCCAGCCTGATGATTATGGAATTCTGATACTACCAAAATATTGATACTGACAGCTCTTTGTTACTATTGATGAATTAATATTACTGATGGTTGATGTTGATTGTAACACATGCTGTCATATGAATAGAAATGTACATAATATCTAAATAATGCATTTAACTAATCAAAACTGATAGACCTTCATTGAATAAGAGTTCTATAATCGCTATGAAGGACACAGGATGATAGTGTATATTCTTCAGTTTTGCCTATGAAAGTCATATAAGAGTATCCAGACAATCTGTCATAATATACTATCTGCTGCCTGTGGCTTTGCCCATTTAGTATAAAGATATAACAACATACAAGTCTATATCAATGTCTTACAAGTTCCATTCAAATCGGTCTAGTCATTATAGCAGGATTGAGTAACAAATAAACTTGTAAACTGCCACACAGACACTTGGCATTTATTGTATTACGAAACGGGGAACACGGTGGGCTTCTATAATAAGCTTCCTGAAAATGCAACTAAACTGCCTATTAAGAAATATAAAGCATACATAAAGGGTAGTGTTTTCAAGAAAGCGTATTATAATATAAATTACAATATTATTGATAGGAATGCATGACCTCATGTCGCTCTGCCCTCAGACAGTTAACCGACACATTTGAAATGTATAAACTCTCTTGTGTTTGTTTTTCGTAGTTAAGGTAGTTATAAGATGGATCATGCAAAAAAGCGCTAGGACCAGGACAAGTTTCTTGCCGGTTCTTCTTGAGCTTGGGTTAGGAGGAATTGGCACCTAAATTCACCTAGTTTGTAAGATGTTTCAAGTGAAAGTAATGTGATTGTATTGAATAAATATCTTTTGACTTTGACTTCATCTCATCAGCCATGATCAGATGTGTTCTGGGAGGAGGAGATTTATGAGCAGTTCCATTGAGTTGCCCTAAGTACTGTTGATGAACTTCTTAGTTCCTCTGGTCAAGCGAGAGGATGTCCCATCTCTTAAGGCGTTTTATTGTGCTTTGGTCATTCAGATCACAGACATGAACATATTTTTTTAATATTTTTATTAGTAGGATTGAAATAAGACTACTTGCAATTTTGTCTCATCAAGTCAGCATACAGAGAATTTCTTACACTATTGATTTTCACAAAATCAATTACTTTACTATAAGAACCTAGAATGTTTATCCAGCAAACTAAATCTGTTCAATTCCTAATAGGATGCATGGGTCCGGTATGCAGCAGACACAAACAAGATACGAGAGGTTCTGCTGGTTCTGGATTGCCTGACAGTGATGGGCACTGATGAGGTCCGTGAGGATTTCCTCAATGGCACCAACGGAGCTGCAAAACTGACTAAAGATGATCTCAGGATTCTTGATGATCTGTAAGTATCTCTGCGAGCTGTTGCTTTTAGTTAAATTAAAAAAACGTCAACCTAGGTGTTAAGTAAGTGAGTTACAGAATTACTTTGCTTTGGTAGATAACAATTTAAATATAGTAAATACAAGTATTTAAGTGGTACAATGGGCGGCCATATCGCTCGATGCAATCTCTTTCTAACTTTGGATGGAAAGGATTGTATAAAAAAGAGTGGAAAATATTACTGCAATTACATAACTAAATACTACATACATAAATAACAATAAATACTTAAAATATAAATACATAAAAACATATAAACTAAATAAATATCACATATTTTTGAAAATAGGTAAGGATCTATTACAGATGTAATTCTATTTTTTTTGGTTTAACCTATATCGTCTTACTGCTGGGCAAAGGTCTCCCCCAAATTATGTGATTGTTATTTACAATGTCTATGGAAAAGTCATTGATTTTTGCAAACCTATTCAGGGATTCCCAATTAAATAAAACTGTAAACAAGCAGATAAAATATCATGATAACTTCTGATGACTCAATTTTATTATAAAACACTAATGTATTAAAACTATAGCACAAGGTTAAATTTTATTATTGCTTTAACCCTTGTATTTTATTGTGCAATAATTATTATATGTATATGAATTAATTCAATATTCCACAAGTTTGCACAGCCTGAAGCGCGGCCCGATCAGGTGAATACAATACAATGTAACGTTATTATTCTTTCAGGTATTCAGAAGTGTCCCCAAAACACGGAGTCACTGAAGAAGGGCTAGCTGGATTCCATCCGGCAACAGCAAAGGCCGCCGAGCACCTGTGTTCCATAACCGAGGGTAAAGCTAAGGAGGTGCTCGGCACAACCTACACACACATCAAGGAAATCGTGGCTAAGGTGCACGAATGCGGGTACTTTGACAAGGTACCTGAACCACCACAGCCAGAGGAGAGCAACGAGCCTGAGCCAGAGCAAGAACCGGAAGCGGTCCAGCCAGTTCAGCAACCTGAGATCGTGGAGGTCGTTAACGAAGCTCCATCTATCCCGGCTGGATTCACAGCTCTACCGGTCCCGCCGGCCCCGGCTGTTGTCCCCACGCCGGCTTACCCCTTACGCGCGCTACCTCCCATCACACTGCAGGAAGTCGAGCACGCGTACTTCGCCCACCAATACCCACAGCAACGCCCGATCGCCGAGGTGATCGGATCACAGAACTTCTTCTTCCTACAAGAATCCGAGCTCGACAGCCCTAACGGAACACCGCAGCCGCCGATGCAGCCCTCCCCTCCCCAGGGGATCCCCTCGCAGACGTTCACGAACCAGCATTTCATACCCGGACTCGAGCAGATGCCTCCGCAGCCGCATTTCGCTCCGATCGAGCACGGCTTCCCGCCCGGGACCGTCATGATGCCGCACATGGTCCAGCACCCGCATCAGTTGGTGAACCACGTGTCTCCGCAGGGCACGTATGCACAGCCGTCCCCTGCCCCGCCCGTCCCCGCCCCCGCCCCCGCACCCGCGCCGTCGGCTCCGCAGGCGGAGCCCGAGGCCGACAAGCCCGATGACGACTGGAAGGAAACTCGCAGTCCCGAACGCGACGAGAACGGCGAGCGCCGGACGCAAGGACAAGGCGACGGCCAGGGCCGGTTCCGGAGATACGGCGGAGCGCGCGGTGGCCGCGGCGCGCCCAACGGTAACGGACGCGGCCGGGGTTCCTACCGCCAGGGAGACGGCTACCGCGGACGAGACTCCGAGGGATACCGCGGACGCGACTCTGACAACTACCGAAGCAGGAACACCGACGGATACCAAAGGAACGACGGAAACCGCTCGGACTACCAGGGGCGCAGCTCGGACTACCAAGGCAGGCAGAATAAGGATCGCAACTACGAGAGAGACAACTATCAGAGCAGAAGCCGGAACAACGATGACGGGTACTACGGCAACGGAGACACGGGAGACGACAGACGCGAGCGCTCGCGCGACCACGTCGAGAACGGCCGCGACGGCCACGGCTACCGGGACGGCTTCAAGGGCCAGGGTCGAGGCCGAGGCGGCCCCCGTCCCAATCGCCCTCCCCGCACTAACAACTACCCCCGCAAACAAGACGAGTAGCATCGACCTACTCGCACCAGTGACGGACTAAATCATTTGTGCAAGGCAGATTTCACCGGCAACAACGCGAAGTGGTAACGTGAGAGAATATGATATAACAAAAAAATATATAAAAACGATAAAAAAAAAGTAAAACAACAAAAACTGAAACTGAAAAAATAAGTTACTTGAATTTAGATGTATGATATATGCGATTATGATAAGTTACGTAATTCTAGATTCTTGTTAGGTGCGGTCGCTAGGCCGGTGACGGGCGCTCGTCCGTTCTCGTGATAATTTAAGTACAGGAGATGTGCACACAACTCGCAGGACACTGGGACACTTTCCAAATCTCGTGGATCTTAATACTGGGCTGATTTAAATGTATTTTAAGTATGTAATGAATGTATGATTGTTTCGTAGTCTAGCCGAAATATTCATGATGCTCCATTTGATTGTATGTATATTTTTTTCTACTATTACATACCACTCTTAAGTTTTATACTTGTGTTTTTAATTTAGTTTAATATTGTATTTAAACTATTCCCTTGTTTAACTTTTTGTAAGCATCATAACGTTCATCAATCACTCTTTCAATAACTGGATTAATTTCATACGCATACTAGACGCAATTCGATTTGTGTCTCCAAATTCATATTTCCTTCAGGCATTGTTCTCAATAAGAGGCTGTGTGCAAGCAAATTAAAAGTATTCTACCAACAAGTTGTAGTTTTATTCTGAACAAGCTTAGTGCTTTGAATTTAGTTAATTTCGGTATGTTGGAGTAGTCTCACATAGCCATTATGTGGCTAACATATGCAGTGATACTGACGGACTCTTCAAACTTGAAACTAAACGTTCCGCGCTATACTCAATTAGATTCTTAGTTTAGTATGCCGTGGATACACAAGAGGGCTAAATGTTTCTCGACATTCTGCGCCATCAGGTGCTGAGTGTCGACGTCTACGTAACGTGCCGCTCAACATTTCGCTAGGGTTATTAATGTATGTAGCACTAAATTCTGGGAATCACTTGTTGCGAAACATGTCGCTCAGTGCCCCTTAGGTAAAGCGAGATTGTGTTTTGGAGCCCTTTGGTCGACGCGTTCACTTGATGTAGGATGCAAGATCTGTGTTTCAAATGTGTCGGGCGGGACATTTTCCCCGAGACATCCCTAATTGTTGAGCGACATTTCCGCAACTTCTCACTCCATTTGCTCCTAAGTGTATCTAGTACTAGCTGTGCCCCGCGGTGACAAACAAAAAAAAGATATTTTCCCGCAGTAAAACGTAGACTATGTGTTAATCCAGGGTGTCAGCTAACTCCATACCAAATTTTATTAAAATCGCTCTAGCCGTTTAGACGTGAAGAAGTAAAAAACATACACACACACACTCACAAACTTTCGCCTTTATAATATTAGTGTGATTTTTTCCTGGCTTAATCAGCAAAGTTGCTAGGTTCCTTTACCTGCACGCATTTCTCAGAATCTAGAATTCTTTAAATTTTACTAACTAAAACTAATCACCACCATGTCTATCCGACTCCAGGACCAGAGCACGAATCCAATCCCAATGCATAAAGGGGTGAGACAGGGAGATGTTATTACTCCGAAACTGTTCACCTCTGCATTGGAAGTTGTTTTCAAGCTCTTGTACTGGTATATACATGGTATCAACATCAATGGCGAACACATCTCTCACCTTCGATTTGCCGACGATATAGTCATCATGGCAGAATCGCTGGAAGACTTAGGCACAATGCTCAGCGACATTAATATCGTCTCTCAACAGGTAGGTCTTAAAATGAACATGAGCAAGACAAAAATCATGATTCATCATGATTATGCTCATGTTGCATCCGTACCGGTACATGTTGAGAGCGATATAGTCGAAGTTGTAGACCATGTCTATTTGGGTCAGACGATTCAACTAGGCAAGTCGAACTTCGAAAAAGATGTCAGCCGACGAATCCAACTCGGATGGGCAGCGTTTGGGAAATTACGGCACATCTCGTCACAGATATCGCAGAGCCTCAAGACGAAAGTCTACAATCAGTGCGTGTTGCCAGTGATAACATATGGAACTGAGATGTTGGGTGAAATGTGTGTTTCACTACGTGATAAAATCCGCAACGAGGAAATCCGTAAAAGAACCAAAGTCACCGACATAGCACTCAATATTTGGAAGTTGAAGTGGCAATGGGCAGGCCATATAGCTCGCAGAACTGATAACCATTGGGGAATAAAAGTCCTCAAACAAGCGACCAAGGACTGATGACATTGTAAAGATCGCGGGAAATCGGTGGAGAGGGCTCAAAATCGTTCTTCCTGGAAATCTATTGGGGAGGCCTATGTCTAGCAGTGGACTTCTCTTCTAGGGGCTGATATGATGAATTATAACTCATGAACTAAGTAGGTATCTTGTTAGTAGGTACTATCCTATCCAATTGATATAAAAATGCGAAAGACTCATTTAATAATAATAATATATAATAATAATTTGTTTAGTTCAGACAAGTCCATACAAGAATGCAGTTTAAAAAAAACCTAAAACTACTTCTATCGTACATTAAACATAGCGGTTCTGGAAGCCATATGTAAGGCATTCCATTTGCGTACGACAGGACAGTCAACCCTGTCCAGTATGGTAACGAAAAGGCTATTGGTGCTACCTCACACGCGGCACATCAAGGAGGCAACTCGTTTCCGCATGATAGCGTGGAATCCGTCTACACAAGATTCTGCGCACATTTCTGATGCGCTACAAAAGCGAGGCATCCCCAGTAGCATCCTCAATCCATTATTATACTGGACGCGCAGAGCATTGAGAGATTTCAGTGTACAGTTAACCCAGAGGCTGCTGGTGTAAAACGTCTGGCAAAAGGCTTTAAAAAGAGTTACCTTTACGTCTCTCGTACACCGCACCACCATCGTACATCGCCATTTAATCGCGCATTATTGGCTAAACCAATTTACATTAAACTTATTATATATAGATTTGTACCTGGAATATGGGACATAGTCGCGGGAAGCTAGCAACAAGAATGTGTCGGAATCCATCTGTCCACCTGCCATTTCATGCAGATTGGTTCAATGGTTTGAAAGATATCGTCGAACAGACAAACATAGAAAGCCTAATCGCTCAAGGTTGCCACTGATATAGAACTTATCGGCCAGATCTGCGTTCACCCATAGTATGATGAAATAAAATAATAAATAAGGAAATTAGGGATTGAAACGGCATTTTCTTTTGCTAGTCAAGTTTTTATTGCCTGAAACTGCTTTTAGAACATTATGTACCGCAAAACTATAATTAAACCATTGAATAAACCTGTCAAAATTCGAATAAATAAAAATAAAATTCACTTTATAAGAACCTTCTGCCCGCGGCTTCGCGCGCGTTTTGCCAAAAAAGTTGCCTATATTAACACGTTGACTGTCCCGTCTATTTTGCAAAATTTTCTTGTACGTATATTTGGTTTTTTTTATTAACCTACTTTAATTTATGATTGAAAGAAGGTTTGATATGTCGATCACTGCGTAATTATACAGCAGGCCTGAATTTCAGCGTGAATTATATTGAATGCATGGACGTCTCAAGTAAATTTTTGTGAATTATTTGTAATGCATGGGCATCTGAACGAGATTTTTGCGAATTACCTAAAATGCATGGACATTTGAAATAAAAATTAAATGATTTAATTGTTTTTTTTTGCTGTGGTAACCCTGTGTACGGCATAAAAATTTATAAGTTGTGTACTGATAGTGTTTACACTTGGAGCTACCGCATTTGTTCTGGCCAGGACCATCAAATACAAGGATTAGATAAGCCAGGATCGGTTGCTATCACTCTAAGTGTCGGATTGCTGAATGAGGGAGGCTTATGATCACTGACAATTGGTACACGAGCATTCCTTTGGCAAAGTACCTAAAACAACATAGAACTGGTTTGTGTGGAACACTTCGCAAAAACCGCCGAGAACTGCCGCAACAAGTCATTCAACAACGGCTGATTAGAGGCCAAATCGCTGTACAACAGAACGACTGTATAACAGTGCTGAAATGGCTTGCTAAATAGCAAGCAAGAATAGCAAGCCATTTCAGCACTGTTATACAGTCGTTCTGTTGTACAGCGATTTGGCCCCTAATCAGCCGTTTATCAAGATAAACATGATGTCTATATGTTGTCTACTTGCAATAAAAACGAGATGCGGATGTCAGGAGGATATCGTCGTTTTTTGAAGCCAAAGATGGTTTTGACTTACAATGAAGGCAAGAAAGGGATAGATTTGGCAGACCAGCTACCCAATTACAACTCGCCTGTGAGGAAAACCTTAGTTTGGTATAAAAAAGATCGCCGCGGACCTGCTAGCCATAAGAGTAGTCAATGCTATCTTGATATATAATGAGCTACACCCAGAAGTAAAAATGAAGATGCTAGAGGGTCAACAACATGTCATAAAAAAGTTACTTAGACTGGAAACTAGTGAAAACATCTTGTTGTCAAACCCTAGTTCAACGCATAGCCATAAAACCCAATGGGAAGATTTGCCAGAAACGGTGTGAAAGTTGTTATAAAAAATTTAAAGAAACTGGCTCCACAACTAGTGATGCAAGAAAAAAGGCCACACAAGTAATTACGGTGTGGCTTCCTTGCAAAAAAAGCATTATGCCTAATCTTTTGAATGAAGCTCATTAAAGACTTTTTTGTGATTTTAGACGTCCAACTAACAAAATAAAAAAAATCGATGGGACATTTTAGTTTTATTTTTGCCAATTCATTGTTCATACGTCCCTAGAAAATCAAACTCTCACGTCCAGCCCAGGAAACGTGATTCAGTTGTCTTTGGCAAATGCATTACATGTAATGCACGAACGGCACAGCCAGACCAAAAACGCATTACATGTAATGCACGGACAGTCAACGTGTTAATACAGGTCACAGAGTAGATACATATGTTTCAACCAACTCCATTTAGCCTTGGCAGGGTGATTGAATCACAAACAAATTCATAAACATCCTTCTATTTAAAAACTTACTAATATTACCAATGTGAATGTTTGTATGTAATTAAATCACGCAATGATGACTTTTGAATTAGACTTGCTATAATTAATTAGACCTGGAAGAACATATATGCTACTTTTATCTACTTACCACGCGAACAAAGCCGCGTGCAGCTATTTAATATCATAATTATTGGGAAGAACCTGTTTTTTACACTGCTTATGTACTTATTATCTATATCATCCATCTGTAGTCTATATTAGCCTATACAACCTAATGCAATTATACAAAATATCATCTTCCAATCGTCAATGTACTTACATATAAGTAGATACTAAGATCCTCATTTTGTTCTCTTACTACTGGGGAGGCTGTCACAATAGGCCGATAATTTAAAAACACGTGAACAAAACAATGGCGCCAGTATTTTGGGGACGCTGCCCCGTAGCAGTGATCTGGATCACTTGAGCTATCTATAAATCGTTTTAAACGGTCCTTAAACAGCTTAACAGTCACATGAATATATTATTCTGAACGAGACCCATTGAGAAATTCTGGAGGAATGTTATTTTTATTAGTAACTCGAAGGTATAACAAAGCTATAGTTAGTTTAAAACAGAAACTGTCTAACAAAACATGTTTTATATTTATAAACTTCATTCGACGAGTAATTTTATCGTAAAAAATATAGCTAGCCCCTTCTGATAGAACCGCTCAACCGAGCTATAATATCTCGGCGATATACACAAAATATAGCAATTTGAAGATAGCTACTAATAGAATTTTTCTCAAGGGTAAGTATTAGCACTAAAGGCTAAAACAACAATCTTTCTCGTAGTCAAACTAATTGGTTTGTCTAACAGGAATTATTTTCCTTGAGGACACACTTAATTTGCTTGCTCGCCTTGCGCGGTGTTTTCTATCTAACCTAACCACTATGTTGTAAAGTTTATACAATTTGACCACAAGGAAAATAATGTTGGACTAACCAGTTTAACTAAAAAGTTTGACAACAGGGAAAAACCTTCAAAGTAATATTGCAACTTAAAAGCTAGCCCAAGCTTTTGAATTTTAATCAATGGATACTAACTTTGTATGTATTTCATTTTAAGTACAAAATATTAATATAATTTTGGGGTTCTGGCGTGGTAATATTTTCTCACTAGCTTTGTCACCATCATTGTCATGGTAAAAAATGGCAAGAAAACTAAAATATAGGTTGCCAAGGTAGGCAACCTATTTGTGATGGTTTTTTCCCTCTGACTGTGATTTATGAAGTACTATTACTGATGTAAGTAGAACTTCAAATATTAATTTAAAATTATTAATTACATTATTTTGAATACAACCAAAAATATTTATCTATGATACAATTACGATAAAACGATTTGAAATTACCTACAGCGTAACTAGAAAAGGAATAAGTTTGTTCCTAAAAGTAACTAAGTACGCGAGAATAGAATCGTTTAATAACTTAAGGCGTTACCCTCAGCACCTTTTGTAAGAAAATAATCATATTTTTTGACGCTATGGAGTATTTGTTAGTTCATTAAAGAAATAATAAAAACAAATATTATTATTATTTACGCGGGGGGATTATTTGAAATTCAACCCCTAAGAGGGTGGAAACGAATGTATGAAACTTTTTAACGCGTGGTGCGATTTGCTTAAAACTTGATATGAATAATTAAAATGCAAAAAAAATTTCAATATAAGCCTAACAAAGGGGTAAAATAGGGTGTCAAAGTTTGTACGGGAACTTTTTAACGGGTGGTGTGATTTCTTAAAAACATGGTTTAGATACTTAAAATGCAAAATAAATGGACACGTGTTTCAGGATTTTCAAAATAACCCTCATAAAGGAGTAAAATGGGGTGTGAATGTTTGTATGGGAACTTTTTAATGAGTGGTGGGTGTGATTGGTTTGAAACTTATCAATAAAATTTAGCAAGGAGATAAAAAGCATCCTGGGGAAGGATTTAAGCTACAAACAAAATTCTTCCACATTTTTTTGCTGTCCTTTAAAAAAAATGCGGACGAAGTCGCGAGCTACAGCTAGTTTTTTATATTTTGTCTGTGATTTCATCGTTTCAAAAAGTTTTTAAAGATTTAGTTTATTCTGTAACTTAATTATGAAATGAGATCTAAAATATTAGATTATCACATCTTCTCCCATAGTCGTTTTTACTTGCAGCTAGCACTTATAGGTAAAGAGTAAACAATTTAAAACTTTACTTGCTTACCTTTTTCTAAAATTTCAAATTTTTTATTCTCATATATCGTGATTTGAGCGACGTCAAAACGCGGTAATTTGCTAAGGGTATCGCCTTAAGTTAGCTCAAATAGGTTCAAGGTACGTAAGTTCACATTTACGTTACCCATTTACATTGCAACGTCAGAAAACCGAGTCAAAATTTTCATTATATATCAGTGGATTCAAAGCCAGGTGGACCACGTAATATAAAACCGTTAGAATGGTCTAGCCACGCGTAGCCATTCTGTAGATGCCTTTTCTAAAACTAACGAAATAGGACTACCGCTTTCATTTCAGTGTAATAAGGAAAGGACAGCCAACATTTTAGTTTAGATATGCAATAGCAGACAAAGCTGGCAATTCTGTTGTTTCGCCGGACTAGCTAAAATTTTTAAAAATATGGACGACCTTATTTTGCTAACAATAAAGTTCAAATTAGAGTACCCATTTTAAATCACAGTTCTAAAATAAGTTAAAATTATTTTTTGTTTTATTGCTATAATTTTTATTCCAATTAATCCTTTATTGAAAATAATGTACATATAATGTACATATAGATAATAATGTACATATAAAAACTGCGGAATATAACGCAGTTTTAATTAACACCTTACATGATGACTAAATTGAGTTAAAACACGTCAGTTATACGTTAATTTAGGAAGTGTCACTAAAAAAATATTTTAATTCAGACTTTAATGCAAAGAAAATAAGATCGTTTTGTTTTAGAAAATGTTAGTTACTCTAGCGAAACAACTGAATTAAGGCCAGTATCAAACAATAGTAACAAACAATATCGAGACCCAGTTATAAACGTTATAAAACTATTCAAATCTTACATTTAGACACAAAAGAACTTTCAAAACTTTTGTGAGTACACATCTTGAGAAACATGAGTTTTACACGTTATTATTTCGTTACTGAAAACACTGACACTGTTTCGATTCATGTACAAAACCTTCATCAAAGTGAGTTTGATCTGCGGTATTATAATAAAAATTACTATATTATTGAAAAAAAATACAAGGCCTCATGTCGCTCTGCCCTCAGACAGTTAACCGACACACTTGAAATTTATAAACTCTCTTGTATTAGTATTTCGTAGTTAAGGTAGTTATAAGATGGATCATGTAAAAAAGCGCTAGGACCAGAACGAGTTTTTTGCCAGTTCTTCTCGGGCTTGGGTTAGGATGAATTGGCACCTAAATTCACCTAGTATGTAAAACGTTTTAAAGTGATTTTTGTAATTGTATTGAATAAAGTATCTTTTGACTTTGACAACAGTGGCGGTGCCTTCATAGACAAAATAATGAGTAAAAACGTATTTTTCAAATGTACAGAACATAGTACTACCTACATAACTAGGTTCTTCTGCGATTTATGTAAACATTGGTCCTAAGATTGTGTCAACAAATTAAAAAAACGCATTTTATACAATATAGTTATTGCACGATCTGTAGGGCGATTATGAAAATCTTGATACAATCAATGTCTATCAGTTTCTATTAGCAATCGGCATCAATGTCTATCAATTCCGATTAGCAATAGGCATTATTTCAATCAATCCTATACGATGTATATTTAAATGGTTAGTACGCTAAACACGGTTCCTACCACAATCGTACTTTGTAAATTGGTCGAGTTATAGTTTGGCACCAACTTCACATTGTAACTAGCGATAGAAGCCGATAGAATCGCAGCGATCTGTTATACCAATTCATCAATAGTAACTGAAAGCTATTAGTATCAATGTTTTGATAGTATCAAAGTTCCATAATCGCCCCACTGTTATAAAACATTATTACGTATTTGTCTAGCACATATTACATTCAATTAATAATTTCACGTCTATAATGTATGACGGGCCTTTAAGCGAACAATGTAGGCCCGTATGATTGACTTTATTCCATCAATCAGTCCAAGTTTTAAACGATATTCTAATGGTATAAAATCATTACTCTCGGGCTATGCTTCAAAGCTGTAGATTTGATTTAATAATGGCACCGGGAATATAGTAATTATAAAAATTACTCCAGTTATAAAACTAAGGTGATGTATTCAACTGCATTTTCAATATAAATATTTTATCTACATATTATTTGTGCTAGGTAGGAGCAATTACAAGTATTTTTTTTTTAAATTTAGGATAGCAACAGTCCATTGAAATATCCATAATAATGTAACAAATAATTTCACAATAATCTGTAACAGCTTTCATTTCATAATTTATCGAATGTGTTATGGCTCGACCAAAGTTACATTATTCGAATTGAGATATTTGGATATTTCGATTCGAGTGACATTGGGTAACTTTAGGTGAACCAAGATTAAGGGCAAGTATCCACAAACGCAATTTGTAAAATTGTTTGACACAACTCAATTATACCGGGCTCTATAATATGAAAACCTCCGTTAATAGCATCCGAACAAATTTTAGTATGAGAAAGGAAACGGTCTGTAAAATTTCCATATACAAATCTCCTGACGGATGCTGACGGTAACAAATAATTTGATTTAATTGGAATTACGAATTAGTTGATTTTAACCCTCAAGCACTGAAGTCGCGATATCGCGTCAAGAAATATATAAAAAAACAAGCGAACCATAGTATTCGCATTATTGGCTATGATGTTTAATATCTGACATTTCGACTTGGTAATAAGCAACCGCGCGCGCTTATTGTCCTTCATGTTACACACTTCCGTCCCTTTTCACGAAATCACTCCAACCGATTCCATAAAAGCGAGAGGAAAAATATGATAAATAAGTTCTCATTTTTGTGTTTTTCAAAGAGTTACAACATCAGCTTCTGTGGATACTAGCTCTAAACCTCTTACCAATGCATCTGTACATAAGATTAACAAACCAAATTCGCCATAAACCTATTATAAAACCCGCCCCAGTTTTTATACGAAACGTTTTAAATGCTAGAATATGTTGTGTTACAGTAACAATTACGTACAGCACGGTTTTCACAGACATGGAAATAATATAGACAGTCCTTGTGTTCCCTTTTAGCAGGGAGGGCTCGGGTTAAATCATATGTCGCGGCAAGCTGCGTGTGCGTCGCTCCCATGCCTCCGCTTCTGCCCAGGAATGCCGCACATCTCTGAATAGCTGGAACATCAGACATATTACAGTTAGCAATCTAGATGATAACTGATAATGATATTTAGAAAACCAGAATTATTCATTGATTTCAAAACAACAGAAAATTTACAGTATTCACCGAAACGCTAGTTTTAATTAAAATTTTAAAATACTCTTAGATTAATCTTAAATATCTATATATTAATACGTGAAGCATAAACTTTGTACCCCTTTTTACGACAATTGCGCGGACGGAGGAGTTTGAAATTTCGCACACTTATCCTTACTAATATTATAAACGCGAAAGTTTGTATGTATGTTTGTTACTCTTTCACGCAAAAAATACAAAATGGATTTTAATGAAAATTTACAATAATATAGCTTATATATCAGAATAACACATAGGTTATATATCATAAAGATATTGTGTGAATTGTCCAAAATATAACGATAAGTGTTAAGAAAGTAGGAAAAAATTCTGCTATCTGCGAGCTATTCTGGCGTAACGCACGCCAGGATAGCCGCAAAAACCGTTAGAATTACATGAAGTACTAATCCTGCGCAGAAAAAGTCGCGGATACCAGCTAGTAATTTATTTACAGAATGCTATTTTTTTTTTAATTATGCAAAAAAATACATCTATTAATTAATTGAGGTCGAATTTCGACCAGTGGGCGACCACTAGTACTCTAAAAAATACAAATAATATAAAGGCCGCCGTCAACGAATGCGGTTTAGCAAATAAAGCGATCTTGATGTTGTCGCCATAAAAAAATATATAAGTAGTATATCAGTTATGTGGTACCCATAAAACTCTGCTTATTTTGGGGCTAGATGGCGCTGTGTTAAATTTCCGGCAATATTTATTTACATTTGATAACATTATTTCTTGATTCATTCGAGCCAAACTGACAAACTGTGGTCTTGAAGCGCAGAGTTGAATGTAAAGGAGACCTTTGCCCAGCAGTGGGACACTATAGTTTAAAAAAAAAAACATTATTCCACTTTCTGAGCATAAGCTGTTATCCATATCAACATCCAATATGGCGACAGCCAGTAGTCACAGCTCATTTCAAATCTCGTTCAGTATAATCATTGTACTATTCGTTTCTGGTTAACATTAGTATGTTACCTGCGACAACCACAGCTCATCCGCAAGCAGCTCGTTCAGTATAAGCGTGGTGTCTTTCCTCGGGTCCTGCATCCGTTTCTCAGCGACACGTTTGCTGCATTCCGCATACATGAGATACTTCTGATGCGAGATGCGCGAGTACATCTGCACTCGATTACAACACGACGCACATACTAGGAACTCCTGGAAAAGAGGAACATATCTTTATCGACACCTTGTAATGCAGAAGAAAGATAAACGTCCCCGTTCATAGTATTTTATAAGGTCCGGCTGAGACGCAGAAGGTTGAGGATTCAATTCCGAACGCGCAACAAATGTTTGTATGATCTGCAAGTATTTGCCTCGGGTTTGGGTATTTTTATGTATAATATATTTAAAAAAAAGTATATAAGTACGAGTAGTATAATATCAGTCATGTGGTCTCCATAACACAAGCTCTGCTTACTTTGGGGCCGGATGATGTTGTGTGATATTCCAGTATCATCATTATTATTATTATTATTATTATTAATAACAGTAAAGTTGCAGGTTATAAAAAATAAATAACTAAATTGTACAATGGGCGACCTTATCGCTAAATGCGATCTCTTCCAGGCAACCTTTGGATGGACAGGATAAACAAAAACAGAAAATATGATTGTAATAAGATACTTAATAAATTACGTAAGTTATTGTTATATAATCAACAATCTTTAATTTATTAGGTACTCGTAAATGAAATGAAATGATTTATTTGCGTGATATGTGGTACACAGACCACTTAAATATATAATTAGATTCACACAATCCGCTAGGAAACCCAGCATGCAAAAATTAAGAAGGTACATATGATAATAAAATTAAAGACTACATTTTAAACAAATTAAATAAACATTACAATAATTATTACAATCTCGAATAATTAAATTTAGGTATGAATTACATAATAGTTTTTACCATAGCGTACATTTTGCATCAATAAAATTATTAAAACCATAAATTGTCCGATCGATTAGCAACGTCCTAAATGAAAGCGTCGAGAAACCATCAGTAATGATGGGATACGGTTGCATACTTCTGGTCCTATTACAATAGATGTCGACTACGATGATGGGTTGTATACTTTTGGTCCCATTACATGTATCAACTTCGACGTTTTGGCGAGTCGATGTGGGAGCGTTCTTATTAATCGTAACTCGCGATAACTTGTAATAGGAGTGAATTGCGCGACCACTGCTGTCAAACTAACTTTTACACGGTAATACGTCAGCAATAAGCATATTTGTGAGCGACAGGTGAGTAATAGGCAGCTAGCTTCTGTAATCAGCATTTTTTTGGCGACTAGCAACTTTTACAGATATTGTTGTCGCGTTGCTATTGTTACTTTTATGTAATAACCCCTAAAACTATATATTTATAATACATTAACAACATTGATCGCGTGGAGTTGCGTGGATATTTTCTCGCTTGCACGCCTCGATCTGGCAAGCAGTCTGTCTTGCTCACTCTCTCTACAGCTATGAATATGCACACAAGTAACTATCCTTACTAATATTATAAATGCGAAAGTAACTCTGTCTGTCAGTCTCGCTTTCACGCCAAAACTACTGAACCGATTTAAATGAAATTTGGTACACAGATAGTCTAAAGCCTGAGAAAGGATACAGTACAGGCTACAGGACATAGGGATATAGGCTTTTTAATTGGAAAAAGTGTTGTAAAGGGTTGAAAAGGGGGATGAAATGTTGTATGAAAATTGTCATTTTCAGAACTAGAAGCATAAAATTTAAGGCTGTTGCTCCCTACTCAAATTGTAAATGTGAAAGTTACTCTGTCTGCCTGTCTGTTACGTTTTCACGTCTAAACCTCTGAACCGATTTTAAAGAATTTTGGTATAAAGATAGATGGGACCTTGGAGAAGAGCATAGGCTACTTTTTATGTAGGTACAATGCGTGCAAAGCCGCGGGAAGCACCTAGTGCGTACATATAGGGCGCTGATTTGACAAGCACTGTCCATACTGCTCACACATTCCTGCGAACTAGCAACTTTGTGTATCTATTCATAGGCGCCCCGATCTCGCAATGTGTGTCTATAGCTGGCTGTCCTGCTCACTCATTCTTACACACCTAAGAATAGGCTCACCAGTAATTATGTGTGTCTATGGCTGTCTGTCCTGCTCACTCACGCATAAACACCTATGAAAACCTATGACTGTTTGTCCTGCTAACTCATTCTTACACACCTAAGTATAGGCACACCAGTAATTATGTTTGTCTATGGCTGTCTGTGTGTCTATGGCTGTCTGTCCTGCTCACTCACGCATAAACACCTATAAAAACATGACTGTTTGTCCTGCTAACTCATTCTTACACAACTAAGTATAGGCACACCAGTAATTATGTGTGTCTATAGCTGTCTGTCCTGCTCACTCACGCATAAACACCTATGAAAACATATGACTGTTTGTCCTGCTAACTCATTCTTACACACCAGTAATTATGTGTGTCTATAGCTGTCCATTCTGCTCACGCACATATAAACACCTCATATGAATAGGCACACCAGTAACTATGTGTGTCAATAGCTATCTCTTCTGCAGTATTGTATTGTACACTATTATCTATAACACAAGCGCTGTAGTGTAGATAGCATACCTTTTCATAAGCAAGTCTCGCATCAGGCTGCACAGGTTCCAATGTGGCCGGGTTATAGGGCTGTCCGTAGAGCAGTAGTCGTGCCTGAGCCGGCCTGGCACACGCTCGGCACGATCCCGCTCCGTTGGCAACACTGAGCCCAGGCCAAGTACCCAGAGCTGCGTCTAACGCTCTTCCACCACCTCCCCCGCTGCCGGATGAAACGCGACTGCGCATCGTTTCTGTCACTTCATCGACGGTTTTAACGTTTGATAGGAAGTAATCATCTGAAATTGTTAAGTTTATATACAAGCGAGGTGTACGAATGTGATGGTAAGTGAGGAAACAGGTTTTGGTTAAATCAAAAATAGAGTAGAATGAGCTAATTTTTAACCACGATCCAAAAGATTATATGTCTGCTCCAACTCGACTTGGCATCCGTAACAAAATTGGCAAGGATCATACAAAAGTGTTAAGACTCGACAGGTTCTTGCCGGATTGTTCTTGAACTGGGGTTAGGAGGAACCCGGCATCTAGATTCACGTGCATGTAAGAAGACGATTCCAAGTAGTTCTTGTGATTTTATTGAATAAAGAATGTTTTGACTTAGACTTTGACGAGATATCTCCGCTAATAGTTAAGCGATTCTAATGGTATATATATTTTTAATAGTGTGTACCTCCAAGGTTGTCACATATAAGTTTGTTAAGGTTCTGATGATGGAAAACATAAAAGAAACCCAAAACTCTTCAATGAGTGAAAGGGGATACTCAGGTGTCTTTCTGTGGTCTATACCTGACCATGGACTTTGATTGGTGATCACAGGCAATAGCTTAATAAGAACTTGTTAGTTGATCAGACCAAGACCATGGGATTTAAAGGTACCTCTACGAAACTCATCCGTGACAAAAATCGTAATTAGAGTAGTTAATGTTTTGGATATCACAGATATTCAGAGATATATAGCAGTTTTTTTTTTAAATCGGGCGAACATTTCAATAGTCGCATAACATCTGACATCTGTCCTTGATAATAAGCAACACTGCGCGCGCTAAATGGTCAAATCAAATAGCGCGCACTTCCCAGGCGTCCTATTACACACTTCCGTCCCATTTCACGAAATCACTCCCACAGATTGCAGGAAAGCGAGGTATAAGTTACACATAAAACATAATTGCGGTTTCAAAACTCCCTAGGTGCGCCTAGGTGACCTTTTGTAACCTACTTCCTACAAATCCATACTAATTTATAAAAGTGTCTGTCAGTCTGTCCGTATTTTACCTTTTACCACAGCTAACCGGCTAAACGAATTTTGGTATACGAAACAGATATATTGTATTTTGGGGACGGACGGATAAGCAACAATATAAGTACTTACCACGCGTGCGAAGCCGTGGAAAGCAGCTAGTATTATACACGAATGTTTATGTAGATGTTCGTATGTTTTTTTGTGGTTCAATAACGCTGTAACGGCCCAACTTCAAATTTACCGGATTTGATGGAAACTTGGAATCGATGTAGTTTGTGACCTTGAATAGCATAACGACTATTTTTTGTGTAGGTACCACGTGCGAAACCGCGGACAGAAGCTAGTATGGTAAACAAAAGAGCCGGTAAGTCATAGTGCATCTAATGGTAGGTACATGGTAACTGTAATCTATGGGTGCCTAGACCAGAGGGTATTCTTATGCGGTTCTAACTTAATTAGTGTCTATTCGCCTAGTAATTATAGTTGATCCTATACCTACATGCATACTAGTAATACTTGTACAAGAAGTTTATGAGTTTGAAATGTTATTAAGAGAAAAAATTACAGAAATGTACAGAATAATATACAATACACCCATGTAAAACAGTAGAGCTTTCCAAGGACCGTTCAAAACGAGCTATTGATAGCTCAACTGATCCAATCAGAGAGGGCAGCGTTCCCAAGACACTGGCGGCATTGCCACGTTGAATGGCAATGCTAATACGCTGAGCCAGATACGCTATGTCCACACCAAACTAAAGTTAGATTAAATAATATTGCACATACTATATAGCGTCATCTAGCCCCAATGTAAGCAGTGCCTGTGTTGAATGCAGCGCTTGTGGAACGATATCACTGATATACTACTTATATACTTATTATATACTACACTAGCGACCCGCCCCGGCTTCGCACGGGTGCAATGATTATACTTAATATACTACCGAATGTCTAATGTGATTAGAAACCTCTAAAATTATTAGTGTTTCTCTACTATATTATGCATGTTTTATACATATAAACCTTCCTCTTGAATCAGTTTATCTATTAAAAAAAACCGCATCAAAATTCGTTGCATAGTTTAAAAGATCTAAGCATACATAGGGACAGACAGACAGCGGGAAGCGACTTTGTTTTATACTATGTAGTGATACTATACAAAGGAAAACATCCAGCGACAAATATTTGCAAATATTAACATATGTCCCGCGGCCGGAATGGAACACGCAACCTTCTGCGTTTTAGGCGGGCCTCGCCCACTGCGCAACAGAGGTAGTCATTTCATCACTCCTTCGATCGTTGGTGACTTCGTAAAAGTAGCGTAAGTTGTTCAAAAGCAGAATACGAGACACGTCAAAAGCTTTCTATTCTGACCGAATATAGTTACCGATAACCAAGCATAATGTTTTGTCATAACTAAAAATAGAAATGGTATGGAATGAGCTAATTCTGAGTTCATAAAATAGCGTAGATGACCTTTGTTATTCATTAATATTAATATGGATGAATCAATTAATATTAATGGACAATACACACAGCACCAGCCCCAAACTAAGCATAGCTTGTATTATAGTAACCAGAGACTGATAGAATACTTAAATATTTGTAAATACATACATAAGATACTTTGTAAAAAGTTATAATAATTATATTCTCATTCTATTATTGGCAACAGTATGCAGAGATAGTGGGGTACCACCACATGACTGATTTTTTTTTTTTTTGCAAATACATACATACTTATTATACATAGAAACACCCAGACCCGAGACAAATATTTGCAGATCATAAAAATATTTTGTTCCGCGGTTAGTATAAATCGAATACATAGTACAACAGATCAGAAGAACCGTAGACGAACACTTATTGAGACGCAAAATGTTGCGGGTTCGATTTCCACCGCGGGACAAAAGTTTATATGATCCGCAAATATTTGTCTCGGGTCTGGGTGTTTCTATGTTCTTATAAGTATGTATTTACAAAAGAAGTGCATAAGTAGTATTTCAGTCATGTGGTACCCATAACACAAGCTCTGCTTACTTCAAGGCCAGATGATGTTATGTGAAATGTCCGGCATTATTTATAGTGAAAATCAGAAAAAATAACGTAATGATTCATGCGTCTTTTTTAAATAAAATAACGAATACCACCTCCACAAAATGATTAATGACAGGTATGTATGTTCCAATCAAATCCAAAATGATTAATATTAAGTTACTTAATGTAAGCACGTTTTTTCAAAGTTCCATGGTCATGATTTATCGTCGACAAAAGAATTACGTCATCACCTCTTCTCATATGAATAATAATTAGCATGACGACGCGGTATTGCTGCCACTTTCCTGGTAGCGGAGTTAATATGCCGAAAACCAAATTTTGAAAGCTGGGACCAACAGTTTAATGTCCTAAGGGCTACTTCCCACCACATCCAAACCTATTGTTCTCGGAAAAGAATACTTTCATACATCAGTTAACAACCACATCCAACGAGCATTTTAATATCTAATAATATTGAAAATATTTTTTTTATATTTTCTTTTATTCATTCCCATTCACATCCATGCACAAATTGTGGTAGAGTCAGCACGAGAATCTACGAATAATAAAAAAAATTAAAAAAGCATATAAAAATATAGAGTTTTGTCTTTGCATTTTTTTTTTTATTTAAGTACATCCAACTAATAGATTATTATTACCGCAGTTTCAATCAGCATTATATTGTGGTAGAGCCAAGCATTATTTTAGAAGATTGAACATCGTCGTCATACAAATGAATAAAACCCAGAAACCTTGCTTATATTTATTAAATTGTCCTCTGGTGGAGAAACTCATAAAGAGGTCTAAATTACTGGTAGTTTTTAAATACTAACCTAATTTTAAGTGCATACTAACACCATGGACTATTGTTGTCTTAAATAAATAAATATATTTTTATTATTATTATGTTGACTGTACTAAAACATTTCTTGTCAAACAAGAAAAGTTATGTATGTGAGTAGGAATATTTTTTTTTCAATTTAATAAATGTGGGCCGGATGTGATTGGGAATATTTTTTGTATTCGATGGATCCTTCCCATCAAAGCACGGAAGCAGTCTGATAAAAATCACTGCGGTCATTTATCCCGGTACCGACTTCGCAAAGAATTTCGCTGATCTGTCAGGGAAGGCTAAGTTAGCTATGTGACAAGCGCTTCACGTCGAGATAAATATGATTTTTAACCAATGCACGGCCAACTTTAAGTAACTCGCGACAGCGTGATAGGCTTGAATTGCGCGATCGCTGATGTCAAACACGTTTTGCATACTTCTCTATCTAATATCTCTAACACCGTAATTGTCATGCATATCAGAAGTGAATAGTTTTGTCACTAACAATGTTGTATAATGTTAATATGTATGTGTTTGCTTATATATATAAATATCTCGGTTTTAAGCATACGCACGAGGGTGGGTAAAGGCAAATGCTGGCTTATATGAGCTTTTTAAACGGCTTCAGACTGTTTTAGTAGTTAACGGGAAATTATACGCGATACATATCCTTTAACTAATAAAACAATAAGAATTCAGATCGTAAAAGTATAATAAATGCGACTTGAGACAATTTTCTAAGATATTACTCACTACTGCTACTTTTACGTAATAAACCTGCGAAAATACCTACCATTTGGGGTTAGACCAGAGGGTTTATACACATACTTCCAGCTAACGCCTATGCGGAAACCAAATTTTTTTTTTGCCGGATATTTCACACAGTATCATCTGGCCCCGAAGTAAGCATAGCTTGTGTTATGGGTACCACATGACTGCTATACTACTGCGCCACAGAGGTAGTCTAAATTGTATGGAATCGACAGCAGCAGTAATGCTTTATATCACATACTAGTGTCATTCATGCATTTCTATATTTCCTAGGGCGTAAACACCAAAACAAGTGGATCTTATCTAAACCCTCTAACAAGACTCAGAAGTAACTAATTATTAATATATATTGGTGGACAATGCACACAAAACCCTAGCTCATAACTAAGCATGGCTTGTATTATGCTGACTAGATGACTGATAGAACAGGTACTTACTTATATATTTTTAAATACATTTATGATACTTTGTAACACCCAGACACAGAACAAACACCTATGTTCATCACACAAATGTTTATCCTGGGAAGGAATCGAACCCTCAACCTACAGCGCAGAAGGCAGAGCTACTGACTACCAAATGAGCTGACAGGCCAGTCACTAATTAAAGTATAAAAAAGTACAAGATACATAGATCAGTTACAAAACAATATTTACCTTGCTCTTGAAATATCTCGGTAAGAAAATTGGGGTCCAGCGCATGTGAGATCAAAGTCTGGATGTAAACTTCGAAATTCTCTTGATACATTTGCGTTTCCAACATCCGTTTCTCAATAAAACTATTCTCGTCCGTAGGAAGTTCGCTTCTAACTAATTCTACTATAGTTTCTAAGTGTGTTTGGGACCGGACCTTAACTGGTACTTGGGTGTACAGTTTCTTATTTTCAGGATTCCAAACAGTATACTGCAAACAGAATTACATCATGATAAATAAATAAATAATGCCGGACATTTCACACAGCATCATCTGGCCCCTAAGAAAGCAGAGCTTGTTGGAAGTGAAAACTTCTTTTAGCGCGGTACGCATATTTTTAGATGAGGTAAAACCTCTGGATTCGCGACACCGTTACCAGGGGCGAGACGCAGCCGGCTGCCACGCTCGCCCCATTTCATTATAAACCTTAATTCACATGTTTACAGTCTACTTTTAATAATTAAATAGATTGTATGGAGAAGTTTACTTAGATATATTATCTACATTCTGAACAAAACATATTGCATCATCTGTGTTCGTTCAGTACTTGATTGGCAGTCGCCATAATTACTGATTTTGAAGTGATTTATTACTAAACTCTAACGCGCCAAAATAAGTTTTCACTTCTGTCGGCACTCCCGGAGTGCAACCCGATTTTTTTATGGGTACCACATGACTGATATGCTATTTATTTACTATTTTTATGTAAATAAATAAATATTGGTGAACAATGCACACAGTATACATTGATAGTGTATCTAGCCCCAAACTAAGCATAGCTTGTATTATGATGACCAGATGACTGATAGAATCCCTACTAATATTATAAATGTGAAAGTAACTCTTGTTTGTCTGTCTGTTTGTCACGTTTCCACGCCTAAACTGCTGAACCGATTTTGATGAATTTATAGCTTGTATTATGATGACCAGATGACTGATAGAATTCCTACTAATATTATAAATGTGAAAGTAACTCTGTTTGTCTGTCTGTTTGTCACGTTTCCACGCCTAAACTGCTGAACCGATTTTGATGAATTTTGGTATAGAGATAGATGGGCCCTTGGAGAAGGACATAGGCTACTTTTTATGTAGGTACCACGCGCGCAAAGCCGTGGGCAGCACCTACTACTTATATATTAAAAAAAAACATACTTATTATACTTTAAAACACTCAGATACAAAACAAGCACGGGAATTGAACCCTCAACCTACAGCGCAGCAACCACTACCAACTAAACTGACATACCAGTCAATACATACATATTAGACATAGAAACACCCGAGACAAATACTTGCAGATCATACAAACATTTGTCCCGCGGCGGGAATCGGAACTCGCAACCCTCTACGTCTCAGTCGGACCATAGCCCACTGCGACACAGAGGTCGTCAAAACAGAGGTTATATAGATTTGATTTTTGAGTAAAATTTAGGCAACAGAACAAATATACGTCCTTAGTTTTCGCCTATATAAAAACATTAACGAGATCGTGAGTTATGTAATCTACTCACTTAGGTAGCTAGATGTAATTAAAGTGTATATCTTATAATTACACACTAGCGAATGTGTTGTCTAAATCCGACGCCATCTTTATTAATTAAACAAACGACAATAACAGACCATACTTAACCCCACGATAGATAATTGTGATTTAGGATTGATACCAATAGGTAAGATACAGTTACAAAAAAACATTTCCACATTCAAGAAGAATACTAATAAACGAGCTCAAATGTATTATTACGTATGTACTTACATACCTTAATCTTAAATTATGTAAGTATCTAGGGTCTATTTAACTAGATGTACTTTAAGCTGTATGAACTTTCCTACTCATTGTAGGAAACATTACTTTGTACTTTGCTGGGATACTGAGCATCTATACTAATACTAGGTGCTGCCCGCGGCTTCGCATGCGTGGTACCTACATAAAAAGTAGCTTATGTCCTTCTCCAAGGTCCCATTTATCTCTATACTAAAATTCATCAAAATCGGTTCAGCGGTTTAGGCGTGAAAACGTAACAAACATACAGACAGACTTTCACATTTATAAACTGAACTAAAGCTCCTAAACAGCTGAACAGATTTTGATGAATTTTGGTATAGAGATAGATGGAACCTTGGAGAAGAACATATGCAACTTTTTATGAACGTACCACGCGTGCGAAGCCGCGGGCAGCAGCTAGTATTTCTATACGCAGTCACAATACCGATTAGTTGCTAGTATGTCTTTCATTAGTTTTTGGACATGCTAGTTTCTTGCCCTTCAACGTTTTGAGCACGTTGTAGGTACATTATATACGTAAACCTATTTCTTTTCCGCTATTTGGACCCCACGATCTTTGCATAAGACGGAAGTCTCCACACTGCTATTTTTATTCTAGGTCGTTGGATACCAGTTTCTACACGCTTCCTTGACCATTTCAAAGTTCAATTTGTCGTTCAAGAGTGCTTTAATAATGGCAACACTAAAAGTGCGCTATGTTGTTAAATGTTGCCATGATAAAAAAAATCATGGGTTGTCCAATCTACCTTGCCCTTCATTGGTTAAGACCACTTACCGTAGATATATTTCTATATAGCACCTTTCCGTTTTCTTCAAAAGGTTCATACTTTTGCAGCAGCGTCTTCCCGTCTACTCTCCATATCGAAGGCCACACTGCCATTTCTGTCACCTCATTCTTTAACGCGATGAATTCACCAGACTGTGAACAGATTTACCGGTACCATAACATAGTCAGCTCATGACACAATAAGGTTCCTTTTTGGCTGCAGTGATAATAGTTAATGGTGGCAATTCGGTTAGTTCATTTCTAAAATTACTAATTGTCTAAAATACTTATATTTTAGTTAGTCATAGCATTTGTAAAACCTATTCGGTTGGTACCATCTAACTAAATTAGGAACGCTTAATTCAATTAGATAAAATTAAATTAGTGTAAGTTGGCAACAGCAGAATACCAAAGTTTCATTTGACAGTTCTAAACCTAATTTTAGCTAAAATTAGTTAGGTTGGTGCCAACAGAATTGAGGCCAATGTCTTGTGGATGTCAGAATAAATAAATAAAAAAATATAGGTGTATAATGCATACAACACCATGTAGCGCCAAACTAAGCATAGCTTGTTTTATTGTGACCAGATGACTGATAGAATACGTATATATACTATATACCTACTAATACTTATATATTCTAAATAATAATAATAATGCCTACAATTTCACACAGCATCATCTAGTCCCAAAGCAAGCAGAGCTTGTGTTATGGGTACAACATGATTGATTACTACATATAAACTTTTTTTGTAATCAATACATAGAAATACACCCAGATCTGAAACAATTATTTATAGATCATACAAATATTTGTCTCGCGGCGGGTATCGAACCAGCAATATTCTGCGTCTCAGGCAAGCCTTCACCGATTGTGCCACAGAGGTCGTCTACATTTATACATTATGATACTTTATAACACCCAGAGAGAGAACAAATACTCGTTACTATAATCGTTAGTTTAGGCAGAGGAACGCAAAAACCAGTTACCCTGGAGACAGAAATATTCAGGCCGTTAAGGCCAAAAAGGTGCCAAACTGACTTCCAAAACTCAGAAGAGAATCGACGAACCATGATTTACAAGTTAATATGCCAAAAACGACTTAAGTTAAGCACTTTGCTAAAGATTCAAGGTAAATATGTGAAACTATGGCGACACATATTCTCTTCGTCTTATAAAATCTATTCACGTTGCTATGGCGATACGCTTAGCGTGGAGTATGCTAGGACTCACCTGATACGGCATTTCTTCTAAAGGCCGGCTCCCATCTTGGCTCGTACTGGATACTTGCTGATGGGACTTTATATGATGCAGCTTTCTACTTGAATTATCGTTTTCCGTCGCTCCGTACAACCCGTAACCCAAGTTCGCAGTGGCGTGCGCAGCTAAAATATAAAAAGTTAGACATTATACAACTCAAAGACAATATTGGACTAAGAAATTACATGTTTTCGTTTGTAACCCACCTGTTTATCCATGAGTCTTATTTCTAGAAAAAACTTAAAAGTAAAGGTTCCTAAATTGACTTGGCGGGATGGGGAGGAATGAGGAAGCCACATCAACAGATTGGGATAACATGTACAGTGCAGTACTGGATACATTGAAATAGCCTGTTACATTTTTAGTTTGTATTTATTTTACATAAATTTATTAAGTTCCCGCATCGTACATGTCATCCCTATGTGGCGAAGTGAGGGGTGCTACCAGGAATAATTACAAATTAAAATGTTAACACGGTCAGTAATATACTTGTGTTTATTTTAGGTCTCCTCCTAATATTATACAAAATATTTACATAAAATATTGAGAATTTTGTGCATAAACAAATAACAATTAAGTAAATAGAAATACAAAAAAAAATATGTTCGGGACAATGGCCTCCTAATACATCTCGCACTTATCTATAGCTGTCAATGTATTATGCAGTTCATTCTTACAATATAAAATCACTTTTAACTAGAGAATATGCGTACGCTATGGTAAGTACCAACTAACCTCAAATACTGTAAAATACATTACATTATTATATACAACAGACACCCACTGGTATGAATTCCATATAAAAATATACCATAGTTTTGTTTGGAATTATTAATGGTAGCACCCCTTCAGTAGCGAGTATGACAAGAGTCACAAATCTAACAATTTACAATTAAATGGCACTAACAGTGCGTCATCAACAACAAACGCAGTGAAATCTTGTTACAGACTAACCCTAAATAAAACACGACGCCCGCCGTCGGATACATCGCGATTTCATCAAAATATTTACAGCGTCAAAGGATAGATTTCATCTAATCAAAATGTACATTATCACAGTTAAAATGTAACAAGTTTTCACAGAGCCGGGTAGCTTGCTCCTGTCATACAAGCTTCAGGGCTGGCTGTTCACCACCGCGCTCTACTCCTCAGGTGGAAGTCTAGCAGGTTGAACGCACCTTCGTCGGGCTGATGCTGGTAATAGTACTGGTGCTGCGGCGGGGCCTGCAGTGGCGGCGGGGGCGGCGCGGGGGGGCGCGGCTTGCGGGGCGCGGGGGGCGCCGCGGGCTGCGGGGTCGTCGGCGTCTTCTGTGGCGTGCTGCGGCCCTTCGCGCGCGTCTTGTCGGCCAGCGGCACGCTCAGCACCGCCGCCTTAAGCCGGCGCGCTTCCTCCTCCCCGTCGCGACCCCGCTCCACCCCGCTCTCGAACGCACCCTCCTCGCCCTCGTACTTGCGCTTTCTATCCTTGTTGAGGTTGTAGTAGCGCGGGTCCTCCATCTCGAGCCCCTTGGCCTGCGAGGCGAGGAGGTTGGTCGCGGCGGCGGCGTGCAGATGTCCCAGGCTCATGCCGGCCGAGGTGCTCATCACGGGCGCCATGCCCATGGCACCGTTGGCCCCGCCCGCGCTCGCCTCGCACGGCAGCTTGGCGGGCTCGCCCTGAGGGTACGCCTTGCCGGTGCTATTGTTCGCCGTCCGCGACCAGGTCGACTTGCGAGCCCCGCGCCCGGCCGGCGGGGGAGACGTGTCCCGCTCGCCTTGCAAAAACTTCAGATACGACGCCATGAACCCCGAGCCCGGCCCGGTCGTGGGCACTCCGAATTTTTTATCCATCTTAGCGTCCTGCGCGGCGCTGTTTAGAGGCTGCTGTGAAGAGGGTGCTACCGACGATGCGGTGTTTGCGCGTTGTTCTGCAAGGAAACCAAGTTCTTCCTCTATATTAGGAACCACCACCTTGGGCTGCTCCTCCTCGCGCGTCTCGGGCGTCGAGAACGACGACGAGGAAGCCGAAGGCGGAGTGTCGCTAAACGAGGAGAGCGGTGTCAGCTCCACGGAGGACTGGAAGTCGGGATGGGGACCGAGGTGGAAGGGCGGGAAGTAGGTGAGCGCGTGCCCATGCTGCATGGCCAGCGCCTGGTGCTGGTTGAAGTTGGTCGCATGCAGCGGGGCCTGAGACCCGAACGCGGAAGTGCCGGGGAACATTTTCGGCGGGGGAGGGGGGAGATTCCACCTCTCGAAGTCAAAGTAGCTCCCGTTTTGCTGTTGGTTACTGGTGGAGCTGTGTGCGGGGGGAGGGATCCTAGTCGCCAAGTAGTCGGCCATCACCGCTACGTTTGAGAGCTCGTTCATGTTAGGCGGAGGAGGCTTTTCTATACTCTTCCTACGCGGCGCCGGTTTGCTAGGCACCGGAACGTTTGAAGTTTGCGTAGGCGGGGCTTTGGTCACCTTCACCTCTTGTAATTGACAACTGCTCTGTTGCAGACTTTGTAAATTTTTAACTATACTCATGGGGTCACCGCGGCAACTAGACAGATCTTGCAAAGCTACATTGCTACCGTCGAAAAACGTTTGTTTGTTATCACTAGCGCTTACATTCCTACTTGGGGTCTGGGGGGCGGGTTCATCGGTGCGAGTATTATTTTCCGCTATACCACTATAATTGCTACTGTTATTGCTCGAATACCTTTTGGCGGGCTGGCGGTCATTATCCCAACAATTTTGAGCGGAAGATTGATTCTGATTGCGGTCGAACCTAGTCTCATTGAACGTTTTATTCTGTTCGAGGCCTAGTGCTCTAGTTATGACCGATGGATATGCTACCTGACTGTTTTGGGATGGAGACCGCGTTACGGACGCATCTAAAGGCGATCGCGGGGCAACATTGCTAGGTTTACTATAATGATCAGAATGCTGTTGGGGCGAATTTACAGAGTTATTCATAGGACTATGATACATAGGGTAAGCTGGACTAGATACATGACCTATAGGAGAGCTTTGTGGCTGAGTCTGAATAGGACTCCGCCGCCGCGGCACCACTACGCCACAATCCGGACCATTTTGAGAACTGCTGCTGGAATAACCAGTATCTGTACTAGAACTACTTTTAGCACGAACATGATAATCTGTCTCTACATTATTGCCACTTTGATAGTGCCTGAAACTTGACCCTTGCGAGGAAGAGTATTGTGAGCCACCTCTGCCTGTTTTCGAAGAGCTACTGCTGCTATAGCTTAATCTTCCCGGGGCATCCATAATAGAATAACTGATTGGTGAAGACTGAGGTTGCAATTTCTCATTAGCTTCACAACTTTTTCTTTGCTCACTGGACAACTCTGGATATATTTTACTCTGAGCTTTAGTTTGGACTTGTGGGGGCTTAGATGTCGGAGGAATAAAGCTACTATTGCTGTTGCTTGGGATAGGTCTGATAGGCTTCTCATTACTTGAGCTTTTAGGAGACTGTGAATTGTAAATGGAAGCAGAGGGTCTGGATGTGGAGTTTGATGGGGGTCGGTACTCTTTGCTGGGTGGGGAAGAGGTCACCGGTGGAGTTGACACAATACATGATTGTTGGGAGTGGGCATTTGAACTTGCAGAACTTGAATACGACTTACTTCCGGCGTAATCCTGCGATGACAATTGACCACTTTTTGCACTGCTTGTACTATAATTATCAGTCTGATTGCCAAACGATGAAGGGGATTGAAAAAATGTTGATGATGATGTAGAGGACGCGGGTTTGGGCGCGGCTGCGGGTGACGCCGACCTGTTTGTTTGTTTACCAGCACTGGAAATCTGCGAGTTGAGGTGGTTATTTAGAGTTTGTGCAGCTGCAAAATGCGCATTAAAGTTCTCATAAGTCCCTGATGCCTTCGTCGTAGCAGGACTGGGAGATGAGGGCACTACACTTTCATGGGGTAATATTCCAAACGGACTGGGCAATTGGTTGTTCCCTTGCCAATTAAGGCCAGCCGCGCCGGGAGTGGAAGACTGATCAAAAAATGATGATCCCTGTGCGGCCAATGTTTGATGCGAGTAATTCTCTCTCAATGAAGATAGCTCAGATTCTACAGATGTTTGTTTCGATGCAGCTGCTGCTTGGGCTTGAGCTATTACTTGTCTGTGCTGCGCTTGAAGTGAAGAACTATAATGAGCCGGCTTGGGATTGGCATGATGAAATAAGGGAGAAAATACAGCATCATATCCCACAGCAGGCGGTGAAAGAAATCCTCCAGGGTTGAAGGGTGATGCTGTTGATGAACCAAGTTGTCCAGCTAGAGATGCAGTAGTGTGTGCTGCTTGCAGTAACAACTGACTCGTGGTGGATGGAACTGATTGACCGCCAAGCCCTGTGCCTCCACTCGCAAGATGGTGATGAAAGTCCTGGCTTGCCGCACTGGCCTGAACCCCAGCCAACCGGTTGTATGAAGCATATGCTGACCATGGTCCGACTGGATCCATTACCACCTCCGTCTTGTTTTATTGTCAATAATAGGTAATTATGTCAACAGTAGTCCACACTTTCATCCATAGTTTGCATTACACCATTAATTTTAGTCTTTACCACAATAGTCCAGTAAAACTCATGATGAATCACGTACGTTTCGCACCAAGGATACACTCCTGAAAAGAGGTAAGAATTATGAACAGAGTGACAACAATGGGCTTCAAATTTATAAATTTATCATTTACAACATGCTAACCAATGGGTGGACATCGTATTAGCGGCATATTTGTTGAAAAAAATTACAGGATTGG
Organism: Lampropteryx suffumata; assembly: GCA_948098915.1. Classification (NCBI taxonomy): domain Eukaryota; kingdom Metazoa; phylum Arthropoda; class Insecta; order Lepidoptera; family Geometridae; genus Lampropteryx; species Lampropteryx suffumata. The sequence goes on along the minus strand of OX402551.1, from coordinate 15,802,252 downwards.
TAAGTATAAGGTAATTAGAGGACCGTTCTCATTGAAGTAAAAATACATGAACCGCCACCGCTTTGCCTTGGACAAGCGTCGCTGAATGACACAACAATACGACATTAGTTTGGGTTAGAGATCAATGTAAAGGGTGTAATTATGCGCAAAAACATACCATCTCCTTAATTTCCGTAAGCATAGTATCTCAATGTGGCTTCGGAGGACGCTCACACGACAGATAACATCATAAATTATGGCCTCGAGTCGACTCCTTGAGTGCTTGCTACGACGGGTTTTGTCTATTGTGAAATGAATAGCAGTTCACGCCTTGTTTCAAACCCACTAACTTCACTTTCAGTAATGCATGCTATTACAATCTAAGGTACTGTGATTAATAAAGAGTAACGTTTTAACAAAACCGAGCTAACTTTATTTACAAGTAGAAATACGACAACGTTTTGCCTTTCACATTAGACGCCGCCATTTTACTTGTCGAAATCTGTCGGTCGGTCGAAAGAATGAACGAACATAAAACCGCGAACAAACAAACAAGACCAAAGCGCCATCTACATTTTTTAAAAGCTTTTTATTCGTTGTTTTTACTGTTCTGTTAAACACACAATAAATGTGAAAAAATCCTATCTTAATTTTTAATGCAACTTGAATAAGGTGCAATGTATTAATGAAATAGACAGTTATTTTTATTTTGTTAGATAAAGTTTAACTCATTCACTTAATTTTTAGTCTATGCTTATATGATGGTTCGTTCTTAAAATATTTTACTTATTTTATTCATGGTTTATTCATGTATTGACCATTTTACTAAAACATCTTCAATGTTCATTTTTAAACAACTAGGCATTACAATTAACAACATGTATAGTTTTTAATAATCTTACAACGCCATCTAAAATTTCATTTCTCTGACAAATTACCAACCAAGCAAACACAAATGTAGAGTGGTTCATTTGAAATACAATAGATGACTCTGATTCCAAAATTAAAAAGAGTACCTACATACATTATTATGAAAAGCCCATGTATTTAACACAACTAGTGGTCTCCCACTGGTCAAATTCGACCATTATTAATTTGAATAAAAAAATATGCATTCTAGAGATCCTTCTCTAGGATCTCTATAAAAACTATAAGTGTGCGAAATTTCATACTCCTCCGTCCGCGCAATTTTTGTAAAAAGGGGTACAAAGATTTTGCTTCACGTATTAATATATAGATAAGAATAATAATAATAAATAAATAAAACTGGACATTTCAGTGCCATCTAGCCCCAAAGTAAGTAGAGCTTGTGTTATGGGGACCACACATGATTTATATACTACTTAGACACTTTTTATACTATATAAGTAGGTATATACTTTTTTGTATTAATCCCTACTAATATTATAAATGCGAAAGTCTGTCTGTCTGTTACGTTTTCTCGACTAAACCGCTGAACCCGATTTTGATGAATTTTGTTAGAGAGATAGATGGGACCTTGGCATAGACATAGGCTACTTTTTACGTAGGTACTACGCGTGCGAAGCCGCGGGCAGCAGCTAGTTAGTTATATTTTTCATTGTGAAATAGCAATATAAAAAAACAAGCTTAATAAATTCACAATTTCAATTTATTTAAACTGTATACTAGGTAAGTTACCTAAACATATACTACTGTATACTACATCAAGTAGAATTTTCTTTGTTCTAGAATTTATAAACGAAGATCCCTTCGACGTACTACAAACTGTATCCTATTCCATGACCTCCAGAACGGCTCATTATTTATCTCGGTATCGCGATGGACCACTCGAGCCGATGATCCCTGTAACGTATAGTCGCCATCCGTCCTCACGATGCTCATTTACCAGCGCCTTTTGCTCAATTAATACAGGGTGATTCAGCGACCACGTTCCGTAATAAATACTTTACTTACTAGTACCTACTTACATCAATAACTATAGTAAGTACCTACCTACTACAGTTCAGTTGTTATTATTATTAAGTACTTCAGTTTTCTGCGCTGTTTTGAACACATCCTAGGTTTCTTCCCCATCTATGACTAACATTTGTGTGATGAACATGTAATAGGTGTTTGTTGAAGTGAAAACTTCTTTAGGCGCGTTGAGCTTTTTTTGGATGAACATAATTCATGGGGTACTCGCGTCGTCGTCACCGAACGCTAGACATGAGCTACATTTATATGTAGGATACTGTGTATATATGTGTACTTTTTTGGTGAACTAAAAGCGTGAAACTCGCGTCATTGTCACCGCACGCTTCCCATGAGCTATGGATGAATGTTGATTTTTTTTAAGTAAAAAAATGATTTAAGTTTAAATTGGTCATTAACACTTCTTTACCAAATTAACATATCAGGTGACAGTTCTAAAATAAGTTAAAATCCTCTAATGAATTGATTTTTCTAGGATTTTCCGCGGTTTTAATCAACACCTCTTTACATAATGACTAAAATGACACGTCAGTCACTTGTCAATTTAGTACCTACCTATATTTAAGAAATTTAAATGTAATTATCTTATTTTAATTTAGGCTTTGATGAAAACAAAATAAGATCGTTTGATATATTAAGTATTTAGTCCTACGAAGCTACAAAACCCAGGGCAGCTACAAATAGAGCTAACAGTGGAAGCTTTTTTACCTAGGTAGACTAAATAGGTAGGTATAGGTGCTTAGTAAAATATAAGTTTTTTCCTTTAGTAAAAATAACTTTATTTGAAATAATTTACAAAAACATTAACTTAAGTACTACGTAATTAACAGTGCCTAAACCAATTATTAGTTAGGTAAGTACTTGCGTACCTACTAACTTCTTGACATTCTATTTTAATTGAAATAAGATGAAAATTATGAAGTACCTATTTAGGTCTATCTTATAATTAAACATTAGCTAATGTGTCCTTTAAATCTGTTATTATCTTTATTTATTGACATTATGTTAAGGACAGAGTTAATTAGAAGATAAAGTAATAATGTGCTTTGTTAAGTGTTCAATAATACATTTCAGTTAAGTAGACATGTCTACAGTGTCTACAGGATATCTAGACAGTATAGGTAGGTATAGTACCTATATACTTACGTTAATATACAGGCAAGTTCAAGTACGTACGTAGGTAGGCTAGTTATTAAGAATATATAAAAGCTATGTTACATTTTAAACTACTGCTTGTGTTTTGAATATAGTCGATATAAATGTATTCATATATTTATCAGGTAAATGTGGTGACAAGCAATTATTTCAATATCTAAAGTAACTAACTTAATACTTATGTATTACATAAATTATAACCATAGATTAGAAACTGAGTTGAAAAAGTACGATCTTTGAAATTTGAGATCGATCTCTTGCTCAAGAATAGGTATGGAATAGGTATGTTCTCGTGATCATAATGATTATAGAAATAGGAGATGGCGAAACTGAGGACTGATTGTGTGTTTTTGACAGTTTCACTTTGTCGATCGAGGTGAATCGCTTCAAATGAGCTGAGATTTGTTTTTTTGTATGAACATTCCGGCTCACGGCGGCTCATTCACGGCGCTCAAATCGTGATATTTATATCAGAAAACGTTCATATAAGGAATTATGAAAAAAACATAACTAAAATAAAAAATATTGAAAATACATACCATATATCTTTTATGACTATTATTCCGTCAATTAATGAGCAGATAGCTACTAAAAAAATTAAAAAAGACGCAAAAAAGCAGTAAAAAAAGATTCATGTTTTTCATACAAAAGTTAATTTGCTAAGCGGCTCTAGCGGCTGTCGCACTGAACTGTTAGGCCTAGCACCCACTATTCACTTTGCATATTATGAGAAAAGGATAGATGTGCACGAAGGATGGTGATGAGCAGTAAGAAGCAGTAAGGAGGATTCTTAGCGGTGCTGCTGGTTCTCATGAAAAACTACCGAATACACTTATTGAAAAGTAAGTTATTTGAGCTCTTGAATAAATAAACTTTGCATGTATTGGAATCTTTTTGGAGTTTGTGTACTCCCTGTTATTTATTTACGCTCAAAGTTGCGCTAAAATCAGTGTTAAAATACGTCTTTTTTAGGCTTGACTTTGAGACCCATATTGTTTACGATTCGGTTGCGATACAAGCATACTCGTAGATGACGAGACAAATTGTCTCTTTTTGGTTGTTCAACATGAGACGGTGTGGTAGGATCATCCTTCGACGGATTTCCTCGTTGCGGATTTTATCACGTAGTGAAACACCCAACATAGCTCGCTCCATTGCACGTTGCGCGACTCTGAGCTTGTGTATGAGGCCAATAGTCAGCGACTGGCAACACGCATGTTTTCGACGTTTTTATGAAAAGATAATCGGTTTGTTTACTATTAAGGATCGATTACATGGTACTTTACATGGTAGGTAGCCACTATCAACCATGTAGAGCAGCTTTATGCTGAGTTCAGGACCTGTTTGGCTGCGAACACAGAGCGGGACTAGTTAGTGCTTATGTTTGACCTACCAATGGGGTGCCTAGTACCTACTTGGTTCGTAGGTACCTGGTCTGGCATGATAGGTTCCTAATTAGCTACACGACGTAGATTGTATCATATAGCTTATTATTTTTCATTTTTCATATCGTTTTAGGGTTCCGTACCTCGAAAGGAAAAAACGGAACCCTTATAGGATCACTTTATTGTCCGTCCGTCCGTCCGTCTGTCTGTCAAGACACTTTTTCTCAGGAACGCGTGGAAGTATCAAGCTGTAATTTATATCAAATACTCAAGTCTACTGTCCCTTAAAGCTGTGAAAAAATCAAACTTCTAAGCCAACGAAATCAAAAGATACAGCCGTTTATGCCGCAAATTTTCGACACTCGAAAGGGAATTAAAACCTACAGGGTACTTTCTGTGAACTCAGAATCTTGAAATTTGGTACGAAGCAACGTCTTATAGCACAGATAAAGGATAAATTGCGATAACCGTATATTTTTAGTTACATCATATAATTAAAATATTATTAATAATTTTAAACTTACTACCCCTTTTCTCATGAACGCGTAGAGGTATTAAATTGAAATTCATATAAAATACTGAGGTCTATAATACCTTTAAGCTGTAACAAAATCAAACTTCTATATCAACTCAATCAAGAGAAACGGCAATTTAAGTCGCATATATTCAAACTCGCAACTCGCAAGGGAATTAAAACCTACAGGGTACTTCCCGTGAACTCAGAATCTTGAAATTTGGTACGAAGCAGCGTCTTATAGCACAGATAGGAAAAATTGCGAAAACTTTAATTTTTTGTTACAATCATCCAACTATGACTCGATTGTCATGATGGGTGAAATTTTACTTATATACCTATAGGTTTGTACGGAACCCACGGAGCGCGAGTCCGACTCGCACTTCGCCGGTTTTTTTTTATTCTAAATTGTTAGGTACCTTTTTTTAACTGATCCGCTCTGTAATATGTTGTCAAATAGACATTATCTTTCTATTACACGTAACGAGTACAGTGGCGAGTAAAACGATACTAGGCTGAGAGAGTTGAGGTGGGCGAGTAGATGTTTATGCACTCGGCCGAGCACTAGTAACTGTCTCGCCAGTGTACTTGATACGTGTATTCGTTTCGTCTCATATCTTTAGAATGACCTTTTCTAAGCGGACTCGAGAGGAGATGGGTGTAGTTAAGATTAATGCTACTGATCGATATGGTGAAGAATCGTATCAAAATTGCATCTGTTACGATTCTTTTGGCATGGTTGTGTATTGCGTTAGGTTGATAATAAGATGATGATGATGATGATGATGATGAATGCATGTTAACTTTATAATTATTCTGGCATGTATATCTACATAAATACTTAGAAATACCCTTTTTCGTAAATAGTGTTGGGAACATCATAATATCTGTTTCCATCTGGGACAGAAAATACTTTGAGTGTGTTACGAGTGTTTTTAAACAACTTCAAAAATAGTATGTGGTTCTCAATTTAATTTTTATTGTTTTGAAGTGATAACTTCTTGTTGGGAGAGGTAATGGGAGGGTAAACCGTTACGTAACGCGTTACAGCGCCAGTCTGTCTGGCTTCCCTTTCTCACGCACACGGCAGCGGTAGGCAGGCTCCTCCTCTCTCATTCTAACCCACAACGCTAGTTAGATTAGTTTAAGTTTTTACTTCTGTCGGGCGTCCCGAGACGCACACGTTTTTTTATGTTTGTTACCTCATCTCCGTATGTTATGAACCGATTTAAAAAAATATTTATGAAACTAGCTGTCCCGGCATGCGTTGCGATGCCACAAATTTTCTCACCGTTTAAACCTTCCCTGGACTACGACAAACATTTCACCACCAAAATTAGCCAAATCAGACCAGCCGTTCTCGAGTTTTAGCGAGACTAACGAACAGCAATTGATTTTTATTATATAGATTATATATGTACTTTGATTGGTCCCATAGAAATTTCAGCGGCTTAGGTTTTGAAATCAAAATAGCTGGAATAAATATGCATCCTAGTAAACGAATTTTTTTATATTTATATAAATTAAGTGATTTTCTTTTTAGTCTTTAAACGTTATTATTTATATAAATGAAGTCGGTTTTCCTTTTGGTTTCTAAAACGTAATTATGAAATGGCAAGTGGTTATGAATAAAAGGGTTAGTTTTTGATATCTAATGGTTTCTGTAGAAGATGCCGTAGTCATCATGGTGTTGTGGGTGCTGTGGCTCTTCCACGACCTTCTTTTTAGGCACGTACGGGTTTTTCTCGGGGTCAGCATTCAGTCTGCAATAAATAAATAGGTTGGTGGGTATATCACTACATAGTATAAAACAAAGTCGCTTGCCACTGTCTGTCTGCCCCTATGTATGCTTAGATCTTTAAAACTACGCAACGGATTTTGATGCGGTTTTTTAATAGATAGAGTGATTCAAGAGAAAGGTTTATATGTATAATACATGCATAATATAGTAGAGAAACACTGATAATTTTAGAGGTTTATAATCACATTAGACATTTTGTAGTATATTTGGTATATCAGCATTGCACCCGTGCGAAGCCAGGGCGGGTCGCTAGTAATGTATATACGTAAAGTCTATTCCATAAATATATATAACTTAATGTGGCATTAAGAACTGTTGCTATTTTTATTCGTTGACATAAGAATCACAAGGATAAAGAATGGTCATTCTTTACCGCGATGTTATCTAATGTTGCGATAGAAGTGTTATATCTTCGGCCGCCATCCATGCCCGCTTTCAATAAAATTAAACCACTTGTTAGTAAAATCCGACAGTTGATTTTACAACGAAATTTAGAACGAATTGTTTTCCATCGAATTGTTCGAATTGTTTGACGACCTCTGCGGCGCAGTGGGCGTAGGCTTGCCTGGGACGCAGGAGGTTGCGGGTTCGATTTCCGCCGCGGGACTAATGTTTGTATGATTTGCAAGTATTTTTCTCGGGTCTTGGTATTTTTCTATGTATAATATGTATGTATTTATAAATAAAAAAGTATATTATATCAGTCATTGATACCCTTGTGGTACCCATAACACAAGCTCTGATTACTTTGGGGCTAGAAGATGCTGTGTGTGCTGTGTGCTGTGTAGAATGTCCGGCTTTATTTATTTAGTATTATTTTTTCTCGTAGATAAATTTACTGACGAATGTTTGTGTTATATTAACCGTATCCCTGCTTCTGTCGTGACCTTACTTGTAATGATCGATTGCCTGTGAGCAGTCGACGTTGTACCACCAGTCACACGCGAACTTAGCCTGGTCGAAGAGAGTTCCGTTGGTGCATAGGAATGAGGCTCCCTGGTGGCCCTCGCGACCATCATGACAGACGTGATACGCCTGGAAAACAGACCCTCAAATTAACCTAAACAATTTCCTCTAATGTCTCCTACCAGATGTTCAACGTGACGATAATGGAACTCTTGATACAATCTATGCCTATGAGTTTCGGTAGTAATTGAAAGAAAGAAATCCATTTATATAGCATACAAAACAAACAATACACAAAAATAGACAACAGCGGAATAGGGACTAAAAAGGACCACATAGATATAATTAATAAAGAAGTAAGAGCGCACTTAAAGGTGTATGAATAGGTGTACCTATGAAACTAGAAAAGAATCTACATTTAGGCCCAAAAATTAGTCATTCCCGCGAACAAATCAGCGTTTTGGTATGGCCAAAAACGTTTAATCTCAGCATTCAGCAGCAGTTAATTAAAATTATTTCATTTCATATTACGTACGTTCGGTTTCTATTTCACTTTCTATTCATATGACAGCATGTCTAACAATCAACTCTCAATAATACGACCTAATTCATAAATAGTAACTGAAACCTGTAAACGAGCAATTCTTGTATATATATTCTTGTATATATTCTTCTATATTCTTGTATATAATAGCGGTCGCCTACTGGTCGAAATTCGACCATAATTAATTAATAATTTATTTATTTTTATGCTTAATATAAAAAATATTAGCATTCTGCACTTCTTCTCTATATAAACTATAAGTGTGCGAAATTTCAAACTCCTCCATCCGCGTTTCGTAAAGAGGGGTACAATGATATTGCTTCACGTATTAATATAGGTATAGATATTATAATCTGAATCTCGGAAACGGCTCCAATGATTTCCATGAAATTTAGTATGCAAAGGGTTTCGGGGGCGATAAATCGATCTAGCTAGGTTTTATTTTTAGAAAACGTCGTTTATACGTGTTTTAATACCAAGCAATGCTCGGTCATCCAGGTACTAGTAACTGAAAGCTCTAACTATCGGAATTATCTCATCATAGAACTAATCGCCCGGCTGAACTTCGCTAAAAATAGCATATATATGTTTTAGATTTTACGATGCGATGTCAAACACTAATTAAGCATTCGTAAATTCTAAATTCCAATTGGTGAATTCAGGATAGGTCCAGTACATTCCAGTGCCTGTTAAAATTACTCCAATTAATTCCAGCGTTCCATGTATCTATTCCATGTATCTATCTGAAGCACGACCAATATTGATGTAAGTACATATAACTATGCGAGCTAACTAACTAGCAACATTTATGCAATCCTCATAAATGTTGTTAGTTAACAAATGTATACCTAGTAATTTGGTCTAAACTTCTGAATTTTCAGAAGAAACAATAATTTTAAACTAATTCAATTTGGAAGATAACACGTAACCGAATTTCTGCGGCGGCCAAAGCAATTTGGTACGCCCTATTGGACTTTGAAGCTTAATGATTTTCAAGATAAACTTGCTCTGGAACGGAATTTTGGATAGGATTTAATAATTTGGGGAAAGTTACAGATTAATATTAAATAAACACGTAACTTTTCAATACCTATTGAAACAGAAGAAAAATAAAACTCCCGTAAGTCTTAAAACAGATAATTTTGAGTGGGACGTCCTAGGTATTCGATACTGTATTTTACTATTTTAATAACCGACTTCAAAAAAGGAGGAGGTTCTCAATTCGTCGGATTTTATAAAATGTATTTTCACTTAACTTTTAATGCAGAACATAAAAAATATTATTAAAACCAGAAATAACTCAAGAAAAATAAATAATACAAGAGCGCTATGTTTGCTTTGCAAGACGACCAAAAATAATCTCAGTACAGTCTTGAATCCTTGTATCATATGTAATATAAATGGCACCCAGCACATTTTTTTTCTTAATAAGTCATCAGTCTTGATGACTATTCTGCCAATATCAAGTGATTTTGTTTTGTTTTAATATATATTTTATTGCGAATCTTCGTCGTACCACATTTAAACATGATACACTCATAAGAAAATTGTCTACACTTGAGCTCACAATTTATTGATTTCATTATATATCACAAGAAAACTAATTAATTTACTACGTAAAATGTCAAACGAAGAGATACACCCAGCACTCTTCTCATAGCAAACAGACTCTAGCGAAGCAGTAACGCGTTCACAAAACACCACACTCCATTAAGTTGCTTCCCAACATGACATTAGACAGTGACAAAATATCCTGCAACGGTTGCAAACACATGTAATCAATTCCGCTAGATACAACGATTAGTAAATCGTTCAAACCTTTGTGGTAAATTGGTGTCGATGTGTGGTAAGTCCTAGGTTGGATTTCGAATCAAAAAATAACAGAACTGGCTGAAAATTGCACAGTAAAAGCAAAGAGACAGAATACAAAATAGGGATTCCTTTTTTGAAATTTCCCGAAATAACATAACTCTTTTTTATGAATTCGTTTTCTGGTGTTTTTTCTTGTTTGATTGAGTAATATTAACGTAATTTTAATCAATAAGTTATAACTTCTTAGGACAAGTGTAAAATAATTACTGTATTATGTATTTTGTGATTGTGATTGTGATTGTGATTGTGATTTGACGAGGAATCCCCAGAAAATTTTAGACGGCCGTTCCGCGATGACGTTTAGAATAGACAAATGACGATCGCCTACAACTTTGTAACTTGATTATAACATAACAAAATCATTCCCATGCTATAACATTAGCAAGATTAACATCAAGACAGGTGCTGTAGGAATAAGAAAAAATGAGAAATTAAGATTACTTGGTACGGATTCTTACCTGACATCCAGTCTCAACGTTAGCGTACATCCCTGGGTGAACCGGGACATGGGCACAGGAGAACCTGGTGTCTGGAACCGAATGGTAGATCGGGTAGTCAACCCCAGGGTGTCCTGGTACGTTTCGGAGGTCTTGCGGCTTCTCATGCTCTCTCAGAGGCTTCTGGTGGACAGGCCTCTCGTTCGCGTAGTAGAAGTCTTGCTCGTACTGATGTTCTGGTTGATATCTCTGAGACAGAACAAATAAGTAATATTTAAATCATTATTGGACACCATCTAGCCTCAAACTAAGCACAGTGTATATTATGATGACCGGATGACTGATAGAATACGTACCTATATGTTTTTAAATATATACTTGTGCTAGTTTATAACACCCAGACACAAAACAAGCTCCTCCGTTCATCACACAAATGTTTGCATAAAACACCGAACTGCCTCTAAAGCGAAGAAGGCAAAGATACCAACTGAGCTGATATGCAAGTCAGCATAAACATTTGTATTTTTTATAGAAATAGGTTTTGCCCGCGGTTATGTGCATGTGGTATCTACATATAATATGACACAGATTAATTTGTACCAAGCTTTATTTAGCTATGTTGGCCATATAGCTCGCTGAACTGATAACCGTTGGGAATAAAAGTTCTCGAAAACGAAGTGTATGACGACCCCCCACCCGATGGACTGACGACATTGTAAAGATCGCAGGAAGTCGGTGGATGGAGAGGTCTCAAAATCGTTCTTCCTGGAAATCTATTGGGGAGGACTATGTTCAGCAGTGGACTTCTTAAAGGTTGATATGATGATGATGATGAAGCCGCGAGACATATGTTTGTATGATCTGCAAGTATTTGTCTCGGGTCTAGGTGTTTCTATGTATAATAATGTATGTACTTATTTAAAAAAAATAAAAACAGTCATGTGTATCAGTCATGTGGTAAGTAGATACCTTACTTTGGGGCCAGATGATGCTGTGTGAAATGTCCGGCAATATTTATTTATTTATTTTTATTAACTTTATCAAAAAGGAGGAGGTTCTCAATTCGTCGGATTTTTTTTTCTTTCACTGGTGGCTTATTTAAATTTTATCAAAATCGGTCGAGCTGAAATATCAACGAAAATCTAAAAATTGTGTACATCGATGATGTCTTCATGTACTTCGTTATCTCGCTGTCTCAATGGATCGGTGCGTATGCTCAAATTTCATTCAATGTCCAGTCGTTGCAGTGTGATTTAGCGACAAACAAACAATGAAACATTTAAACTTTCACATTAATGTAGTAGGTAGTTATTATTTGGAATAGTAAACTGTTATTGTTCTAAAAACTACACAACATTACTAGTAATATTTTAAACATGTTTTGTTAGTTACTTATGTAGTACGACTCAAGTATATAACAGAGGCCTTGACTTCGATCCAGTTTTTTCAAAGCACACTTGTCTTATGCAACACGTATGGACATAATTACAGTAGGCTAACAACTGGGTAACGTCAAGAGGTCAGTTATAACAAAGGTAATTAAAGAAGTTTAAGAATTTTTATGCAATGATTTATGTAACTTTTATTGACTCTACGTGCGTGAAAATTACCATTGATAGATTACATGGATTGGAACTAATTGGTAAGTGCTACCTGACCATATACTTTTATATTCATTTATTAACGCACACATATTACATATTACAACATTATTGTTGACAGAACGAGACTTTTCTGATATGCATGACAATTACGGTGTGCCAACAATCCACCATAATGGACTCTATGAAAAACCGATTATATATGTAAGTATATCAATTAAAAATAAGTATCTGAACTACATACATATTTATAGTATGGCAATATCAATATTATATTATTATGACGAATAATTTTATAAACGGGATAACCATTTATAACATTCCTGCACAAGGGATGACCTAATGGACGCTACGGATGATGGAGTGAGAGAGGCAATATTTTATTTAAACCTAATTTAGTTGTATCTTTGACACGCAAGAAGAAGATTTAATAAATCTACGAGTATTATAAGTTAATTATAAAACATATAGTATATAAGACAGTGAAACCGGTAGTAGGGGTAATGTTCGCAGTAAAAGACTGAGAAAGAGGGTAGACCGTTTTGTCTGCCAATAACATCCACCCGCAAAGACTTCAGTTTATCTCGTGATCATGGCGCATGCAACTGTGCCGAAATATCGAGAAGCAGAAAAACTCATATATCATGGTAAATATCCCGTTTTGAGTGAAAATTATGTGCAAAACCATGATAGTTTTAAAAGTTATATTAATTATAAAATATGGGTATTGTTTAAATTTCAGTAAAAAAAACTAGAGATGATATTTTCGTTGCTAAACTGACATCTCTAACAGCAGTGTATGAAAGGAGCCTCTTATGCACACTTTAATCTTTTCACCAACTGTTTCGAAATACCTAGTATGAAGGAGAAATTCTAACTTTAGAAAAGGTGTGTAAAAATATATTATTACAAGTGGAACGCCCCGCGACTTCATCCTTATAATAAAATAAAATTAATAAATAATGCCGGACATTTCACACAGCATCATCTGGCCCCAAGGTTAGCAGAGTTTGTGTTATGGGTAATACATGACTGATATACTACTTATATACTTTTTTTGTAAATACATACATATTATACATAGAAACACCCAGACCCGAGACAAATAGTTGTAGATCATACAAGCATTTGTCCCGCGGCGGGAATCGAACCCGCAACCTTCTGTGTCTCAGGCAGGCCTTCACCCACTGCGCCACAGAGGTCGTCAAATATAATATTAATATTAGTATAATATAATCAATATTACAATATTAGTATAATATTGATGATTACTCCAGAAGATTTTGCATTTCAGGAGGTTTTATACAAAAGAATACTGATCCTGTTATTATTCTGATCATGGTTTTGTAACGAAATGTAATGAGATCATGCTATCAAATAAAATTAGAATAAGAGCTTCATGACATCAAATCGGGTAGAGGCCTATACTACTCAGGGATGATCTCTCAGTGAAATACATTTTAGAATCGGTTTCGTAGTAACCCCTTAAGAGGTTTTTAAACCAAACAAACAAAAAACTAAACTACAAACTTTACCTATTTAATAATATAGAGAACTAGCTTCTGCCCGTGGCTTTGCCTGCGTGGTACGTATATAAAAAGCAGCCTATATGTATGTTTATTCAGGTCCAAATTATCTATACCAAGATTTATCCACATAATCTTTCATATTTAAAATATTAGACATACCAATGTATTTCTAAGTATAATGGTAAAGTAATACAATGCCATCTAAATATTCTATTCAACTTCTACAATATTTTCAAGTATTCCACTAGGTACCTTTCATTTTCATCACCCCCGATTCAGCTATGTTGATTTCTATCCATCCAAAGGTTGTCTGGCAGAGATCGCTATCTAGCGATAAGACCGCCCATTGTACTACCGTGTAGCTAAACATTGTTTCTTATTACAGTCTAATGTATTTGTGGTGTGCAATAAAGTATTTTCTATTCTATTCTTTCTATTCTACCTACTCGTATCACAGTCTGCGGCCGCAATTTTGTTTTTCTTACAAACTCCTGTTGCAATTTCAGAGGTTGCTCTTTGGAAATTCCTTTCTTAGTGCACGACTATACACACTTATTCGGATTATTTACGTCTTCTGAGTTCTAATAAGTACCTAGAACTTACAGAGAGGAAGACTGTCATCGAAACACATAGAAAAGGGTCCTTATCATCAGTATTAGAGGAAAAATTGGGTAAGTTAACCCACTGATATTTAAGTATGTTGTTATATGTTATTAAAGTGTTAGGTAGTGGTGGTGTACCAACATAAGGTACTCAAATTTTACTTCCTCTTCTTCGTCTATATCATGTTTCATTATGATGTCAATTTTGCCAATGTCGGGCTTTGATTCGGGCTAAATTATTATATTAAGTAGTCACAAAGTTATATTGTCGTTCGTCATTTATTTTATATAAATTGGCTTTTTTCATAAAAAAATATTTACGGATTATTTTTGCTCGAATCACAAAGAATCGCAAAACTTTCTTCCAATTATACAATCCCGAGTCTTGAACTCTAGCTTTATTTGAATAAAATCACCAAAATTGCTAATGAAACCCGTAGCAACTAGAGAAAAATAAACAAAACTAGAGTGCAATGTTTGCTTCGCAAGACGGGCAATAGTAATCCACTCAAATACTCAATAAACACTCCTTAAGTCCTCCTACTCAAATTGAAGCATGCTTTGACTTGAATTTTCTGTCAAATAATATAATCATCATATCAGCCTTTAATAAGTACACTGCTGAACATCCTCCAGGCTTTCCCAATGGATTTCCAGGATGAATGATTTTGAGCCCTCTCCATCCTACGACTTCCTGCGATCTTTACAATGTCGTCAGTCCATCGGATGGGGGGTCGTCCTACGCTTCGTTTTCCTGTCCATGGTCGCCATTCGAGAATAATAATATAATATGTAAATAGTACTAGACATTTCACGCAGCATCATCTTCCCCCAAAGTAAACAGAGCTATGGGAACCAAAATGTCGGTCTATACTTATAGCGCACCTAGAGGTAGCGTACCTACCCGTGACTTTAGTCTAGCTAGTCCTAAATTAAAGCTTTACCTACAAAAATGTGGCAACACGTTGCGAAACCCTAAATTAGTACACCAGCAAGTACTTAGTCCTCTCACTACAGGCTCAGTCACGGCCGGCGAGTTTTGCAACATGATACCACGTGTTAGATCTTAGGGCTTTCGGATTTTATAGGGCTATTTTATATATTTATATGTACTTAAAATACTATCAATCGCATAAAGGGATAAATATACCTAGCAATAATGTAAGTATAAGAACGTGAATAATAATAATAATGCAGGACATTTTACACAGCATCATCTGGGCCCAAAGTAAGCAGAGCTTTTATTATGGGTACACATGACTGATATACTACAAATATACTATTTTTTAAATACATACCTACATATTATACATAGAAACACCCAGACCCGAGATAAATATTTGCAGATCATACAAACATTTATCCCGCGACGGGAATCGAACCCGCAACCTTCTGCGTCTCACCCGGCTCTTGGCCCTCTGTATGGATTGAGCTTGGCTTTACACTATGAGAGTATCAAAAGTGTCAGACCCGAGATAAATATTTGCAGATCATACAAACATTTATCCCGCGACGGGAATCGAACCCGCAACCTTCTGCGTCTCACCCGGCTCTTGGCCCTCTGTATGGATTGAGCTTGGCTTTACACTATGAGAGTATCAAAAGTGCTAGACAATAATTATCCAGTCCTACTTCCTAATAATAATAGGTATGTGAAAGGTATGTGAATAATAGGTATGTGAACGTTTGCGTGAAATTGGATATTTGTTTATTAATCAATGACGTAATAGCTGAACCGTTTTTATAAGCACGGGTTTTACTCACGTATTACTTTGTCGATGCAGGTCCCCATTTCGATAGGTACTCGATTCTTCATTAGGGTGAGTTTGATCCGCAGTCAACATAGTACTTGTAATACGTGAATATACCCGTATTTATGAAATTGTATCAAAATTCACATTCATATTGTTGTAGAAAAAAATAAAAAAATATATATATATTGCTGGACAATTTACACATCACTGATCCCAAACTAAGTATAGCTTGTATTATGGTGACTAGATAACTGATAGAATACTTATATATTTTTAAATACATACTTATGATACTCTATAACACCCAGACACAAAACAAACGTCGGGTTCATCAAACATATGTTTATCCTGGGAGAGAATCGAACCTTCAACCTTCAGCGCAGAAGGCCGAGCTACCTACTACTAACTGAGCTGCCAGGCCAATCAAAAAAGCGGGTTTTTATGTGAAACGTCGGGAATTAATTAAAAGGTAATAAGAAATATATAACGTTAAATAAAATAACTCACGAATGTTTTGAAAGTGAAATAGTTTAGCCGATTTGTATGAAAATTAGTAGGTATAGAATTTGATTATAGATCTGAATTAAAATAAGGTACCACGTGGGGAAAAGTCGTGGGCAGCAACTGGTTGGGTAATATACAGGGTGTTATATTACCCAACCAGTATCCTGATACCACAATACTGAAACTTAGCTTATATATTTCAACATAAAACCAGCACCTCTAAAGTCTCAAATCAGTCACTGCGGCAAAGATGTCGTAAAAACAATCATTTTTTATGTTTAAATTAGAGTTCATTGATGTAACAGTCGATCATTCGCATTCGATGTAACGCATTCGTACACGAGTTCCAATATAAATAGACTTGTTTGATGACAGCCTTTATCCTACTAATATTATAAATGTGAATGTAAGTTTGTTTGTTACGCTTTCACGCGAAAACTACTTAACCGATCATCATGAAACTTTGTACACATATTCTTGGAGGTATTAGAAGTAACATAGGATACTTTTTATGAAAAAAAAAATATTTTTTACGAAAGATATTATATGGCAAAACAACGTTTGCCGGGTCAGCTAGTATGTAATAATTTAAGAATATTTTTAAATTGTCATGAAAACAGCTAGCGTTTTGGTGAATACTGTATGTTATCTGTTGTTCTGAAATAAATAAATTCTAATTCATGGTTTCTCTGGGTGAGGTCAACCAAGTTGACCTAAGGTGACCTAAAAAACCACGAAGAAAAAACTTTTATTCAATGCGAATTTAGGGTTTGAATGTTTGTTGAACTCCCTTCTCAACTGAACCAATTTTACGAGTATTTAAATGATGACATATCTTCACCGGCCTACCCAAGATATTGGAACTAGCTAAATACTCTAATAGTGGCATAGATGGTTAATACTTTGGTCAGCTCTAGGCACAGACGGGACGAGTTCCGCCTGTTAGAAAATTTTGGATCTTTGAATCAGTTAAAATTATGCTCTATAGAGTCTTTAAAATTTAAGTTAACTTACCTGCAGATAAGCAGCATCAGACACCATCGTACAAAGCAGGGCTCCAGTCAGAGCTCGCAGCACAGCCTTACCCATATCTCCACACATTTTGATAAATCTTAAACAATTTTGAAGAATTGGAATCTACAACAGCACCGTTCTGAAGTACCAACTGTAATAGAGTGCGAGGTAGCCGATGTTGCCCCCTCTAGGCGAGTGATGAAACAGAGGAAGGAATGGTGTGGGGTGATGTCTTAATTTAACGCAGGTTCAGCGCAAAAGAGTAGGATAGAAAACGATATTTCATAAACTGCCAAAAATATCCTAAAACAAAAAAAAAATGCGTGAGTGTTGTGGAACACTCGGTTGTAACGAAGTTCTATCGTAGTATATTATTATTGGTAAACGTATTATATTATTGATTAACAAATACAAATGAATGAATTACTAGCAATTAAATGCAGCGCAGAAATAACTAAGGAATTGAAGGAATGGTAGGACATTTCGTAATTAATATATTTTTCGAGTTGTGAAAATAAACATTTTATTGTACATCATTAAATTCATCTAATTCATTCGTTCATTCGTTCATCTAATTACTTCATTCGTGTCATGGATAACCGTCTACACTAAAAAAAGGTTCGTGACGGAAAAATCCTACACTTTTTTTCGCCTAGCCCCATTCGCCAAGTCCGTACCGTGCGATGAGGAACTTCGTTCCAAAAACTACTTCGTTTGCAGGTACAGTGTAGATGCTTGAAGTTTTTTTGTTTTTCTTCTTCTTATTCTGTCACTAGGTATTTTGACAAGCGCCAAATTTTCTGTTCGTTTACACTCGCCCTTATCGTTTAAAAACCACGAAAATATTATTATCACGCTGTCGATAACTTTTAAAAATATCAGTTATAAATCCCTAAAATTCAGCCAAATATGTAATGCTAGTCAAAAAGTTTTCACCTACTTACGTATCTCAATATACCTGTATACTTACTAATGTCTAACCCAACAAGTACTTTAAAAGAAACCTTTTATGTCTTTTTAATAGTTTTATTAACCACTAAGATTATTCAACGTACATAAATGTATTAACGAATACTAGTAACATAATTTAATAAAAATATTAGCATTCTGCACTCCTTCTCTATATAAACTAGAAGTGTTCGAAATTTCATACTCCTCCGTCCACGCTTTTCGTAAAAAAGGTTACAACGTTTTTGCTTCACGTGTTAATATATAGATTTCTAGGACAAATCTACAATTATGTACCTACCTATGACTAGAAATGAAAAAAAAATTGAAATTGAAATCGAGTTATTTTGTTATATTGAGTTATTTATATTTTGAGTTTACTCACGATGTGTTCCTCCACCTTTTCTACTCAAACATGCTAAAAGGCTGGATCAATATAGATTAAAATTGGTATATCACCATGATACATGTAACTGGCACAAAATAGTCAAAAACAAAAGAGAAGACACTATTGAAATCACAACAGATCTGTTTTTTTTATTTTATCCCGCCGAGGGACAAATGTGTGTATGATCTGCAAGAATTTCCTCGATTCTGTCTATGTCGAGTGTTTCTATGTATAATATGTACCTATGTATTTACAAAAAAACATGTACATACAAAAGTAGTATTGTCATGTGGTACCCATATCACAAGCTCTGCTTACTTTGGAGCCAGATGATGCTGCGTGAAATGTCGAGCATGATTTATTTATTGTTATTATTAATAGTTCAGATTCAGATTCAGAAGACATACTGCTTTAGTCAATGGCTGAGTCTAGTAATGGTAAGTAAGTATCTAAATCACAAGGAAGGAAAGTTGTTAAGTAAATAAGACCTAACAGACTGATGCAAGATCTGACCCAAAATATTATACAACTAGGAAGCGAAAGATAACGACGAAGTATTGTCACTTTGTTTCAAGTAGGTTTGTCTTGTCACTTCTTGGTCACCCTGCAAATGGAACTGTGTGATTGATTGTGAAAGATCAGATAGTAATCCGGTTTCGTGCAATACTATTATGCCTGTGTGAACTTCACGAGCACTATTGTCTTTGGATTAAAAAATAATCAGTACAAACATTAGTTACTGGTTACTTTAACCAGTGTGGTGAAAGGGTAAAAGAGCGCTTCAAAGGCTCCTTTCGTGCACTTTGGGGTTAGGTCTTATCTTCGAATTTCGGTTTTAGGTCTTATCTTATAAGGTTTTAGGACATGCCGGTTTCCCCACGATGTCTACCTTTAACGATCGAGAGTGCTGGTATAGCGCCTTTAAATTATTCAAACAGAAAAATGCCTTTATCCGGATTCGAACTTATGACCTTAAGATCGGAAGGCAGGGCCACTACCATTAGACCACCAGTGCTCAGTGGTATTTCTAAATGAAAATAAAAAATCCATTTCCAATAGTTCTAAAAACGTTCCATAATGTCCCAACAAATCCTCACATGTAGTAAAGCGCTGAAAGAGTATTTTTTTCTTCGTTTAATGGCATCTGTCTTGTCGACAAAATTTTGCCAGTGTCAAGTGTTTGATACTAAAGTCTTAGTCGATCGTCATTTGTCTATTACAAACGTCATCGCGGAATGGCGAGAACTTTCTCCGGATTCCTCGTCGTTCAAATCACAATGCACCATAATACACTTCTAATTCAATTGTCCATACATGTCCTATGAAGTTACAATTTATTCTTTAAAATTCCGCTAAGATTACTGAATAAAACATGCAATAACACTAGAAAAATAATGAATTTAGATGCGCTATGTTACTTCATGAAATGAAGAAACGAAGAATCCCGCTGAAAGAGTCATTTTTGGATATAACAAAATGATACCCGCCGAGTAAAACACAAGTAAACCACGTGAATGCAAACTGTCAATCTGTCAATGACCTTTCACCGTTCAGACTAGCCCTTCATACATGGTCACCTTCACTATCCGTTTTCGCTGCGTGTTTGCGCAACCAACCGGTCATACACCGTACCTAGTACATACTTCGTAATTGTTGCGGGTAAAATATCCCGTCCTGAGTAGGCTAAGATCGTTATGAAACTATTCATTTTATACTAATTGTTTTGCTTGGCTTGATTGCTAGTATTTTTTGTCTGTCGGTCGGTGTACGACAAGCTGGGCATGGTCTTCCTTTCTCCTATCTCGTGAGCCTTTGCGGTTTCTTGACAGTTTGATTCAAAACCGTCCAGGGTCCTCTCGTCACTGGTCCTTTCTATATAATGAGCGTTTTTCTAGGTACTAGTAACTAAAACAAAATAAAAACATGCGCGGGTGTCGTGGAACACTTGGTTGGAACGGAGTTCCTATCGTAGTATATTATTAATGATAAACGTATTATATTATTGATTACCTCACAAATACAAATAAATGCATTACTAGCGTCTGAAAGCAATTAAATGAAACGCAGAAATAACTAATGTATTGAACGAATGGTAGGAAATTTTGTGACTAATATATTTTTTGAAATGTGAAAATAAAATTTTGATTGTGTTCGTGTCACCCTATAACTATCTACACTAAAGAATGGGTCGTGACGGAAATTCTTAACGGTAAAATCATACACTTTTTTTCGCCTAGCCCCCAGCCATGTCCGTACCGTGCGATAAGGAACTTCGTTCCAAAAAACTAAACTATATAACTATATTCCCTTGTAGCAGTCATCTCTTTGACGTAGCCCAAATTTCAGCTGCTTGACTTTGACATCCAGTCCGGTGTAGCCCTCTCTATGAAGATATCCTCCCATCTCGTTTCTCAGCAAGAGCTATAGGCCGACCGGCCTATAGCTCTTGCTGCACCACATGATTGATATGCTACTTTAAACTTTTTTTGTAAATACATATTATACATAGAAACACCCAGACCCGAGACAAATACTTACAGATCATACAAACATTTGTCTCGCGGCGGGAATCGAACTCGCAACCTTCTGCGTCTCATCCGGACTTTGGCCCACTGCGCCACAGAGATCGTCAATTATGGTGACTATGAGATAGAGATAGATGGTAAGTAATGTGTGTGTTTGAAGTTCATAATGTTCCTGACGTTGACGTATTGATAGCGACTTATGTCATTGCCTCACAGTTGGTACTTCTGCGCTGTAGATCGTGGGTTCGATTACCTAACGAGGACAAACATTTGTGTGATGAATATTTAGGTTTATTCTGTGTCTGTAATAAAGTATAAGTACCTGGGTGACCGAGCATTGCTCGGTATAAAACAGGGATAAAACGATGTTTTCTAAAAAAGAAACCTAACTAGATACCTAAACCTAACCCCTGAAACCCCCTGCATACTAAATTTCATGAAAATCGTTGTAGCCGTTCCCGAGATTCAGATTATAAAATTCAAAATTCAATATCACTTTGATCTATCATTTTATCTTTTTGTTTTTTTTTTGATTCAATACAATCACAAGGACCACTTTGAATCGTCTTCTGACATGATAGTGCTACTATATATATAAAAGAATTGCTCTATTAAAGGTATTAAATAATAATAATAATACCGGACATTTCACACAGCATCATCTGGCCCCAAAGTAAGTAGAGCTTGTGTTATGGGTACCACATGACTGATATACTACTTATATACTTATTTTTTTGTAAATACTTACATATTATACATAGAGACAGCCGAAACAAATACTTGCAGATCATACAAACATTTGTTCCACGGCGGGAATCGAACCCGCAACCTTTTGCGTAATATATACAATCACATTAATATTATAAAGGTGAAAGTTTGTGAGTGTGTATGTTTGTTACTTCTTCACGTCTAAACGGCTGGAGCGATTTTAATAAAATTTGGTATGGAGTTAGCTGACACCCTGGATTAACACATAGGCTACGTTTTACTGCGGGAAATTATCTTTTTTTTTTTGTTTGTTACCGCGTGTAACACCGCGGGGTACAGCTAGTATAATATAATAAATAGATAGACAAGTATGTATTTACGAGTATATAAGTATTCTATCAATCATCTAGTTTAATCAATTGTTTTGTTATTTTCTTTCCAATAGTTATTTAATTCTACGTAAGGTAAAGAGAACTAATCCATAAAACTGTAGTTTGTATCCTGGATGGATAAGATTTCTACTCTGTATCCATAAACCACTTAAGAACTGCTGATGGTGCACTGAACCACTGAAGGACCAATGAAGGTCTTCAGGGCCACGACTAGTCAAGATGACCCAAAGTGAACCAGGCGCATAATAGTTTTCAACCCTAGCGCGTCTAAACAATACATAATTCTTATATGAGTAATTGCGCTAACTCGCGTAACAGATTGTTTGATAATACTTTCAATTTTCACGGCCTGCTGATTGACGCACACATGCATACGGCTAACCATTTAAACGTTTGCATTGTGTGTTGCGTTACTTTGCTGCAAGAAAAAAATGCTTACGACCGTAATCCCCAGGCTCGATAGACATATCAGATAACTTTTTGAATGTCTTTAGATAGTCAGAGGCGCGTCTAAATATTATATGCACATGCCGACTTACTTCAAAAATGGGGGTTCTCAATTTTACAGTGTATTTTTTCATTAAAAGTTTGTTAGCTCATAACTCCGTTATTTATAAGCCGATTTGAAAAAAATATTTTGTATGTAAAATATATATTTTTCGATTCGTCCCATAGAAGTTTAATCATAATCGGTTCAGGAGTTTGGTTTTTAAATCGAAAAAGCTGAAAAAATTACAAAATTCGTATTTAGTTTTCCTGTGACTTCCCTGTGGTGTTTACGAATTCCTAAAAAGCGTATACTAAAAACTGTTTTAACCTACTTCAAAAAAGAAAGAAGTTCTCAATTCAGTTGTATTTTTTTTACGTTCAATGAAGTCGGTTTTCTTTTTAGTTTAAAAACGTAATTACTATAATTCCTACTCCGTACGTGATATATAGCAATTTTCTTGTTTATAATGTTAACCTATGACATCATCGAACTATTGATTAAGGTGTACTAACTGCAAAAACCCTCTTTAGAATTTCCATCATTTGAAACATGAAATTGTTTTTTGTTAATAGTTATGGGTGTGGGTCATCCTTAGTTGTACTTTTCCAAACAAGTTGATTACGATAGAAGCCGAGTGCATTTGAAACGGCACTGAGGGTACTGTCCGAGGATTTCACCGGCTACGGACATGCGTGGTTTGGAAGTCCGGTAAGAAAAACTATAATTGGTGTCGGTTTGATATTGCGTGAGTTATTATGGGTGATGCACGTTGGCGTTCCAAACTGCTCGGGTAAGTGGGTATAAATACTTAGGTATCTATGTTTTCAGATAAGTCATTAGGATTGAAAGCACTTCAATTAGATGTAAATGCTGCAGGCGGTCATTGATCCAAACAATGACCACGAATGTGTAATCTTCGACAAGAGGTTATCTATTAGGGATAATAAGGGCTAGCTATGCCATGGCAAGATTTCTCGTATATTAGAAGAAAAGGTACACAAAGTGCAAATTAAAGCATATTATAAAATAACGGATTATTTAGATGACAAAAAACCTTGGGATGGATCTGCTCCAACTCGACTCAGCATCCGTAACAAAATTGGCAAAGATCATACAAAAAAGTGTTAAGACCAGAAGAGTTTCTTGCCGGATTCTTCTTGTACTGGGGTTAGGAGGGATCTAGATTCACTAGCGTGTCGAAGTCGATTCAAAGTGGTCCTTGTGATTTTATTGACTAAAAAATGTTTTGACTTGGACATTGATGTTTTACCATTTGATTCATATATTGATAAATCTCCCTATAGGATTCCTCTCTGCATAGCCAGGCGATGTACTCAATTATAGAAATACACTGTAAAATCTGGGCAAAAAATTCGCATCAGCATTCATATTGTCTTGATTGTGTTTCAGTTAATGTTAGACGTCTTGCCCTTTTGGTTTCGTAAATGTGCAAGGGCTGGGAATTTATATCTCCCGGGCTGGATAGATAGCCGGGAATGAATTACTTAGTTAAGCAACTTTCCGGGCGTTAGCTCCGTATCGTTAGCAACTATTAAACTAGAGAATTAACCTCCCAACTTGCTCCATCTGCTCTGGAGTCTGGAGATACAGCTCGAGGATATTGGGGATCTAGAACTTCTGTAAACACATCTTGCCAAATATTTAATTTTATAAACTGGAAATTGCCGCGACTTTGCGTTCTCGTTCCAACTCGTTCCAATCTTATTATTCTGTTCTTTGATGTAGAAACTTTGTACAACGGAAATATCAAGTTGTATATCAATCATCCCAGATATCTAGCATTCCATTACACGTGTCAAAAGAACTGATCTAACACAGAAGGTTGTTATGGCCGAGTGGGTACCATTCACTAACCAATGCAGTGACTGTATCTAAACATATCATACGTACTACGCATGACATTAGTCTGGATTCCATAGCCATATATCGTGGGTTTTAGACCCGGTTTCTTTGATCCAGAGTAAAAATGAACAATGTAGAGATATTGACACATTTTGATGGATCAGAAAACCAGCCATTATTTATGTAAATGATAATGTAAGTAAATTGAGAAGGCGTGAAGCAATGTTTGAGATCAAACAAGACCACCCAATTATGGAGAAAGTTAATTTATAACAAGGATGTATGCAAAAGAGCTTTTCAGTACCCTAACTCCATGTGTGAGTGACGAGATAGGAATAAGCCGATATGTAAAAAACCTTGACGTGTAATTATTTTATTTTTTATTTCAAGTAAGTATATAGTCGACCTCTGTGGCGCAATGGACTGAGATCCGGATGAGACACAGAAAGTTGCGGGTTAGATTCCCGCCGCAAGGCAAACGTTTGTATGATCTGCAAGTATTTGTCTAGGGTCTAGGTGTTTCTATGTATAATATGTATGTATTTACAAAAAAAAGTATGTA
The DNA here is from genome assembly GCA_948098915.1 of Lampropteryx suffumata. NCBI lineage: Eukaryota > Metazoa > Arthropoda > Insecta > Lepidoptera > Geometridae > Lampropteryx > Lampropteryx suffumata. Next base: position 15,776,826 of record OX402551.1, on the reverse strand, counting down.
CCTAAGTAGTATATCAGTCATGTGGTACCCTTAACACAAACTATGCTTACTTTGGGGCCAGATGATGATTTGTAAAATATTTGGTATTATTATTTATTTATTATAACTAACTATATAATAAATAAACCAGGAGAAGTAACCTAAAAACCTAACAAAACCTAAAACCTCTAAACTGTTTCATTTTACGTGTCCAATATAACGTGCAGTGAAAATCTCATCACAGCTTTTTGGAATACCTCCGCTTGCTGGAATGAAGTAAATTTTATAAAAGGCGCTGTGAAAATCCAACGAATTTCCCGGAAATACCTTAGTTTTAAAACAGTGTAAGCTGCCTTTATTTTACGGAATATATTTTCAAAATCATATCTGCCATATATTGATGTAGCTCAACTGGTGTTATATTAAGCAATTAAAAAAATATATCGTGTACCTTTATAATAATTATTACAGTAATGTACGGAAATATACAATAATATAATTTATATATGTGAAACAGTTGATCTATCTAAGGACCGTTTAAAACGATCTCTAGATAGCTCATCCAGATCACTGCTGAAGGCCAGCGTTCTCAAGACACTGGCGGCATTACCACGTTATGTATAATACGTAGATATGTATTTATACTTACAAATAAAAATGTGGTACCCATAACAGAAGCTCTGCTTACTTTGTGGCCAGATGATGCTGTGTGAAATGTCTGGGATTATTTATATTTATTTATTTGGCGATGCTAATACGCTGAGCCAGATAAGAGCCAGCTCTTGGGAAGTTAAACATTAAAATATAAATTTGTAATTCCTACCATAAACATTGTATGGATGCTTGCTATCTCTATTTATGAGTGCACAAAAGTTATGCATCTCGTTTAAGTCCAGTACAGTCGATTTCCAACCTTACATCATTGGGTTTTGATCAGAATTCCTCAGCAGTTGAACTGTTTGAAGCCTAGTCGACCTTTGTCAAAGAGTGCATCAATACTTCAATGCTTTCACCAATGTTCAAAGCTCGCTTAAAATATTTGTACTCGATATTGTGCCTACTGTAATATATTGCTTCGACTGTACGATAGTTGTAATGAAACCAGGAGGTATTGTAACGTTTGCATGGTGGTTATGAAGAACATAATAAAATAATAATCTTCCTGAAAATGCAAATAAACTACCTATTAAGAAATTTAAAGCTTACACAAAGGTAGTATAAATGACTATCTTACTGATAAGAATGCATGGCCTCATGTTGCTCTGCCCTCAGACAGTTAACTGACACATTTGAAATGTATAAACTCTCTTGTATTCGTTTTTCGTAGTTAAGGTAGTTATAAGATGGATCTGCAAAAAATCGCTAAGACCAGGACGAGTTGCTTGCCGGTTCTTCTCGAGCTTCGGTTACGAGGAATTTGCACCTAAATTCACCTAGTATGTAAGACGTTTAAAAGTAATCCTTGTGATTGTATTGATTAAGATATATTTAATGATTAAACGAACTAGTGAAGTTCTATCCTAATTACACTAGCGCTTAGTCCTCTAGATTAGTGTTTTATTTATACTTATAACAATATATATTTAACTACTCGTAGTATCGCGTAACTACCACCACTCAGCACTTTAGTTCAGATTCAATACATTTTTTTTTGTAGGTAGATTCTTAAACATCATCCGAGCCGGGCTCGCCTCCGTTTATCATTTAGTTTAGAGCTTAAGTAGAATCTTATTGATGTATTCCCTATAATAGTATAATAGTAATAATATTACTATTATATATCTACTTAAGCCAACAAAACCTACCCTGCTTTTAGATTCAGAAAAGATCTAATTATTACTATATCAGAAAGTAAATTTCCTCCTCACAGTCATGTATTATCTCATTCCAGCTCATCCCACATATACAACTCGATTACCCAGGTTTATGAGTCTTATTAATATCCATTAATTACTAATCTGATGTTCGTTAAGATGCAGTTTGTTCTACATAAACAAAGCGTTAGCGGGATATACTGTTAGCCTTTCATTGAAGAAAAGTAAGTTTAACACTGGTTGATTACAACCTAGCATTGAGGTTTTTATTAACTCAGGATTTTTTAATTGTGTCTATTCAATCTGATAAAATGTCAATATTCTTATCGTTAATTTTAGACAGCGCCACGATGTGCTGTTGTAACAGCTAATAGTGTTTACAGTATTATGTTATCTGTGCCTTGACAGATTATTAAGAGAAATTTCATTATACGGGTACTATGTACTCACGGTCTTCAAGGTTGGTAGGTATTCGAGGCCTTGTTAGGCTTTGGCGGTTTTAAACGGAACACACCCATCCTTTAGAAATATTTTTATATAATCATGGTTAGCAACTAATGGACTTAAAACTAGGGAAAGGGCGGATCGACGGATCGATCCTAATCGCCGATCGACGATCGGATAAATTTAAAATACTATACTGACTTCTCTTGCGGTTGTGTTAAACAATAAATAACAATCAGAACTGACGTAACATAAAAATTAACGGACCATTTACTTATACAAGTATCACATTGTTTGATCCTGTTGTCTCGGCTAATGACAATAATTATTATGTCCAGCGACGACTTTGGTATACTTCGTTTTTTAAAAACGCATGCCGAAAATCAACACTGCCTCCTACCTGGGTAATCGAGTTGTATATGTGGGATGAGCTGGGATGAGATGACATGACATGACATGACTGTGTGGAGGAAATTTACTTTCTGATATAGTAATAAATAGATCTTTCCTGAATCTAAAAGCAGGGTAGGTTTTGTTGGTCAATGAGGCAGCTTTATCTGCGATGGTTTTTCTTATTTTTTTCAAAATAACTGTAAAGGGACGAAAAGTATAAAAGTTTGCGACCAGGAAGTAGTGAATAAGTCCACGGTAAACGCGTCGGGATCTCTTCACCAAGAAATGTAAGTTGGCAGTTTTTATTTATTCTACACACAATAAATACCTAATGTTAGTTTAGTTAGTTAAAATTAAACGCATTAAACGCACTATCACTTAGGTCCCATTCTATGTCAGGAGGTAATCTGATATAATCAATATATTTATGTAACGTAGTTATCGCTAGACTTTATATAGGAGGAGGTTTCCTAATGTCGCATAATGACGTTCTAAAATTCACTAGTTATATGTAATTAATTTAAGACAAGTAATTCAAGGTCATTAATATGACTAATATGGTACTGCCGCTCTCTGATTGACAACTCGTTGTATCGCCATTGTAAGCCGCTACGCCCTGTAGTTGAAGTGTTTCAGTAAAAATTTCGGTACCTAATGTTATTTGGCCACCAATTTAAATCAGGCTGAATTGAATCAAGTAAATTCATTAATTATTTGTATATGTAATCATCATTTAAATTAAGGTAAATTAATCACCTTTCCATTTCCATAGTATACACTAGCCGTATTCAATAGCGGGTGATAGGTGATACCAATGTATCTAAAGTTTTGCCAATACCCGACTTTTACAGTGCTTCTAGCTCAAGAAACAATTACTATTTGAGTTTTAATTTTAAAACCTCTTCTGATTAGGTAAACTCAGCAAATTGTTATGTGAATCTATATTCATGCCTAAGTATTTACATTATAACATTCTTTTTTGTTAATAAATAATCTCTGAAATATTAATAACTTTATAGTCATACATCAGATTAATAATTTTTTGACAAGAATTGCACGTAAGTATGTCCAAAAGATGCCAATCTTCTAAATATACGGTCAAGAGACCAGCGGATCGCAATAATGTAATTATTGGTTTAGTTATATTTATATATATGTAGTTATTTATTATACATATATGTATTTATAATTTTCAAACAGAAAGTTAAGTTAAGGCGGCCATAATGGATTCAGCTGTCAAAAAAGACAAAGGAATCGAGGCCAAACAGAAACAAATGTTAAACTGGCACATTTGTTGTTCAAACATAAAACGTAAACATTATTGACTGATAATGTTTTTTTTTTCAAATAATATGCATCCTTGAGATCCAAGGTAACATGTTACATTGTAACAATCCTTTGAAATCAATTAGATTTTTGTTTATAAACCCTCAAGTTTAAAATGATCATTCGGAATAAATTTATTTAATAACTTTACATTCTACATAAAACGTAATTTACCTTTTTGTTTGGGTATTAAAAAAGTGCTTGAAATGAATTAACCTTCATAAGTTTCACATTTTGAAACAGCACCTATTTGTACAAGAATGTTTATAAATTCAATATAATGTGACCTCTCACTATCAGTATATGTTTTTGTCGCTAGAAGTGAGTATTGCAAAACTGGCTGATTAAATTTAATTTTGTAGCCATTGAAAATAGTGCAGTCAATTATAATAAGATACCATTGCTTATAAAAGCACGATAAAAGTCCTACAAACTCAACTGTATCGACGGTAGCATCTAGTGCCGCGGCGGGTGATGTTCCAATGACGGCACCCAAGAGCGCGCGGGTCTCGACGGCAGCGCGGCAGGTGAGGCAGGCCGACATTGCCTCTGTTCTGGGTGCTGTGGAGGAGGAGGCGCTTGCCCCGTCAGCCCGTGGAACTGTGCAGGCCCTCTGGGGCTTGAAGGCTTTGTACCCGTCGTAGATGGCTTTGATCTATTTGAGGTGCTATTTTTAAAGCTAGAATCTGGCATTGTCTATGCCTAATTTATGCGCAGCTTTTGCAGCTCTCTGTCAAATTATCCGGAAAAGGAATATACCTGTATTGTAATTTATAAGGCCATCTTTGTCTTGTTTCAAGGCGAACTAGACTTAAGTTATATATCGGATAAGACGCAGCTCACATTTAATAGCTTTTACAGCAATGCGTTTTCTAATGTTTATAGAATTTAATTGTGAATTTATTTCTTCACTAAGGCTATGGCGGTGGTCATTTGTTTCTGTTTGGCCTCGATTCCTTTGTCTTTTTTGACAGCTGAATCAAGCAGCATTATGGCCGCTTTAATTTCCAGATTCAATTGAGTTGCGTCAATTCAGGTACAATTGGCCGGCGTCGGTAAATTGGTTAACAGCTTCTTGCGAGCTTCTTTACTGACCCTCTCCGCACTAACACGGGGGAAATGGTTAGCAAGTTCTTTACGTACCTCTGCTCCATGACTTACAACGCTGGTAGGATTTTTGCCTAAAATATTCAAAGCCACTATTCACTAGCTCGATGAGTATATTAGTGGGTACCTTATCCTCAGGTCTAGGGATCCGTGGCCAAGGTACTTGGTACTTAGACCCGGCTCAGGCTGGTGTAATGTAGAAGCACCGGGATCATCGTCAGGTTCAACGGTATTTTCATCCAGGTCTCTGGTATTTCAATTCAATCTCACGGTTTGAGTACACGTGTGTCAGAAAGAACCACTATAGAACTACTATAGGTGGGTAGCTACTATAGGGTAATAATTGCGTATATACACATCATAATAAATAATCACTCAATAGTGATAGGTAACCTAGGTAATAATATTATATATTATGTACCTATAAGGTAATTAGCATTCTAAATAGATAGATAGATAGATAGATTAACACTTTATTGTACACAAAAAGAACACAGGAGAAATAATAGAAATAAAATTGTACAATGGGCGGCCTTATCGCTAAAAGCGATCTCTTCCAGGCAACCTTTGTATGGACAGGATAAACAAAAACAGAACGACGGCGGTGTACAAAAAGTTACTTAATAAACTAATACAAAACATAAATAGAATGTAGATAAGTATCAGATTTTATATATATATATATATATATATATATATATATATAATCTTGTTTCTTTTATATGTAGTTGGATTTCATGACATTTAAATACATGTCCATAAAAGGTTAGATTACAATCCCCAGCGGAAGGAACGCCAACCATCAATTCATGCTTCAGCCCCAATGGCAGCTCAGATTGCATTTATTACATTACGGAAATACGTAAAAAGTTGTAAATTGGTCACCTGTATGTAAAATCACTTGTATCACTGCTTTTATCTCTTGATTTTCTTCAGATCGTTATTCCTTGGAATGCTTGCGCTTCGGCATATCGAAATCGAACGCAGTTGAACACTTTTGCGAAAAATCACGAAACACAAGCGTAAAATGTTGAGTGGTTGAGCACTTAAACGCGAATGATAAACAGAGGCGAGCCCGGCTCGGATGATGTTTAAGAATCTACCTACAAAAAAAAATGTATTGAATCTGAACTAAAGTGCTGAGTGGTGGTAGTTTCGCGATACTACGAGCAGTTAAATATATATATTGTTATAGGTATAAATAAAACACTAATCTAGAGGACTAGGCGCGTAGTGTAATTTGACTTTTGACTTGACTTTGAATTAATGCCCATCAGGCTTTATATCATCGATTTGTAATACGTACGTTCGGTTTCTATTCATATAATTATGACGTCTTACAATCAACATCTACCTTCAATACCAATTCATCAATAGTAACTGAAAGTTATTAGTACAAATGTTTTGATTGTAACAGAATTAGATAATCGCCAGCTGAACCACTGCAATGGGACATATACATAGGTATATGTAGGTATATAGGTACAACTATCAGACAGTTCTAAGATTAATATCACCCGTAACAATGAACATTCACAAATAGTAACTTTCGACGTGGGATTTTTTTTTTAATCTATGCACATAGATGTACTTACTTAATCGGTAGTCGTTGTCTAACGGCTTACTCAAACTAGTTAGTCCTAAATTCTTCGTTATTTCGAATCAGTGTGGAGAAAGGTTTAAAATGTGGCTCCTTTCGTAAACTTTGCATAAGTCTTAGAACTGTATAGGTTCTACGATATGCCGGTTTCCAGAGGATGTTTTTGTATACCGTTTGAGAGTACTCATAATAGTAATATTAATAATAATGCCGGACATATCTCACAGCATCATCTAGCCCCATAGTAAGCTAAACTTGTGTTATGGGTACCACCACATGACTGATATACTGCCCATATTTTTGAAGTGAAAACTTCTTTAGGCGCGTTGAGCACTTTTTGGGTGAACAAAAATCATGGAACTCGCGTCATCGTCACCGAACTCTTTCCATGAGCTATATGTATACTGTGTATATATGTGTACTTTTTGGGTGAACAAAAGGGATGAAACTTGCGTCATCGTCACCGCACGTTTCCCATGAGCTATGGATGAAAGTTGATTTTTCTGAAGTGTAAACTTTTTTTTGTAAAATTATTGTATTTAACCATACATGATAATTACATGATAGTTGCTTAAATTAAATAACTCATGAGAAATTATTCCCTAAACATTCTTTGGGGAATGCCGATAGAAGTGAAAAGTTGGTTTGTAAAGAAGTGTTAATGAGCAATTTAAACATTAATCCTCAAGGATTAATGTTTAAATTGCTTTTTATCTTTTTATAATTATCCTTGGTCGTGTACTAATATAGCGTACATACATTTTTAGAACAGAAAAATTCATTGGAGCACCACCGTATTCGAACACATGACCTTAAGATCGGAAGCCACTACTACTAAACCACCGGTGTTCTGTCTCTTTTTCTTAACCGACTACAAAAAAAGAGGTTCTCGTCGGAATCTTTTTTTTATGTATGTTCACCTATTACTCAAAAGGTAATCTTCCCAGGTGGTCCCATATAAATTATATCGAAATCGGTCGAGCGGTTTTTAATAAACCAACAAAAATCTAAAAATTGTATACTTCGATGACATTTTTTATAAACATGAATTCGTTTGTCTTTTTAGTTTTTAAACCGTAATTATTATTATTTCAATTTATCATTATAGTTGTAAGCTTTGTCAAAGTATTTCCTGTTCCCAGTTTCTGTATTAATAGCAGAAAACTATAGATTCAACTGACGGACCAAACGACCACCAACGTTACAATATGCTGACTTATCTATTTCTAACCGAATTTGAGGTCACCTTGTTAGTCACGTAGATCTGCAAGTTTGGGAAAATGCATTTCAGTTATTAGATGACAAGTTGAACGAGATGTAATATCTGTCTGTCAGTTATCCGGTCTTAGCTAGCTTGGTTGTAGCAGGCCTTCTGCACTGTAAGTTGTCGGTTCCCTTCCAGGACCAACATTCGTGTGATGAACATACATGATTCTCGCATGTTTCCGGCGCCGCACAACTAGACGTATCACTACATGGTATAAAACAAAGTCGCTTCCCGCTGTCTGTCTGTCCTTATGTATGCTTAGATCTTTAAAACAACGCTACGGATTTTGATGCGGTTTTTCCATAGATAGAGTGATTCAAGAGGAAGGTTTATAAGTATAATACATACATAATATATTAGAGAATCACTAATTTTTTTAGAGGTTTCTTATGTGATGACGTAAATTAACAAATTTTTTTGCGCTTACATTGCAAACACTGGCTGAACCCTACGAGATAGATCAAAATAATGTACTTACTACAGTATTGTACACCTTGAATAGGTCTACAAAACAGTCCACGATGGTATATGTCTAACTTAGATTATGGTAATCTCTTAGATAACGTTGTATATAAAGACATTCTGTAGTATATTTAGTATCAGCATTGCCCCCGTGCGAAGCCGAGGTGGGTCGCTAGTTTGCTGATAAATGGTCCGTTATTGATATACTGAGTATGTGCTACTGTGAAAAGCTTGAGAAAGTAAGTATTTTTAATTGTTATGTTTAGTATAAACTAAATTAGCATTAGATAGGTATATTGGTATGTTCAAATAATTCGTGGTACTTTATTTTGTTCTAGCCAAATAAGTTGGTAAATAATTTTAGGTACCTACCTGCGTAGGCCTTAAAATCCTTATTATAAACGCAATAGTTTGTATGTATGTTTGTTACTCTTTCACGCAATAACTACTGAATGGATTTTAATGAAACTTTACAATAATATAGCTTATACATCAGAATAACATATAGGCTATAATTTATAAAGATATTGTGTGAATTGTTAATAAATATAACGATAAGTGTCAAATTTTAAAGTAGGAAAAAAATCTGCTATTTGCAAGCTATTCTGTCGTGCACTGCAAAAACCGTTAGAAATACATGAAGTACTAATCCTGCGAATTCGAAGTCTCGGGCACCAGCTAGTAGATAATAATATATGTTTTTGTAGGTTGACTAGTCATAATAACAGTTACCTAGTTTAAGATAAAGATTGTTCCTAACTAGTATTAGGTATCTGGACGCATAACCGGTAGGTACCTCACTTTTACGATTTCCACACATCCTCACCACAGGGTTCCAGGCTCCAGACAATTGAAAACCGTCTTCTCGATTGAAATTCCTGTGTTTGGTAATCTCTATTGCCTCTTGTACCAATCTTGGGATGTAATGTTTTTCAGTTGAGATTTACTGTGGATTGTGTAACTCGATCCAGTGATTTGAGTCAGATTCTAGTAGATGGGTAGCTATGGCCGACTTTTGTGTGTCCATATTTTTGACCGCCCGGATGTGTTCTGTCACTCGACAAGCTATGGTACGTTTTGTTTGGCCGATGTAAGAGCTCCCACAGCTGCAGTCAATCTTGTATACTCCTGGTGTTTGAAGAGGAATCTTATCTTTAGGTGAGCGCAGGTAGTGTGAGATCTTCTTTAAAGGAGTAAAAATTGTTTTTATGGACAATTTTTGCAGGGCAATTTTGTCCGTCACTCCTTTGATGTAAGGTAGAAAAGCAGGTTTTCGTTCTACTATACATCTGTGGGGTTTAGGCCTTTGTCTAACTGGAAAAGATTGAAGCTTATATCCATTTTTACGTAGGACATGCTGAACATGAGCTAGCTCACTCTTTATGGAGTACTCATCACATAGGTCGAAAGCACGGTTCGTGAGAGACATTAGAGAACACATCAGGGCGGTCAAAAATATGGACACACAAAAGTCGGCCATAGCTACACATCTACTAGAATCTGGCTCAAACCACTGGATCGAGTTACACAATCCACAGGTAATCTCAACTGAAAAACATTACATCCCAAGATTGGTACAAGAGGCATTAGAGATTACCAAACACAGGAATTTCAATCGAGAAGACGGTTTTCAATTGTCTGGAGCCTGGAACCCATTGGCGAGGATGTGTGGAAATCGTAAAAGTGAGGTACCGGTTATGCGTCCAGATAACGTGAGTGTTGTGTGTCGTAATCGTGATCGAGTTGTTAGTGACAGTGAAACCGGTAGTAGGGGTAATGTTCGCAGTAAAAGACTGAGAAAGAGAGTAGACCGTTTTGTCTGCCAATAACATCCACCCGCAAAGATTTCAGTTTATCTCGTGATCATGGCGCATGCAACTGTGCCGAAATATCGAGAAGCAGATAAACTCATATATCATGGTAAATATCCCGTTTTGAGTGAAAATTATGATTCGAAAAATGATTGCGAGGTCTACAGCTCACAGACTCACTAGTTTATAAACATTAAAATATTATATCAGTCGCAGTTTTCTTATCGTTATAGTTATAGGTATAGTTATGATTTGTTTGGGGCTAGACGGTGATGTGTGGATTGTCTGGCAATTTATATTCATTTATTTATTTATTCAGGTCTTGATAAGGCCTGCATATTTTAGTCTTTTGGAGTTGAGACCCAGGGTCGCAACCCGCGAGAAACAGGCGCCCACCGCGTTTTCAAAATTATTTCACGTCTGGTAGAAACATTGTGTGACCCAAGAGCTGGCTCCTGTCCGGCTCAACGTATTAGCATTGCTATTCAACGTGGCAATGGTGACAATTCGGTTGGTTCATTTCTAAAATTAGGATTTGTCTAAAATATATTTAGTTAGTAAAACCTATAAAGTAAAATTTGAAAAATTTATTCGGTTGGTGCCATCTAACTAAATTAAGAACGCTTAATTAAATTTGGATAAGTTGGTAGCAGCAGAATACCAAAGTTTCATTTGACAGTTCAAAACCTAATTTTAGCTAAAATTAGTTAGGTTGGTGCCAACAGAATTGAGGCCATTGCCACCAGTGTCTTGGGAACGCTGGCCTCTAGCAGTGATCTGGATCTTTTAAAACGTTCCTTAGATAGCTGAACTGTACATCTCTAATTATTTCTGTAAATATTTGTTTCTCACCTTTATTTAAAACATTACACCTACTTAGGTGTGTGTATGTGTACCTATAACGAACCTACGTGTAACCGTGTGGTGAATTATTTATCTATTTTAAAGATCGTTGATAGATATAAAAAAAAACATAATTTTTTCGCACGTCAGTATGCGTGCGACGGGGATATGATTATTAAGATGGATGTGTGGAGTAACGAGAATGGACAAAATAAGGATTAAGGACATTAGGAAGTCTGAAAGTGACCCCAATGACAGATATGTTAGCGTAGTATGGGCATGTTATGAGGGATGAATGTCCTGTGACAAGAAGAGTTACATTTATGATTGTGGTAGATACAAAAGTAGAGGCCATAGAAAAGATCTATGAATTGTGTGGTAGACAACATGAGTAAGAAAGGTGTGAGCATTGAGATGGCTGCTGATAGAGGGAAATAGAAGGAGGAAACATGTTTTGCCTATAATAAAAAATAAATAAATAATCCCGGACATTTCACACAGCATCATCTGGCCCCAAAGTAAGCAGAGCTTGTGTTATGGGTACCACATGATTGATTAACTACTTAGATACTTTTTTTTTTGTAAATACATACCTATTATACATAGAAACACCCAGACCCGAGACAAATACTTGCAGATCATACAAACATTTGTCCTGCGGCGGGAATCGAACCCGCAACCTTCTGCGTCTCAGGCGGATCTTAGCCCACTGCGCCACAGAGGTCGTCATCTTGGCCTATCTTGCAGTCTTAAACATAAAGTTACAAGTACGTAGTCGTAGCCACCATCTGTTGACTTCTAGCAACTATATTGATATAACTTTTAAAACTATCATGGCTTTGAACATAATTTGCACTCAAACAGAATATAATACCATTATATCATGATTTTTGCTTCCCAATATTTCGGCACTGTTGCATGCAGTTTATCTCATGATCATAGCGCATGCAACTATGCCGAAATATCGGCAGAATACACATATCTTGGTAAATATCCCGTTTTGTGAGAAAATTTTAACCATATTGATGTAATCGGTTTATCGATTACCTAGATGCCTACCGGTATTATCAATTAATTCGTGGCATCTATGCTGTTGACAACCACTGAAAAGTTTGATAGATTAACCAAGTACCGTTGCCTTAGCAGGCGGATTGCTTTCCGATAATGATCGCTACCGAATCAAATTATACGGCCTTTATATAAGATGAATTTGAATAGGCTTTCAACAACACGGACTGGGGAATTGCATAAATATTAATGGTCCAAGCTGTTATTCAGGGATGTAGCTAGGAGAATTTGAAACAGACGTTATGCTATAAAGCTATAGCAACAGAGAAGGAAAACTCGGAGGAAGGAAACAAACCCGGCTCGTTGCCAGCCGTTATGCACTTGCAACCGAACCGACTTCGCATGTACTGACTTGTCTTTCCTGCGGGACCTGTCGGCAAGGTTGAGAGGTGAGTGTGGGTTCATGGGAAGGCCTGCGCTATCAAACATAATCCCAGACAAAATTACTTCAGTGGAGAGGAAATTTTATACACCACAGCTTGCTGGAGTGGATCCATAAACGAATGTTTTTAATTACAAATAACTATTCTGAAACTTGACTGACGCCACCTAAATCATCTTGTTCATCCTTTGTTCATCTTCAACAGATGAACTAAGGCCAATGATGATGAATAACATACAATCATACCCTACAATAGATCAATGAGCAATGAGCAAGGGTCGTAAACTGATGTAAGTGGTTATTTTACCGAGGTGATCTCTCAAGCAATGGAATATTTTATTCCATTCTCGTATGTCACAGCTCGGCCTTAGTTTGGTCCTGCATATGCCGCTGCAGAAGCGCAAAAACGTGCAGCTTACCTTGCTTGGGCTGACGCTCGCAACAGCAAAGCCACTGATACACGAATTAAGAAGAAAGCCTTTAATCAGGCCGCCAAGTCCTGCAAGAAGGTGGTACGGAAGGCTCGCTTCAATCGAATTGGCCGTATGGGTGCCAAGCTTGCGACACATCCAGCTGGCAGCAAAGGCATTCTGGTCCTTGGCCAAGTCGGTGGAAGCGAACTTCAGCCGCCCTTCTCTCCCTCCACTACTTAAACCGGATGGATCTCTAGCCCACAATGCAATCGAGAAAGCAAATCTCTTTGATGCTCAATTTGCGGAAGCTTCACGTCTAGACACCTCGAACGAAGCCCCACCTAGCCTTCTTCGATGCGAAGCGACAATGCAGGAAATTAGCATCCATCAAAAAGAAGTGCTCAAAACGTTACGGAGTCTTGACGTTAACAAAGCTAGTGGTCCGGATGGCATTTCGGCTGTAGTGCTGACAACGTGTGCCCCTGAGTTGTCTCCCATACTAACAAGGCTTTTTCTCTCGAATTTTTCCCAAGAAAGGCAGTCGCGCTGACCCATCAAATTTCGGTCACCTCCCTACTATGCAAATGTATGGAACGTGTTATGAATACGAAGCTCCTTACATACCTTGAAGACAACGACCTCCTCAGTGATCGACAATACGGTTTTCGCCGAAACCGATCTACTGGGGATCTTCTTGCGTATGTCACGCATATTTGGAGTGAGGCCACAGAGAAATACGGTGAAGCATAAGCTGTTTCACTTGACATCTCAAAGGCAATTGATAGGGTCTGGCACGCTAGCCTTATTGGTAAGCTTCCAGCCTACGGATTGCCAGTTCAGTTCTGCTCATGGCTTGCTGACTTCTTGAGGGAAAGATCCATTCGAGTAGTTGTTGACGGCTGCTCGTCTGATCGATTGGCAATTAATGCCGGTGTACCTCAAGGGTCAGTGCTCTCTGTCACACTGTTTTTACTGCACATAAACGATCTGCTTATGCCCGGAATTATAGGGTATGCAGACGACAGTACAGTTGTGGAGATATACTTTGCCAACGCACGAGCCAGTAAAACTGACATTCAGAAATACAGAGACGAGATGCTTATGCGTATGGATTTGACTCTCCAGGTCGTGTCCGATTGGGGCGATGCCAATCTTGTTAAATTCAACGCATCCAAAACGCAAGCCTGTCTCTTTTCGGCGAAAAAAAGTAAGTTTCTCCAAGTCCCCGTTTTCCGAAATGTACCGGTATCTGTAGAAGATCATCTCCAACTCTTAGGAGTTTCACTCACTTGGACTCTCAATTTTGGCTCCTATATTGAGTCCAAGGCCAAGACTGCTGCCATGAAGCTTGGCATCCTCAACAAGGTGAGGCGATACTTCACACCTGGACAGCTTTCCACTTTATATAAAGCTCAAGTCCGGTCGGGTATGGAGTATTGCTGCCATCTGTGGGATGGTTCAGCCAAACACCAGCTGGGTGCTTTGGACTCGATTGAGCGTAGAGCATTGAGGGTGATAGGTGAGCAGCTAAACGCTGAGACTTAGTTCCAGAGTCTCGAGCACCGTCGTAAAGTTGCTTGCCTTTCGATCTTTTATAGAATACATTTCGGAGAATGTGCCCAGGAATTGCATGATCTCATTCCACCATCTCCTTTTCACAACAGGACAAGCAGACGCACCGCTCAATACCATCCATACCTTGTCAGTCTACCACCCTTACGAACAAAGCGCTTTGCTTCCACATTTATAATGCGTACAGCCAAGGATTGGAATGATTTGCCGTCGTATATCTTTCCTGAAAACTACAATTTGTGTCTCTTCAAGTCAAGAGTGACTAGGTATCTTCTAGACCTGCGTGCCCCATCGTCGGCCACATCGTCGCTTAACATCAGGCGAGTTCGTGGTCAAACGTAGGTCTATCTATGATAAAAAAAAAACCGCGTTTGTACGTCCGCACGTAATCTCGAGTGCAATGTGCATGTAATATCATGAAAATAATGATACCCGTCGAACACGCTCATTGCTGTGATTCCCGGGCACGATAGATACCTCCTCAGATATCTAGTTACTTAGATATTTAAAGATGTCTAAAAGTGGTAGTCAGAGGCATGACTAAACATTGTATTTGGCACATACCCACGCTCTCACCAATAAACAAAGAAATTTATATTGGAGGACAATGCACACAACACCATCTAGCCCTAAACTAAGCATAGCTAGTATTATTGTGACCATCTGGTCATAACCATAAAGTGGTGACCCCGAGCAGAGCACAGAAAGTGACTAAATGTTTAACGACAACGTTTCCGGCGAATCACTACAGCAACCAACCAACATTTTTGCCGCAAGAAATTGAACAAATTTAATTGTTCATGAGGATTCCACCATTCTAGAGAGATAAACCACGTCCTTGGTTTATTAGTTTCGAGGCAGCCACAATTGAATCGAAGAAGACTCAAGCACAATTGGCGCAGCTAGTCATTGCAAAATTGGAAAAAAACAAGACAATGCAAGTCCTTGATCTTTTACAGAACCCACCCATAACGGTACAATATACAACGTTAAAAAATCGCCTCATCACTGTGTACGAATAATCGGACAGCCGCCAACTCCAGAAACTTCTGACAGACATAGAACTAGTAGACCAGAAACCCTCACAACTTCTTCGACGCATGAGAAGCCTAGCAAGAGACAAGGTCCCAGATTCCCGTTACATACTCTGAACCGACCTTTTGATTTCGATAGATCCTGATCTCGTAAAGTGGTATCATAAATGATAGAATACTTAAATATATTCAAATACATACTTATGATACTTTATAACACCTGTGTTCATCACACACAGCGCAGAAGGCAGAGCTACTACCAACTGAGCTGACAGGCCAGTCAACACAATATACACCAATACACCCCGTAAGACTATAACGCAATTCTTACTACTTTCTACTAAATATTATTAATGTGAATGTTTGTGTGGACGTTTGTTTGTTACTCAAATATGCACAATGGTTAAACCGATTTGGATACTACTTGGTATAGATAATAAATTTGGACTTTTAATAACATAGGCTAATTATAATTTACGAACAATGTGAACAAAGCCGCGGGCAGCAGCAGTAGATGTATTCTATGGCATAGATAACAACTTTGATTGATTAAATGTATAATTTCATAATTTCAAAATTTTTTCGTTTTTATTTTTCCATATAAACGACAATTTCATAATGTAATAGGTGGTTCGCCACTCTCGGGCTAGCTTAAAGTTTACCCTACATTTTATACGAAAAACGAGAGTGGCCCTGAGTAGGTATAATCCACCCCTATCTCCCCGAGCATAAATTCTGATTCCGGCCCTGCGCTATCTGATGAGTATAGATTAACCAGAGTGAATTTTCTTCGAGTAACTCCAAAAAGGATGTGTCTCTTGAGAATATTGTTTACCGCATGGAATATAAATTATGTATTGACGGGAGATTAATGTTTCTTTAATAATTAGCTATTGTTTATTTAGTAAATGGAAGGCGTTTGTAACCATATTTATATAAATTGTGTGGAGTGACGTCACGGATGTCAGCTGATGCTAAGTCTCGGTGTTAAAGTTTGCGTGTTTAAAATAAACAAAGCGTTAATAGTGTGAACATCTTACTTGTACTTGTAAAATAGTGCTAAAATAACTAGTACGACTGAAATAGACGTGATACAGTGTCCAATAATTACATTTTTATTAAACTTTCAATAAACTGTCGTGAGTGACTCAGTGAACTACCCCCTGTGAGAGTCTCTTGACGACAAAAATAAAGCAGTTTGTAAATAAGTGCAAACAAGCACTTGGGATCTATCCCTGCTTATGCGTTGGTACTGAATTGCTGTGGGAACGCTAGTCATTAGTGTGTGGTAACGCACTAGACCCCCTAGATTAGTGTAATAATCGATTTATATTATTGATTAACACGTTACTAGTACCATCTAGCGGTAGTCTTTGGTACTGAATTGGGGTCTGGCCGGTGCCGTTAATAGATCAATCCCTGGGCGCTAGTATCATGTTGCGGGATACACATCTGCTTTATCGACAGAGTTTGTGCGCGAAACTCAAACGATGAAGTGCGCAGCGTGTGGCAAGTTCATCGCTTCCAATGGAGCTGCGAATTGTAGCGTTTGCCCGGCGTTTTATCACAAAGAATGTGTGTCGCTCTCTGTGACGGCCCCTGTAAGCAATGAGTGGGCATGTCCCGAATGTAAAAAGAAGGTGCGAAAGTACGACAATACCCCCGTCAGGGCAGTTCATGACGCCAGCGTCGCTGGGCCGGCTCCTAGGCGTGCTGCAAAGCGCGCTGCTGCCGCTGCAATGACCGTCGCTGCGGCTGCCGCCACCGTCCCTCTTGCCATCGCACTGCCGCGCCCGGTCTAGACGTGCAGGACCTACGCCTGGAGCTCGCAGAGCTTGTATTTGAACTACGAGAATTTCGGCAGGAGATGGTGGAGTTCCGGTCTTCCGTTGATGGCATCACAGCGAGAATGGAAAACATTGAACAGCGGCTTGATGCGGTCGAACGGAGGCGTAATGAGACCGCGGATGTTACCGAGTTGGAGCATACTGTTACCCAGCTCAAGCTTGAGCTAAACGACCGGGACCAGGAGGCCCTTCTAACGGATCTTGAGATTGGTCATTTGCCGGAGGAGAGGGGTGAAAATGTGCTTCAACGCTGTCATCGTTCTCGGTGCCAAGCTAGGTGTGGCGCTGGAGGAGCGTGACGTCGTGTTTGCGGAGCGCGTGGGCGTGGCGCTGGTGGCGGGGACCGCGGGTGAGGTGCCGCGAGAGCGTCGAGTCGTTGTGCGTCTGGTGCGGCGTCATCTGCGCGACCAGCTACTGCAGGCAGCGCGAGTGCGCCGCACACTGACGGCTGCTGATGCTGGCCGCGAGACTTCGCAACGTCGTATTTTTATAAATGAGAGACTGACTCGCGTGAACCGGCAACTCTTTCATCGCGTCCGGGAAGAATGCCGTAAACTTCAATGGCGGTACTCGTTGACCAAGCGTGGCCGTGTATATGCGAGGCAGAGTGATGGAAAAGCAGCTCACCTTATTCGTTCGGAAACGGACTTGAACCGGATTTTTGGAACTGGCTCCGTTTGAACTTTGTTCCGCTGCCTAGCGCCAAACCTTTTTACCTCATGTCTACCTTTTTAGCTTGTATTCACTGTTTACACAACTTTTTACTTGCCTGCATTAATATAGGAACGGTTTCTGATCATGTGTATCTCTTAGGTTATTCCATGTATCCCGTTTTAATTACTATTTTGTTCACCCAGCTGCCCCACTTACTAATAAGTCTGAAATGTGATCTCTGTTTTTTTTATATTTTACATAATATATCCATTACCTTTATATTATCTTATATATCTTATAATTATATTATATTATAATTTATTTATATGAAAAGCTTACGTGGGTGTCAAAAACAAGATCGTTACGTAAGTGCTCAAAGCAGCTGTCCACTCAACGTCATCACTCGGCAGCCTTTAGAGGCAGTTTCCGGTACGCTGCGTCAAAGTGCTGGAACAACATCCCACCACCGATCCGCGACCTACAAAGTATTCAGGGCTTTAAGCGATAATTAAAAATGTACCTTACTCTCCATCAAAAGGCGACAGGTTCCCTTCTGAATGAAGTTTCTATCTTATAACTTAATATAATAACTGTATCGTAGCTGCTTTCATAATGTTTTACACCTCTTTGTCCATTATACTGTTGACACCTTCAGGTTTGGGTACAATTATTGTTATTTATTCCATGTTGTCTGTCCCATCTCTGAAGTTTTGCTTTGCTGTTGTTTTCGTTGTTTTTATTGTGACCTCTAAGACCAAAACGTCACAATTAAGTTTCGCTTGTGTCTATTTTGTGTGATGATACACTTTATATTTATTGTTATTATTTTATATATGTAATTATATCTCTATATTGTTAGCGGACATCCGTGATTTCGCTCTGGGCTCTTGGTTCCAACGGAAGATCAGCGTTGTGTTGCTTCAACACAACTAATGCTGAGTTGGACGCCAATTTGCGAAGAGGCAGGTATAGATGGTCAATGCCGGGAGATACACACTTCTGTAATACCTTAACGTGTGTGTACTTATTTGATTGTTTAAGTTAAGTTGTTTTCTTTTTTAAATTAGTAAATAAGTATTTCTGTATCTCTCATCTGTCTCTGTAACTATGCATCTTTGTTAACTGTCTACACTGTCTACACGCAAATAAATGTATTTTCTTTCTTTCTTTCTTTCTTTCTTTAAATATACAGATGTGGTTAACTGCTTCTGCCCGCGGTTTCGCATGCTTAGTACCTACATAAAAAATAATTAGCCAAGAGCGTGTCGGACCACGCAAAGTAAAGGCGTCAAAACCATCTATATAGTTAGCAAAACAAAAAAAAAAGTATGAAGTTTTTTTCTGAAGGTTTACAAATCAGTCTCTTACTCGTTCTTATAATCTAGTAAAGTCCTTTTTATTGATGATTTGCTTATAGTTTATTCATATATGCTCCCAAGTATATAATTAAAAATAGGCAAACCACTGTTTAGCCGGTGGTTGGTGTGAACACATAATTTCAAATCATTAAATTTAGAAAATTAAAAAGAAAAATTTAAATTATTATATTAAATTAGATATAGAAAATTACCACATCAAAGCTTGTACATATTTAATCCAACGATGTACCATACGATAGGGTAGTAAAATAATAAAAAAAACAACCTTACTTTACATGTAGAGGAAGTACCCTTAAAAACATATTTTTATGATTTTATTTTATGACCTTGTGGAGGCAACTACCTACGTATTATCTTGCAAATTCGTTACGATAAGACATTCGTATATTAAGATTGCAAGCAAGAATTCTGAAGGACAGACAGACTGCCAAATAAACATCCTACCGGCATCCACGCAAACATACGCATTTATGTTCATACTATTATAAATGCGAATGTAACTCTGTCTGCTGTCTCTTTGAAACGTTTTCATGCCTAAACCTCTCAACCGATTCTGATGATTTTTGGTATAAAGATAGATGGGACCTTGTAGAAGGACATAGGCTACTTTTTATGTAGGTACCACGTGTGCCAAGCCGCGGGCAGCAGCTAGTATATTATAAAGCAGGAAATAGGATAAGATGAAAGTTATAATATGATTCGTCTTTTTAAGCATAAGAAATATAAACATGCATAAATAAATATAAGTATACCATTCTTAGCCCATTCTTACTTCAACTACTCTTGTATATTTCATTACATTTCCAGAGTTTTTATAATGTTTGAGAAATTTATCGTAGTTATATTGGTACTGAATAGATAGGCAATAATAATATCGCTAGGATTATCAGCCAAACACCTGTATGAGTTGACAAGACGACACTCCACAATTCGATAGCTCTATGTTAAAATGATAAAACCTAGCGCGCACTACGGATTATTTCGTGGCTAATTTTTCGTTCGCTAACCGTTATTGCTTCTCAAATTGTCCGCAAAGTTCCTAAGCCTAGCCGAATATTGGATACATCCGTTATACCGGAAACAGTTGGCTCAATGAGTTCACCGGGTAGCCATAGCGGTTCCCTGTAACTGAGGATGATTGAATATCTTCCTTGAAGGCAGATCGGATACCTAATAAAACCCATGGTAACGATTCGGTCCACCTGTCGTTCGCATGGCATACGATCGCGGCTATAAGTTGTCGGTGAAACCGTTCAACTAGACCGTTGCAAACCGGATAGTAAGCTATTATTCTTTTATGCATGAATCTTTGACAGATTTTTAAGGCCGGCTTAAACTGTCGGCCATGTTGTAATATCAGTCGGACAACCAAAACTTGCAACCAGGTCGATTGCCTGTGGCCGACGAGTAAATAGATCCACTGCCGTTTAGCAATAACGTCCGCGTATTTATCGGAAAAAACCGCGGGTGGTGCCGCGGTTTTTTCCGCTTGCCGCAATTTTTTCCTCCAATTCATCCCGGTTTAAGCTTCAATTAAATCGCAAACAATTTGATAAAATTAGGGAAATTTCCGCTAGTGCGTACGCCTACATTTTCCATGTTCCACAGAAAATGTTGTCATCGGAATAATCACCAGTGTGCGCTAGGTTTAAGACTCTGGTTCATACAAGCATTTAACCCCGAATTTAAACTAGTCTATATGTAACATTGACCTCAGGCTTATCTCGTTCGGTCACTGCATTTCATAAACATAGAGCTGCACAACATGCGACGGGTGGACATTACAGAGGGATACCAGCAGACGTCCTTTGTGAACCATGCTGGTCAGAACAGAGGTTGAATTTGCGTAATAATAGATTGGCACTAGATACCTGCGAAATAGAAGGTTGAAAGGTTTAGGAACGTATATCATCAAAACAAGAGTGGCATGGAGTATAATGTTTTTTTCCCGAAAAATATTTGTTTACTGTTTTAAGTAGGATGCATTATTGATACAGTAAAACAGGCTTCATTATCCCGTTTTTTGCTCCTAAATTATAAGAAATGTCGGCAACGAGCGGACCGCGGATCAAATGAAGACGAAGAAGGTTCTCTAGATTAATCGAAACAGTGTCGGTGCCTCTATCGACAAAATAATACGTGATTAAACCCTTGTTTATCAAAATATTGCTCCTGCATTTTAATTGTACTAATCCAGGCAATTTTATGAGACTATTTTAGAGTTATGAACGCCCCAAGGAAAAAGAATAATAAAAGAAGCCATTTTATTTATTTGTATTATCAAACAGTTAAATCAGTCTTAATAATTATTCTTAACTCTTAATTAAGATATTAAATTATCCCCAAAGGCAACATCTAAGGAACAACATTTACAAAATGATATTAATATTTATTTTTCCTCAATTTTAAAATATGTAGTAGGTTTTCCTGGTGGTTTGTTATTCGTTGCATTATAAACGCTTCATGTGGTCTGGATTTTCTTTACGATCATTCTTTATTTGCTACAGCAGCTAGGTAATAATGTAAGCTTGTAATTATATAAATACACCACACCTACATGCCCCTTCTCTGTTTATTTAAAGTCCAGTCCATCCCGCGGTTGCCTGGTAGAGATCGCTATTAGCAATAAGGACGCACATAGTGTTGCCTTTAATAGTAAAGTTGATGTTATTGTAATATTCATGGCGCGTAGTAGGTACGTCAAAGTAAAGATCTGACATGAATCAACAAATCAGAAACAAACCTGCAATCGTTAGATAATTATACACAAAATCCATCTATCTTACCTCAAACATCCAAGTATATACAGTGATGG
Source organism: Lampropteryx suffumata (assembly GCA_948098915.1). Taxonomy (NCBI): domain Eukaryota; kingdom Metazoa; phylum Arthropoda; class Insecta; order Lepidoptera; family Geometridae; genus Lampropteryx; species Lampropteryx suffumata. Next base: position 15,754,616 of record OX402551.1, on the reverse strand, counting down.
TCGTAACTTTTGCTATGAATTACGCACTTGGCTTTATTTTCTGGGAACACGAACTGGAGAGTGAAAAGGCTCAAATCTGGTTGAGTTTTGCTTTCTGATTACATATTTATCACTTTTAACATGAGGAAATCCTTAGTTTTTGAGAAAATAATAAAACATTTCTAACCTTAAATCTGGTAAAATGTTAAACAAAATGTAAAAATTGACAGATAACCAAATTTGTCGTATATGTTGTCTGTGGTTTAACATATTGTGCAAAATTGATGCGAACGAAAGGTAAAAAACCTGTCATGTGTCACTGTAACCGCGTCAAAACGCGCCATACGTAAAAAGCCGATGTCTTTGACATAAGAGTCGTCTGGTTTCAAAACCGGCAATCTGACTTTTTCTTAAATGTTGGTTAATTAAAAAAAACGTCCTATTTTCTTTGCATTATCCTTGCCACTACAAAACGAATTCAAATACTATCTCAGATAAGTAACAGAACTAGTAAAAGCCCTATTTTAGCATTATTCATTCTGAAAGAGTCACAAATTCAGTTTGAATTTTACAGATTGCCAACTTTGAAACCAAATTTTACAGAATGCCGCTTTTGTAACTGAACACGGCGCAGATAACCGTTTTTGATCCCAACACCTGCTCCTAGAATACGGGTTATCACAAATTATATTAGAACAAATATCTCCAACGTGATAAAATCTGTTCATGATCAATGTTTTATTACGTCAAATTAAAAAAAAAACTGGCATATTTGGAGATTTATCTTTTTCTTATTTTTTCTTACACAGCTTACTACTTAATAGTGGTTTATTTTATTCCTTGAAATCCTGCTCTTCGCTTCACTGGTTCAATGGAACAGTATTTTAATGTCATTGAATCTTATCTTTTTTGTTTTTGTGTCGATTCTTTCATTCTTTCAACCGCCACAGCAACAAGTGACACCCCTACGGTCATAATTACTTCATTTTCTTGGCTGGTTTCTAGTTCAAATTTCGGTGTCTTTTTTGCGTTTACGTTAAAAGCTGTTGGTCACAGGGCTTGGGTGATCTTCCATGATACTTTTTTATAGGTTTTGTATTGGTTTTAGTGACAAAACCCTTATAATGCAATAAAAAACACAGCACACTATTAGCACAGAATGTTCCGTTAGCCATGCGTGACGCTAAAGAACTCTCGCTTCTGATTGGTCGGTAGCTGAAGATAGCCGGGTTTGATTTTATGGTCTTACAGATCACCGGATTTGATTCCAATCTATGATTTCATTCAGCATTTTTAGTGACAGGTTGACGCATTTGATACTTATAGTCAAACTGAGATGGTTTCATTCAAAATTATCTTTATTGCCATATCAATAACTCATTTTGGACAAAAAGCACAGATTGCCGCATTTGAAACTAGACGACTCATATGGCTTCTTTCGACGACTTTGGCTTATCTTCACTTCACTTGGTAGGTTATGTTGGAGTATAGAAATTAACGCGCAAGGCGAGCAAGCGAAGCGAGCGTGCCGCGGCAGCGGCCGCCGAAGCGCCAGAAGAATAATACAAAGTCACGATAGGAGCATAAGGACATATTGGTCCTTTTTGAGGTTAGGTTTCATTTATTCAAATATCTCGAGAGCAACGGGGCAATTCATCATATTGGGAGTGGTACCAGGAGGATGGAGGGGTCATCACTTACATGAGAAAATAGATTAGATCAGGTTATCGTCGTGTCAAAAGTTAGTACAGAACGTGGCTATTATGTGTTAAAAATCAAATATTATAACCAACTAGCGGTCCGTGCGCAGCTTCGCCTGCGTTGAAGATTTTTCCCGGGACAAACCCGGAACGGAATTTCTTTCTTTCGGAATTTATTTTCCAACGGAAAAATAATTTATCAAATCGGTCCAGTAGCTTCGGAGCCTATTCAATACAAACAAACAAACAATCAAATATTTCCTCTTTATAATATTAGTATAGATATTTAACGTCAAAATACTAAAGGTCCACCCAACATTTACCTCATACAGTTTTGAAGCACTTTTTTTTTTTTAGCAATGGTAAAGAGCTTCTGCGTAGTTTTTTATCCCTTGACTACGTTGACAAAAATATGAGGAGTTTGCAGTCGTTTTTTTAGAACACTATACATCAGTTTAAAACTATGGAACATTATTTTAGCTTAGATTAAGACTATAGATTTTCTGTTACATTTATAGAATTAAAAATAGACCAAGTACGTGTCGGACCACGCACAGTGAAGGCTTCCGAAGTCAGTAGGCATGTCGATCTTTATTTTTAAAAGATTCAACACCATCTTTAAAAGATCTATCCAATGACATACCATACGATGTAGTCGAATAATAAAAAGAGCACTAGTAAACAAAAACTACCGTGAAAAATTAAATCACTGTGAGACTTATTCGAGCAAAATGCCAGCAAAAGCTTTGCCGGGCGACTGGAATTTTGATATTATCAAAACATTGATAATAGCTTTCAGTTACTATTGATGAATTGGTATTACGGAAGGTTGATGTTGTTTGACGAACATGCTCTCATATGAATAAAAACCTAAGATCAAATTAATACCTATAAAGATTGAGCGTCACGGTCAACCAACGTGAAGCCTCCAAACCGTACTCCTCTGTGTATATACACGCACCCACGCACACACATACACCCAAATCATGCTCCTTGCTCTTAGTACATGTCACGTCATCGTCTTGTAAACATCGCACCTTCGCTTCTTAGGTCAAGTGCGTTTAATGACATTTCGTGCTCAAAATAACCTAAACACTAAAAAACGAGTTATATTAAAAAAAAGATAATCTAGTGAAAAGTTATTACCTGATACATTTTGTGTCACGAAATGACCATAAAACAGGAAGAAAGTTTAATGTTTTTTTTTGTACAATGATTACTAGACGACGACATGACATGTTCAACAAAATACTTATTTGTACAGGTATGTATGCATAAGAGCAAGGAGCATGCTTGATGTGTAATAAGTGTGTCTGTATTTATATAGAAGAGCATAGTTTTGAGGCTTCAACTTGGATGTTCGCAGCACGTCTTTATATTTATTTTGTCTGAGATAGAAACCAACTGTACGTAATACTAATCCATCTTGTAAAAACTTGTCAGACTAATGATTGAAATTATGTTGATTGCTATTCGAAACTGACAGATATTGATTGTATCAAAAGTTCCATAATCGCCATGCTGTTCACTAATCGTAGATGCAGACATGCTATTACTATAAGGGATCCTTGTGGAATCCGGAATTAAACTTGATTCAATGTCACGTTGGTACTGTTGGATCTTAGAATGAGTGAGCTAGATATTTCTTAGCTGGGAGCAATCAGCAGAAGTTTGAACGAACGCTCATCGTGTGTTGAGTTTCTCGAACGCGCGGTATAACTTTCATGATTAACAGCCTGTCTTTTGAAACTATGAAGAGATGACGCATGGTCGCATTGTAGTCATGACAAAGTTGAAGTACTCTATGTCATTACGCGCTCTGATGCTTTTAAGCCGCTGTTCACCGACACATGAACCAATGATTAACTACTATAGATAATTGGTTTAGATGACAACTGATGGTCTTCTTGTCGTGTCACTGTTATTTGGAACCAGTTTGGTGAAAGGAATAAATTGCGCCTCAGTGCTTCTTTTGTGCACTTGGTTTTCGAACTTTTATGGTTCTACGATATAGATATGCTAGTTTATTCACGCTAGTTTGTTTTCTTTAATTCTTCAGCGCCTTTCATAATAAAACACAGTGCTTGCAGACTATAGCTTCTATTCAAAATATCTGGCATTGTGGTGCTACCCACTAAGATGCACTCAAACTGTAAAGTCCTAAGAAATTTAAACCCATAAAAATACATCCGAATTGAGAATCTCCTCTTTTTTATTATGAAGTCGGTTAAAAAAAATTTTATTCTACGCTTTGTATCATATTCCGAATTTCATGAATACCACTTAAAAGTCACAAAAAAGCAAAATTTCGTTTACTAGGATGACATATTTTCCCAGCTATATTTAAATAAATCAACTGTGCGTGTGTTTGTCTCCTCCTAAACGGTTGGACCGATTTTTTATAATAATTTTGTGTGTTCAAGTTCAAGTGGAATCGAGAATGGTTTAGATTTACAATTAGATATATTTTTTTTCTTTTTAAAACACGCGTCTTGTACGGGATAGTTAATTTAGATATTAAAAACAAACCAAACAAATAAATTTTGATGAATTTTCTAATTCAAATCGGTTCTTACTGACGAATTTATGAGGGAACAAACATAATAAAAACGAAATGAGAACCTCCTCCTTTTTTTGGCCAATATTAGCTTTAAATAAATAAATATCGAGAACTATATGGTAGGTATGGCTATGAAACGCATAAATAAAAATACATTGGTGTATTGAGACCGCATTTGGATTCACAAACTTAAGATCGGAAAGTCGAAGGGCCCTACTACCACTATACCACGAGAAGGTCACCAGAAGACTCCAAAGCCAAACAAATACCAACAATACCAAAATAAATACCACAGCCAAGGCACGCTCGAGCTTCTTCATCCATGAACCAAGAGCATTGTTTGAGTTTAATTGAAAAATAAGCTAGAGCGATTCACAAGGTTTTCTTTTCCGGCGCTCTAAGAAGATTCCGCCTCGGAAACACCTTGACATTATTGTGTTTATTTCGGTGGTTAATAAGCAGTAAACTGCTGTTTGTCCTTAACCGGGACGTTGTGTTGGTGAACTCAGCTTAATATACTAAGTTTGAGTTACCTTAGTGTTTAGGAGCGCATGAGACAAGCATTCAAAAAACGTACACTTACTCTGGGTTTTCTGTGAAAAATATACTTACTTTAATGATTAAAATAATAAAATATTATTGTATTATAAACTACACTCATGGACTTATTTAGAGGAACGCTATATCGATCGAAAAAAAAATATTGAAATGTGTAAAATAGTACATTATGGTACTAGTGTGTAATGTTGGTGATTACCGCTGAGGTGCCATTGAGATCCGAGCCGTTAGGTGAGGGTCTTAAGAGAGCCGAGGACGGTAATCATCAATACACACGTGTATCATACGACGTTTTTCAACACACTTGTGAATAAAATAACAATAAAAACTCATTTTATTTAGTAGATAAAAAGTTTATTTAGAGAAACAATTAGTAAATGTGCAGTTAGTAAAATTATAATTAACTGTTTTTGATGGCTTACCGGTCTCATCAGATAGATTATTTATTGAAATACTTTCATGTTTTATTGTAATTTGAGATGGCTCATTATTCGTGTACGTAGGTGAAATCCAATCATTGGATGATTGGTGTTTCGTCAGTAGGAAGCGCCTCAGAATCAAGTTTAATTATTTTTGTGATTTTTGCACAAATTTCCTTCTTGTTTTGTATGGAATCTTCTACGTATGATTCTGCTACATTGCTAGATCGCCACCCACCATGACGCTTCAAAGTCATTATATCAGCTCCTGAATTAGCCAGCAATGTAGCTGAAGTTCTTCTGAAACTATGTCCAGTGTAGCTCTCAGCGTCTGCTAAACCTAAAAACTTAGCGATTTCTTTAGGCATAGAACCAAATTTGTTTATACCTATAGGCTGACAGGTATATTTATCATGTATCATGTATCATACCACTAATGTTATTAGTGGTAAATATGTAATCAAAAAGCAAAACCAGATGCCTACCAGATGTGAGTCTTTTCACCCTCCAATTCGTGCGACGCACTACTAAAGTCAAGCCCCACAAAGAGCTAGGTTTGTACTTAGAAGATAATTCTTTAAAGTACGCCATGAACACATTTTCTGAAAAAGACTGCGTATTCTTGCTGGTTTGCCATTTTATGAAATTTTGGTACGCTAATAGATATTTTTCCTTGAAGTTTTCAGGTAGTAAACTTTCCATAACGTTAAGGGCTTCACATCTTATAACGGGCCGTGTACAACATAAATCATTTTCTTCGTAACTATTACTTGTAGACATTTTAATTAATAAATAACTATAATTTCAACAGTGAAAACGAGTTATGAAAAATGATTCGCTATGGCGGGAAAAATTAATCAGTTTTCCTATGCGCGCGCATTGCGATCAGCCACAGACTAAAGGGATGAGATTTTTTTTTTATTTTCCGCGCATAGGGTTTGCGCCTATTCTGCCACGTACAAAATGGGGAATTTAAAGTTTTCTTTTATTACAGAGAAAACAAAATTTATATTTGAGTGAAAGTTTTATTTATTAAACACGTACGAGTTAAAATTATCTATTTAAATAAGAAGTTGCATGAAATGAGCAAGCAATAGGAACATTAATTTATTTGTTCTATTAAACACGATCTTTTTATGAATAAAAACTTTTTTAAGAACAAAGCACCTCAACCAATAAAATTAAAAAAAAAAAGACTGTGACTTTTTACTCACTCACTTTTTAACTCACTTTATAACTCACTAGTGAGTTATAGCAATGAAAAAGTCACAGTTTGATTATGGGTGAGATTCTTCGTTTGTCATTTCATGAAGTAGCACGGCTCTGCTAATTTAATATTGTTTTATTCGTTTTATTGCATAACTTTTAAAACTTTCATGGTTTTGCACATAATTTTCACTCAAAACGGTATATTTACCATGATATATGAGTTTTTCTGCTTCTCGATATTTCGGCACAGTTGCATGCGCCATGATCACAAGATAAACTGAAGTCTTTGCGGGTGGGTGGATGTTATTGGCAGACAAAGCGGTCTACCATCTTTCTCAGTCTTTTACTGCGAACAGTTCCCCTACTACCGGTTTCACTGTCACTAACAACTCGATCACGATTACGACACACAACACTCACGGTATCTGGACGCATAACTGGTACCTCACTTTTACGATTTCCACACATCCTCACCACAGGGTTCCAGGCTCCAGACAATTGAAAACCGTCTTCTCGATTGAAATTCCTGTATTTGGTAATCTCTATTGCCTCTTGTACCAATCTTGGGATGTAATGTTTTTCAGTTGAGATTACCTGTGGATTGTGTAACTCGATCCAGTGGTTTGAGCCAGATTCTATTATTCTAGATGTGTAGCTATGGCCGACTTTTGTGTGTCCATATTTTTGACCGCCCGGATGTGTTCTGTCAGAAAAACTCATATATCATGTTAAATATCCCGTTTTGAGTGAAAATTATGTTTTATTGCATGTTTTATTCAGTAATAATGGCGGAATTTTAATGAATAAATTGTGACTAAAGGATGGGTATGGAGAATTGAATTAAATGTGTGTTGTGATGCAATGTGATGTGAACGACGAGGTATCCCAAAAAAAATTTAGACGCCATTCCGCGTGACGTCTAAAATTGACAATTGACCATCGACTAAGACTTTATTAAACAAATTAACCATAAACAAACATAAACACTTGACACTGGCAAAATTGGCATTATTATGTCACATGCCATAAATAAAGAAGAAGAAGAAGATTATGGGTGTCATTCTGTGCCTAATTGCGGTGACCATAGAGCCACTTTATGAGCAAGTGTGTTGAAAAAAGTATTTAAAACACACTGACACTGGTGTATGTACACCTGAATGTTTAATTTGAAAAAAGGATAACACCATTATTTTTTTAACACGCTTTTATTAGCTTGGTATGTATCTATCTATCTTTTAATCTATGTAACGGAATCTTTGAGCGTGGTTTTCACCCCCTTCAAAACGTTGGATTGATTTGAAACTTTGCACACTTATTATGGACCAATAAAACAATGCAATAATTTAAATAGTTTGCCCCATTGTCCTGATCAGGAAAATGGGGCAAACTATTTAAACTTTTTTGTTAATCACACTATTCTTAATTTAAATTTAATGAAAATTATTTTCGAATTTTTAGTTTGCTTTTCTATTAAAGCGTGTTTTTGGCTTTTTTAAACTATACGAGTTTCATTATAAATGTTATGAGTGTTTTTTTAACAATCAACTTAATTTATTGGGCACTGATTCGCGGCCAATTGTCACCTTTTCGCAATAATCCAATTTATTTACTAATAAAAATCTAGCAATGTTTTGTAGCGTATAAGTAACGTAGCTACCGGAGGGCTAGACGAGGCAGTGCCTCGGAGCCCCCAAGCTCAGGGGGCCCCTCGGACTCTGAACTTACAAACTAAAAATTTAACTAGTGAACATTTCTCCAATAAGTTACATTATTTATGTTGTCGCACACAAAAAACATAATTACGAGTATAATAAACGGTCTATAAAAAAAAGTAATCCATTAATAAAATTGAAACTTTATTGCAACAAAAAACTTTTTGTAATAAATTTTTTCTTATTTTTAATTGTTTATTTTTTCGTTTAACTATTACTTGAAAAATAATATTTTTACTTCAGAAACGAAACGCTGTTCTTTAGTACATGACACTCCCACCACACTTGTATGAAAGTATTCGTACGAATGTTGCCGGAAACGGAAGAGTTTGTTTCGTTTTTACTTTCTAGTGTGGGCAAGATGCTAATAGGCAAAACCGCGAAGCTTCCTGCCGGCCGCATAGAACTGTAGACGGACCATTTTAGTATAGGTTTGCTAGTGCCATCTGTCGATCGATGTCTGGGGATCGATATATCGATATCGACGGCAGCGGCAGTGCCCCCGCCAAGCCGAGCAAAAAATTTGGTACGCTGCCGTACCATTCTTTTCTTGAAACAGTTCAGGCCATTTTCGACCCCCTATAACTTCGTTGTGGATAAAACTAGAAGCAAACATTGTATAAACACGGTATATTTCAAATTTTATTCAATTTGAACCAGTTGTTTAAGAAGTATAACTACCTAGTCAAAAAGAAATGAGATGCCATCAAAAACATAACTTAAAAAAAAACCTGAGAACTGAGTTGCGCGTGACATGTATTTTTTTACAAGTTATATTTTTGATGGTATAAAATGATTACCGGTGGTGAGTCCGGGGATTCCCCAACGACGTAACGTTATAATCAATGAGGTACGATTCTTGTTGATTATGACATAAATATGTTTGCAAAAATAAGAGAACCTAAATAATGGATAAAAAGAAGAAACCGCACCGCTAGCGTCAAAGCGCAGACAGTGGTGGCAATTCGGTTGGTACATTTCTAAAATTAGGAATTGTCTAAAATATGTTTAGTTAGTCATAGCATTTGTAAAACCTAATAGATGGTAACAAACCGGTTGTTACCATCTAACTAAATTAGGAACGCTTAATTAAGTTAGATAAAATTAAATTAGGATAAGTTGGTAGGAGCAGAATACCAAAGGTTAATTTGACAGTTCAAAACCTAATATTAGCTAAAATTAGTTAGGTTGGTGCTAACAGAATTGAGGCCAATGTCAGGAAAGAGAAGATACTAAACAAAGTTAATGAAAATTGACACATTTCTTAGTCAGCATTTACAAGCATGTTTAGCCTAAATACTTTGGACGATGTGATTGTATGTACTGCAGGCTGAGACTGAGATCGAAGATCTGACAATTATTGCAGTTAAAGATGCCGCCATCAGGGAGGATGTCGCTCATGACATCAACGACGACAATGTCTGCGTGGCACAGGTACAGGTAACAGCGGAAATACAAACGATCTCTTTAGACTCGTCTCGTCACATGCTGCCAATTGCCAACCCTGCTGGCTAGATGCTTTGCAAAGGAATAGTCAAGTCAAGTCAAGTCAAAGGATACTTTATTCAATACAATCACAAGGATCACTGTGAAACGTCTTACATACTAGGTGAATTTAGGTGCCAATTCATTCTAACCCAAGCTCGAGAAGAACTGGCAAGAAACTCGTCTTAGTCCTAGCGCTTTTTGCTTCTTTACATGATCCATCTTATCTACCTTAACTACGAAATACTAATACAAGAGAGTTTATAAATTTCAAGTGTATCGGTTAACTGTGTGACGGCAGAGACAATAGATGTATGATGTAAGGGTATTCGGGGCTGGAAGAAAATGTCAGTACGAATAAAACCATACATTTTCTCAAATGGTCATACGGAAGCATGTGCTGTGTATGAACTTTGAAAAAAAAGTTATACAACTATCGACAAGGAACTTGAAAATTAAATTCGTCATTTGTCAGTCATTTTGGAAAATGGAAAAGATTTTACATGACTGCTTCAGAAGGAGGGTTATGTTTCTCGAGAGTTTGTATTTATGTATGTATACTAGGACTCAGTATTAGAAGTAAATTTTGTAAACCATAAACTGTAATTTTTTACGTCATCTTGATTTTGTCAGTTACGATGAATCTGGATTACGACAAATCTGGAGTACCTACGTCAAATTCGGAACACGACGAATACAGAACAAACGGTTTTAAATAGTTTAGTTGGGGCCCTAGTTTATTTTTTCCCCAGGGCCTTTGGTTACCTAGCTGCATCACCGGCGTATTACCCGTAGTTCGTGAAACTGTAAATACCTCCCGTGTATACGGTTCCACATATTTTGTGATGGTTCTTCTTACCTAGGGCTATATAAGCCAACCGTTTCTTTGAAATATATTCTTTAAAACAAAAGACCAAGCTACTCCTTTGATTAATCTTAAAAATACACCCCAGAAACGTGCTAAAAGAATTTTTAATTAGAGACTTTCCAGATGTCAAATAATAACCTCCAGTGGTATTCTCACTGCTGCCTACTCTAGTTATATTTCACTTGTATTCTTCTTTCAATATAAAATGACCTTTATCGCATTGAAATATGGTTTAATATTACAGATTTAATACACAGAGATTAAGTCGGAATTAACTTAGATTTGTTTATCCTATGCTAAAAATGATGCTAAAAATCATAATAGTTATAATAGTTATGTATACATTTACAAAAAAATATATATTAGGTCCTTACATATGAAATTGGCGTTTTGTATGGGACGAATATAAAGTCGTTGTTTTTTTGTAAAACATATTTATTTATTCAAAGTATGCACCATTGTTATTTATGCACTTTTGCCATCTCATAGTTGTGATGGCAAAAGTGCATAGTTCATTGATCCCTGTACTAAAAAAACCTCGGGGGCGAGAATCAATAAACTCTCTGAAGGTGGTTTGGAATACCACATCGGAGATATTTTTTTTTCCCTGTAAGAAGTTATCCAAATTCCGGAAAAAAATCTGTTGGAGCAAGGTCCGGGGAATACGGTAGCTGTAGCAGACATTCCGATTGCAGCTCCTGTAGTTGCTCCTGTAGCTGCTGTTGTGCAGTGTGTGGTGTAGCGTTGTCCTGAAGCAGCAGTGGCCTAGAGCGATTGATCAGCTTCGGTTGTTTAGCAGCTAGTTCTTCCATCATGGTTTGCAGTTGCTGACAATAGATATCTGCCGTAATCGTTTGACCAAATTTTAGAAAGTACAGCTTTCTAAAATTTGGCTTGTTCTGAAGGTCTAAATTTCCAGAACGAAAACGTCGGAACCAAAAACGTACCGTTTTTTTCTTTTGCGCCACCAGCGCCATACACATCGTTAATTCTTGTTTCTCCATCCATTCATCCATTTCATCACCCATTGTTAAGCTGTTTCTGCAGCACGGGTGCTACGGTAGAACTCGTACTCGTAAATAAAGCGTTATTTCATGTTTTACATTTTGCAAGATTAGCGACGCCAAAGAAAAAGCTAATACGGGAAAAAAACAGATGAATGACTGTTTTCGAAACTCTAATATACCAGCTATAAATTGCTAAGCTAATGCATTTATAAATTTGAATTTGGAATTCTTAACCAAAGAGGATATATTTCAGATCACAGTGGCCAGTACGACAAAACGCCAATTTCATATGTAAGGACCTAATATTTGAGTAGTATATCAATCATGTGGTACCTATAACACAAGCTCTGCTTATCTTTTGGGTTGGTGATACTGCGTGTAAAGTCCAGCATTATTTATATGTATACTGAATAGTATTTTATATGTATTTTAACATAATTATAAAATGTACAGAATAATTTAAGTACAATTATATAAAATGTATTTGAAACATTCGAGCCTATTTAAGGAGGACTGTTTAAAACGATATACCTAATCGAGTGATAATAATAATAATAATAAATAACGCCGGACATTTTACACAGTATCATCTGGCCTCAAAGTAAGCAGAGCTTGTGTTATGGGTACCACATGACTGATATATCTACTACTTATATACTTTTTTTTTGTAAATACATACATATTATACATAGAAACACCCAGATCCGAGACAAATACTCGCAGATCATACAAACATTTGTCCCGCGGCGGGGATCGAACCCGCAACCTTCTGTGTCTCAGCCGGGCTTTAGCCCACAGCGCCAAAGAAGTCGTCATAATCAGAGAACAAGCACTTCTAATTCCGACAATATATCTGCGAATTATTTTTACTCGAATCAAAGAAACACAAAGGTTTTATTACAATTATTCACATCTGAGTCAATAATTCTAGCTCTATTTAAATAAAAACACCAAATAAAACCAATTATAACTTGAGAAAAATAAATAAAATATGAGCGCAGAGTTTGCTTCGCAAAACGACTAAAAATAATTCAAACTACTCGTATACATTTTCTGGCACTTCTGAAAGAGATGCTGTCAAATAATGCAATAATTAATGTATGTAGTTATTATAACACAAAATTTACCAAATAGTTTCCAAACCGTCTTCTTCTTCCTTGTTAATGGCCTGTGACATACCTAATGTCAATTCTGCCAATGTCAAGTGTTTATAGTTTATAGTCAGTTTGTTTGTTATTAGTCTTAGTCGATGGTTAATTGTCAATTCTAGACGTCACGCGGAATGGCGTCTAGAATTTTCTTGGGATTCCTCCTCGTTCAAATCACATTGCACCACAATACACATATAATTCAATTATCCATACCCGTCCTGTAGTCACAATTTATTCATTAAAATTCCGCCAAGATTACTGAATAAAACATGCAGTAAAACGGGTAAAAAATATTAAATTAGTAGAGCTACGAGTATGTTACTCCATGAAATGACAGACGAAAAATCCCGTTTTCAAACCTGAACCGTACCCTTTCTAAAAATAGCCGACATGTTGGAGTGAATTTGTTTTTCTAAAAACTATTATATATTCTGCACTCCAAGGCGTAAAGGTAAATAGGCCGTTTGAAGTTTCACTCGTTGATGACGCTGACGCCAACGCACCTACTGAGTGCCACTCAGACATCAAAGGCGATCTCAAGTTAAGGCGAACTAAGTCTCCGGTACAGTTTTAATATATATGTACGTAACCGAGAGCTCCTATCTGGCAGGGTATTAGCATTGCCATTCAACGTGGCAAAACCGTCACTGTCTTGGGAACGCTGCCCTTTGCCAGTGATCAGTTGAGCTATCTATGGATCGTTTTAAACGGTACTTAGATAGCTAAACTGCTTCACATTTATTTTTTATTATTCTGTACATTTGTGTAATTATTTCTGTAAATCAATATAGAAATAGTAGTAGATATAACTTTTAAAACTATCATGGTTTTGCACATAATTTTCACTCAAAACGTTTATCTCGTGATCATGGCGCATGCAACTGTGCTTGTTCTATGTATGGGTGTTTTAAGATATCATAAGTATGTATTTAAAAATATTTTAGTATTCTATCAGTCATCTAGTCACGATAATGTAAGTTATGCTTAGTTTGGAGCTATATGGTGTTGTGTGCATTGTCCAGCAATATTTATTTATTTATTAATTTGAAAACATGCTTCGGCATCAATAAAAAGCTAAAGCTATGCCAGCAAATAATCGACTCAACAAAACCAAACATGAACTACCCACAAATAGTAATTGCGTCGTCGCGGGCGCCGAACAGCAGTATTGTAATGTGCAGATTTTTTACGCGTCACAGTGTAAGCATACGCAGATGGATTAATAAGTTTATTTAAGTAATGTTCGATCGTGTAAGTTTATTTAATTTTATTTTTAAAGACGAATGAATCTGCATTCTTCACCTCTTCAGTTCAGGCAGTTTATTCTAAACTTGTACTCCTTCAAAACTTATTGTTCTAGCACCAAGATTCAATTTCGATTTCAATAAATGAAAAAAAACACATTAGATAACAAGAATGATTAGAATAAAAGAGTCCTATTCTTTTAGCTGGTCGGTGAGCAACACTTGTGTGATAATGTATTTGTATAGTATAGTTTGTATAGTAAATAGTTGAGTAGGTACAATGTGAGTAAGACTAATAAATGTTATAATTGAATAGTTAAGAAAGTATCCTGCATGTATGGAGTGTGATTAAGTATCTGAGCTTAGATATAACCAAACTACATTATCGCATATATTATATAATATAATATATATATTTCTAGAAGAATCACATCAGAAGTTAGTCAAAAAGAAGCATTAGTCATTACAGTAGATGCATGTATATGTAAGAATGTAATAATGAGTGAATGTGGATTATAATTTGACGACCTTTGTGGCGCAGTGGGCGAAAATCCGGCTGAGACGCAGAAGGTTGCTGGTTTGATTCCCACCACGGGACAAATGTTTGTATGATCTGCAAGTATTTGTCTCGGGTCTGGGTGTTTCTATGTATAATATGTATGTATATAGAAAAAAGTATAAAAGTAGTATATCAGTCATGTGGTACTCATAACACAAGCTCTGCTTACTTTGGAGCCACATGATGCTGTGTGAAATTTCCGGGATTATTTATTTATTTATATTATTATCTTAAGTATTTTGATTTGGGTGAAATATGTGAGATAAGGTACATACATGTGCTGGAATAACGTTCCCCCGTTTCTTCGGCTTTTGAAATCTAAACATACCTTAAACTAATTACGGATCGGATGCCCTTTCACATGTTAGCATTCATTTATTTTATGGAAGTATTTACTTCTTTTTATATCTTACTATCTTACTATATAATGTTATAAACTCGAAAGTTTGTATGTATGTTTGTTACTCTTTCACGCAAAAACTTCTGAATGGATTTTAATGAAACTTTACAATAATATAGCTTATACACCAGAATAACATATAGGCTATAATTTATTAAGATATTGTGTGAATTGTCCAAAATATAACGATAAGTGTCATGTAAGTAGGAAAAAATCTGCCATCTGCGAGCTAATCTTGCGTGCGCTGCAAAAACCGTTAGAAATTACGCGCAGACGAAGTCGTGGGCACCAGCTAGTTTAATATATCTCTAACTTTTTTGTAGCGAATTTTAGTTATATTATATTATTCTGGCAACTTATTTTAGTTATATTATATTATTCTGGCAACTTATTTTATATATAACTTTTAATAAAAATTTTAACCTTTCAGCTATATATTCTCACAGGCTCTTGTGACAGCTATGGTCTCGGCAGAATAACAGCAACTTAGAAGTTTCTTAATTTGTAGGTAGGTATGTAAAATATTTTAGTATGGCGGTTACCTGTTTTTTACGCTGTGAGTAGAAGACATTGTTTATACTTATTATAGTCAAAGTAAAAGTCAAAAGATATTTTATTCAATACAATCACAAGGATCCCTTTAAAACGTCTTACATACTAAGTGAATTTAGATGCCAATTCCTCCTAACCCAAGCCCGAGAAGAATCCGCAAGAAACTCGTCCTGGTCCTAGCGCTTTTTTGCATGATTCATCTTATAACTACCTTAACTACGAAAAACTAATACAAGAGAGTTTATACATTACAAATGTGTCAGTTACTGTCTGTGGGAGCAACATGAGGCCGTGCATTCTTATCAATTATATAGTCTTTTATATTATACGTGCACTTATGGCGGATTAATTATTATAGTTTAAACAATTAAACCGTTATAATATTTTTAATACTTAATGGCATTCTTCGTAGCGAGATAACGGCAAAAATATATATCATGAAATCAATATCATATTTTTTATATTCAGCATAACAAAATTTAAAATTTAAAAGCTTATATTTCAAAATCAGATCAGTTAACGCCGAAATACTGAAACACTGAAGTTTGAAATGCTTAATTGGCGTTTCAGTATTTGGGCATTAGATTAGATACTAAATTTAAAAACATGTATTGTAATGCATTTTATTACTTAAATTTTACAAAGAGAAGCATTGGTTTTCGATTAGTTTTGACACTGAATCTGCCTAATGTGTGGCTACACTCACGGCTACTTAAATCAATGTAACTACTACTTAAGATTTGACAAAGAAAATGTATACTAAGGAGCGACGTAAAGAATCATTAAAGAATATGGCTTATGTACTTTTTAATAATTATTATGTCTTTTTAAATAAGTATGCACCTAAGCAAGTATTTGCTTATCGTTATTTTGTAAATATTTAGGTAAGTATTTCCAAATAAAAAGTATAATGATGCCGATGGAAATTCCAATAATTCTTTCCGCCATCTGCACCAGTCAAAAATTAAGACCGTCCGACAACCGCTGTAAAAAGTAATTTCTTCATAAAAATCCGAAGAAGCGTTCAACATCATAATGGTATTTAAATGAGAATTTCAAGCTTTCTGATGAAATTTCATTTTTTTAGCTCCCTCGTGGAATCAGAGTATTTATTGGAGCAATGATAGCGTTTCCACAGCCAATGATGTTTTATATCTCTGGACGCGATTCCCCTCTTTTATTATTAAAACCACAGAGAAAAGAAAAACATAAGTTTGGCCTGTTGGAATCGTGTAGTTATTAAACCATAAATCAAATTGATGATAACGAAAATTAAACATTTATGGCCTTAACAAAGTCACCGACACAGCACTCAAAATTTGTAAGTTGAAGTGGCAATGGGCAGGCCATATAACTCGCAGAACTGATAACCGTTGGGGAATAAAAGTTCTCGAAAAGCAACCAAGGATAGGAAAACGAAGCTTAGGACGTCCTTCCACACGATGGACTGACGACATTGTAAAGATCGCAGGAAGTCGGTGGATGGAGAGGGCTCAAAATCGTTCTTCCTGAAAATCTATTGGGGAGGCCTATGTTCAGCAGTGGACTTCTTGGGGCTGATGGTGATGATAAATATATAAAATATGTCAAAGTCGTTCAAAAATCGATCCTGACTTTTCAAAAGGCCATGACAGAGACCTTATATTGGCCTAATTATATCATTTCCATCTATGTATATAATATTATAAATGCGAAAGTGTCTCTTTGTTACGTTTTCACGGCTATACGGTTGAACGGAAATTTGATAAGAAGTTGTAATCATCAAAATTGTTTTCAAAATTAATTTAAATATTATTTATTTAAATAATATAAGTACATGTTGCTGGACATTTTACACATCATCTAGCCTTAAATTAACAATACCTCTTTTTAGTAAATACCATACACATATTATACATAGAAAAACATACAAACATTTGTCCCGCGACGAAAATTCAACTCGCAATCTTCTGCGTCTCAGTCGGGCCTTCGCCAACTGCGCCATAGAGGTCGTCATTTAACTCATTCGTTTTGTTCATATATTTAATTTGGTAAAGTTTTATTTTATTAGGTAATAATTGAAATAATTTGAAAATTTTATAGACCTAGCTGCTGCCCGCGGCTTCGCACCTGTGGTACTTACATAAAAAGTAGCCTATGTCCTTCTCCAAGGTCCCATATATCTTTATACCATAAATTCAACAAAATCGGTTCAGCGGCTAAGGCGTGAAAACGTAACAGACAGACAGAGTTACTTTCACATTTATAATATTAGTAAGGATGATACTTTCTTAGTACAACGTAGTATTATCGAATCTATGATTGTAACATTGTATGATAGTGTTCTCACTGAGATACAATATCGAATCATGATTCTAGATATCGATTATGTACGTCTATTCAATGGATACTATTTGACTTTTACTATCGGCTACTTGGGACTCATAACGCTAGAATTTTGATTGTGATTGGTTTCTCTCAAATATAAATCCTTAACTTACTCGTAAGTATTTTGGAAAATATCATTATTAATAGAATATACGTCATATTCTGAACCATGATAAAAATACTAGACATTACACACAGCCTATCTGGCCCCAAAGTAAGCAAAGCTTGTTATGGCTACGATATGACTAATATACTTCTTATATACTTTTATTGCGCAAATACATACATTATACATAACAAACCACCCCGAATTAGACTAGATCTAAGATATTTGCGGATAATTCAAACATTTGTCTCCCGGTGGAAATCAAACTCGCAACCTTCTGCGTCTCAGGCAGGTCTTCGCTCATTGCGCCACATAGTTCGTTTATAAAACAAATTCATTACATATGATGTTCAAACGACGATATGATGTTTAGTTTATTCCTATAC
Organism: Lampropteryx suffumata; assembly: GCA_948098915.1. Classification (NCBI taxonomy): domain Eukaryota; kingdom Metazoa; phylum Arthropoda; class Insecta; order Lepidoptera; family Geometridae; genus Lampropteryx; species Lampropteryx suffumata. Next base: position 15,736,354 of record OX402551.1, on the reverse strand, counting down.
ATTTATAAACACGGGCTTTACTCACGTATTATTTTGTCGATGGAGGCATCGACACTGTTTCGATTCATCTAGAGAATCTTCATTAGGGTGAGTTTGATCCGCAGTCCGCTCGTTGCCGCTCTAGTTCACGGTTCGCACGGTTCAGTGCGAAACTGATGAAAATTCTCTAGATGAATCGAAACGGTGTCGGTGCCTCCATCGAAAAAATAATACGTGAGTAAAGCCCGTGTTTATCAAAATGTATAGTACAACTCGCGAAAGTTTTGAAAGTGAAATAGTTTATTCCTATATATAATTAATAACATCTGATTTATTATACACTAGCTGTCCGCGCGCAGCTTCGCCTACGTAGAAGATTTTTCCCGGGACAAACCAATTTTCCCGGGATAAAATGTCACCTATGCCTATGTCAATCGGGGATCCACCCGGGTGCTAAGGTTACCACGTTATTCTATGCCTATAAAAAAGCTTAACCTGACTGACTGATTCATCTTCTGAAGCTAGAAAGCTGAAATTTGGAAGCTTCCTTTTACAGCACTAAGGGGTTTTTTTTAAATTCAATTCCTAAGAGGGTGAAAAGGGGTGAAAACGAATGTATGAAACTTTTGAACGCGTGGTGCGATTTAATTCAAAATAAATGTACTTAAACGTGTTTCAGGATTTTTCAAAATAACTCTCATAAAGGAGTAATTCAAAATAAATGTACTTAAACGTGTTTCAGGATTTTTCAAAATAACTCTCATAAAGGAGTAAAGTGGGGTGTGCATGTTTGTTTGAAAACTTTTTAATGGGTGGTGTGATTGGTTTGAAACATATCAATAAAATTTGGCAAGGAGATAAAAAAAAATTGGACGAAGTCGCGACCAACAGCTAGTATATTATAAATGCGAAAGTGTCTCTGTTTGTCTGTTTTGACGGCTAAACAGCTGAACGGATCTTGTTAAAATTTGTAAGCAGATGTATTGCATTCGGGGGAAGAACATATGTTACTTTTTGTCTCAAAAACAACCTTGAAGAGGTTAAAATATGAAAGTTTGTTTGGGCAACTCATATGTTCTTAAGTTAGGGATCTGAACATTTATATTTAGGTTTTTGGTAAGAAATAAAGAAATACGTGTTTCAACGTTTTTGCAAAATCATCCCCGAAGCGGATAAAATAATGGATTAAACTTAAGAGATGCACAGAATGCATTCCTTACAAAAATAAAAATAAAGGTTCTAAGCATACGCGTACGAAGTTGCGGGTATAAGTAATATATATAATATATACATAATATAGATTAAATAATATAAATTAATGCCACCGACACCAACCCGCCGAGCTGTCGGCGGAGACGACGGCTTTTGTGTGCAGACTATAATGCAGTCTACTCACAAAAGCCGCCGTCTCCGCCAAATTCTGCCACTGCTTGTGATTCTATTGTTTTGCTGGACTAGTTACAATTTCGTAAAAAACGATCTATATTTCTTCATATGTCTGGCCTGTCAGCTCAGTTGGTAGTAGCTCTGTCTTCTGCGCTGTAGGTTGAGGGTTCAATTCCCTCCCAGGATAAACATTTGTGTGACAAGCATAGATGTTTGTTCTGTGTCTGGGTGTTATAAAGTATCATAAATATGTATTTAAAAATATTATTCTATTAGTCATCTAATCACCATAATATAAGCTATGCTTTGTTTGGGACTAGATGATGTTGTGTGCGAATTACGTAAGCCATAACCGATGGTTTTAAAAAAAACCAAAAGTCTTTTAAAATAATTATTTTAAAGAGTTACAAAATTACGTAAAAATATAGTATATATAAAAAATAAGTCTAAAATCTAATGTACGAAGCTACGTTCGGTCGATGCAAGTACCGAGTGTAGAATGACGACACCTGCCATTGTTTCCGAGGCTCTGCAATTCTAGGTAAAGATGGTAATGCTGAATCGGCGTTCGTACTGTACCGGTCGAACAATATACTTAATGCAACGCTGCAGTGCCAGTCGGCAGATTAGGTACATAGTTAGTATGTAACATCTCCACCCTCAGAGCAGCATCTATTTGAGAACGTTGAGCGAAAATGATGCTGGGTTGGATCTCCGATCCCGGGGTCCCTCAGGAATGGCATAAGGGTGTTCCTTCTTATTTTCTTCTTTCTAGCTTGATGATTTTGCTTCAATAGTTAGTGTAGTACGTCTCATTTATCGCCTCACGATTATAACGATGGTAAGTGCGGCTGCACCGAATAGAAACGCGTAGAAAGGTAACGTTGTATGATATAATGTTCCTTCTATGAATTTCAGTTGGACTGGATGCTGCAATAATATCTTATCTTCCGTATGATGTAGTCCTTTTAGATTGATAGAGCTGACATTGTCTTCTGTGCTGTAGTTTGCAGGAATTTCAGTGATCTTTAGCGGCTGTCCTTTGACTTGATCATTGATGTTCACTATAGTGAATTCTTCAGTTCGTAGAGAACATTTTTGAGGTATAGTAGCAAGGTAACTTCCTGATATGGTTATATATTCTTGGCGTCCGCAGTGTAGTTCTGCTTTTGTAGGGCTTGGAAAGATTAGTGTGTAGTGTTGGTCATCTAACTGCTCCATAGCTTCCTTTGTAAGAGTGACCTTTGTTGGCTGGCATGATTTGTCTACAGATTGGTTGATGACAAGATTCTGGATGCAATCTGGATGGTCGTGAGCGTGATGATTGATGTTAGCTTCGCAGAGATGATGATGATTGAACTTCGGGCATTCTGCCTCCATGTACATGAAAGCATTCCCGTCGGTTGCCATGAAAGGATATGGTGGAATAAAGGTCAGATTATGTTAGTTAGGAACGATAGAGAGTTTAAATAAATTGAAATCGTTTGGAGAGACTATCGGGAATTTAAATATTATTACTATTCTTTTGTTACAAAAATAAGAACCTGGTTTTATTATAGTATAGTATTCTCGTAGGTCGTCATTTATTTATTCTCCTAAGCTTATTTATCATATTTCCTAAGTTATCTATTCCTAACATACTATGATGAGTGCTCGATGCACGTACAAAAGCTAAAATGTTTTCTATCCTAGTTAATTCTAAAGATAAATCATCTGTGTTTTCACTGATGATAGCAAGAAGCTGCGCAAACTTTGCGTATTTAAGAAGACTACTCTCGGCGTAAGCTTTACTATCTAAGATTAATGGTAACGTATTATTTATCTTCTCCTGGTTTTCTGTAATATTCGCTATTAATATCGTATTTTGCGACATCCACTCTTTATTCATGCTAATATGGTAATTGAACTCAGACAACATCTTATGTTCATTACTTTCTAATAGCAGTATTATAGCGTTCAGCATCGGAATGGTCTAGGTTACCAGTAACGCTTTTGATTATAGACCCTAGACCATCAATTAAACCTCTTTTAATACGGTAGTTTGGCTCTAAACTTTTTATCTGAAAATCTATTTTAGATAACTTTTTAATGAGATAGTCAATTTGTAGTTCGTATAAAGCAAGAGTTTGATTGTCCAATTTAGTTTTAAAATAGTCTATTTGGTCATGAATGGAGTCAAGTTGGTTTTCTAAGTCCGTTAGTTCTATGTACTGAATAAATGAATGATAGTGAGTGATCAGTTTGGCTTGCCCAAGGTTGAAAGGTAGGAGTCCGGGTCCATTATCAAGACTTACAAGTCTTATCTCCAGTGCCAGCGTCATTGGGAGTATGAGTAATAGTGGAATCCTGCAACAATTTATTATTCTTAGGTAACCGCTTTAGACGGTTTTTGGCAATGGGTCCTTTCTTTTTAGACGTGTAGATATGGATCGGAAGATCAGCAAGGACAGAGTCCTGGGTATATCTTGGTGCTAACTTTTGCCTTGCAGCAAAAGGGTTTTTAACAAATACCTGCTGATATGGTTCATACTCTACTTCCGGCTCACGATTCTTATTCCTACTATCCATTATGTTTGTACGGTCTATTGTAGTGACTTGGTTAATTAATTCATAAACTGTCTTCATCTGATCTCGATGCGTTATAATATATTGTTGCATCAGATGTTGAGTGAGATCGACATCTAAAGGATCTCTAGGATCAAACCTCTAACGATATCATGAGGTCTACACTTAGTAAAGCTGTGAACTAAGCTATTATAAGCCGGTATCGCGTAAGTCTTTTGGTTAACTGTTGGTTCGCCTTTTTGTTTAATCTTTAATATGCGCAAATGCTCTAATAAGGTTGAATGAAATCTCTCTATAATACCGTTATCGTTAGGTGAGTTAGCGAGGGTCCTATGGTGATTTATTTTATGAAGTCGTATGAATTCCGCGAACAGTTGATTTGTTAATTCAGTTCCATTGTCAGTCACTATAGTCAAGGGGAGTCCATGGTGCGTGCAGTAAGTCAGTAGTCCCTGTAGAATGCTGACTGCTGTACCATCTCGTAAGTGATACGCTTGTCCATACTTCGAGAAGGAGTCTACAAAAGTCAAGTACTTTTCATTAAACTGTGGTCTGATCGGGTTTCTGTCGTATTTAGTCTGGCCACATTCTGAACATTCGTTAATGTATTTAGTTATTTCGTCCTTCATCTTCGGCCAATAGTAGCGCCGCGATAAAGCTAAATAGCATTCACTTATGCCCATGTGGTTCGTTTTACCTTCATGATAATGCTTTATAACCTCCTGTTGTCTCAGGTATTCCTTTACGTCTTCTAACTCAGTCTTTGCTAAGACCAGGTTCATAGAAGAGCTCTTAAAATGCTTTTGAATGATCGGAAGAATTGCATACATTCCTAGAGTTGGGGTGATCTTAAGAGCAGTTTTAACCTTTGGGTTAACATACTCTTTTATGGCGTTAATTACATCTTGCTCTAAAGATGATTCTGAAATTTGTATGACGAGTGTGTGTGTCGAATGGTTTTGTCGCTGTCGTACGTCGTTTAATGTCGCCTACAATGGTGAAACAAATCTGTCTGTGGAACTTATTTAAAGGTTCATCGGTTATCGGGATCTCAAGTATTGGATTTTCGACGCATGGAATGTGCGGTAGCTGTTGAGGATCCTGATTGTTGTGATTGAGCATGTTGAACCACTAACGAGTCGATTTCCGAGAGGAATGATTCTACTTCTTCATTATTAATCTCTACACGAGATAAAGCGTCTGCATTAGTATTAGCCTTGTCTGGTTTGTGCTTTATTTCATAATCGTATTCACTTAGTTTTAGTCTCCATCTAGTTAGTATATAATTGGGTTCTTTGATGTTCATGGCCCACTGCAAAGGTCTGTGATCAGTGAGGATCAAAAATTTGCGACCGTATAGATATGGTCTGAAGTACTTAGTGGCCCACACTATAGCTAATAGTTCCTTTTCTATTGTGGAATAATTAAGTTCGCTCTCGTTTAATGTCCTAGATGCATCACAGATCGGCTTGTCGGATCCTATTGGTCCTTGAGATAGCACGGCTCCTAAGGCTACCTTTGAGGCGTCTGTCGTCAGGATAAAGTTTTTGTTAAAGTCAGGGTATTGAAGTATTGGGTCGTTAGTCAATAGCTTCTTACATTTCTCGAAACGGTTAACATAGTCAGAGTCTAAAGTAATCTTGTTAGATTTCTTAAGACATTTAGTCATAGGCTTAGTCGTTTTGGCAAAATCGGGTATAAACTTTCTATAATATCCTTGAAGTCCTAAAAATTGCTTTATTTCTTTGGTAGTTTTTGGTAATGGATATTTTTCAATAGCCGCAATTTTGTCTGGGTTGGGTTTGATACCTTCCCTACTGATAATATGACCAGGATAAACAGTCTCCAACTGTAAAAATTCGGATTTGTCCATTTGAATTTTAAAGTTGGACTCTCTCAGTCTATTGAACACTTTTCGAGATTAATCATGTGTTCTTGCAAAGATGTACTAAAAACGATTATATCGTCGAGATAAACCAGGCAGATCTCGTTTTGCAGTCCTCTCAGAACGTTATCCATAACCCTCTAGAAGGTTGATGGTGAGTTCTTGAGCCCCATGGGCATGCGAAGATATTCGAAATGGCCATGCTCTACGTTAAAGGCTGTCTTTGGTATATCCTCAGAGTTAATTTCTACCTGATAGAAACCTGATGCCAAATCTAAGGTAGTGAAATACTGGCACCTACCAAGTTTATCTAAAACGTCTGTGATGTTGGGGATCGGATATTTATCGTCTATGGTCTTATCATTCAGTTTGCGAAAATTACGACTAATATCCATTTTTGTTTGCCGGAGGCATCTGATTTCTTTGGAACTACCCAGATAGGTGAGCTCCATGCCGAATTCGATGGTCGTATAATACCTTGTTCTAACATTTTCGTAATCTATTCCCTAACTTCTTGTCGATGTATGAAAGGATATCTGTAACTTTTCGTATAGACAGGTAGTTCGTCTGTTGTCTTTATACTGTGCTTAATTTTGTTCGTAAAAGTCAAAGCTTCTCCTTCGATGTAAAATACGTCAGCGTAACGCCCGCATAATGTCTCTAAATTAGCCTTCTCTTCAATATTTAAATGATTCATTCGAAGCTTAGATAAAACACTTTTAACTCGACACGGGTCTTGTTCAGTGCGTGCGCACTCGATATTCCAGACATCTACTCGCGTTGGTTGGTCAAACGAGATAACTTTGTCTGTCATGTTCTCCAACTCTACAATTCCGGTTTTGTCAGTCATAGTGGTAACACAGTCATGAATGATACAATTACACATCAGTTGTTCAGTCATAAATACGTCACTGTCAGGATATTCGATTGGAATATTAACTAATATTGACGTATGGGCAGGAATAATTTCCCGTTGGTTAGTTTTTCTACATTGGTAACGAGATAATGGTATAATAGCCTGCTCGGTTAACAAAATGTTATTCTTCAAATCTATTTTACAGTTCTCTAATAAATCGAGACCTATTAAACCATCGAAGTGATTGTGGAATTTATAAACGAATAGTTTAATATTAGTTTGCTCGCCAAATTCCATAAACTGAGGTATTGTGATCGAATGGTCATGGATACTCGTTACCCGTGAATTAGTGACCTCAAAAGGATCAAAATCTTTTGCAATATGTGGAAAGAATTCGTCAACCGCCTCGGGACTTATGAATGATTGATTTGCCCCGGTGTCTACAAGTAATTTAAGTGGCGGATGAGATGTCTGTATATAACATAATTCTTTCTTAGACTGTAAATTTAACTCTATTTTGGTTCGTTGTTGGAACGGCCCTTGGTAAAATCCTGCTCTTTATGGCTAATAGACGGTTGCGCGAGGTCAATTGCATTTGAGCTTGATGGTACATCATCGTGATGCTGGGGCTCGATTGAGCTCGATGGTGCATCATCGTCGTTCTGGGGATCATAATAGTACTCAGGGACAATTTGGTAGTCATAGTAATTGTCAAAGTCAGTAATTAGGTATTCAGTTAGATCGCCGTGATAGTCATAGTAACTGTCGTAATCGCCTACCTCAGTAAAGTTTATCTCCCTAGATTTAAAATAGTTTGTTGGAGGAGGATTGCCAAACTTTCGCCAATCGTGGCCCTGAATAGTAGGAGGAAGGGCCTTGGACACAAAATGACTAACCCCGCTCATTGGTGTCGGCTCATCCCTGGCTCTGTGGGGTACATTCCTAGGGGGAAATCTAAAACCTCCGTTCTGGGCGTTATAATTTGGTGGGGGTGCCCGGAACGTTTGTTGCGGACGCGATGGTTTCATAGGCATTCGCTGTGGGGGTTGGCGAAATTGAAAAGCAGGACGCCAAGGCTGCTGCTGAGGAAGATGCGCGGGCATCGGCATTGGCATTGGTCTCTGCCAATTTGAAGCACCAGAATTAAATCCCTTCGCTATAGAAAAATTAGGAACTAGGGACGGTACCTTTGGTGATGACTGCCTAGCTGGGTTACGCCGCTCCGGAATAGATTCATTTCTATGCTGTAGGTACATGACATTAAGTTCTTCCTGAACAAATTCCAAAGCCTTTTCGATAGTCGGCGGTCTCATACACCGTATACGAGACCCGAGAGGTTCCTTCAACCCGCGTACGTACGACTGCATAGTTAATTTGCGATACAAGTCGCGCTTTGCCTCAACGTTGGTAGGCAGACACTCGTGTAGGGTAACGTACGTCATAATTGTACTAAAAAATGTTTTGGCATTTGTCATAAAATTCCTGTGGGGAATCGTTGCCTTAGGAAACTAGAGATAAGTCATTATAGATAGCGGTCTCGTCTCTCTGATCGGCAAAATTATTAACTAAAGCGTTTCGAACCCCTAACCAGGTGTCTGGTATGCCATTCGCGTTTATTGTCCTTGCCGCAGGACCAGTCACTTTATTTAATATACCATTTAAAAGACACAAATTATTTAACTCATATCCTGCCTCAGTTTTTATATATTGCGTTACAAGCTGATCGCAGATTCTAATAAACCTTGTCAGAATATTTGGGTTCCCATCAAATTATGGGACCATGCGTAGAGCCTTGAAGATGTGGTCTGGTTCGTTAGACATAATTTCCTCACTTGTTTCACTTATCGTATTTAAACTACCTAATTTTCTATGGCTATCTAAGTTGCTATTCCTACGAATCCGTCTTGATGAGACAGATTCCTCTCCGAGTTTTCTTGGATGGAAAATGGTGGGAAAGGAGGCAACACTTATAAGAAAGTTTCAAAGTACTCACATTTGGTTTTCCCTCTGCACTGATTGCTAAGTGCCCTCGGTTGCGTGCCCGTAGATTCTGAATACCTCGATGAAGTCCTTGAAAGCACGAACAGTGGTCTGTTCGTCTGGAACCTATTTGTGGACCCTGGACGAATAACGCACTGCTTCGAAGTATCCTACCGGCTGCGCCAATTACGTAAGCCACAACCGATGGTTTTAAAATAAACCAAAAGACTTTTAAAAGAATTTATTTTAAAGAGTTACAAAATTAAGTAAAAATATTCTAAGTCTGAAATCTAATGTACGAAGCTACGTTCGGTCGATGCAAGTACCGAGTGTAGAATGACGACACCTGCCATTGTTTCCGAGGCTCCGCAATTCTAGGTAAAGATGGTAATGCTGAATCGGCGTTCGTACTGTACCGGTCGAACAATATACTTAATGCAACGCTGCAGTGCCAGTCGGCAGATTAGGTACATAGTTAGTATGTAACATGCGTTGTCCAACAATATTTTTTATTATTATTATATACCAAAATCCAACTTTTTATCCAAATTACAGTTTTGAAATAGGTTAAAATTGACATTTAGTTTCTGTATATAATAGATTTTCCTAGGATTTTCCGCAGGTTTAATTCACACCTCTTTACGTAATGACTAAAATAAGCTAAACCACATCACACGTCAATTTAGTAAATCTAAGAAGTGTCATTTAATAATGTAAATTATAATTCAGACTTTGCTAAAAAAATAAGATCGTTCCTATTTTCATCAAACTTTTAAAAATGAGGTGGATCTCAATTCGGCTGTATTTTTATGGGCTTGAATTTCATTAAATAAAGTCGGCTTTTTAGTTTTTAAAACGTGTTCATCTTTGTATAATTTATTATGTATTTACATATTATTTATAAAAAACGTATATTAGTCATGTCACAAGCTCTGCTTACTTTGTGGCCTGATGGTGATGTCTGGAATATCCAGCATTATTTATTTAATTATTTACGAAAATTTTGTGATTTTGTAAATTTAAATTCGTCATGAAAAAATGTATGTATAAATTTGCCACAGTTCTATTTTTATGTAGTAAACTCGTCACATTTTAATTTTATTATTGTAAATTCGTCACATTGTTTTATTCCGTACAGATAGCAAAGTAAAATAAAAACGTCATTTATTATCAGAATAATATTATATTTTTGCACTGCTGTCTGCTGGAGCCATACAAAATCTTCAAACATTATTTTTGAGTTCCATGTAACTGTTGGTCAATATGTTACATGTTTTTAAAATACTGCATAACAGAATGTTTTTTAAGAACTTCAACCAGGGACATGGTATGGTAATTGTCTAAATTTGTTTTCAATTCTTTGTCATATGCAAAAGATGGACGTGTTCTCAACTTTAATGGTATATCGAGTATAATTTTTTAAAATTTATAATCTATGTATTCAGCCTCCTTTTTTAGTGTATCAAGAAATTAAGCATTTTAGGTTTTCTTTTAGCCATCTTGTTCAAACTTTCATGCCATTCTTCTGCTAGATTTATAGTCCTGTGACGAGCCCCATGTACGTTCCAAATAAACTGTATACTAGTCTGTTTTCTAACCACTGGGCTACAAAATAGTCGTTGAATTTTGTGACTGCTTCGTTTTGTGGAGCATCTTCCATGATGTGCAACCAAGCGTCTTCAATGTCCTGCTTCTTTATATGGGCCAATGCAGCACACATGGCTAAGTGTCTCTTTTCTTCGATATTGTTAAATTGTAAGGCATGAGCTTTTTTGACCAATGCTTGTTTGAAGTGGAAATAACATCCTCGTAGCTTAACATCAGGAAATACTTTTTTTTTGACATTAATCACTGCAACTTCAAAATCAACAATCATTGTAATTGGTGTCCAATCAGGTAAATTTTGCATCAGTGATATAAAAAGTGTACATTAGAACGTTCCTGCTTATTAGGCATAAGAATGTAGATGAGTGGGACGATGTTCGAAAAGTTGTCGTCGCTATTCACAATCTCCAAGTATACAATAAAGCTGATAGAATAGTGTACAGCAGCTTGAAAATGTGCCATCTAAAAGGAATGTTTGGAGATTTGGTAAGGCTTCACGAGCTGTCTCAGTGCAAAAAGCTATTATTCTGTTTTCAGGCTAAAAATCAAAAAACCCGACTGCATAGAACTGTAATTAAGTTGATCGAGTTTTCACGAAACTACATAGTTCTATTGCTTAGTTTATACTTGTCGATTATCAAGTGCGAGTGGTGATAAATGATAAGCCTACCTACATAACTTAGAAAATAATATACCAGTCTATATCTATATGGGCTTGTACTACGCCGCCATTTTGTTTTTTTTGACATTTTGTATAGCCTATGACACGCTTGTAATCCAATCCAACTACACCTCATTTGTCAAAATCCATCCAGCCGTTTGGGCTACAGCGACAGCCAAAGGATCCTGCATATATGTATAAATACACCTCATTGTACGTATGTATGTATGATACACCTCAAAAACAGTCACAGACAGTCCTTCTTCGCAGTCGGGTAAAAAAAATAGTGATGTAAACCAATAATTTACAGAATTTACTTTCAATGTATAGAGTTTACAAAAATGTGACGAATTTACTTTGTGGCAAATGTACAACAACCCATTGTTTTTGAACCCCCAACCCCAAACAGAAGGGTGTTCTGTAAGTATACGAGGCAGTTTGAAGTGTGTATCTGTGTATTTTGATGACCTCTGTGGCGCAGTGGGCTTAGGTCCCGCTGAGACGCAAAAGGTTGCGGGTTCGATTCCTGCCGCGGGACAAATGTTTGTATGATCTGCAAGTATTTGTCTCGGGTCTGGGTGTTTCTATATGTATGTATTTAAAAAAAAAGTATATAAGTAGTATATCAGTCACGTGGTACCCATAAAACAAGCTCTGCTTACTTTGGGGCCAGATGATGCTGTGTGAAATGTCCGGTATTATTATATTATTATTATTATGCATGTGTCTAGGGCAACATAACTTCTAAAAAATGAACATTAAATTTGATTAAAATGCGATAAAAAATGTTCTTAGCTATGATTCAATACAGCCTTGCAAAGATCATGAGATCTTTTCTGGTTGATGAAGGAATTTGAGCACCACAGTTCTTCAATGATGTTGCAAGAACATGGTAATCTTATGCTGCCGCATCATCTATAATCTACAGGATACCCAACTCACCAATTTACAGCAGTACGGGGTTTTCTTTTTTTATTTATACCCGTGTTATAATATTTCCACAAATTCGTAGTCTTCTGCTTCTTCTTCTTCATTAATGGCATTTATCATAATTATGTAAATTTTGCCAGTGTCAAGTAATAATATTGATTCATTTGTTATTCCATATAAAACTAGCTGTCCCGTTAGCAACTTCGTTCGCGCATTGTAAAAAGAAGAAAAAAATATGTATATCAAATCCACTTGAACACACACAAAATATTTCATCGAAATCGGTCCAGCCTGGAGGAGTTTAATAACAAACAACCGCATAGAAGATCTATATATATAAAGATGGTGCCTTTCATATAAAATAACTACGGATTATTTTTGTTCGAATCACAAAGAAACGAAAAGCTTTTATTCCAATTATTCACACCCAAGTCAATAAGTCTAGCGCTATATAAATAAAAACACCGTAATTACTAATGAAACCGGAAATAACTTGAGAAAAATGTATAAAATAAGATCGCAATGCTTGCGAACATTGAAAAATAATCCAAAGTCGCAGACAATGGCCTCAATTCTGTTGGCACTAACCTAACTAATTTTAGCTAAAATTAGGTTTAGAACTGTCAAATGAAACTTTGTTATTCTGCTACTACCAAATTATCCTAATTTAATTTTATCTAACTTAATTAAGCGTTCCTAATTTAGATAGATGGTACCACTCGAATAGGTTTTACAAATGCTATGATTAACTATGATTAACTGAATATATTTTAGACAATTCCTAATTTTAGAAATGAACCAAACGAATTGCTACCAATATCGTCATCGGTCTAATCTAAACGTCATCGAGTTTAAGAAATATAAATTTGTGTGTAATTCTTCGTGAGTTGTCACCGCACGAGATCTAAAGGAAGCGTGTATCTAGAGCAGTACGTTTCATCGCGTAAGTTGTAAAATAAATATTTTATTGAATTTCTGGGCACATTCGTGCCCTGACATAACCAATGCCCAGAGGTATCGTCTTAAATTTGACTTGGGCTTGCGGGATTCCATTTTCCCTTTGCAGAATATTGAGGGCCATTTCTGTTCGATTCGAATTGAAAAGAGTTACATAAGAAGGTTCTTCTAAATAAAAAATAAGTCAATGAGATATTTGGATTCGGAAAAGCCTATTCACACACATACCCTAATTTATTTGACGACTTCTGTGACGTAGTGGGCGAAGGCCCGCATAAGACGCCGAAGGTTGCGTTTTCGATTCCCGCGGGACTTATGTATGATCTGCAAATATGTGTCTCAGGCCTAGGTGTTTCTCTATGTACGTATTTACAAAAAAAGAGTTTATAAGTAATATATCAGTCATTTGGTTCCCATTAAACAAGCTCTGCTTACTTTGGGGCTAGATGATGAGGAGTTAATGTCCGGCATTATTTATTAATTTATTAGTTGTGTTATATCTTTACTAGCAACTCGCCCGTTTATCCCGAGCTTAGAAAGTAGGTAAATATAAAATTAATCGTGTTGTGTACTATGTTATTGAAAGTAAGGAGATACGTACTTACGAGTAAGCCTATTAAAAAAGACAATCCTCTGAAACACTTGCTAGCGAGAAATTTTCCTCTAAACACGACTTCTAAGTATTTCTGACTTTTCTTGTTATTGGAAAAAAGTAGGTATTGTTTGTCTTTACCCCTGTTCTTTGAATGAAACAAGAAAAAGAGAATACATATCAAGGCATGATCATAAGCAAACATGCTCAGAGTAAAAATGTTTGACCATGTCTTGCTTGTAAGTTGTGAACATAAAAGGCGTAAGCAGTCTTTTGCATTATTTTTGGCTGAACTGAACAGTGTAATTGAAGTCGGCCACTCCATTGACTACAGAAAAACTGTCAATAGTAATATATTTTTGTCTCATAATATAATTTACATCACACGATGCGTTAGAATGTTAGTATTTTCTTAATATATTTTAATAATAACAGCTGCCCGCAGCTTCGCACGCGTTGTACTTACATTCAAAATAACTTATGTCCGTCAAAACAATACAATATAATTATCTGCTTATGCCGAACGAAACTTTGAGCACATACATTTTTTTTTACTCCTTGCTATTATTCATTGGTTCAGACGTTTTGTCTCTGTCTGATAATGTTTACACAGGCCCTGCGCTGTTACTTCTTATTACTTCAACAGTTAGTGTCATTCATTCATGCACCAGCGCCCACAATGCTACCACGAGCCGTGTTCTTCTTGATAATTCTCCTGACTCTCCACAGTCCGATCAGCTCGTACAAATCCCTGACTGACTTCAACTCTCAAATGCAGAAAGTCAAAAAGTCGCAGATGACTAAAGCGGACGTTGTAGTGGGGAAGGCAATGAACTTCGTAAACTCAAACAAGACGCTGATGAGCCTTATTGCGGGGGAACTGTGGAACATCGGTGCAGGCGTCGTGGATAAAATTGTGAAGCTTCAGGATAAGCCGACTAAGTAACATGTAAGTACCTACTGTGTACTATGCTATACATTTTGATGTACACGGGTTTTACAAACGTTTTATTTTGTTGATGGAGGTACCGACACTGTATCGATTCCATGTAAAGAATCTTCATCAGGGTGAGTTTGAACCGCAGTACTTTCGTTGCTATTCAATGTATGAGTACCTACCATGTGTTTGATAATAACTTAGCACCTTAAAAATAAGTCGTTGGTAGGTAGGACTCAGTGTGATGGTTGCTGATGATGGTGGCCAGTCTTGGTGGTGTATTTCCGTGTATTTGAATATGAAGTCGTCTTCAGCGAGGCAAGTTGGCCAAGTAATGATAGATAGATTTACCTACCAGCAAAACTAGTGAGTGACTCGCGTTTAGATGAACAGCAGACAATAATTGTAGTTTTTAGAATGATATCCACAGGTTGATGTGATGTCATATTGGCAAGGATTTAGTAATTGATTGGTGCTAACACTATGGCCTTAAATTTACACAGATTGACCAGGTTCCCATTGAAGTCCAGTGACATGTGAAATGCCTATGTGAATAATGCTGGATATTTCACACAATGATAATGATAATAATAATTATATAGCTTTTTTTTAATATTTAATCTTTTTTGATAACGTCACAAGTAAACGTATTTCTTATTTTTCTTTTTTTAATAGTGATTGTTGCCTACTGGTATGGTATTAATATTAGTAGATACTTGGTCCAATTGTTTTGTATACTACATGGTTTAATAATTGCGTTCGCCATGGCGCGATATGGCGCGATAGTTGTAAAAAAGGCGATTTTTTGATGTGCTTGAATGCTCTTTCTCAAATTGCTAAACAAGTTATACTTAGTAACGTCTCCCAAAAAGCATTCACCAACGTCTCCCAAAAGTATTTGCCAACCGCTATGAGGAACAAACTGCTTGTTGAGTCGCGACACGGCTTGGCAAGCACCTATCTACATCACATTGGCGAACAATTGCGTGTAGTTTGCCAAGAGTGTGGGGTCCCGCATAATTTAATCAGAGTTCGATTCTAAACTTACTGTTTCAGGTAAGTAACCTATAGTTTTATACACGGATATTAGTGGTCTATTAATGTTGCCATCTCTATTCTCGACTTATCTCTATTTATTAATGAATCCAAATCCCGGTCTCCATCCGGTATGCTTAATCCTTACCTATCTTTGAAAATTTTGGTATACCATCATTTTCTCACATCAGTCTCATATTTAGTTTGTAAGTATTTATTTATATTTTTTTGTATGTATGTTTGTAGTGTTTAGTTATATTACTTATAATTATAACATTAATGTACGCCGCGCCGTCCACTCAACTTAAGAATACACTAGTCAGCGGCACAAACTCATCAGATCAAATGTATGCTATTTCACCTAGCACAGTGCGAGACAAGGATAGACGTGGACGAAAGATAGTGATAAGCAGTAAGGAGATGGTGTTATAATGATTTCTAATTATATGATCAGATTAGACTACGATTTGTGGATAAAACGACCGCGTAAAAATCATGAACAGATGTTTAGCTGAAGGGTTCTCATGAAAAAAACTACAGAATTTATGTTTTCGAAATAAAGTTATTTGAGTTATTATTTGAGTTATTTAGCCCGGCAGCGCCTTGAGACGCAGAAGGTTGCGGGTTCAATTCTCAAACAAATGTTTGTGTAATCTGCTAGTGTTTGTCTCGGGTCTGGGTGTATTTCAATGTATTATATGTATCTATTTACAATAAAAAAGTATTTAAATAATATATAAGTCGAGCGTTACCCATAATACAAGCTCTGCTTACTTTGGGGCTAAGTGATTCTGTGTAAAATGTCGGCATTATTTATAATATTTAAATGAAAAGGACGTACAATAATTTATCTTATACTTACGTACCCTGAATTCAATCATAGAAGCGCCCAGATGTATGCCACATTGCATATATTAATCTACGCAAAAAAATACGCTACGCCGCGAGCTTTTTACAGTCATTCATATACAAGTTGGTACAAATCGCGACGTTCTTAAAGTATTTCTATTCTTACCTCCCATGAGGCATCTGTACTCCACAACTTGTTTACCTTCTCACATTTTATTTTAAGTTGTTGTTGAAGACAGTACTAAACATTTTGTGATGGGTGGGCCGTAACAGGAATGAAAATAATATATTTTTCAGAAACATACTCAAGACTAATTTTTTAAAAATAGACAAAAATGAATAGGAAAATAATAAAAAAAAAAGTTCTGCACATAAATAAAAATCTAATCAGAAACAAAATATTAAAACTGCAATAGAAACATATACGGCAAAATAGATAACACGGATATACACTCAAAAATGTACATAGATAAGCAAATCACTCACACAAACCTTGTAGCCACCGCCATAACCAACTGAGAATGAATGAACTAAGACAATTGAAAAGATCGGGCGATCGGTTAGTATTGCGTTAGGATTGATTAGGATTTACAAAAGCTTGATAGTCCCAGCTAAATTACTAATAAATATGCTTTGTTTGTTTTATTTTTTACCACAGCTCGATACGGGCTATCAGAAACGGGCTGTCACGAGAATAACTAAAAAAAAAAATTGCAAGCCATGCGCTATTAAAAACGGGCCGTCACGAGAATAACTCAAAATCATTATTTTTTGTAAAACTGGGCTTCAAGTGTCATAAATTAATTACTTTTTTAATTTTATAATTAATTAATAATTTTAAAATTAATTAGTTAATTCTCAATGCCAATATTAGAATAAACCCTTGAATACCATACCTATGTATTCTTCCAGCTGTTCGTACCACCCTGTAGACAGCCAAAGACGAGCAAACCCGCTAACGAGCTACGAAGTGTATTGTTAGGTCACAGAATAATATTAGTACCTTCCTATCCAAGAAATACCTCGATTTATAAACTTCAAGTTCCTTACTAAAGTAATTTGCATATTGATAAGCTGTAGTTAAGCCACCCTTGGTGTTTAATTTAAGTTTTAAATTATTTTATTTAGTTAAAATGTAATTTATTTTGATTTCTTCTTCAACTAATTTAAATCCTGCCGGTGAATGTTGCAGCTCTTTCTACCTGTTCCCATCCATCGCAACCTCCTTGATCTTCTTATACAACACACTTCTTAATTTGGCTAATGAAGCCATATTCTGGCATTCCTCTATGATGGTGTTTATGACACTGTCGATCCGTCTAAGGTGGCCATTAATTACCCCTTTTCTATTTTCAATCCTTTTTAACAGAATCCATTGATCTATCAATTGATGTTTGGGTTTATGTATGTACTGGGTCTCCCGAAACTAGTATGTTACCACGAGCGGGGAAGATTCTCAACACTTAATACGAGAACAACAAACGTTCTACGACTTTTGTGAAGTCGATGATTTTTACTGATGAAATGTGCAGCAATGTTTGCTTTAAAACTGCTAGAAATAGTCTATGCCTACCTATCTTAGTATAACAATAAATTTTCACTTGAACGACTTTATGTAGATAGGTAACGAGCTTGGAAATGTTATTGATAAATTAGCGTTGTCATATTTAATTTATAACAATGAAATAAAATGTTTTGGTAGGGAATTTGAAAATAGGAATTCTCGGATTCCGACCATAAAAATGGACAGTGTTCATTTTTGTTTTCGGAATCCGAATCCGAATCCGAAATACTAGTTTCGGGATAACCTGTATATATAA
Source organism: Lampropteryx suffumata (assembly GCA_948098915.1). Classification (NCBI taxonomy): domain Eukaryota; kingdom Metazoa; phylum Arthropoda; class Insecta; order Lepidoptera; family Geometridae; genus Lampropteryx; species Lampropteryx suffumata. The sequence goes on along the minus strand of OX402551.1, from coordinate 15,718,317 downwards.
TATTAGTTAAAACCATAATCAACCATTATCTTGAGCCATAATCAAGAGCTCAAAACGGTGAAGGAAAACATTATGAGAATATCGGCATATCGATAATTAGAATGTCGAAAATCAGCATTTCGAAAATCGGCATAGAAAAGAAAACAAAAAAGAGAACGAGCTCACGACTGTAATCACTTACACCTCGTTATACTAATATTATAGCAAACACTAATTTGAACAATTTAATTTGTTTCAGGACAACAGAAGAGTTGGATACCTTAGAACAATTTACTAACAACAATTTAAACCAAGATACATTTAAAATACCTGTATAGTAATTTAGAGTATTTTTAATAAAAACGCGATAGTTTTCGTACTAAATGTTTTTAATTTCTAACTGATTTTTAACTTATTTAGATTTAAGAAGTGATTATCTACCTACATTCGTGGAGTTTAGCCTGAATACTGTTTTCTAAAAGAAAAGTGTTGGGGTGACATTTATCTTACTGACACATGATACACAATGAAATGACTCATGACTACTCGTAAAAAAAAACTTCTAGATTTGTTGGTTCTATTCAAGTTATTCTCGTGTCTAGTGTCTAGTGTCTAGGTCTAGTGTCTAGGTCTAGTGTCTAGATCCGATGACCATTCTTTATACAAATTGCCTTTTTGATTGGAAGTAGATTCAATTTTAAACCAGTATATTTTGATCTTGACATCGGATTCAACGAGAATTATCAGTTTTATTGTATTTAAAACTTTTCATTACACTGATGGTGATTCTGTACTTCGCAAGACTAGGTTACATTTTCTAAATTACGAATGAACTTATTATGATTGCAATAAAGTCCAAATTAGAGTAACATTTTTAACAATTTTAAAATAAAATAAAATTGACATTGTTTTTATACTGAATTAATTTTCCTAGGATCGAAGCTCTAATCAACACCTCCATACATGCCAACTACAATGAGCTAGAAAACATCAGTCACGCGTCAATTTACTACATTTAAGAAGTGGCACTTAAAAAGGTTACTCTAATTTAGACTTTGTTGCGAACTAAATAAGATCGTTCGTATTTTACGAAATTTTAGTTAGTCCAGTGAAACAAGAATATATAAAGAATCTGTTTTTCAATCTCAAAAAAACTTTTTTACAAAACCGAAGTGTAAACTGATTCGGGTAAAGGAAATTCGGATAGCATCAAGAGCGTAGATGAATAGCCCCAGGATTGAGAGCCTTTGAACTTGATGACTCCCTCGTAACCGGTTAGTAGTATGGAGGGCACGTATTTTCAAAAGAATAGGCATTGTTCAATTTCTTAAACGAGGGTGTGGTCTACACCCTAGTCCGGCCCCAAAACAAAAATAACGTCATTTAAAATTCATTTCAAACCCTATAGCTTTCATCTACCCTCGTCGACGTGTGTCACTGCAAATGAGCTTTCAAAGCAAAATTAACCTTATTTTATTTTTATTTGGATTCTATATTCTGTTTTGGCAGAGTGTTCGTCCTGCAGGCTCTGCTTCAGGCCATGGTTTTTTATGTCATTTGTCAGTGACACGTTTGTATTGTCATTACATAATATAAAACAAAGTCGCCTCCCGCTGTCTGTCTGTCCCGATGTATTCCTTAAAATTATGCAAAGGATTTAGATGCGATTTTTTGAATAGATAGAGTAATTCAAGAGGAAGGTTTATATGTACAAAACATGCATAATATAGTAGAGAAACACTGATAATTTTAGAGGTTTCTAATGTGGTGTCGTAAATAAACACATTTTTTTGCGCTTACATTGCAAACGCTCTGGTTGAACCCTACGATATAGATCAAAATAATGTACTACAGTATTGTACACCTTAAAAAGATGTACACAAAAGTCCGCAATAATATATCTATCTATCTCTTAGTCTATGTTATTCTCTTAGATAACGTTGTATATAAAGACATTCTGTAGTATATTTAGTATCAGCATTGCAGCCGTGCGAAGCCGGGACGGGTCGCTAGTATGATATAATGGTTTGTTTGTATGTACATATAATTGTGCGTCTATTTCGATGATACCTACGAGTGTAATATAAAAGTCCTTGCAGCTTATTACAGTAGCAAGCTGCTTTTCTACCGTGCATAGTATTGAAGAGAGTCTTCTGTTGTCATCTAGAACTACTATCGTCTTCTGTGTCTCGGAGTAAATGCCTTCTAATCATGTGGTTGGAGTGCGTACACTCGCCAAGTGGCTTTCACAACATCAAAGGCGTCGCCGTAATCCCCTGAAGAAGTGGGGACGCGAAAATTATTGATTAGTTGGCAGAAATGAGTTTTATGACTTCCGTTCGCAATCTCTTGATACAGAAACGCCGCAATCCAGGCTTTGTGGTGTGGTTTAAGATTTCCTTAATTAAAGGGTGGGTTGCTTTGATGTTTTACTTTTAAATTGGTTATTCATATAAAAAACGGTTGACCGGTTTCCAGAGGGTTTTGTAGGTAGTCTAGCATTAAGAAATCTGCCACAGTAGCAGGACTGCGATAGATAAAAAAAATGTTTCTATATCAAAAATAGTCGCTACTTTTTATAAGAAACATCACCTTTTGTACACACATAATTTTGATATATATATTTACTGAAATTCTGTCGATTCTAGCCTTCTTCATTTAGTTAGGTACATATTTCCGTATATGCTATTTTATTGACTTCAAAGTCTAGGCGTTTTCGATTTGACTATATGTTATAATTATCTTCATATCTAAGACTTATACTCCAGACTTTTGGTAGGGTCTCTATAATATACGAGTATTATGCTTCTTTATTTTTGACCTCTGGAGATATAGAAGATATTTTCTCACAGTTACATATCACTTAATGTGGTGTAAAATCTGTTACCATTTTATTCATGATCATACTAATGACTAGTTCCTCTGTGAGCTGTAGACCTCGCGAACATTTTAAGAAATGACTGAAATATAACTTTTGTTACGTTTTCAACCCCCATATCTCCGCCATTTTTGAAAATGTTCAAAAACTGATTCGACAAAAAACTTCACGAGAATTAATTGAGAAATGCGACCAATAGAGGAGAACATCCGGACAGACGCCGGCCGGACGTCTTTCGGACCGACATACGAAAGCATTTTTGCCTAAGCTAAAACGGATATACTCGGTCGCGCTTCGCGCTCGCTCGGTCAATAAGAACTATTTGTATGGCTTAAATTTATTATAATTAGCCACAGTAGCTAATTATAATAAATGGTTCAACTCTTTTAGTAAGTACGCAGATTGTAAACCATTTTTCATGTAATCAGCTCGTCACCAGCATCACCTTATTTACCGAATACGGCTTTATTCATTTCAAGAGGGGTGTCGTTTCGTGTGGCTTTTTGAAAGCGATGTCATTAATGAGCTTTGTGAACAAGGCCTTGTTTGTGTCGGTGAAACTCTGCTTCATACCGAATGTCACCGTGGAAGTTTGAATGTGGCGACTGTTTACATATAACCGTCGAGATGGACTGATATTCTTTAGAATACCTGTTTTAGTGTTGCGCAAGCTTATGATAAGTTTCAGGGTTGGTGCGAGAGATACATGAGTCGTGTTATGTCCAAAAGAGAAGACGCAAAGTGTAGGTACTTTTTGTATGTAGTGTAGGTAACACTGAAACTGTATTCTCAACAACATCAGTCTGTTAAAGTTAACAACAATAGTTGGTGGTAAATTGGATAGGAATCTACGCACGAGTTCAGTACCACAACAGTGCCACGTATACCAAGCAGTAGTGTCTAAACATTACGTTTACACCACTATACAAATCTCACACACAAACACATATACACACACATAAACATAAATAAATAAATCTTTATTCATTATCTTGGAGCTAAGTGTTACAATACGGAAAATAATATTTATTATTATACTATAATACGTATTATGTAACTATTCTTAGGTAACTGCTTACAATATGCCTGAACTAGGAGAACCTGTGTCTTAGGCTGAAAATGACTAACAATATTAACGTATAGGTAGGTAAATAAACGAAAATTCTGTAAACTTAAGTTATAAAATTAAATAAACAAAGTAACAATATAAACGGTTATGTGAACGACAAACAAAGCGAAAACCTACTTTTAACATAAATGGTTAAAAGTTTTAAATATTACATATTATACATGTCAACACATAGACATGTCTTTACAATTAATTGTAGCATTAATTGTTGTACACCTTTTTGAGAAAGAAATAAACATTATATTACGTTTTTAGGTTACGTTACGTTTATTGTGGGTTCCAGTTGACTTTTGAACATGATGTTGATAAACATAACATTTTAACTTGAACAGTGACACACAATTACCTGCCATTCAGAAATGGATACCTACCTCATTATCAGTCTATCCTGTCGTTGATGCCTACCTTGTCATCTTGTCACTGTTTTCCAAGTTACGAGTATTTATAACCCATTTTTAGGGTCCCGTACCTCGAAAGGAAAAAACGGAACCCTTATAGTATCACTTTGTTGTCCGTCCGTCTGTCTGTCAAGACCCCTTTTCTCAGGAACGCGTGAAGGTATCAAGCCGAAATTTATATCAAATACTCAGGTGTACTGTCCCTGTACTGTACTATCCCAATAGTGAGGTTCGAGTGAGAGGCTGACTAGATAATTTAAACAGCTCTTAAGATTATATCTAACTAATAGTTACTACTTAGATATTACGCCCCGCTACTCTTCCCAACTGAAGTGTAGGCCACATAGCACATTTTCTACTGTATGGTGCCTAGTGTAGGCTGGTTAGTATAGAAAGCAGCTGCAGGATTATTACGATGAAGTAACAGTGGTGATAGCAATAGCAACCCGACAGCAATATTTGTGAAATAATTTCAAATCTCCATTCTTAAACAAGCCGCTGCCTTCTCTGCCCCTGTTTACAGGATATAATACTCTTCATCATCATCATTTGTCTTAGTTCATCTGTTGAAGATGATTTAGGTGGCGTCAGTCAAGTTACAGACCAGTTAATTGTTATTGAAAATGTTCGTTCATGGACCCAGGCCAGCAAGCTGAGGTAAGTGAAGTTTCCTCTTCACTGACGCCACTCTGCCTGGGATTCTATTTGATAGCGCAAGCCTTCTCAGGTACCTACACTAACCTCTCAAATTTTCCGACTGGACTCGCAGGAAAGACGAGTCAGTACATGCGGTGTCGATTCGGTTGCAGGTGCCTAACGGCTGGCACCGAGCCGGGTTTGTTTCAAGTTTTCCTTCTCTGTTGCTAGCTCTTCTGTTAGTCAGCAGGGGGACTTACCCCCAATAATTTGAAGACTATCGTAGTCGTCTCCATCATCAGTCTTCAAGCAGCACTCATCTGGGATCAGTTCCACGTAGAAATCCTCACTCAAAGTGTTATTCAGTTTAGCGAAAAATACCAACCCGATTTACAGTCAGATGAGGGCGCTGAGCCATTTTTAATGATCCTCAGCTGATTGTTATGATGTGCAGCGGATGGTAAATGTGAAAAGTTATTTTATTTAATTATTTTTTTTGTAAAAAATCATCGGAAGGGACATAATCAAAACAAAATACTCTTACAGTAAATATATTAGAGTACAAAAAGTAGGTTTGACAGCAGTGGTAACGCTATTCACGCCTATTACTTGTTGTTGCGAGTTACGTAGAGCAACCTTACACGTGTCGGAGGGTAGGTAGGCACCTAGCATTATCGTACCTACTTGCTCCTAGGGCTTTACCTAACAGGGTTCCTTTTAATTAGGTACCTTTCTTACCTAACCACGGTCTTGTTACCTATTTCCCTGGTTTTGACCCTATTTACCTAGTTAATTGGTTGTCTATTCATCTCCTATTCATCTCGGCCTTGGACAGAGGGTGCATCAAGTATCTTGGTAAAAATCTTGGTCAACAGTGACTCAATAAATTTCAAACGATTTGTAAACTAAGATATACCTTACCAATGAGACCACGTTGAGATACAAAAGGCTTTCAGGTACAAAGCGAATGTCCCGGAAGATGCAATAGTTTAGTTTTATTTCAGCGTTATTGCGTTATCATTCGTGGCGGCCACCTGCTCTTGATACCTACAGCTGAAACATACGGGGATTAGTTACGACGTTCATGTTCAGCTACTTGTCTCCCAACTCTGTTTTTTTTTTTTTGATAACGTCTTATATATCAATGAACGCCGGCTGCACGCACGAAAAAGCATGACTCATGTTCACGTTCCGGCTGAGCCGAGCGTGTAAGCGAGAGCGCGGAACAAGCGATAGAGAGGCACGATCGGTTCATCAATGTTTTCTTATGACGTTATCACGTAAAATTATCGTCCGTAAACCGAATTTCCAGATAACCATTTTTTTAAGTTACAAAAATAAAATTGTATATTAAACTTAATGATAAAAACACATTAAAAACCTACATTTAGGTTTGTCTAAGGTGCGGAATTCGTCAATAACGGCACTATTTCTTTTATATATTATTTACTATTAAAGTAAAAAATATATAAAAGAAATAGTGCCGTAAACAAGTTACATATTATGAAAGTATACAAAATAATGCATATCTATTCAACGAATAAAGAATAGTAACTATAAAATGGCGAGAATGTCAGCTGAGTCGATTCAGTTCTAAAAATAAACTCGGACATAATACGAGTACAGGTGCTTATCTGCATCCAGTTTGATACATTTCTGAAAATTATATCGGCGAGTCAGGGCTAGCTAAAACTAAAGGTGTTTTTAGTGTTATGTAGGCTTGCTCACACACGTGGGAATGGCCTGCATTGTGAGATCCTCGATCGCACTTTTCAGTCGATGTTCGATACTTTTTAGTTGACGACGTTGTCCTGTCCAAATATTGTGATCGTTTTGTGGATTTTGTGAAAAACTGTTGGAAAATGTATGTACATCTATGTATAGTTATCATATATAATAATAAATCATACATATGAACATTACATACTCGTAAAATTAATAACAAAACTACAAACTATACTTCCGTTTTTTACTTTATGAATCCTTTACTGGGAATAATAACAATAATAGTTGGTAGACAATGCACACAATAATAAGAATAGCTTGTAATGTGATTAATACTTATATATTTTTAAATACATACTTATTATACTTTATAACATCCAAACACAGAACAAACACCTATGTTCGGAATAATCTCATTCCGTGTGTTGTGCACAACAAAGCCAGTGGGTTGTATGTTTCTTCCGCTTCTTTGTCCCACGCACAAGCCGACCAACGTAAACCCTAGATTTTTGCTGAGATATCTCTATAGAAATATTGCACTTTGAAATCTACACCAACTCTATATGAATTCTATGAAATATAAAGCTAAAGATAAAATTTCATGATTTAAAAATAACAATTAAATATAATTGCCTTAGTAAGTAAAACTACGGATTACACTGTCTGTGTTTCTATAAATGTAATGAATATCATCAAAAAAACTGTATCGATTTATATAAAGTTGTTAACAAATGAGCATCCATCCATACTAATATTATAAATTCAAAAGTATCTGTCTGTATGTTTAAATAAATAATGCCGGAGATTTCACACAGCATCATCTGGCTCTGGTAAGCAGAGCTTGTGTTATGGGTACCGCATGACTAATACACTACTTATATACTTTTTTGTAAATACAACATCTTATACATAGAAACACCCAGACCAGAAACAAATACTTGCAGATCATACAAATATTTGTCCCGCGGTGGTGTCCCGAATTGAGCTCGCAACCTTCTGCGTCTCATCCGGGTCTTGGCCGGCTGCGCCACAAAGGTTGGTTGGTACCTTTTAACGGCTAAGGCAGGGCGTAAACGTAGACACTTTTGTGTCTTGTGTCAGATACAAGCTACCGATGAATATTTGATTTCTATAGAACCAGTATGAAATCATCCACTCCCTGCACATACGTAAACATTTTTTGTGTCCAGTTGCTCCCACTTAACACATACTCATTGACGATCAAAAAGTGTTTGGTAACTGGAAACTAAAACTAGTTAGTTGAAGACACAAGCAACTTTAACAAATGTACTGAGCTGGGCAAACGAATTGTATTGTAATTGTACAAGCAACGAATTGTACCAGTGGCCAGTAGTAGCAACGGGCGACTGTGTCCGCTACAGGACACAGCAACTACGGTTCCCTGTGAAAGTGTGCCCTGTCAGCTAAAAGTGTCAACGTTTGCGCAGCGCCTAAATGTGTAAACGGATCATGAAGCAATATGGTACGGAGATAGATTATATCTTGGGAAAGGACATAGGCTATTTTTTATTTAAATACCTTCAATTTAGCTTTAAAAGACATCAATTATGGGTTTGATGTGATTACCAGAAATAATATGTATCATACAAAGCTAGTATTATATTACCAGATTACCAGAAGAAAGCATTATTATAATATAAATGACTATATTATTGATAAGAATGCATAACCTCATGTTGCTCTGCCCTCAGACAAATCGACACATTTAAAATGTATAAACTGTCTTGTATTCGTTTTTCGTAGTTAAGGTAGTTATAAAATGGATCTTGCAAAAAAGCGTTAGGATCAGGACAAGTTTCTTGCCAGTTCTTCTCCGGCTTGGGTTAGGATGAATTGGCATATAAATTCACCTAGTATGTTAGATGTTTCAAAGTGATCTTCGTAAATGAATACAATTACAATCAAATTTTATTCAATAGAATAAAATATCTTTTAATTTTTTTTAAGACGACCTGTGTGACGACCTGTGGCGCAGTGGGTTAAGGTCCGGCTCAGACGCAGAAGGTTACGGGTTCGCTTCTTGCCGCAGGACAAATGTTTGTATGATCTGCAATTTTCTGTCTCGGGTCTGGGTGTTTCTATGTATAATATGTATGTATTTACAAAAAAAAATTATATTAGTAGTATATCAGTCATGTTGGTACCCATAACACAAGCTCTGCTTATTTTGGGGCCAGATGACGGTGTGTGAAATGTCCGGGATTATTTATTTATTAACTTTTACTTAGATTCTTCTCGCACTTAGCGTTGAAGCCACCTAAGTACACCACATAATATTGCGACTCAAAGTGGTCATTTTGATTGTATTCTACTGTTTCGAAATTGAAATTTACTTGATAAATAACCCATTGTACACGTAGGTCAACGATCTTTGACCCAGGAGCAGTACCCATGATTGACGTAAGCATTATAACCTACTCAAATGTTGGCATTGTAATAACACAAGTTCATATTTGCTGGCATTAGTTTGTAAGGGCCTAACAAATTATATTTACTCAGGTTTACAATGGGCGAGTATTATTTTAAGGTCGTGTTGTAGAACACTATGCATGGATTGAATTGTTCCACAGTCCTTACAATTAGCATTAAGAATATACATTCCGCAATGTTATTCATTTAGCTGCTCAAATATTAATAATAATAATAATCAATAATGCCGGACATTTCACACAGCGTCATCTGGCCCCAAAGTAAGCAGAGCTTTGTTATAAATAAATAAATAATTCAATAAATATTGGTGGACAATGCACATCATCTAACCCCAAACTAAGCATAGCTTGTATTATGGTGACCAGAGGTCGTTTTTACTACAGTTACTGCAGAGTACGAGTGGTCTGGTGGCCTCATCCGATTCAAACCTTAGAAGGTTTGAATCTGGTTGTGCACCAATTAATTTTTCGTTTCTATAAAATGTACATCGGCTATGAGAGTAAAACATCTTGAGGAAACATAACATCGAACATAAACAGTTCGAAGACATTTTGTGTGGAGCTTCTAAGATGCACTTCCTTTCACCACTTTTCTGGTTCGAAATAACTAGTGTCAGGATAAAAAGATCTAACTGCTATTTTAAGTGAGGTGGAGTGACACTATGACAAAACTGTTGACGAAATTTTGTTCGACAAAATTCTTCGAACAAAATGTGCGAGTTCATGTTAGAGGTTGTATTTATTATAAGTATGGTGTAGCATGGTCCCTGTTGACAACGATTTCTTTGCCGCGAGAGTAGTAAGTAGGTCATTAGCGAAGTCATACTTTTCATAGCGAAATAAGTTGGTTTCTCTTAAGAAAGTGTGACAAAACTACAATTTGGTATATTATATATAATATACCTACACACTACTCTGCTAACTTTACAATAACTGTAAATTTTTGAGTATTTGTGTGGCTATGGCTCGTTGCAATGACGTAGCACGTTGCTACGGGCGTAGCATGTCGCTACAGTAACCCCTACAGTGAACCCTATAATCAAACTCTATAACGATTCCAAATTGATTCATTCACCTGTAGCCATTTATTCTGCCGGCGTTATTCACTGTCGGCCATATTTTACTCGAGTCTTGGTTTTCTGAGAAGCGGTCAACGTCATGTCGGTCTTAATACAAGCTACATAGTCACTAAAAAGCCGATAGGATACCTATCTATCTACTCTGTGGCTACTCTGGGGCGCAGTGGGCCAAGTTCCGGCTAAGACGCAGGTGGTTGCAGGTTCGATCCCCTTCGCGAGCCAACTGTTTGTATGATCTGCAAATATTTGTCTCGGGTCTAAGTGTTTCTATGTATAATAGCTGTTGCCCGCGACTTCGTCCGCTTTTTTTTTAAAGGAATTGTAGCTTAAATCCTTCCCCTGGATGCATTCACACCCCATTTTACTCCTTTATAAGAGTTATTTTAAAAAATCCTGAAACACGTGTTCATTTATTTTGCTCTTTAATTATTCAAATTAAGTTTCAAGCAAATCGCACTACGCGTTAGAAAGTTTCATACATTAGTTTTCACCCCTTTAGAGCCCTTTAGAACCCTTAAGAGGTTGTCTTAAGGGTTCAATTTCAAAAAAATCCCACTTTAGTGGGTGATTTTGCTATAAAAGAAAGCTACCTTCCAAATTTCAGCTTTCTAGCTTCAGCGGTTTCGGCTCGGCGAAGGTGAATCAGTCAGTTAGGTTAAAATCTTGGTTAAGGTATGGTCTCTTTTCGTTATTTCGTTGTTTTCTATACTCTAACATAAACTAACTAACTGTTGTCGCTAATTTGTCCAGAATATCAGGAGACCATACTTAAATAAGAGGTTCTCATTATAAAATTGAAAAAAAAAACTTGTTTAATAAGGTCATGAAACAGTGAAAAAAAATCCTGATACATAACTAGTTATGAAATCTTAGTTACGAACGTGGACGAAAGCAGACTTTTTGAATGTGTTTTATGACGGTGGCCGCTTTCCTGGAATACTAGTTTTAAGGCTTTATTGACTCCGGCTCAATAACTGTAGGTCAGCGCCGGCGCCGCGACTCAATGAAGATGTATTACGATTGATTGTTCTGCCCAAGTGTGGCTTGAGACTAAGTAATTTAAAAACAATTTATAGTGTAGATATACACTTTGGTATCAAATAAGATAAATGGCGATATGCTTGCAACCTGTCATGTATGTAGGTGTAATTTCTTACTGTGCAAAATTTTTACCAAAATCAAACAAAAACTTAACGAATGATATATAATTACGTTTTAAAAACTAAAAATAAACCGACTTCATTGAATGAAATTTGAGCCTATGATACATTTTTAGTGGAAAGTAGATGTATTTTGTATATATATAATATGGGTAGGCCAAATAAACGTACCGCTCCAATGAGACAGCGAGGTATCGAAATACATGAAAACATCATCGATGTATACATTTTTTAGATTTTCGTTGATATTTCAGCTCGACCGATTTTTATAAAATTTATATGGGACCACCTATGAAGTATACCATTTCAAACAAAAAAAGAATTTTCCAAATCGGTCCAGCCGTTTTCGAGTAATCGGTGAACAAAAAAAATAGATTTCGACGAATTGAGAACCTCCTCCTTTTTGATAAAGTCGGTTAAAAAAAGATAGCTACTCAAATTATTGTAATAATTACAGAGATTGACAAAGTTACAGATAAATGTTAATAGATGGCGCTAGCAGCCACCCGCGGGTTTCACCCGCCCCGTTCCCGTTTCCGTTCCCGTTGTTTTTCCGGGATAAAAAACAACCTATATCCTAATCCAAGTTGCTAACTATATTCATTTTAAGTTTTATCAAAATCAGTGTAGCGGTTCTCGAGTTATAAGTGGTGTAACTAACACGACTTTCTTTTATATTATATAGATATATAAGTGGATATAAGTTTGCAAAAAAAAAAACTATGTCCCAAATATACTCGTACTATGCATAAGCAGATTAACTAATGTGGCTTTAAGTTATGGTGTCTTGTTATGTTAAAGATAAAAAAGATGGCAGATTTTTAGTAAATCATCATTAGTCTTCATTCATCTGTTAAAATTGATTAAGGTGGCGTCAGCAAAGTTACAGATCAGTTAATTGTAATTGAAAACTTTCGTTCATGGATCCACTCCAGCAAGCTGAGGTGGGTGAAGTTTCCTCTCCACTAACGTCACTCTGCCTGGGATTCTGTTTGATAGCGCAGGCTTTCCCAGGAACACCAACCTCTCGACCTTGCCAACAAGACCCGCAGAAAAGACGAATCAGTACATGCGGTGTCGATTCGGTTGCAGGTGCATAACGGCTGGCACCGAGCAGGGCTTGTTTCAAGTTTTCCTTCTCTATTGCCAGTTCTTCTTTTAGTCAGCAGGGGGACTAAGCCCCAATAATTTAAAGACTATTGCTGTCATCTCCATCATCAGTCTCCAAGCAGCACTCATCTGGGATCAGTTCCACGTAGAAATCCTCACTCGAAGTGTTATATAGTTCAACGAAAATTACCAACCCGATTTTACAGACAGATGCTGTTGCATGCTGAGCCATTTTTAATGATCTTCAGCTGATCGTTATGGAGTACAGCGGATGGTAAAAGTAAAAAACTTATAAAATAAATTTAGGTAATAATGTATTTTGATTAAGAAATAGACCCATGTTTGGGTAACATAAACATCTTGAAAGACCTAATAGACTAGAAAGAGTTTACAAGTCTACCAAGATCGTTAAATATGTCTAAAAGAGATACTCAAAAGCACGTCCAAACATATCACATGCCCGCGTTTTACATGTTTTTGACAATTGAGGAATTCAAATACGTTGACTCTGGTTTTAGTAAAAATGCTGATTCAATGCTGAAACGTTCACATCCTTTCTCTACTTTATTCCATCCTTCCACTTCTTAAGGAACATTTTGAGTTCTTCCATCTTTCCAACTCAAGATCCCTACGTTCTTCTGAAACCCTGCAGCTAAACACTCCTATTTATACATCTAGTTGGTATGGTTGTTCTTTTACGCTGCAGGCTGTGATTTTGGAATGAACTCCCTGTCTCCCCTTTCCTTACTAATTATTAAAAACAGTATACCATTACTATCTCACATCACTCTCATAGGTTGTAGTCTTATGTTATCTCATGCAGGTTCGCTCCGTAATTCTAAGATACATAAACATAATTAAAATTAAATAATTAAACATAAATACTTCTAAGTTAAATATATATCAATTACATATTTAGTTATGTAGTCACAACATTTGTTTAATATACGCCGTGCTGTCCACTCTAGTCTTACAATCCTTTCTGTCTAAAGGTTGCCAGGAAGAGATCACTTACAAGCGATATGGCCGCCCATTGTATCACTGTGTATATATGTATCTGTTTACAAAAAAAAAGTATATCAGTCATGTGGTACCCATAACACAAGCTCTGCTTACTTTGGGACCAGATGAAGTTGCGTGAAATGTCCGGGATAATTTATCACTTAAGTTCTTTTACTATTTTGAATTGTTATTTTGTATATTATTCCATAAGGTGTAATTACGATATATTCTACTCTATTCCATACCAGTAAGTAAGTTTAATGATTTTACGACTTATGTTATAAATTATCATACTTGTTAATAATAATTATTAAATTAAGAAAGAGTTTATAATTTTACAACGACGCACTCATACTTTTTTATCACAATCAAATCTTTAAGTGCTACGTGTACGACATGTATCGTTATAATCGAACATCTCTTTTACCGTTAGCGTAGTGATTGCAGCGCTAAGTACCGCGCTCAACATGTATCGTTATAATTGAACAATAATACAGTTCTATAATCGAACCGATCATCTCTAAGCCCAATGTTTATCCAGTACTTGTTTGTATCCGCTGTGCAAACTTAATTTCGGACATGTAGGCAAAATCTATTCCCAGAGCGGCGAAATTACGTTTTGATTCATCACTGCACTGTCAATATATCCTGATCCAGGAATTTCAGCTTGTCATCAATTTTGTTCTCATGACGGAAACTCGGGGAATGGAAACTACGTGAATATAAGACAAGTGACTATCCAAGCGCGAACTGATTGCGCGTAAAGATCCAGCCGTTGTCATCATACTACTCGTATATGCTGTAGTAACAGCTGTTACATACAAGTACAGTACAGTATTCGTACATTATTATTGATAAATAATGTAATTACTGAAATGAACAGTATATTAACATGGTATAAACCATTTATAAACTGACCTAAGAGTCCTTTTACTCAAATATTACAGCCTATGTACAATATTTTCTAGCTGGAATAGCCGCAATTAGATAATTACTAACATGTTTCCCATTCACATAATATAATTAAGTATTGGTATTCACCGAGGTAATGTTGCCAGCCATTTGGGCACTTTACCTGCAATAAATTCGGATAGAACTGATAGAAAGTGTTTTCTATTATGGATAAAAAATTGAGTTGAGTTTACTTAACTGTCCAAATGGCTATTTACTGGTTTAAAAACCCTTTAATTGTACTTCATTTAAAACTGACTTAAGTTTTAATCGTCGACGTCGAATTTTGTTTGAATAATTGTTGAAGTTCAATCATTTTATTAATAAATTTTGTGGGCCAAGGCCTGGTTGAGACGCAGAAGGTTGCGGGTTTGATTCCTGCCGCGGCATAAATGTTTGTATAATCGGCAAGTATTTATCTTAGGTCTAGGTTTTTCTATGAATAATATGCAACAAAAAATAAAGTTCATAAGTAGTATATCAGTCATGTTGTACCCATAAATGTTCGCATCGGCAAAGCATCTACAATGTTCGGGAAGCTTACTACAAGAGTTACAGTATGGGACAACAAATACCTATCAAACCGCACGAAGATGATAGTTTACTAAAAGTGCATCTTGAGTATACTCTTGTACGGAGCTGAAACCTGGACATCGTATGCGAAACAGGAACGGAGGCTTAATAACTTTCACTGCGCTGTCTTCGCAAAATATTGGGTTTCACTTGTCAAGATAAAACTACAAATGAGAAAGTACTTGATGTCGCAAAACTACCAAGCATCATGGCCATGCTAAAGCAAAGACGCTTGCGTTGGCTAGGGCATGTACATCGCATGAACTATTCTCGTTTGCCAAGATAAGCCCTTTTAGCAGAAATAGCTGAAGCTAAAAGACCTGACGGCCGGCCGATGTTGCGTTATAAAGACAGCGTGAATCGCGACATGTCAGAGTTTAAGATCGACCATTCTAAGTGGGAGAGTGAGGCTAAGGATCGTGACACCTGGAGGAAAATCGTAGCTGACGGTGTTGTTGCACACGATAACGCCTGGCTCGGCCATTTAGCGCATAAACGGGCTAAACGTCACCAACGAGCCGCAAATCCTGTAACATCTCCAGGGTCTTTAATTTGTAGCAAATGTGGTCATGGCTGCCACTCTCGCATAGGTCTCTTCAGTCATGAGCGAAGATGCTCAATTACATATAACTGTTCTGTAACTTGACTGACGCCACCTAAATCATCTTCAACAGATGTACAAAGGCCAATGATGATGATGATGATGTACCCATAACAAAGGTCTGCTTATTTTGGGACCAGATGATGCTGAGTAAAATGTCTGGCATTATTTATTTATTTAAAATACATCTTTCTTTATTAATCAGACAACGTATTAGTCCAGGATCCATGGTCCATTTTTGCTTTTGATTACTATCAAGCTAATTTTCCGTGAGTAGCTTCATTTTGATGAGACGCCCAACAATTTCCTGTACGAAACTCTCTATCGTGGTAGCTTACAGAGGAAGCAAGGATAATATATGTCGATTTTATGATTTTCAAATATTTATTACTAACTGTTTTTTTTTGGTTAAATCTCAAGATAATTATCTAAATTATTCGAAAAAATATTTGTCCTACAAAATCTATGGTTTGATCAAAGAATCCCCTCCTTCCAACATGTGTCGATAACGAGGTCATCATAAATGATTACTAACCAGCTGATTATTTTATTTTTACTTAGTTAATATTTATATAATTTAACAGTCATATTGTCCTACAAGTTGCGTGGTACGTTATCCCGTTCCTACGCTCAAAAGTATTCTTGATATCCAATTTACAGAGCCAGAGCTAATAACAATTACAATTTCAATTTTTCCAATTACATGTTGGAAGGAGGGGGACTCTTTGATCAAACCATAGATTTTGTGGGACAAGTATTTTTTCGAATAATTTATATAATTATCTTGAGATTTAACAAAAAAAAAATCAGTTAGTAATAAATATTTGATAATCTGTATCACTCCTTTTGAGCGTAGGACCGGGATAACGTACCACGCAATTTGTAGGACAATATGACTTTTAAATTATATAAATATGAACTAAGTAAAAAAATAAATAATCAGCTGGTTAGTAATCATTTATGATGACCTCGTTATCGATACATGTTGGAAGGAGAGGACTCTTTGATCAAACCATAGATTTTGTAGGACAAATATTTTTTCTAATAATTTAGATAATTAACTTAAGATTTAATAAAAAAAAATAAGTTAGTAATAAATATTTGATAATCATAAAATCGACATATTTTATCCTTGATTCTTCTGTTAGCTACCACGATAGAGAGTTTAGTACAAGAAATTGTTGGGCGTCTCATCAAAATTAAGGTACTCACGGAAAATTAGCTTGATAGTAATCAAAAGCAAAAATGGACCAAGGATCCTGGACTATATTCACCATCTAACCCCAAACTAAGCATTATGTGTTATGATGCCCAGATAACTGACAGTATACATATATTTTTAAATATATACGTATGTTACTTTATAACACCTAGCCACAGAAATTCACAAATGTTTGGCGCTGAAGGCAAAGTGACTACCAACTGAGCTGCTAGGCCAGTCACATTAATTCACATTGCTGATCGCTCGCGCTCGAGCTGAGTAAACGTTTGTCTAAGGCAGGATTCCATACTGTATTGTCGTGAAATAGCCGCGTGCAATATTCACCGGTAGAACTTTGTTCCCCGAATTCCTGTGAGGGTAAACGCGAAGTTTATTGGACACCTTTCGTTTCAATTTGCGAGCGCCAGAGAGGAGGCGTTGTGACCCTAGAGGCCCAGCCTCGAACCAAGTTGACGTACTACAATCTCTAACAAATATAAACCCACCAAAATATATGAGAATGACTTACGTGACTTATCGCTTCGATAAGTTGTTCTTATTTGTTTTAGAATAAAAGATTAAAACGAAAATGTGTAATTGATTGACAGCTCAAGCTCTTACTTGTATGGTAAGTATATTGACTCATAATTTGGTGCTATATCTTTCTTCCAATCGTGTCATTTGTTTTTTCAAACCAATATGGTGTAACGAATAAGGTTTTATTTCTCTAATTAATAGATATAAGGATAAGAGAATGTCTAGCATGTAGAAAAAGGCCGCCCATTATTTGTGTACTATCTATTTAGAATGTTGTCGCTTAGATATAGATCTTGTTACGTTTGTTTTGGTTTATCTTCTGTTTCTCTACTGATATGAATTTGTGGAGACATCTCCTAAGCCTTGGGATTACTGACGTGAGTTCATTTGTTTTTCTCATTAGTGGTTGTATAATCAACATCAATACGAATTGTATTAAAGGACAGTGAAAAAATTTGCGACCTAGCACTATAGTAAACTATTAATATCTTTAAATACATGATAAAAGTACAATTAATTACGTTTTAAAAATTAAAAAGAAAACCGACTTCTTCGAATAAATATTGAGCCCATAGAAATACAACTGAATTGAGAACCTCCTCCTTATTTTGAAGTCAATTAACACCACTGAAAAGTCGCAAGAAAGCAAAATTTCGAAATTTAGTTTCGTTCGTAAATATGAAATGATTTTTTCTGCTTTTGATTTAAAAAGCAAACTACTGATCTGATTTAAATGAAATTGAATTTCTCGGACCAACCGGGAAGTATATCCTTTCACATATAAACATTTTTTTTTCAAATCGGTTCATAAATGACGGAGTTACGAGGGAACAATCATAAAAAAAACCGAATTGAGAAGCTCCTTATTTTGAAGTCTGTTAAAACATTAGCGAGGTATAATTTGGACCCTAAACTTTCTTGCTTCTTTTCGTTTTAAACCGACGTCACTCTCATTTTAATGTGTAGTTTTAGCAGAATGAGGGGCCAGTTCTTATCCCAACAGTCGATTACAACTTGGGAGTTTATTAAAGGCTTAGCAATTTATTTAACTACACAACGAGTTCAGTTAATAGGTGCTATTAATCGCACATCTATCTGAAACTGCACTAATTGGCTGTTTGATGGCATGCGATCAATATTAAACAAAACGGCAATTGTTCTGTTTTACTTAAAATAAACATTCAACGTAAAAAAAACTTTGTTATAGCTGCTTTAAGATCATTTTTAACCGACTTTATCAAAAAGAAGGAGGTTCTCAATTCGTCGAAATCTTTTTTTTTTTTTATGTATGTTCACCGATTACTCGAAAATGGCTGAACCGATTTGGAAAATTCTTTTTTTGTTTGAAAGGGTATACTTCACAGGTGGTCCCATATAAATTTTATCAAAATCGGTCGAGCTGAAAAATAAACGAAAATCTAATCGATCGAACATCGATGATGTTTTCATGTATTTTCATACCTGTCTCATACGCTGTCTCATTGGAGCGTTGCGTTTATTTGGCCTACCCTTATTATATATATACAAAATACATCTACTTTCCACTAAATATGTAACATAGGCTCAAATTTCATTCAATGAAGTCGGTTGCTTTTTAGTTTCTAAAACGTAATTATTGTCAGTCGTGTCTCCGTGTTAGTTTAGTTGCAATTTGATAAGGGGGTCCAAATCTCTGGAGGAGGCCTAAGCCTTACGACAACGTGATGTCTACAACACAAATATTAATATAATATACCTAATGTCATGAAATTTATCAATTCTATCATTCTATATATCTTATTCAATCCACGCTTCTGCATGCGGCTTGCTTTGCCCGCGTTTTATGTAGATTATTAGACGACCTCTGTGGTGCAGTGGGCTAAGGTCTGGCTGAGATGTGGGTTGCAGGTTCGATTTCCGCTGCGGGGCAAATGTTTGTATGATCTGCAAGTATTTGTCTATGGTCTAAGTGTGTATAATGTATAATATGTATGTTTTTACAAAAAATATATATACAAATACTACGTGGTACTACGTCACGTGGTACCCACAACACAAGCTCTGCTTACTTTTGTGCGAGATGATATAGTGTGAAATCTACAAAATTAATTATCTATTATCTATTCTAAATTTCGCCTAAATCGGTTCAGCCATTCTTGGTTAATTAAGTAACAAACAAACATCCAACAAAAAATCGCATTTATTGTTATTAGCAGGATTGTGACGTGACCACTATTAGGTAGGTCTAGTGATTTCAAGTTTTATTGCGGCTATAATTGCTTACAGTTAATACTTTATGTTCGTTTTATAGGTGCTTACTGGGTGCTTTAGCATTGTTACGAGTTTATGAGAGCTGTTTACTGTTTTTATTTCTAAAATACTTTTATGCTGGGATAATAGCAACTAGCTATTATGCCGCCAGTGTCTTGGAGATGCTGCCCTCTGGCAGTGATCTATTAGTTGAGTTATCAATAGATCGTTTCAAATTTATATTTTGATTTGCACTACGAATCGTAAAAGCGAACGGGAACGAGCGGACCGCGGCTCAAACTCGGACTGATGGTTCTCTAGAGTGGCTTCATCGACAAAATACATGAGTAAAACCCGTGTTTTTAAAAAAAAATTACAACACAAGAATGTTTAGAAAATTAAATGCTTTTATATGTATTTTATATTATTTGCGAATCCAATATAATATTCAATATAATAATGCTTTCAGAACACTGTTGCGGCTTCCGCGCTTCTGCACTGCAGTGCGTCAGGCATGTTCGCAGATGCACGAACAGGCACGTTTGACGCCATCTGGCGGAAAAAGACTGCACTCACTGCTCAGTCGAGTGCGCGGGAGCAGTAACGGCATTCTGAGAGTTATTGCAAACAATTTTGAATGTTCTCTGATGTGGAAGCTCTCCCAGAGGACAAAATCTCTTATAGTCATTAAGTATTAACCCCTAATTTTAAGTTTTACTACCATCTGGGCCTTGTTGTCTTATTAAATAAATATATTATTATTAATAGGTTGGGAAAAAAGTTTCTTCGCGTTTTGTCAGGACTATACGGTGGATGCATTAACACCTCCCAGCCAAACTCTCTTAATTTTTGCTGAGTGGCTAAAGATGTGTGAGGTCTAGCGTTATCATAATGAAAACCACACTTACACCCTTCTGTTGATTAATTTTGGCCGCTTTCTCTCAACTTCTTGCTTTAATCTCATCAGTTGTTCGCAGTAGAGTTCAGAATCGATGGTCTTGCCTGGTGGTAACAGCTCATAATGAATAATGCCCTTCCAATCCCAGCACACACACAGCATCACCTTGTTGCGAGTTAACCCGGGTTTCGCCACAGTCTGTGAAGCCTGACCGGCCTTTTTTTTTTTTTTTTCTTATATTAGTGCACAATATTTATCATACTCTAAATAATATTACAATCTAGCCAAATAAGCTAATGAGTTTTTTTATGCTAATGAGAATTTTGCTTTGACATAGTTTTATAAAATAAATTATACCTAAGAATGTGTCCAATAGCACTTGTCTCTAGTTAAGGGGAAGACACTTTTTTCTTGTGTTTTATATAGTTACTTATCACTTCACTATTGTTAAACTACACTAACTCAAATGGTTTTTTTCCGTTTGAGCCTTCTTACAATGTCCATGATGTCGAGGAGCTGGATAGCCTCGACGTTCACATGGTGATGAAGCCTCTGTTCGTGAGCTTCTGCATACTTTTGTTTCACCGTATCAACGAACTCTATTCTAAGGTCTCTATGGAGATCGTCATTTCTTATGTACCAGGGGGCATTCACTATTTCCCTTAGAACTTTATTTTGGAATCCTTGGATTAAACGGATATTGCTCTTTTTGGTACAGCCCCACAGCTGTATGCCATAGGTCCATATTGGCATCAGGACTTACTTGTACAATAATAACTTATTGTGTACTGACAGAGCGGAGTTTCGTCCAAGCAGCCAGTACATCTTTTTTAAGCGTATTTCTAGATCAACTCTTTTCTTCTTGACGTGTGCTTTCCACCGCAGCTTAGCGTCAAGAGTCATTCCTAAATACTTTGCTGTATTTTCGTAAGGTATAACCTTATTGTTTATATATATTGGACAGTACTTGTCTTTCATATTTGTAAAATTCTGCTGTATGAGCGTTATAAATTTGTCTACTTCTAAATCCAACTAGTCTGGATTTTTTAACGGTACTTTAAGGTCTATATTGCTATCTAATTCTATTTTAAAACTCTCCCAGTCTGTGTTTTTATTAACTAGGGTTAGAGGGTTTTCCTTAAATAATACTTTCTCACTTATTTCTAAGTATATAGCAGAGTGATCTGAGTTCATATCATAGCTCTGTTCTATTTTAAGGTAGTTATCAGCTATGTTTCTAAATATAAAAAAATCTATCAAGTCTGGGATTTTAGTTGGATCTGTTGGCCAGTAGGTAGGCGATCTCGTTGATGCAGTATCACAGTCGATCTCTCGTATAGCTTTCATAAGTTCCCTTCCTTTTGTATTTGTTAGCCGGGAACCCAAATACGTATTTTTAGCATTGAAGTCACCTCCTAATATAAATCTCTCTCCAACTGGTTGCAACAGACTCAAGTACCTGTTTTTCTGTATGCTATGTCGTGGTGGGCAATAAATGGCTGCTACAGTGAGTGGGTAGCGCTTGGTTTCAATGTGGATAGCGACCGATTGAATGTCTGGTTCTTCAAATTTACATTCTTCATGATGTTTTATATGTTTCTTAACTATTACAGCACTTCCACCTCTTCCTTTGTTGGCTGGGTGTAGTGCATGATAGGATTTGTAACCTTTGAATTTGATGTGGGACTGTTTTGTAAAATGTGTCTCGGATATAAGGCATACATCTATATTTTCTATGTCTAGGACTATTTGTAGCTCATTCTGGTGTTTTTGTAGCCCATTACAGTTCCATGTCATGATTCTAAGATTGTTAATCATTTTTTAGCCTTAGGTTTAGCGGTTTTGGTGCTATTATTTTCAATCATTTTTAGTCGCTCGTCAAAAGATGTCATAAGCTTGAGGATTTCATCCAACTTTTTATCTTTAGAGTGCTCTTCGTGGATATGCTTACTGCGCGGCACAGTTGCTGTTTTTTTGGCGGCAGCTTGAGCGTATGAGACATTTTTAGTAGTCGTCGCTCTAGTAGCGTTAGGTTGAATGGAGGTAGTTTGATTACAACTAATGGAATGCTGTTGCTGCATCACCACCGGTGTTTTGGTAGATTTGGTTTTGATGTTTGCATTTCTTTAGCTATAATGCATCCTCTGTAATTAGCCGGATGCGCTTCACCGAAGTGTACACATTTCGGCTTTTCCTCTTTTGGTTTATTGCAGTCCAGAGTAAGGTGTTTCCCTGTGCATTTGACACATCTTGGTTCTTTGGCGCAGTACTTATGCGTATGCCTATAAGACTGACACCTTTTACACTGAGGAATCAGTTTTGTGGTTCTAAGTTGTTCAACTTCTACCATGCACCCCATTATTGTTTTTATTTTGTAGATGTTGCTTAGCTCTTCTTCGTTATTGAAGGTAAGCATGAACATATTAAGTGGTTCTTTGCTTTTCCAGCTTAGTTTGTTGACTGCACCCTCAATCTTGAAGCCCTTGATTTTAAGATCTTCTACAATTCTCTTTGGTTCGTAGGAAGAAGTTAACTTTTTAACCATCACTCTTATTGGCCTCTCTGTCTCTGACAGTTATTTTCTGTCAATACTTTTGTCAGTCGCCTGTATGTGTTATCATCAGAAGCATAAATTTTTACGCTTTCACCACTCAACATTCTTATTGAGAAGGCGGTAGCAGTTTGCTTTTCTAACAGAAAGTCATAGAAATGTTGATAATGGTTCAACCCGTCCACTATTATGGGCGGTGGTGGGGGAACTTTCTTGGATTTTTCTTTAATTGAAATTCAGGTTTTTGAGGCGAGCGAGTAGGTGATATGTTCAGTTTCCTTTTTTTCCTTGCTTTAGTTCTGATCCACTCAGTCTCTTTTGCGAGTTCTTCTTTATCAGTGCCATATTCTAGACGCGAAGAAGATGTTTCCATATCCTTGGGTATGGATGGGATTGAAGAATTTGTTTCCACAAGACATTTTAGCTGTTGTTGAAGTATTTTTATTTGACTTCTTAGGTCATCAACAAAGCATTGAAGCTTTTCCCGTTCTTGCTTCTCTTCTTTGAATCGGTCATGAGTCCATAAACGCTCCATACAACGCTGGTACAAGGTGTGCTCCAGTTCCGTTTCTAGTATCACTTTTGTTGGTGTATAATTTGCCATTGCAAAGGCAGGTAATAGCGTCGCCTTAACAATATATTTTACCGTTCGCAAACATGAGTAACTGGGACATCATCGCGATCCGGCCGTCACTATGGTTTGTTGTGATGCGTAAGCACTTTACACTGTGAGAATGCGCGAACTATTCTCAGCGAAAACCGAACGATCACATGATGACCGGCCTTTGACCACGATCTTTTTCGCACGTTCTTGTCGTACGTGATCCATTTTTCATCACCAGTTATCAGCTTCTTCAAAAATGGTTCGGTTTCATTACGTCGTAATAATAATATAATATAATAATAGCCTTTATTCAGACGCAAAATAAAAGAGTAATTACAACTGACAATCTTAATTTAACATATCGATAACTTCGTTTGTTTGCCCAACATTGGCAAAGGCCTCCTCCATTTCTTTCCAATCTGCTCGGTTTAAAGCTTTCCTTGTCCATAGTTTTCCTGCTATCGTCTTTATCTCGTCTTCCCACCTCCGAATCTGTCTGCCTCGCTTTCTTTTCGTGTTTCTGGGGTACCAAAACACTATGCTTTTGTTCCACTTTTCGATGCCTCTTATCAAATGTCCTGTCCATTGCCATTTTAGTTTCCGTATTCTAGTTGTAACATTTTGTATCTTAGTGCGGCTTCTGATGACTTTGTTTCGTACTCTGTCTGATTTTCTTAGATTCAACATGCTTCTTTCCATAGCTGATTGGCATGTTTCTAATTTTTTGCTTTGTGCTTTGGTGAGAGCCCAGGTTTGGCAGCCATAGGTTAGAACTGGTAGCACGCAGGTGTTGTACAGTTTTGATTTGACATGCATCTTGATTTCCTTGTTTTTCATAATTTCTTTTAGCCGCCAGTAGGACTTCCATGCATTCCCTATTCGAGTGTCGATTTCCTTTGACATTATATCATTCGTTGAAATTTGTTGGCCTAAGTAAGTGTAATCTTTGACATATTCGATTGGTACGCCGTTTATGATGATGGGATCTTCGGGTGCATTCGTTAGTTAGTGCTTTGGTTTTGGAGGCGTTCATCGTTAGGCCTACCTTGCGGCTTTCTCTTTCCAAGTCTATAAGCATGTTTTGTAGGTGTTCCTTTGTTTCAGCGAATAGTATGATGTCGTCAGCGAACCGTAAGTGGGATAGTCGTTCTCCGTTTATGTTTAGCCCGTAATGATCCCAATTTAATTTTCGAAAGATTTCTTCTAAGACAGCTGTGAATAATTTAGGCGATAGCGGGTCCCCTTGTCTTACACCTCTGTTTATTTTTATATCCTTCCCTTCTTTTTCTAGCTTAATTTTAACTGTGCTGTTGGTGTATACGTTTTTTATTATCCTGATGTACTTTTGTTCGACTCCTTGATTTCTTAAGCAATACCAGATATTTTCGTGCTCTATCGAGTCAAATGCTTTGTTGTAGTCAATAAAACAGCAATAAAATGGCACATTAAACTCCTTGCTCTTCTCGATAATTTGTCTCACAGTATGTATATGATCTAATGTCGAATTGCCTGCCCTAAATCCAGCCTGTTCCTTTGGTTGATTTTCGTCTAGAGTTCTTGTTATTCGGGCTAAAATTATTTTGGCAAAGATTTTATAAATATTGGACATTAGACTGATGGTTGATGCAGTCCACTGTGATGGAATAATTTCAGTATCCAGTATATCATTGAAAATATATATTAGTAGTGGTGCAATATAGTTTCTGCAGCTTATTAGCAATTCATTGCTGATCTCGTCGGGACCAGGGGCTTTATCGTTCTTCTGTGTTTTAATTGCCTTATGTACTTCGTCTTCTAGTATGGGTGGCACCTTAAAGTAGTTGCTTAGTTCGGCAATTTCAATTTGGCTCTTGCTGGAGTACAGGTTTTTGTAGAAATTCGTAGCTATTGATCAAATACCTAGTCTTTTGGTTGTTGTTATGCTTTGACGGTCTTTCATTATTATTAGTTATCCAGTTAGTTTTGTCAGACAAAACTTTAAGGGCCTTTTTTATACCGCCAGTTTTGTTAATGAATTTTTCGAACGTGCGGAGTCTAAGGTGTTCTCTATCTTTTCTTATTTGTAGTTTTATTTCTTTGCTCAATTTTCCTATTTCATCTCTGATAGTTTTTGTTTTGTTTGTTATTCTGATAAATTTTGATCTTTTTTCTAGAATTTCGCGAGATTTTTCTGATATGTTTCAATTATTTGCTTGGGCTTCAATATTAGTTTTAGGTCTTGCTGTTAGTAATTCATGCATTGTGTTGTATTTCTGTTGGGTGCTTAAATGCTCAAGAGATGATTCTGTCACAGAGTTGAGGTTCTGTTTTATAGTAGCTATTCTTACGTAGTTATTTGGTGTTATTGTTTTCGCTTTGAAGGGCCGGCTTGGTTTTAAAGCAGATGATGTGTTCAGACACGTTCTAAGCATTCTATGGTTGCTATTAAAATTGAGATTTGCGATGGTGCCACAGTCGTCGAATGATTTGGGTTTGTTCGTTAAGATGTAGTCTATCTCATTTCTGTACCGACCATCGGGCGATATCCATGTCCATCTATTGGAAGCTCTTTTCTTGAATTGACTATTTAGTATTTTCATGTTGTATTCAAATGCCATTTCTATAAGTTTTTGTCCGTTTCTTGTTCTTTTTCCACTACTGTATGGGCCCAGAACGATTTTTTCTCCGTTTCTTGGTGCTCCAACTTTGGCATTGAAATCACCCATCACCATGTAGTTTTTAAGTGCGTGTTCTTTTATGGCAGTTTTAAGAGATGAGTAGAATGACTCAATTTCCAATATCGAGGATTGTTCGGTTGGCGAGTAAATTTGTACTATGGACCATAATTCTTTGCTTGGAGGTATCTGTAGGTTCAAAATGGCAATCCTTTCTGATATTCCGATTATTTCTGTAATACAGGTTTTGAGTGTTTTCCTTACTAGGAATCCTACTCCATGTCTTCCTGGTGTTTCGCCTATGTGGTACAGTATGAATTGGTCATGCTCTTCAATAGCTTCACCGTGTCTTCTTACTTCGCTCAAGCCGATAATAAAGAGTCACAGATGAGTACACGGTTCATTAGGTTTCTTTCAGTGAGCTCGTGAGGTACCCAGATATCGAGCTTTTTTGTGTACCCAGTTTTTTTCAAATGCGCCAAAACTGTTGTGTAGTCAATTCCCAGTTCTTCAGCTACGTTGTAACTACTGATATGCCGATCTTGCTCCACTTTTTCAAAAATGGCATCTATTTTATCCGTAATAGGGCGACCAGAGCGACGTGCATCTTTAACATCAAAATTTCCGGATTGAAAACGCTTAAACCAAATTTGTGCTACTCTCACAGACACTGCATCATAAACATCGCAAATTTTTTTCGAGGTTTGCGTTGCATTTTTACCTTTTTTGTAGTAAAATTTTAAAATGTATCTAATTTCTTCATTAGATTCACTCATCTTGACAGTACGAAAAACAAATAAAAATCACACATTTTCCTAATTTGAATTTGGAATTATGTTCTTTAAAATTTAAACTTTTAATGATACTAAAACCAGCCAGATACAAATAGTATAGCCGAAGAGATTTTATTACAAGTTCATACATACTATAATGCGAAAAGACTTTTTCCCCTACCTAATATTTTTATTGTATAATACGATGTACCTAAGATAGATAATGGATTTAGGCGTGACTTGCAGAAATTCATTACAAAACATTAAACAGATTGACAAATATTTAGTACTATTCTTAATGGGTTAGATAAGATGCAGACGCATGCACCTCTCTCACGCCCGCAATGGAAAAGCCATGTAAAGCGTTAGTAAAAAGTTAGCGAACACCACACTCTGTACCTACATTTCTCGAAATAAAGATTTTGAACAGCAATTAAATAATATAACAATAAGCTATCAAGTAGATTAGAGTCGGAAGAGGTAGCATAGGCAAGTAGGTACTGAAAACGTAGATGCTACCATATGGTCTGGACCTATTTGGGCCTACACAGGGAGCTTTGATACACAGAATTATTGTGGGTGTATGTTAGTAGGTAAGTAGGTTATGTATTTGGGTGCCCATGTGCCTAGGGGAATGCCTATATTTATACTATTTCGTTTTATTTTATTTTTACTGTCTTTACTTTGTGTGTGCACCAAATAAATGTCTATTCTTCTTCTATTCTATTCTATTCCATATCATATTAGATATATTTTATGCATACATTTTCTACAACTTCAATAGTCACATTTAAGTACAAGGTACTCTGGACTCTGACTCACTATCTGAAAACACATAGCCTAAGTCGCTGATCGTTGAAACTTGAAAATATTGAGGGATATACCCTCAATATTTTCAAGTTTCAACGAACAATTCTTTAGTGCTAAGACGCACACTGAAAATGGCATTCTCGAAATTCAAACTCAATTATATTACATTAATAACAACTTGACGACCTTTGACCACTTTTGACGACCTATGTGGCGCAGTGTGCAAATGTTTGTATAATCTGCAAGTATTTGTCTCCGGTCTGGGTGATTCTATTTATGTATTAAAAAAAAACGTATTTATGTAGTATATCAGTCATGTGGTACTCATAACACAAGCTCTGCTTACTTTGGGGCCTGATGATACTGTGTGAAATGTCCGGTAAAAAAAAAATAACATTGCGAAAGTTTGTGTAGATGTTTGTATGTTTGTATGACTGGCCTATCATATCAGTTGGTAGTAGCTCTGAGTTCTATGCTGTAGGCTGAGAGTTCAATTCCCTCGAAAAACAAACATTTCTGTCATGAAATTGATGTTTGTTCAGTGTCTAGGCGTTATAAAAGTAGAATAATGTCAGTCTGTATACATCACATACAATTTTCCAAGTAGAAACATTGTTCACAAAATATCTGAAGTTATTACACAACTCTTATTGTGTTTCAGAAAGTTCGTTGCGCTGAAAAATATAGTAATAAAGTACGTCAATAAATATAATTTAACTGGGGAGCTCTTTGTGTGGAACTGCTGTGTTTGCACTGTCCCACCAATGGCGATGCATTGTGTCCATTGGAACGCGCCATGGACTATATAGACAACATGGACAACAAGCCCTTTCTATAATAATTTTAAAACATTCTTGCTGATGTAGCTCGAAACGTTGCAAAGCTTAAGTAGAGCTGGGCTGGTCTAGTCTGTCGCATGCCAGATGAGCTGTGGGCTAGAATCACCACTCAGTGGAGCCACGGCGCCGCTGGAGCTCAGTCGAACCACGGCGCCGTGGTAGACCCAAAAAGCGATGGCGAGATGATCTCGACACCTTTGATAGAGCTTGGGTCAAAACAGCTCCAAACTGAGATAACTGGAGAGATCAAGGGGAGGCCTTTGTCCAGAAAAGGCCTCCCATGTGTCCCACACATTGGGCTAATCGTAATCGCAATCTTGCTTATAGCTACTACGTATCAGGGGATAGCTCTGGCGACGGAGCTAATAGCTCTGTCATGACCTTTTCGCTTGAATTGTACGAAGATTTCAGAATTCATAGCTTGCCCCAATAATAACTTGCTCAAAGTCCTCTCCTCTCAAAGGACCGTAGAAACCATAGAAACTTTTATAGACCCCCTCAACAACGTTCTTTTAGAACGATGTACAATAGTGCGCGCTTACCGCCTCGCTGTTTCGGAATCAAGACTATCTATGGCGACATTAGTTGCATTAAAAAAACACCATACGATAAACCTTGATACCTTGGGTACACCTTATGATAAAAACACTTCTCTGCTGGCAACCTCACTATGTTTAGGGTCACCTTGTCCGTTGGCACATCGATGTCGGTGTGGTAATACTGATTACCATTATGGTCACTACACTCTATCGTATGCTAGAAGTGCTGTTCGTGTGCGCAATCATAACTCAATTTGTAAGCGTCAGTGTTACAGCTGTTCTCGAACTTTGGTTCGTTTATTGCATTGGTTGAATGCGTGATTATGACAAAAGACCCGATGCAATGACACTCATCCCCTGGAATATGGGGTAGTCATTGGTATGGGATACTACATGTAGTATTCTTGTACCGTCGCATCTTGCCGGTACATCAATGCGAGCCGGCTTTGCAACAACATCAGTAGAGTCCCTCAATTTGCGCAAATACTCGTATGTACATCTCGATCGGGGTTACATATTTGAGGCAAAACGGCTGGGGGTGTTGAGTGAGTGTTAAACAATTGGGGGTGGATACTTTAGGTTGCCGGTTCGATTCTCGCCGCGGTATAAACGTTTGTATGATTTGTATCGGACATTGGTGTTTTTCATGTATAATATGTAGACATACATTTGGTAAACACGGGCTTTACTCTCGTATTATTTTGTCGATAGAGGCACCCGACACTGTTTCGAATCATCTAGTGAATCTTCATCAGGGTACATGAAAAACACCAATGACCGATACAAATCATACAAACGTTCATCCCGCGCTCGAGTGTTTATCAAAATGTAAAGTTTTAATAGGGAAATATGTATATATTAAAAAAAAAAAGTATATAAGTAGTATATCAGTCATGTGGCTCCCATAACACAAGCTCTGCTTACTTTCGGACTAGATGATGCTGTGTCAAATGTGCGGAATCATTATTGGCATGTCAAGTAGCACAATATTATAATAATAAACATGACTTGAGTCAACCCACCGTCGACAAACAGTCGTCGAACGAATGGCTCAGTCGAGGCGAACTCTTTTCTGAGACTAAAGGGTTCAAGCCATACAGGATCAAGTAATAGAGACTCGGACCTACCAAAAACATATCATGAAAATCCATAATTTATAAACAGATTTGTGTAGACGTTGTAACAGTTCGAAACCATCCAACACATTACGGGGGCCTGCAAAGCGCTGGCACAAACGGATTATAAGTTCCGACACGACCAGGTGGCTAACATCATTCATCAAAAACTAGCTTTAAAATATAACCTAACCGACACATCTGCAAAACCAACACCTTACTATAAATATACCCCAGATACAATACTAGAAAATACAAACTAGAAGCTCTATTTTGATAGAGCCATCCTAACTGACCAAACTATTCACTTTAATAGACCAGACCTGACCCTCTTAGACAAAAATAATAAAACCGCACTCCTCATCGACATAGCCATCCCCAATACCCATAACCTGCAAAACACAATTTCAGAAAAGCTTTCTAAATATGTCGACTTGAAAAATGAAATTTCTCGTATGTGGCGTCTGCAAAAGGTGTCCATAGTACCCATTGTATTGTCTAGTACAGGTGTTATTCCAAAACAATTGTTTC
This sequence comes from Lampropteryx suffumata, assembly GCA_948098915.1. Classification (NCBI taxonomy): domain Eukaryota; kingdom Metazoa; phylum Arthropoda; class Insecta; order Lepidoptera; family Geometridae; genus Lampropteryx; species Lampropteryx suffumata. The sequence goes on along the minus strand of OX402551.1, from coordinate 15,687,365 downwards.
AATCCCTCTCAGTATTAGATCTCCCAAAATACACTTATAGTCTTATGCAGAAGGCAGCTATATTAAACTCAGGCCGAATTGTCAGAAAGTTTTTACAAACTGACCTTGTTAGCGAGAATGGATCACTCGAACAAACCACACTTACGGAGGTGCACTTGGCTTATTCCCGAGCATGTTAGTTATTCTCCGGTTAGAACCGTCTAACCGAGTGTTAAAAAGTTACAAACAAAATTAATAATAATTATAATAATGCCGGACATTTCTCACAGCATCATCTGGCCCCGAAGTAAGCAGAGCTTGTGTTATGGGTACCACATGACTAATATACTACTTAAATACTTTTTTTTGTAAATACATACATATTATACATAATATACCCATAATCTAACCTAGCTTCCTTCCGTCCCGTTTTGTTTCTGTTCCATTTCCTCACGTTTGCAAATCACCGAATGAACAACCCTGGTACTTAGAAGAATGACTAGCATTCTGAAAATATCTTAAGTTTTTGTTTGAGCTTATTTTATTAGTTTTATTTAGCGGGAGCCTTGTGATTTATATTTTACATGTTTAGCTTTAAGCAGAAACTTTGGTACACGCTACTTTTACTTATGACGAGTACATGATGCATTTTTATGAACAAATCTATACTTATAAAAGAGCTTAACATGACTTACTGATGCATCATCGCCGAGCCGAAACCGCTGAAGCTAGAAAGCTGAAATTTGGAAGGTATCCTTTTACAGCAAAACCACCCACTGAGGCGGGATTTTTTGAAATTCAAACCCTAAGAGGGTGAAAAGGGGTAAAAACTAATGTATGAAACTTTTTAACGCGTGGTGCGATTTGCTTGAAACTTGATTTGAATAAATAATATGCATAATAAATGGACGCATATTTTAGGATTTTGCAAAATAACTCTTACAAAGGGGTAAAATGGGGTGTCACAGTTTCTATAGGAACTTTTTAACGGGTGGTGTGATTTCATAGAAACTTGGTTTGGATACTTAAAATGCAAAATAAATAAACACGTGTTTCAGGATTTTTCAAAATAAACATCATAAAGAAGTAATATGGGGTGTGAATGTTTGTATGGAAATTTTTTAATGGGTTGTCTGGTGATTGGTTTGAAACTTATCAATAAAATTTTGCAAGGAGATAAATTGCATCCCGAGAAAGGATTTAAGCTACAATTACTTTTAAAAAAATGCGGACGAAGTCGCGAGCAACAGCTAGTCATATATATAAATGTACTTCTGTAAGAGTGGACCACATCCAACATTCAAGGATTACATCCTCAGCTTGCCAGCTGAGACAAAAATAGCCTGGCTTGTGGAATACCGTTGCATCTCGCGTCCAATAACTGATCACCCTGGGGGCGAGCCCCGGGTTAAACGCATGCATATTCGGTCAGAGGACATTCAATACGTCAGCGCTTGAATCGTATCCAAGCCCACTCAGGTTTGGCACGGAACACGCTATTTCATTTCCTGCCGTCCCCGTTGTGACTGGCGCCGCAAATGATTAGCAGACGGGTTTGCCAGATTTGAAAGAGATGTAATGAATCGCTGTTTGGGTAGTCTATTTTAATAGCTTTTATTATAGTTGAAATTGTATGTTTTATGTGCAGTTTTATGAGCGGTTTAATCTTGCGAGACGATATGGGTGCAGTCGCCGTCGTGTGATCGAGTTCAAGATCGAGTGAAAACTCGAATTCAAATCATTCGTTTGTTTTATTTGTAAAAATACATTGGCATATTTACCTATTCTTTTTAGGGTTTCAAACTCCACAAGGATCGCATTTGGCATTTTCAAGCAAAAGTCAATGAGCACTATCTCTCCTAGTAAGTTTGTTTGTTTATTTATTGAGCACCTTAGCTAACAATAAGTACAAGTTAGAGATATACATAATTTCTTAACCTAAGGAAGTTACAAGGTACATAATGTGATACAACTGACACCTAAACTAAGATAATAAAAATCCTGTATGATAGGTATCAGCGCCCACCCTCAATATAGGTGCAATTAAGCTAGAGAAATTCTAGATAAGTTAACAAATAGCTTGTGCGGTAAGTACATATTAATAATAAGCACTCAAATGTAGGTAAGTATGATGATATAAACAAATTAAAAAGAATAAAATAAAACTGTTAAGTATGTCTGCGAGTGTATATGTGTGTGTGTGTGTGTGTGTGTGTGTGTATGTGTGTGTGTGTGTGTGTGTGTGTGTGTGTGTGTGTGTATGTGTGTAAGAGAAGTTTGTATGTTTGACATTTGTATGGTTGTTTGAATGAATCTTTACAATTATATCCCAATGCGTGGTGAAAGCTTCGCATTAGGATACAATTGCAAAAATATCTTCAGTAGTATCGTAGTTTAATGATAACAGCCATGTTGTAAGTGTACGTTTGCATGTTCGCTTGTTCAATGGGAAAATTAGCAGCTCCTTGTTAATTTTGTTGTAAAGCCAAGCTCCAAGAAACAATGGAAACCTTTGGGCAAATCGAGTGCGGCAACTAGTCAGCGGTAGGATCTGGTGGTTTCTCCTAGTGGCTAGACGTGTAGTATCTGCATCTTGGACCACAGAAGAATGCTGCTTCAGGATGGTATTTAAAATAAAGAGTTGGCGGACTGTCAGTACTTCACATTCTTTGTACAGATCAGTTGTACGATAGAGCTTTGGTTTAAAGTAAATTACTTTTAATAAGATTCTTTGGGCTCTTTCTACACATATAAGATTAGTCTTAGCTGCGCCCCCCCAACAGGTTAGACAGTAGGTTAGAACTGACTGGCATAGTGAAGTGTAAATTAATTTCATAATACGATTGCCTGCAGAATGACGTAATTGTTTACATATATATATAAGTTTCCTGATTCTATTAGATATATACTCAATATGACTCATAAAGTTTAAGTTGTTATCTATAATTATGCCTAGATATTTAATCGTAGAAGCCGTGGATATTACAGAACAATTGCAGTTTTGAGAAGAAATATAGTCACAGGTATGTGCAATTATGTTATATGTTTGGGATATCGGATAGGGAGGATTATAAATAGAAAAAGGTATATATTTAGTTTTAGCAGTGTTTAGTGAGAGGTAGTTAGAGGCAAGCCAATTGGTTACTATGTTGAAACCAGTTTGAGCATGTTTGTACACTTCAACCCAAGTTTTCCCAAAGAATGTCAAAGTCGTATCATCTGCGTACGATATTATTTTACAGTTCTCGATTTTTAATGATGCGAGATCATTAATGTAAACTAGAAATAGCGTTGGGCCTAAGATACTCCCTTGTGGGACGCCATGCGTAATAGGCACGTTATGGCTAGTTACATTATCAATTTTAAGTCTTTGAGTTCTTCCAGTCAAATAATCTCTAAAGAGATCCAGTTGAACGCCTCGGATGCCGAGGTTATTTAATTTCTGTATGAGGTTAGGGATAGAAACCGTGTCAAACGCTTTTGCAAGATCTAAGAATATCGAAAGACATTTGTTTTTGCAGTCAATTTTTCTAACAACGAAATTTATAAATTCACTTACAGCCGTCTCAGTTGATTTTCCATGGCGAAAACCGAATTGCCCATTAGAAAGAAGGTTGTTTTTTTCCAAATAACTAATAAGTCTGTAATTTATAATTTTTTCAAAAACCTTAGAGAGTGAGTTTAATATTGAGATAGGACGATAGTTTGTGACCTGGTCTCTAACCCCAGCCTTAAAAACAGGACGCACTATAGATCCCTTGAAAGACCTTGGAAAAACTCCCTTACTCAAGGAGAGATTTAGGATATAGGTAAGTGGGGTCAGGATATGGGCTCTAATAACCTTAAGTACATCTGACGAAATGCCATCATCGCCAGGGGAACAATTACTTTTTAGGCCTATAATAAGTTTGTCAACTTCTCGCTCGTCGGTGGTTAAAAGTACAAATGAATTCAGAGGAGGTGAAATATCATGTTTTATTAGGGCTATATCTGGAAGATTAATTTCACTTGCCAGCTTTTCACCAACTGTAGCAAAAAAATTGTTTGCATTATTTACTGCAATTTCTGGAGTTGTTGCAGTTGATAACAGCTCATATGAGTATTCCTTTTTGGCGTTTCTATTTGTGATGGAGTTTATTGCTTTCCAAATTTTTTTATTGTCTCTGCCAGCTTGCAACAGTTGTTGACGATCGTATTGTCGTTTTAACTTTTTAATTAAATTATTACAAAAGTTGCGATATCTTTTATAAGTTAATATAAGAATGTCATTATTAGGTGTTAGTTTAACTTTTTTATGCATTCTATCTCTGTTTCGTATGCATCTTACTAGTCCCAGTGTCATCCATGGCTTTAGTAATCTATATTTAGGAGCAATAGTCAAAAGTTTAGAATTGGATATAATTACATTTTGGAGCCAAGAAACAAAAATATCTGTAGCAAGATTTGGATCGTCTAATTTGTAGATAAAAGAAAAGTCCTTTTTTTGACATGTATTTAGGATTCCATTATAGTCAATTTTAGATGTGATTTTTTTTATTACATATTTTTGAGGGTTTAGTAATTCTATGCAACACAAAACAGCTCTATGGTCGGTTATGGCTGTCTCAAAAATAAAACAGTTTACATGCAGCTTTGTTTTTAGAATGACGTGATCCAAACAGCTTTTGGATCGTGTAGCAATGTTATAAGCAGGGAGTAGTCCGTTATGTGAGAGGAAGTCTAAATATTCTGGTAGGTTTTTGTCTATACTATTAGGAGCAATGTTAATATTAATATCTCCAATTAAAATTAATGTTTGAAATGATGTTAGCTTTGAGATGATAACATTTAAAGAATTTAAAAATGCCTCAATACTTTGAAAGCAAGGAGGTCGATATATTGATATAATGGCTAGGTCCTTACTTATCTTTATTAAAATGCAGTTTGCATCCTGTATTGCAGGTTCAGTAATCGTTGCGTTTATATTATTTTTAATGTATACAATGACACCATCATTTTGGTTATAATGTGTAGACGTCGATATACTGCGGTATCCTGTAAGTTCCGGGACATGTTGAACACAAGACATCCAACATTCCGTGAGAATAAGAATATCACATGAAAACTTTAGACGGGAGAGTAGTAGTTGAAACTGTTCAATGTTAGCATTAATACTACGTATATTTTGTGTGACAATTTTAAGAAAACGGTTAGGCTGTGATATAGTTGATGAACATTGTTCAGGATCGCATTGAATAGTATCTGAGATAGAAAAGTTGTCAATGTCGTTTAGCAAATCACTTATGGTACCAAAAACAAGGCCAGGATTTTACATAGTTGATGTTTAAAGTTACAAACTCATTTTTAGAGTACGTTATAGGAAGCGCTTGTTGGGTTCTAGAAGGTAAATACAATATAATAATAGATAGCTGACAGATGTAATAAATGTGCAAATAATTTTGGGTAATGATATAATAATGTGAAGTTTGGAAAGTATGTGTTTTTTTTGTAAATATGGTATAAAAGTGTGTGTGTGTGTGTGTTTTGTGTAGATGTGTTTTATTTGTATATGTTGTCTGCGTGAATGTGGTAGTGTTTTCGCAAGAATTGTGTTTTCGATGAACTATACTAAATATTATGTGAATTTTTGCGCGTAGATTTAACAGTATTTGAAACCAGAAATACAATCCAGTAAATTCAGTGCTCGAAAGGAGTCACAAAGTTTTCGACATCATCTCCAGCTGGCCTTCGGTCTTGATGTGTACGGCCGGGGACCCCTCAGTTTTCTTGATGAATACCTTGCCATTAGCAATCCAGCAAAACTGGAATTGTTTGGACTTGACAAGGTGTCTGGCGACAAAATGCAATCGTCTAGATTTTGATGTAATGTGTTCTGCCACGTATACTGGTGCTGTGGTCCCTGTGAGACCAAGTTGAGTCGCGTTTAGCTTTATATGGTTAGACTGGTTGTAAACCTTTACTCCCTTCAATATACTATTTTTGGTTGAGTTGTTGCTTAGCTCCACGAGTATTGTTGGGCTAGTGCTCTTTTTTTCTGGCATACGAAAGGCGTCCTTGACACTCGAGGCTGGAATCTTGACATTTATTGATTTGCACATATTTCCCACAAAGTTTTCAATATGTTCTTTGGTTTCTCCTTCCTGTTTGGGAACATTTCTAATCTCAATGAAGTTAATTTTGGAGATTCTTTGCATTTCCTCTAGTTTATCCTCAAGGGACAAAATATTAGCCCGTTGGTCTTTGCACTCCCTCTCTAGCAAACTAGTGAAGTATTTAGGTATATTAATTTGTGTATTTTTTATGTAGGTTTAACATGTTTAGGTATATACATACAGGGTGTCCCGGAACTAGTATGTTATGCCGAGGTGGGCCAATTCTCGATACTTTCGAGAACAACATATGTTTTACCTCTTTTATAAGTTCAATGTTTTTCATTGAAGAAATGAGCAGCAAAGTTTGCTTCAAAACTGCACTTACTACAAATGGTAACGTCCCTAAAATCAGCTGTTTATTGAACTCTGAGCGTGACCCCAAAATGAAGTATCGTTTGAGCTCACGCAACACAAACATAAAAGTTGCCTACATTGTGATGCCTCTGAGAAGAAAGTAATTTTTTGTGTTTTTGTTGAGATCAGCTGCAATTTTTATAAGAATCTTGTTTATTCTTCTATAAAATTTTCTCGGCTAATTCCAAAAATAGTCTACCTTTGTAATAAGCCGACATTTATTATTTTGTCAGAAATTGGTTCCGTAGGTATTTATTTTTAGTCGTTGTTCCGATTAAGACTTTATTTATTTTATTCGTTAATTTATTTATTAATTCTGTTATTGGTTTTTTCTTGGTCACTCTGTGCTGAATTAATTTGTTTTGTCACTGGTTTTTTTTCTGTATGTAGCCTTAACATGAGTCTAGTGATTAATGGTGACAGAACTAGAGTGGTTAAAGGATTCAGTGACCAAGAAAGAAGCAGTGACATGCCTACAGAATAAACTAAGCAAAATAACTTCACTAAGAACCAAAGTAGTATTTACCAACATGAATGTCATCATTGTGATAGGTTTGAATTTTCACATCAAAAATGAACCCTAAAAAATTGTCGGCAATTTCAAAGGATTTTATTTTGCTTGCTTTGAATTGATTTTAGCTCAGTGTTTTGTTGTACCTTCGTCGTGCGGTAACTTTCTAGTAAAGAGTTTCGTCATTCCGTTTCTTGTGACCATTGTGAGTGACCATGTGTTTTTTTAACTCAATCATAAGTGCTTTGTGTTGGATACCTAGGAGGTAGTGCCTAGAATAGGTACCTACTAATCGTGTAATGTGGTGTTTGTTATTGTCAATTTTCAAAATTTTATGGATCCGCCTAGAACAAGACATTAAACGGTATGTAATCTTCATAAGTAGTTGCTTCTTTTACCATAAAGTTAAAAACATTGTTTTTCAAGAGACGAATAGGTAACTAGATTAGCCGCTGGATTACTAGGTAGTTACTAAATAAATACATACACCAACCTAGGTAGGTATCTAGCCTAGCTTAGCAGACAATTTGAACTCACGCGAAACTAGGTAGGTAGGTATGTCACTCACTCAAGCTCAACCGGAGCGCACGCTTGCTTGTTTTATAAAATCCAAAGTTTCTAAAAGTTTTTTTCCGAAATGTTCTCGTGTGCAAGTTGCGATTCTCAATTCACGGACGGTACGGTATGTAGTGTCTGTAAACGCCACTATGACTTCCAGTGCTCTGGAGTCACAGAGACTGGTTACCGCAGGCTAGGAGAAAGGAAGAATACTTGGCGCTGCCCGCAGTGCAAGTCGAGCTCGTCACCATCTCGGGCTGCTGCTGCCTCTTCTCCATCCCCGTCACCTAGTCAATTAGACAAGATGCAGGAACAGCTAAACAATATCGTCTTCCAACTAACCCCACTGGCATCCTTGGTAAACGATGTGAAGTCAATTAAATCAGAGCTAACTAACCTTCGTGAGTCTCTAGAAATGGCGCATGAGCTGCTAGGGAAATTTTCTAGCACGGTTAAGGCCCTAGACAGTCGAGTTTCAAAAATAGAGAAGCTGGTGAACGAAGTACCATCTCTTCAAACAGAGGTGTCTAGACTAAATCAGGAGCTTCAAGATCGTGACCAGTGGGCCAGGGCAAACAATGTCGAGATAAGGGGAATCCCGGCAAAGAAGAACGAGAATCTCTACGAAATAGCGGGGAAAATTGGTGAGATTGGAAAAATGAAGATCAGAAAGGAGGAGATTAATTATATTGCTCGTATTCCTACTCGAGTACCGAATGCTGAAAAACCGATCATTATATCGTTTAATAACCGATATACCAAAGAAGAATTCATAGCAACATCTCGCAAGAGCAAACAGCTCAAACTGGAAAACATTGGGTTCGCCACAGAAGGCATATTCTATGTCAATGATCACTTGACGCAACATAGTAAGAGCCTTCTGAGCAAAGCGAGGTCTCTAGCAAAAGATAGCAATTTCCAGTATGTTTGGGTAAAACACTGTAAGATCATGGCAAGGAAATCTGACACCGCCCCAATATTTTTTATCAGAAGCGAGAAAGATCTTGCAAGGATCTCGTAAGCATCATGCTCCTGCCCCTCACTATTGAAGAAAAATTGTTTTTATTAATGCTCTTTGTGAACATACATAGTTTATTTTGTACAATATCTTTACACAGTTTGAGAAATGCATGCAAAACCGGTGTCCTTTGTCCACTGGTTTGGTTTGGTTTTGTAGCTGTGAATCATCGCGCCCGGTTCACGGATGCCAGCCGGATAGGCGTAAGTACTATGATATGCACACCAATTGCATGCGCCTGCGCGCCCTGCGTAGTGCGCAATATCGCTTGCACTCTTTACTGCTGTTACGAATGCTGCTTAAAACAACTCATTACAAAGTGCGAGGTAATTTATGCTTGTACCCTATTTTTTGTGTATTATAATATGTTCTGCTGTATTTTTTACAAACAATTTGAACCACAGCTCATTAATTTATACTTAATTTTCACTATTACTCATAATTTATTTTTCTTGCGATTTACGTTATTATTAGTCATACATATTTTGCTTTGGTATGTATTAGGCGATCTTATTTTTTATCTATTTATTCCACAACTGTTACTGGTGCACATTAGTCATTGCTTTTCCTGTTTTTATGATGGCTTCTAAGCTTAACATATATTACCAGAACACTCGAGGGCTACGCACAAAAACGCAAATAATAAAACGTAGTATAAGTCTTAATGCATATGATGTTATTTCAATCACAGAGAGCTGGTTGATTGATAGTATTAACAACAATGAGTACATTGACGATAGGTATGTGGTTTGGAGGCGCGACAGGAACTATGCTCTTACCCAGGAAATGTACGGCGGTGGAGTCTTATTAGCGGTCCGCAAAGAGCTTGGTGCAGTTGAGCGTCCTGAATGGTGCTCTTCTGCAGAGGATATTTGGGTAACTGTGACTACTAAAAATAAAGATCGTACTTACAACAAAATCCACTTTTGTACCTTATACCTCTGTAATGAAAACCTAGGGAACTCTTTCAACACTCAGCTTACTAACTTCACAGATAAACTATCTCTTATATCGACCTCCTGTCCCAATGATACTTTTATTATATTAGGTGATTTTAACTTAAGTAACGTTGACTGGCTCTGTAACCGAGGGTTGCCACAACCTACTGGAATTGCAGGGGACAGTCAGATTTACTTTTTTGACACATTGTCAGTGTGCAATTTAATTCAATTTAATATATATCCAAATAATAATAACAATATTCTAGATTACGTTTTGTGTAATGCTGATGTTTCCGTATCAGTTTGTGACGATCCACTGGTGCCTGAAGATGGGCACCATAAATCCTTAGTAGTTGTTCTAGATCAACAAGCATCTATGCCCCTCGCACAAAATTCACGTACCAAATATTTATATCACTCTGGAGATTATGACGGTATTAATTCTAACTTAATGAACACTAATTGGAACACACTATTGAATAATGTGAGTTTAGAAACCGCTGTTAATTTGTTTTATGACCATTTATATGAAGTTCGTGACAAATTCATACCTCAAAAAATTATTAATTCGTCAAGTTTTCCACCATGGTATAATGTTCCTCTTAAGAAAATGCTGAAAGAAAAATACAAGTATCTATGTAAATATTACACTTACGGCAACGTCTCAGATTACGAGTCTTTTTCTCTTCTTAGACAGAGAGCTAAGACTCTTGAAGAATCGTGCTATACAGCTTTTATAAAAACCACTGAAGACTCTATTCTGAGAAATACTAAAGTTTTTTGGTCGTATGTTAAATCTCTCAAAAAGGGTAACAACTCTTTACCCTCTTCTCTAAATTTTGAGGGGCAGGAGGCTGACGATGGAGAAGGTATCTGTAATCTCTTCTCGGATTATTTTCAATCAACTTTTCTGTCTTTGTCTCAGTCCTCCCAAGTCGGTCTCACTGATTCTGATAATAAATATTCATCTAGCAAATATCCTTGCTCTATTGGTGACATTGAAATTGATTCAGCTTCTATTTTAAAAATTCTTAAGTCACTTGACGTGTCAAAAGGAGCCGGGCCCGATAATATTGTCCCCTCATTTATAGTTAAATGTGCTGCAAGCCTTACTAAGCCCCTGACTATACTTTTTAAAAGGTCTATTAGGGAAGGGGTTTTGCCAAAAATGTGGAAATCGGCATTTATCTCTCCTATCCACAAAAGTGGAAGTAGAACAGAAATTAAGAATTACAGGCCTATATCAAAATTATGTATTTTTGCTAAGGTTTTTGAAAGGATGGTTTATGCTCGGGTATACTCAACGCTTTCTGCTTGTTTTATTCCTGAGCAGCATGGGTTTCTGAAGAACCGCTCAACCACGTCTAATTTACTCTTATTTAATGACTATACTTCTGTAAACATGGACTCAGGGGGACAGGTGGATGCTGTATACAGTGATTATAGTAAAGCATTTGATCGAATAGACCACCAATTGCTTTTACAGAAGCTCTTATACGCTGGAATTCATGGTAACTTATACAGATGGTTCAAATCATACATTGAAAATCGTTCTCAGAAGGTAGTAGTCAATGGTTTCTGTTCTTCCACTTGGACCTGTGTTCCCTCTGGTGTACCTCAAGGATCCTTGCTCGGTCCCCTACTTTTCTCAATATTTCTTAACGATATAGACTCCTGTTTTAAACACTCTCGCTTTTTATTATACGCCGACGATATGAAGGTTTTCAAGCACATAAATTGTATTGATGATTGTTATTTACTACAGGAAGATCTAACTCGGTTTGAACAATACTGCCTACAAAACAAGTTAGATCTCAACGTCGCTAAGTGTTTCACCATAACATTCACCCGCAAGCAAAAACCCACTAAATTCACCTACGTGTTGAAAGGAACCACCCTTAAAGAAGTAGATGAAATACGGGACCTGGGTGTTCTACAGGACTCTAAGCTGTCCTTTGACAAACACATCGACAATGTTTCCACCAGAGCAAATAAAGCACTAGGTTTTGTCATAAGAGTTAGCTCACAGTTCTCCTGCATAAAGGTAGTAAAAATATTATATTGTGCCTATGTGCGTAGTATCCTCGAGTACTGTTCTCAGGTGTGGAACCCACAGTATGATATTTATATAAAAAGAATAGAGTCCATCCAACGTCGATTCTTAAGGTTTTTACAATATAAATGTAAGTGCCATGATGTTGACTACGCCGCTAGGTGTAGGAGACACCACATGTTGCCACTACTAGAGAGACGTAAAATAGCTGATATAATATTCCTTAGTAAAATAGCGCAAAGTAAAATAGATTCCCCACAGCTACTTCAAAATTTAAATTTGAAAATCCCAAGCAGATCAGTTAGACTCCCTTGTCCCCTAGCAGTGCCATTTAGTTCAACTAATTATAGACAAAATTCATACTTTAGCAGAGCAGTAATCGCATACAACAACCTGGCTGACATCCCTGAACTTGACCTATTCAACAGTAAACCACCCAAAATAAAAAATGTCTTAGCGGAACGCTGGTTTGGCATGTCTTCTTAACTCTTTTTAGGATAATTTTGTCACTTTCTCTTTATCTGTTATATTATTTTATTTAGATGTAAACATTTTCATTTTCATTTTCTTTTTTGTTTAAGTAATATTTTGGTTTTTTTTTTTTTTAATGTAAGCAAGCTTTAGACTCGATATGCGAAAACTATTAATTGGTCTTTAGTTATCTATTTAGTTCATAGTTATAGTATTAAGAGACTGTTTGTTTTCCTAAGAAAATAAAATAAATAAAATAAATGTAGGTAGGTAACGCACTTAGAAACATTGTTGACAAAATAAGGGTTGTCAATTTTATTTCTTGGATGTTTTTGTATGGAAATCTGAAAATATTAATTCTTAGGATGGGGGTACAACCCCACAACTGTGAATTTTCATGGTCGGAATCTCCTCGTTCAGGCTTAAAATACTAGTTCCTGAATTCCCTGTATAATAATTATATTCAATATAATATATATAGCAATAATGTTTAGGTAATTATATTTAGTTTATATATTATTTATCTGTATTTCTCTATTAGTTAGTTCATATTTGTATTAGTTTTATACACTTCATACCCACCCATTCGTTTTTTATATCTCCGATTCCCAAGGTTTGCTGGAAGAGAACTCTTTTTAGGGTTAAGCTCGCCTGTGTACATGCCATTATTAATTAAGTTAAGATTATGTATTTTTTTTGTGTACAATAAAGAATAAAGAATAAGGGATCCCTTTTTTTCATTGTCCTGACTGTCTGTCTGTCCGCCCTTAAAAAGAGCTCTTGCTCGCTTAGTCATGTCGTAATAAAAATTTGCATAATAATATATATTAGTGGCCCCTAATGAGTGTTTAAATATTTCTCCTACAATTAAGGTGTGAATGTTTCTTTTTTTTAATTTTCTATCTTGACGTTTGGAATGTCGTTGGATAGGATAGGATCTTAGGTAGAAGATATCAGGATGTTTCTTGAACTTTTTTTTATAAAAATATAAATATAATAAAATAAATTAAAAAAACTAAAAACTACTTGTACAAATGTAGTAAGTAATAATTTTTGTAGATATAGTGATCGAAAATATTTATAAGAAAAACATCGAGAATAATATAAGTACAGTTATACACCGTGTTGAAAAAAAAGGCTACCACTCATATGATACTGGAGTATGAATGCTTCTGTATCGCTGGTATTCAGTGGCGCCATTGTGAGTATATCGCAGTAGTAAATAGATATACATTATTTAGTTCATAAGCTTTCATCATTCATTAGGATGATAACTATTTTTTTTTTCACCAATAAAATAATAAATAATTTATAATAATATTTACATTATATTATAAATATTTACGGGTATTTATTGCGTTCATTTACCTGTTTTTCCCGACGTTTCGACTGGTTTACACTCTGTCGTGGTCACGGGATGACTAGGTAAATAAACGCGATAAATACCCGTAAATATTTATAATAATGTGTTCTGATCGCGTAGGTTTAAAAAACTTTATAGGTACATTTTTTTTACAGAAATAATTACAGATATGTACAAAATAATATACAATAATATAAAATACACGAGAAACAGTTGAGCTATCTAAGGACCGTTTAAAACGATCTATAGATAGCTCTACTGATCAACTATAGAAATTGTTTATGCGATATTGTTAAACAAAAACACTGTTTTAAGCAAATGGATTCAAATTTGATCGTCATCATTATTATGTCGTTACCTACTACAAAAATTATTAAAAATATTCTGGAGTAATGTTTTTCCAAAAGCATGCAGCTATCATAAATCAATTTAAAAGGTTGAATGCTTTAAAATCTAAACGTAAATATTTCAGCGTTACGGTACAGCTGGTACGTCCAACCAGCCGTGAGCGTAGGGTTCAATAGTCCGAATAATCAACTTTTTCGGACATTTGGAGGCCGACATAAAAATATGCAAATTCACCAGCCGTTGATGAAATAGGCTGTGTTTGTGTTCAACCTCTGTATCAGGTAGACCACTACAGCCCACGCGACGTAATAATACAAATTGACTGAAGACTGACTGACAAGGTTAAGTTTTGAGATTTTTTTTATTTAATTAATTACAGAAATGTACAGAATAATATACAATAATATAAAATATATGTGTGTTACACTTGAGCTATCTAAGGACCGTTCAAAACGTTCTATAGATAGCTCAACAGATCAAGATCACTGCCAGAGGGCAGCGTTCCCAAGACCCTGGCGGCATTGCCACGTTGAATGGCAATGCTGATACACAGAGCCTGATAGGAGCAGGCTCTTGGGTCACGCAATGTACCTACCATACGCCGTGAAATAATTTTGAAAACACGGTGGGCTCATGTTCCCCATGGGCTACGGTCTCGACTCCAAAATACTCATATATATAGGCCTTATCAAGTCCTGCATATTTGCGCCTTTTGAAGTTCTCGGCACTCTCAGCCGCCCTACCAGCTCTTATTTTTTTTTATCTCAAACTAAAATGAGGATTAGATGCAGTTGAAAGGTAAGTAGGTATTCTGAAAACCTTACATCAAGTTCGACATCGCAATGTTTTACATTTAAAGTTACAAGCTGACTAGTTTGTCTGCTCAGTTTTAAGTTGCTCTGCCTTCTGGAGGTTGAGGATTCTGTCTAGGTGTTATATATATAGGTATATATATAAGTATCTTATGTATGTATTTGAAAATATATAAGTATTCTATGAACCATCTGGGGGGCGATCGCGGTAATTTTGAACGTTTGAACTGTGGTTTGAACCAAAGCTAATCCAAATCAAAACCAAAGTCAATAAGTTATTTTTGACATATTCCGTACCGCGCTAATCACTATAACGGAAACGATTTAGATCTATTTTGGAAAATACGTTGATCGAACGTTGCCGGATCGCGTCATCTTTGACAGCGCTTTCAAACTAACGTTTTTAATTCAGTTTGTGTCGAGAGACTTCTTATTGTTTTCTGAGCCGTTTTAATTGCTGAAAATGCTCGGAATTTGCTTTGATCATTTAGAAAGTGCGTAAGAGGTAGATGTGGCTGAAAGCCAAACAGCGGGAAAATAATACTGTTGGGTCAACGTAGTTTTTAACATTCCGAAGTCCAACATGAAACCTTAAGTTTTTCTATGACCGTCTGCTATTAGTTTTAATCTCACAAGCTAATAATGTTTTACTAATTTATGAATTACAGCCTGACTTGTAAACCTTAAAAAAACTCCGTAAGGTCCGTAACAAATGTTTTAGTTCTGCTAACTAGATGACGTTCAATTGGTTTGGGTTCTGACCGTGTCAGATAAATTTGGAATGAAGTACCTAAGGTCTAACGACAAAAGAAAAAGGCCCGGAAACAGTTAATTTATGGTTTATTTATTTTTATCCTAAGAAATGACGAACTGCAGGCACTAAAGATGTTGAAAGATTGGCATACTGTTGCCATTGTTTCGGCCTGCAGTCTACTGGCGTTGGCTGTTATTACATCAGCCTCAGCCTGCGCTTTCGCGGCTCCAGCTTGTCTCAGCGCAGACTGAGTGAGCAAGCTGTCTCTGTGGGCGCGCATCTTCTCAATGAGCATCATCAAACTGCGGCTCTCGTCGAGTGCACCATGGCTTGCTGTCGGAAATATTATACAGCATGAAATAGAAAACACAGAAACACTTTCGTGGGGTGTTTTTTAAACATTATGTATTTTACGAACTACAATTTTTTTTATACTTTTATCTGAAAAGCACAAAACTGGGCAATATATTACTTATTATTACATATTACGATATCATGGACGATCAGTGATCAGTAATTAGTGATCAGTAAACAATAAGTTTTCTTCTATAATAAGTACACTTATTGTTAATATCTCCATTATGAACTAAAACAATACATACTTGCCTCAAGTTCAATTTTGTTAATATGAATTAAAAGGTAATAAGTACGCGATAAATACCCATTAACTAAAAAACAATATAAACTTCGTTATTGACAATTATAGTGTTTACAATCCAAGTTGACAATATTTTGACATAAGTACATACTCGTAATACTAGCAGCTTCGCTCGCGATTTCGTCCGCACGTTTTAGTTTAATGTAAAAACATTTTTTTCATCATCTACAACCTACAATCTTCGACTTCTTCTTATCGTGTCACTAGTTCTTTTAAACCAGTGTGGTGAAAGGATCAAAGTGCGACTCAGAGGCTCTTTCTGTGCAATGTTCACCTCCTGGGTATTATAAACAAACTTAGGTCACCCTATGTTTGTAGGTACCACGCGCCACGTGTTAATCCTGTGTCTGTGTCTCCTGTGTTAATTCTGTCCATTCGCGCCCCACAATTTTAATTAATGTCCCATATAACGGACGACAGACGTTCCATTATCTAGTTCTCTGCCACCCTTAAGTGGGTGCACACTCCACCTGACAATATGGAAGCCAGCCGCTGCCTATGAAACAGGCTGCCGCTGCCTCACAGGTCAAAATACGCTTAGAGCAGACAAATCAGCGTAATAAAAATTGTATTAGATAGCAGGAATTTAGCGATTCGCGCATATTGCTAGTTGCCTCGAGTTACATAAGCCCTAATAGAGGGAAAATCAACAGTAGAGGGTTCGACGGCTATCGTCGAACCGTTAACACATAATATACACAAACAAACTTAACCCCTTTTTATTATAGTGTAAATATTAAAAATAATCACACTCAATCGATCAACGATAACAAACCATAACCAAAAGAAGAACAAAAAGTTTAATAGGCTTTATTATTGTCCCTTTAAACTCTTAACGTTTTATGTTTGGTTCTATTTTGGAGAATTCAACGATTAAGTCGTTCATAAAAAATATCGCGGTACCATTTTGACATCCAGATTAACCAAATCAGAGCCTCATTAGAATCGCTGCCAATATATTTCCGTTCAATGGTACATACGTTGGCAAATAGCGCGATCGCCCTACTGGTCACCATAAAACAAGCTATGCTTTGATTAGGGCTAGATGTTGTTATTTGCATTATCCAGCAATATAATCACTCATTTATAAGTTTTCTTCATCTTCTGGAACACCTTTTATAAATGATTAAGCCTGTACTCGTATAATAAGAATTTAAGAACTAAACTAACGTTTCAATTTCACTTGGTTCCCCAGGACGCTATGGGGGTTAATGCCTTCTAATCGTGCGGTTGGAGTGCGTACACTCACCAATTGGCTTTTAACATCAAAAGCTACGCCTGTACTTTTACCACATTCACACATTAGGCAGGTTATCGGCGCTTGTGTGGGTACCGCCAGTTCAATCTATTTTTGAATCTGTGGTTGATATAGCTGCCACGAACGCGCGCCACTTGCAACAGCGATGCAACAATGACAGATAAATGATATTGTCTCTATGCTTTTTTTAAATGTCTTTGAGAATCGCGTCTCTTGAGTACCCGACACAAAAAACCGCGATGCTCAGAGACTATCCTTTTGTGATCATTCTATTTGACTAGCCTCTGAACTATATATGCAGTAGCTCGGTCTTCTGTACTGTAGGTTGTGGCTATAATTCCCGCCCTGAATAAACATGTATGCGATGAACATAGATGTTTGGCATTTGTTAAGTAACATAAGTATGTATTCTATCAGATATCTGGATTCATTTCCATAGTACAAGCTTTGCTTAGTTGGGGCTGTTTAAGAATGATTTCACCTTGCGCACACAGTATCGTGTCGGTTAAATTCTGGGCCAGTCTAGTTTCTACGGAAACGTGGTTTCGTAAACAAAATGGAAACGTGGAAATTAGCTGGAAACGGACTATGTGTACAGAGGTAGAACATTGGACGAAATAGTCATAAGTAATAAAAACAATTTACATAAACATATATTTTAATTATATATTTTATGTGTATTATATATATATTTAATATATTTAATTTGCATAAACAATTTTATTAAATAAAAGATTGACGATTATCATGTGTGTATCATGGTATCATGTTAATTCTTCCGAATTCAGTACTATTTATAATTATATATAACTCCATAGCCACTCAGCCGACAAGATTAAAAAAAACGAAATCTAGAAAACTTAAAACAATATTTTCTAATAGTTGTTACTTTACAAAAATGTTTCACAATCTATTTATTCTGAGCTGATGACAGAAAAAAATTTCAACTCTGATTTTTATCATAGGCTGTCTTTTGCTAGATTATGACTGTAATGACAGTCATGTATGATGACTGTATGACTGCGTCCACTGTCATTATAAAATGACACCGCTGGCATTACATGAAAATGATTGTCTGATTTATTCGTTCCAAAAGGCTTTTCGAGCGTCCATATGGTTTGGATAACTCAACAGTTGTGTTTTTGAGGTCCAGCAAGACACTTCTCCCTGAAAAAAATGTTTGTTTTACTTAAAAAAATTATTACATTTTTGTACAAAAATAATTACAGATATGTACAAAATAATATAAAATACACGTGTAACAGCTGAGCTATCTAAGGACTGTTTAAAACGATCTATAGATAGCTAAACTGATCCAGATCACTGCCAGAGGGCAGCGTTCCCAAGATATTGGCGGCATTACCACGTTGAATGGCAATGCTAATACGCTGGGTCGGATAGGAGCCAGCTCTTGGGTCACGCAATATATCTACCAGACGCCGTGAATAATTTTGAAAACGCGGTGGGCTCTTGTTCCCCACGGGCCCAGGGTCTCGACTACAAAAGGCTCAAATATGTACTCCTTATCCAAACCAACATAATACATGTATTGCAATAATTGTATTGTATTTGGGTCAGGCTCAGAACAGAACTAACTGACAAAAATGTATAAACCTTTGAAAACTAAAAACTACAAAAAACTACGTACATATAATGTCAAAAAATGCTAATATAAATGTCAAATTAGAAATGTCCTAAATGGGAACAACTACATTTTTTTATATTTTTTTTACATTTATTATCCTGAATATTTGGTTAGTGGTTGCAAAACGATTGAAGTTTGAAATAAAGCAATTTTTTTACTGAGAAATTACTGACTCATCATAGATACAAAGTACTACAAGTAACCATTATAGTTTAGCATTGTACGTATGTCTGTCTGTCTGTCAGCCCCTAATCAGAGCTATAGTTCCCAGAATATACTATACTAAATTCTATACTAAATTCCTTCATTTTGCTTACGAATTAATTGAATTCATTTATTTGTCAGAATGTTGGTTGACAATATTGTTTTAGCAATATTGGTATTACCATTTTTTTAAAACTTTTGCGATCAGAATTCATTATATTGTAGTAGTTAAAGGAAGTTAACATTATACGTATTTTATCTATCTATATATACCATCTATACTACTATACTATCTATACCATTAAATAAACTCGAGCGGCAACGAGCGGACCGCGGATCAAACTCACCCTGATGAAGATATTCTAGATGAATCGAAACAGTGTCGGTGCCTCTACCGACAAAATAATACGTGAGTAAAACCCGTGTTTATCAAAATGTACTATTAAATAAAATATAAATAATATAAATTACCGATGAATTTATTAATTAAATTAAGTTTTAGGTAATATGCGATAAATATACGTCAACTACTAAAACAGTATAAAGGTAAACAAAATACCACTAGGCATGTAAATTTTAATGTTATTTACGATCATAACTCAGATTATTGTTCAATTACTGTATTATGTAATACCTCTTTTCAACAAGGAGTGCCTTAATCAGATTTTTAAAGCTCAACAATTAATGGAGAGTAGCTAGATGGTGTTGATTTGGGTTGGGATCTGGCGTCTAGTAATTCTCAACCTTACTGATTCTGGAAGCCTTTACTGTGCGTCGTCAGAAGCGCTTTGTCGTTTTATTTCTACGCAATATTAATAACACCACATAATAACAAATATTTCATACATTTTATATTGTTTACAAAAGGGTTGATAAGATTTGAATATTACTCACCAGTTCGCTTATAATTGGTATATAATTGCGACATATAATTGGTAAGTTTACTTGAGACTGTGTTAATAACATTTTTTTTCTCCCTCCAAATATCCATAAGTCCATTTGTCAACCAGTGTGAAGATTTTGTATTTGTATCAAGCAATGCTTTGGGCAACCTCGTATCTCCAATTAAATTAGGGTATATTGTATCACATCCTAAGATTTTCAGACCCAAAACGAGGATCAAAGTCTTGCGAATATTCGAAGTACACATTTTATTGTTCTGTTCTGTTCAGAGACTTATCAGTCAAAGAGATATTGACCTACTGAATACGGAAAGCGATGTATGGTTGTTGGTAGAACTGGAAATACAAGCACTATTGTATTGCAGTCAAACAATAGATACTTACGGTAAATATCCTTATGGTAACGTAACGCAATGGTTTTAATTGTATTTTACAGCTCGTATTTGAAAACACTACTCAAGATTGACTCGACTCAAGCTTTGATTTTCTGAAATTAACAACTATCATACTTGCATAGCGTTACCCCTTCCATATAATTCCCTAAATCATGGAAAAGTAATCAATTGTATCAGACGCATGTGGCCGTAGATAATTGCATTTGATCAGCTTTTTCCTGCTCTTAATAGGATAGGATGGATAGGATGTACTGGCAGAGTGTATCTGTTACTGTTGATGAAATATCTCACACTCACAACGATCTTGCTTAGAATTTAAATGTAGCATATATTATGTATTATGTACCAACTTTGTGTTTGGTACTAAGTAGACATGTAATTTATTTTAAATTAATTAATAAATATTTCACTTATTTTGATTGTATTGATATTGTATTGTATTGATATTTTAATTTATTTTTTATAGTTTTGATATTGTATTGTATTGTGACGCGATCTGCCGTCGAAAAGCTCACCAAAATCTGGAAAGACCGCAGACTAACCAAAACAACAAAGGTACGACTAATGCGAAGCCTCGTCTTTCCAATTTTTCTCTATGGAGCTGAGACGTGGACATTGAGGCTGAAGGAGAGGAGAAAAATCGATGCACTGGAGATGTGGTGCTGGAGACGTCTGCTGAGAATTCCGTTCCTAAAGGAACTTCACATCAAAGAGAGGTTATCGTCGACTGTTCAAATACGAATACTGAAGTTTTTTGGGCACATAACTCGAAATGAAGACTCAATGGAGCGTCTTGTAGTCCAAGGCAGAATGGAGGGCGAGAGTTGCCGTGGCCGCTCTCCGACCAGATGGGGAGGTCTGATAATATCTCTCACCAAACCCACGATGACCGACAGCTCCCACAACGCCTCCAATAGAGCCGGATGGAGACACATAGCAAGAGCCGCCATTCATCAGGACCCACTCATAACCACGACCACTCAGCCAAGAGTGCCCGACTGAGAAAAAGAGATTGTATTGTATCGATGCAAAAGTGTACTTTTGTGCCTATTTCATGAAATAAATTGAATTGAATTGAATTAATAGGTAAATTTTTAATTGTAAGCGCAGCTGGTTCTCGCCCATATCATCTTTCACTCGTTTGTCAAGTCTACCTTTACTTCTATATATATCCACATTTAAATCCTTTCAATACCCTTCTTGTAACATAACTTTCAACCACCCTTTATCAATATATTGATCATGCAAACCATTATCCACGCAGTTTACCAATATACCTCATCGTGCCTCAGCCATGCATCTAACACCAGCGCCACTGAAGTCATGAAAGTTAGCCAAAAAGAGTCTGCATTGCATTTTGTGAAATTCCAATGAATAGAATACAATAAAATTTACCTATTTACTGGCAATAAATATATTGGGTTTAGGGCTATAAAACTCTATATCATCTAGAAAGAAAGAAGAAAAAGTTTTGTCAATGTGATTTAACACACATTCATTTCTTTTACTTTAGAAGCTGTGCTTTTATAGGTGGTGGTGTGGTAGTAGGTAGTAAACCTTATTACGTACTGTATAGCTTCTTCTGGTCTAAGGAGAAATAAGCAGTACAGTTATGAGCACGGTAAAGTTTATTGCGTAGTTAGATAGGCACAGGTTATAGTCAGTACATTAGCAAGATCACATAACACACTATAGTTTTAGAGGGAGTAGGAGAAACAGTAGAAGAAAGTCTTAAAGATATACACAAGAATACGACGAGAGGGAAATGGTATTAGCGAAATATAGGTCGCGCGACACGAGTGTAAGCACCGAAGTCTAATCTCCAGAACTCTTGCGGCGCTCGCTCGCTCTTGCGGCGACCCAGACGGTTGCGCTCGCGTATCTCATTTGCACCTGTGGCTGCAATGTAAAATGCTGACGAGTGCTGAAAACTTCACTGTTTTGGATTGCACGATGTTTGGTTCCAATGCACCACAAGCCGTACAGTTGACGGCACAACGATAAAATATAGTGTGCGCAAGTATTATATTGTATATATTGTGGAATATTATTAATAATAATTTATTTGTGTTTATGTAAATATCGTATCTATATATATTATATACTTAGGAGTATATGATATATATGTTTATGTATACCTATTTAAATATTATTGTAATAAGTAGGTATTTATAAATAGATAGGTAGGTATACTAATAAATATGAAGTGAAATATTATATACATACATAGGTAGGCTACACTTTTGTCTGTGATTGAGTAGGTAGTTATTATTATAGTAGGACAGAAAATATACCAGATTATACATATACATGTACAGAGTAAGTAATAGGCAAATATTTACCAATGAAATGCCGTTTTGTGCCAAAAAGTTGAAGTAATTCTTTTTTATATCCTATTTATTTTTACTTACCGTAGTATTGATCCATGCTATCGATGTATCTTTGCCAGCGCAGTGGAAATTTATCGCTGGCTATCTTGAAGAAGTCTGCTGGACGGAAGGCAATAAACACTTCAAAGGAATTTTGTACTGCCTCTCACGTATTGAACTTTTTTCATGCAAAAAGTTGTTCAAATTCTGGAAAAAGTAACGGTATGTAGGCGTAAAGTCTGGTGAGAACGGTCGATGACGGAGAGCTAACAATCCTAGTCAAATTTCGTAGCTCTTGTAGGTTAGAAACTGTCTGTTGTGCTCTGTGGGGTACACTACAGACAGTGTGCACTTTATCGTGCATGAGCAGCGGGGTCGAGCGATTGTCCAAAGTCGACTGGAGATTTTACAAGCTTCTCCATCATTGTGTTCATCATCATTAGTTCAACTTAGTATACACCCACTCGTAATGCTCGTGCTGTTGGGTAAGAAGCTGTTATTAATCATACCAGCACTAGACAACCGATCAGAGACTATCGCTTAATCAGGGGTATGTTTTCCATTAGGTATGTTTTCCATGATAAGCGCTTACGACTGTTATAATAATCTATTTTTCTTCACAAGTGTCAATGCGGTTCAAAACACGTTTGTTTCTGCCTTTTGGGCAACGCAATACGAAAAGAAGGAAGAAAGAAAGAAAGACGTGTTGCACCAATTTGTACAGCATTTTTACTTTGCCAATTTGACGCAACGCTTTTTTTTTTATATAAAATATTTTTTTCTTACTTACACTATTATTCATTTACATTTGTTAGAATTTTTCACACTATTCTTACTTCAAATTTATTAAAATTTATTTTATATTTTTTAGTTTGGTTTTCTATATAAATCGTGTTTTTTAGTTTTTTTTAACTATTATTTATTACTAGTGTACAGTGCTCCCAGTGTACTGGCTCTATTGCTGTTTGGGGGTGTTGTTTACAAAATATTCATACTAATATTATAAATGCGTAAGTGTCTCTGTCCGTCTGTTTGTTATGTTTTCACGCCTAAACCTAAACCGATTTTGATGAATATTGGTATAGAGATAGATGGGACCTTGGAGAAGGAAATAGGCTACTTTTTATGTAGGTTTAATATATAATATGGGTAGACCAACTAAACGCACTGCTCTGCACTGCAGGTAACAAAAATATCATCGATGTATACAATTTTTAGATTTTTGTTGATTTTTTAAAAACCTGGGAAACAAAAAAAGAATTTTCCAAATCCGTTCAGGCATCTTTGAGTAATCGGTGAACATGCATAAAAAAAAAGATTCCGACGAAATGAGAACTTCCTCCATTCTTTTAAGTCGGTTAAATAGAGGGTCAAGTCAAAAGTCCCTTTGCAACAAAAAAAAAAATCGATTAAAGCGTCTTTGAGTAATCGGTGAGTAAACATACATAAACAAAAAAAAAACCGGTTTCCGACAAATTGAGAACCTCCTCCTTTTTGATGAAGTTGGTTAAAAATGCGAATAACATGGTACAATAAATCTATATTACAAAATGAATTACCTTTTCACGTAATAATAAAATATATCGTAGCAGCTGGTATATTATTACACTCTAATCAATTGTTCAACTGAACACGTGAGTAAATTGAACAATAGTGACCAGCACAGTGGTGATGAGGTCAAGGAGCCCAACCAACATCTGCACATTGATGGAAAAAACTCTCCAAATTGAAATATTGAAGGGCCGCGCAGTTATGTAAATTAGGGCATCTTCTAAGGTGTTCTGGAATGCATCATCTGAAAATTTTCAAAACCATTTCTTAATAAATTCTATAGGATTTGACTCAAAAGCCCTAACTCCAAAATTGAGAAGGGTGGGGTGTCTATTAGCCTCCTGCGACCAATGTTCTTATACAAGGACTATAGAATGAACTGATATCCGCCCAGCCTAAATAAGCATACTGAAGTGCTGATGACACAATGTCCTGGTCATAATAGTTGTGCTAAAGTATTTCAAATTCACGCCAACATGCCATTTTGTTTAGTGTCATCTGATTGAATGATGTATTAGTGACGTTTTTTTATCTTGATGACCGGAACCAATCATAAACAATCTGCCATTTTGCTGCCGAAATGTCAACTAGGGAGCGCACGCGCGGTGGAGGTAAGTAAAATCGATAATTATATGTAAAATCAAGTTATTTTTTATTTAAAAAACAAGTAAATGTTAAAGAATAAACACCAAAGAGTAGTTGTGTCCTATTATTTATGTAAATTCCTTTAACTTTCCTGTTTTTTTTGGCACGCATTAATTTGTTCTTTGTGAGAACATGGGCCGTAGTTTCATTAGTTACCTCTTATAATATGTTCTTGTGCGAGAACAAGTAGCCGATGTTTCATTAGTTGGCTGTTTTAATATGTTCTCATGGAAGAACAATTAGCGTTAATAACTACATAACTTTTTTAGGTTTACAGAGTGGAGACATTGAACATTTATTAAATGATTCGGATTTGGATGATTTTGCACCTTCCGATGAAGACACTGGTGACCCACCGTTTGTCATCAGATTGGAAAATAGATCTTCAAGCTCCAGCGAACCAGATACAGATGAAGAAATACAGATCAGCTCAAGACCGGCAAACCGTGGATCCCGGGGTATTCGTAGTAGGGGAAGAGCTCGTGGTTTGGGAAACGCAAGTGTTCGTAAGAGGACTACACAAGAGGTCGTTACTGGTCCACTAGATGTTCAGTCAACAAATGATTGGACAAGCGGCAATTTTACTCCAAAGGAGCTTGTACGAACTGAGCTTTCGTAATTGGTAGTCAATACAGATGATTATAAACAAATAGACTACTTTCGGCAATACATTGATGACGACTTGGTGAAGTTGATAATCGAAAAGACCAACCAGAATGCGGTTAAATTGCATGGCCGAAATCTGAATTTAGACTTGAATTAATTTTATATTTGCATTGGTATTACGATGGTGATGGCTAGTGTTAATTTTACGAATTTGCGAATGTACTGGGAAAACCAGTAGCGGGTTAACATAATCGCAAATATGTCTCGAAACAGATTTACACAGCTGCGAAATGCAATTAAAATAGTTTTTGACGATGATATTACGCAAGAAACCCGTAATAAAGGTAAGCTTTGGAAGGTGCGACCACTGATCAAACGGATGCAACAGGGTTGCATAGCCCAAGATAAACAAGATAAGTTATGTATCGACGAAATGATTGTTCCATTTTCAGGCTCATGTGGAATCAAACAATATTGTCCTGGGAAGCCAAATCCGGAAAGATTAAAGATTTTTGGGTTAGCAAACCCAGACGGGCTTGTTTGCAATTTCCATGTTTACGAAGGTAGCACTACTTATCCTGATTACAAAGAATCCCGTTTTGGACTCGGAGAAAAGGCAGTTTTGACCTTGGCCAAATCTCTTGTACTATACTTTGACAGATACTTCACTAGTGAAAAATTACTTGACGAGTTAATGAACAGAGGAATTGGATGCTCAGGTACTATTATGAAAAATAGAATACCTGCAGCAGCGAGGCCCAATGTAGTATATGATAGACTATTGAAAGATCGGGGTAGAGGCAGTAATCAAGTTCTGGTTAGACACGACAAAAATATAGCTTTAACAAAGTAGTTCGAAAACAAAGCAGTCACTTTGTTATTGTCAGTAGAGGCAAGTGAAGAAACAGATATATGCAGAAGGTGGAGTAAGCGTGAAAAAAAGATATTTACCGGTGAACAGACCCAGAGTAATACGAAATTACAACATGAAAATGGATGGCGTCGACCTCGTTGATAGAATTTTAGCTGTTTGTCCCAACAGGTATCGGACTAAAAAGTGGACTCAACGTTTTATATCACATATGATAGACTTGTCAGTTTCTAATTCCTGGATACAGTACAAAAAAGACCAAATAAGACAAAACATTTCTATCAAAAAGATCCTACAATTGCGTAGATTTAAAAATGATCTTGGTCAATTTCTAATCGAAACATATTCAAAACCAGAGACTACACAAGCCACTTTAGACTAAGCAAGAACAACCTGTGGAATGCAAGAGAGGAAAACCCACTGATCCACTTTCATCTAAAAGACGACGTTTGCAAGGTGCCGATCACATGCCTATTTTTTATGAGATACAGTCCAGATGCCAACTTTGTCATTACAAAAAGTCTCGGATCACATGTAGTTCCTGTAAAGTTACCTTGTGTATGACTTCAGATCGAAACTGTTTTTTACAATTCCATTCATAACATTTAATAATTTGTATTACTTTAGTCATTAAATAAGCAGTTAGTTACTATTCTAATCAATGACCTCTTATTAAAAAATATATATATATATAAGTAGTATATCAGTCATGTGGTACCCACAACACAAGCTCTGTTTACTTTGGGGTCAGATGATGCTGTGTGAAATGTCCGGTATTATTATTATATTATTATTATTATTATTAAGTTTTAATTATGTATCTTTAAATACTTCTTATACAAATATTCTTATTAATTTTTTTTTGTTCATTTATGCGCTTCATGGAGCTTTACGTTTTAAAAAGTGATTTTACTAACTTTGTAAGGACTGATTAAGGTTTATAATATCTAAGAAAATTTGTTGCCAAAGCGGATCCATAGTTCTTAATATAATAGGTAATAATAATTAAAATTAATGTTCGAAACGAGAAACTATTTTCATTGCTAATAGCCCAATGTCAACCTCCGAGAACATAAAAATTAGACATATTTATAACATAACAGCCCATTGCCCTCACACATGAACAAAACATTTTGAATGTTAGATAGCCTGAATCTATTCTTTGACATACCATTAATGCTAGGAAAAAAGCCCCATCCAAAAAAAAACACTGGCACAGTTATTTTTTAGTTTTTCGGTCTGGGGGAAACCCGAGTGGCACAATATGTTCCTATAGAAGAACATTGGGTGGTAATATAAACCGAAGCAAATTTTGGTTGGACCTTAGGAGGCTAGAGCGTGTTCGATAAAATATAAGCATACGGTGATCATCATATGGTGACTTCATGTATATAAATAATTACGTTTTAAAAACTAAAAAGAATGAAATGACTTAATTGAATGAAATTTGAGCTTATAATAAATGTTTAGTGGAAAGTAGATGTATTTTGTATATATATAATATGGGTAGGCCAAATAAACGCACCGCTCTAATGAGACAGCGAGGTATCGGAGTAAACGAAAATATCATCGATGTATACAATTTTTTAGATTTTTGTTGATTTTTCAGCTCGACTGATTTCGATAAAATTTAAATGGGATCACCTGGGAAGTATACTCTTTCAAACACAAAGATAATTTTTCAGATCGGTTTAGGCGTTTTCAAGTAATTGGTGAACATGAGGAGAACCTCCTCCTTTTTGATGAAGTCGGTTAAAAATGTCATCGATGTATACAATTTTTAGATTTTCGTTGATATTTTAAAAACCGCTTGACCGTTTACCATAAAATTTAAATGGGACCACCTGGAAAGTATACTATTAGAAACAAAAATACATTTTCCAAATCGGTTCAAGCGAATAAAAAGATTCCGACGAATTGAGAACTTACTCCGAGGAGGGTTAAGAGGGCTAGGAAGGACTAATACGTATATCTTGCCTGATTCTTTTTGGATTACGAGGAATCAGCACCTAAATTCAACTAGCAAGTAAAGCGAACCAATGCCTCCTTGTTATTGTATTTAATAAAAATATTTTAATGTTTATGTCAACAACATAAGACATACAGAATGCAAATATTGTATTGCGCAAACTTTATGCATGTGTACTTAGAACTTTCCAATTCGTCTGTCAGCGCAAACGTTGCGATATCTCGTCTTAAAAAGTATATAGGAATACCTTATTAATAATTAATGATTATAAAATTTTTATTAAAAATTGTTTGTTATTTATAAAATAAAAAGGTATATATAAAAAACTGTGCTTACATACCTGTAGTAAACAACAGATGTTTGCTGAGTGATAATTTTATTCTATCGACTTCACTTTCAATGCAGGATGCCAAAGCACATAAGACTGCAATTACTGACATTTCGATCAGGGTCAAAAGAATACGCATGAGGAAAGCTAGCTGAAACAAATCATGATCAATAAGGATCAAAGTTCAACTGACTGACTGGCTCTGCGACAAAGCTCAGCCCAAACCACTGCTCGTGTAGACGTATGTTGACGATATCCAACCAGATGTTATGTTTTTCAAACAAGGTACTTACTCACCGTAGATTCTTTTACTAAAAAGTATGCAAAACTAATCTTTAAAAAATAGCGAGCCACTAAAATGCAAATCTGTAACAAAAAGCACACAAAAATTTAATACCTACCTTAGTTTTATACGTATACTATACCTTAAGTATATGTATGAAACTAAATATTTAGTATTTAATGGTCAGGTTTACGACTAACTAACTATGAACGCTCAGGCTGAACCATAAATCCATAGATACTGGACAAATGACGGTAGTAAAATTATATAAAAAAAAATGGTTTTAATAAACTTAAACAAACAATCTCGAGATCGATATCGTATTATGGACATTGGTGTGGAAGCATACCAAAACTTTAAAACAATGCTCAATGACTAACAAACGGTAACTGTAAGATATTTACCAAAAACTTTGCTGAATGATTAAAAAAAACTGCATCTAGAGAAGATTTGTATATATGTAAATCTTGCATGATTCTCTGTATTTTTTCAATACTTGTGAAAGCTGATGAAGCTTTCAAATTACTTTCAAAATTTTTCCTAATTGTCCTTGTTTGATTTAAAATCAGTTCTAATGTGAGAACTCCTGACAGTGCGAATAATTCAATTAGAATAGTAACAATACCATATAAAAACCAATTTGTATAACCACAAATATCACAGATCACTTTATATCTAATGCAACTTTGAACGATGCCCGCACACTTGAATGCAATTATATATAGGTACAGAAAAAAAGATACACGGTTTTTTTGCTGAGATGAAGTAGATACACGAATTGAAGCTAAATGAAATTTGTATAATACCTCTCCTTCAGTAGTTAAAGATATAAACACTTGAAGGGTATATTCACACCAAACTATTATTGGCAATATGAACATAATATTGCTGTTCAGAGCATATAATAGCGTAACCAAATTTAGGTATGGTATTGTTAAAAGCGAGTATATAACGACACAATATACTTTAGCAATTACTGAAACGGATTTAGTAAAGTTTCGATTGCAATAAAATCCAAACACGAATCTTGTTGCCATAATGAAATCAACGGTGCTCAGTTTCATTTTAAATTGAACTATGGAAGTTTTTGAGCAATGTTATTTTATTAAGTACACAAGTGAATGGATATCCGCTTGTGTCATGACTATTACTGTTAATTTAATTTATTATTACTTACTCCGAAGTCAATTTTGTGAAAGCAATGTTATGGTTCTACACCTGAAAGTAAAAGTTGAAACCCTCTAAATACAACTTTATAGTCTGTTTGTCTGCGAACATATAGTTTCATATAAATGAAGTTTCACACGTAAAGTGGTATATTTGTCTTGTATAATTTATAACTTAACTTATAATCTTCTTGCCCTTATTCCATTACATTCTAATGCCTAAAAGCTGTTTATATGGTTATGACGATATAGCTTTGTATCAAATATTGAAAATACTGTTGTTGAATTAGACATTTTGAAGAAATCACTAAAAAGAAAATTGTATTCAATGGATTCTTCATTTGTCATATTATGAAGTAACATATCACTTCAAAATTAGTATTTTTTAGTCGTGTTATTACATGTAACACAAATAAAAATTTATTCAATAATCTTAGAAGAATTTTAATCAATAAATTGTCACTTCGTAGCACAAGTATTATATGCTTAGTTTGGGGCTAGATGATGTTGTGTGCATTGTCCAGCAATATTATTATTATTATATTATAACGAGGAATCCCATAAAAGTTCTAGACCACCTTTTAGCGATGACGTTTAGAATAGACAAATGACGATTGACTGAGACTTTGATAATTGTAACAAAACAATCACTTGTCACTGCTAAATTAACAACAAGATAGATGCCATTCTTGATTTTTCGTTTGTCATTTCATGGAGTAACATAGCTCTGCTAATTTAATATTTTTTACCCGTTTTATTGCATGTTTTATTTAGTAAATTTTAAATTGTGACTACAGGACGGGTATGGATAATTGAATTATATGTGTATTGTGGTGCAATGTGATTTAAACGTCGAGGAATCCCAAGACGCCATTCCGCGTGACGCCTAGAATTGACAATTGACCATCGACTAAGACTAATAACAAACAAACTGACTATATAACTATCAACACTTGACATTGGCAGAATTGACATTAGTATGTCACAGGCCATTAACAAAGAAGAAAAAGAAGAAGATGCTATTTTTCTTAAGAAAATAAGAAGACTTACTTAGTGATAGTCTGAAATTTGACTTTTAATCTTATAATTATTATTAATCCGATAATATTAGTACGGAACCTTTTAAACATGCCAGTCTTACTCATAGGTTTTCAATTTTACTTATGTAAGCTATTATATAATAATACTCGTTAGTACAAGCAATATGAGTGAAAGGAATCAAAATGGATATTGACAATCATATAAACTACTTATTCTTATTAATTAATTGTAGTGGTAACAAGATAACATATATAGTTATTAATTTAGAAAAGTGGCAATTAAAAAAGTGTTTCCCGCGTTAATTCAGTTTTATCTGTAAATTGTCTAAAATCTATTAAGCTGATTCGTAAAACTTTAAGCTCATACCTGGAAGTCTGGAAAAGTTTGAACTCTGCTCCGTCTCATTAGAATTTCATGAATATTAACTAGATCAGTAGAATCCATTCCGACCAATGCCAGTGGCCTTAGCACCAGCACGGACGTTATCAAACCATTACCGAGTTGATTTTTATAATTTGTTCAATACGAGTAGAGTCGTGAATCATTGCATATTGTATTTAAAGTCATTAACATATCCCAGCAATCTTATCTATGCCAACAAACCAAGTAGAAATAAATCAAAAAAATCTTGATTTAATAAAATCACAAGGACCACTTTGAATCGTCTTCTTACATGCTTGTTTATTTATTTATTTTACATTTAAAATATTACATCTACCATTACAGGTTAGACCTAATACAATAGAGTAGTCACAATAGAATTAACACATTTCGTAGGGCAAAAAATAAAATAAAATAATTCAATCACATAATAAGCACATATTAATAATAATAATAAAAAACAAATAATTACATTGAAATCTTCATAATGTCAAAATTAATCTGAATATAGTTTGAAGCAAAATAATAATAATTATTACCTATATACAATGTATAAACAATGCATATGTAATCAACAATTGTTATATACCGAATATAAGTAATATATAGTATATCATAGATTCCAAGTAATTCATAGAATAGTTGTCTAATGAAGGTAGCGGTAAAATAGAATCAGTTCAACCTGTCATCATGTGTATAATTGCGGGTACTCAATAAAAAGTCAGTCTCGATAAAATGGTGGTTTCATTAATATCTCATGTTATATATAAAACATTTGGCGACGATTGAGGAACCCCAGTGTTGCGTGTTTATCAAAATTGTTTGAAAAAATAATAAGTGAACAAAAATAAATATGAATCTCAACCAGTTACAAGAATTCAAGCTGAATATCGATCAATGGCCAACGTACGTCAGTAGATTGAGAGCGTGGTTCGCAATACACGATATCAAACCAGCAGAGTATTCCAAATATCTAGTTGCAGTGGTGGGCACAGAACCATTGGATGTCATGATTAACATATGTTTTCCGGAAAAACCCGAGAAAACCGATTTCGAAGCGTTGGTGAAGCTAGTGGAAGTTCACGTGGCGCCAAAACGGTCGGTCATTGGTCGGCGCATGATATTCAGATCATATAAACAGTCGCAGTCGCAATCGGTAACAGAATACCTCGCTCAATTAAAAAAACTCAGCAAAACATGCGTATTTACCACGACGGAAATTCTCAAAGAGAACTTAAGAGATCAATTCGTATTCGGCTTGAGAAGTGATAAGATCAAGCAGAGATTGCTAACAGAAACAGAATTGACATTCGATCGGGCAGTGGAGTTAGCTTTATCATTGGAAGCCGCCGTTCGAGACTCACAGGAGACGGGGGAGGCCATCAGCACGCCAGCGGAGAAGGTACACGCAGTGGACGGAACCGGGTACGGCGCGGGTCGCGGCTGGCCGCAACGGGGTCAGCGCGCGTTCGCAGGCAGGGGCCGCGGCGGCCGTACGATGACGGCGCCCGGGGCGTCACAACGGGGTGCGCCCGCCGCCAGCAGGAGCAGCGGCGGTCAGCAGCGCTCCAGTTGCCACCGATGTGGCCAACCGCATCGTCAGGAGAACTGCCCTTTCGGGAACGTGGAGTGTTTTGTGTGCGGCAAACGGGGTCATGTAGCTAAAGTGTGCCGTTTCCGCAAGCGTACTAGTGTACATAAAGTGCTGTCCGAGGAGGACTACGAGTATGAGTATCTCACGTCGAGCGAGGACGAAGGGAACCAGGTTTATCAGTTGAGTGATAATGAAGAAGATAAAAGGTGGATCATGAAAGTGGTGATCAACGGGAAGCTGTTAGCAATGGAGGGCGACACCGGAGCGGGCATGAGTATCATAAATAGAAGTACGTACCTAAAACATTTTAGTAATATAGAACTAACTCAGCGTAAGTCTTGTTTAAAAATGTACAATGGTGAGAATGTATTACCGATAGGTGAATTTAAATGTACTGTTCAATATAACAACAAAATTGTTCACAATTTAAAACTGATTGTAATCGATAATGATGACAGCAATTCGTTGTTTGGTCGTAAATGGATGCGAGCGTTTGGCATAAAGTTTCCATCTGCACTAGAGGCAAAGGAATCGGTAGCTCATGTCGATAATAGTAATTTCAACAAATCCAGTGCGATTAACAAGTTAGTGAACAAATTTCCTGAGGTGTTTTCCACTAGTATAGGTGCTTTCAATAAAGGTACGATTGATTTAGAAGTGAAGTCAGGCGCGGTGCCAGTATGGCGGCGCGCGCGGCCCGTACCTTACGCCTTGCGTCCTGCAGTGGACGCCGAGCTGGACCGCCTTCTGAAGGAGGGTGTTATTTCGCCTGTAGAAATTGAGCGAGTGGGGTACGCCAGTAGTACCGACGTATGTGACATGTGACGCGTCGCCTTACGGTGTAGCCGGCGTGCTGGCGCAGCGCACAGCGCCCGGTGCCGAGTTACGGCCCGTACTTCATGCTTCACGCACACTCTCGCCAGCTGAGCGAAATTATTCACAAATATGTCGAGAAGGACTAGCAATTATATTTTCCGTGAATAGATTTCACGACTACTTATATGGTAATAGATTTACTTTAGTAACGGATTGTAAACCGTTAGCGTCTATTTTTCACGAAAACAAAGCCATACCGTCGATGGCAAGCAACAGATTGCAAAGATGGGCAGTCATACTGAGCGCATATAACTATCAAGTTAAATGTATAGGGTCACAACATAATTGCGTAGCAGACAGTTTATCACGCATACCGGTTATAGATGAAAATAAGGAGTATAGAACTGAATCTTACATAAGTTTCATATCTGAGCAGGCACCGATTGATTATAAGATGGTGGCCAAACACACTGCAAACGATAAAACATTGCAAAAATTAATACAAGCGATAAAATCTAACTAGTTATATTGCAAAGAAGAAGATTTAAAAAGTTTTTTTACTATTAAAGAGTTTCTCAATATTGAATCCGGTTGTATATTGTTTGGTCATCGCGTAGTTATACCGAGCTCGTTACAAAAAGGAATATTAAAAATGGTACATGCATGTCATCAGGGTATTGTGAAGTGTAAAAGTATAGCTAGGGGTTATGTATACTGGCCCGGCATCGATGCTGAAATCGAACGAGAATGCCAGGGCTGCGATACTTGCGCGAGCACCCGGCCCTCACCGGCCGCGGCGCCAGTGCATCCGTGGGCATGGCCGCAGGTACCATGGTATAGAGTACATGTAGATTTCTTCACATTAGAAAATCACACTTACTTCGTTCTTATTGATGCTCATTCCAAATGGATCGAAGCGTATAGGATAGGCTCAACATCAGCAAAGCTTACCATTTCAAAATTAAGACATATTATGAGTTGTTTTGGGCTACCTCGTGAGTTGGTGTCAGACAATGGGCCACCGTTTACTAGCCAAGAATTTAAAATATTCGTTGAAAGCTGCGGCATAAATCACATCCTAGTGAGCTAGAATTGTCTAAAAATGGCAGTTATCGAAAAAGACGACTTACAGTTAGCACTAGATACATTTTTACTATACTACAGATCAACTCCTCATAGTTTAACAGGAAAAACTCCAGCACAGTTATTACTTGGTCGCAATATACGCACTCATTACGATTTAGTACGACCAAATATCGAAGACAGAATACGTGATAAACAAAATGTTATCCATGAAAAGAGAAACAGTAAGGTGCGTCAGTTTAATATACATGACAAAGTCCTATTTAAACAGTTTAAGAATAATAAAAGTTTTTGGGAAAAGGGTACCATAGTTAAAAGGTTGGGGCCTTTATCATATCAGGTGGCACAGAATGATAAAGTGCACAAGAAACAAATTGATCACATAATCTCACAAAATGCTCGAATATATACCACAGATCAGAAACAAGAATCGGTAAGTGCGGGTGGAAACATAGATAACGATATATCTGACTTTAATATCACACATTATAACTGTCCATCGCTAGTTAGTGATATCATGAAAGACTGGAACAGCGTGGTAGATGCTGACGAAGATGATCGTATAAATACACAGCCACGGCCCCAGACATCGTATACCGATAGGTTAGCAATCGAAGCGCAGAGCGGAGATTCTACGCCAAAGCGTGTACGTAGACAAGTTCAACGATTTGTTGTCACATAATCAAATGGCTCGTCTGGTTTGTAAATATATTTAGTAGGTACTTATGAGACAGGCGGTTACAAATACCTACCTAGCTCAATTATTATGTTAAGTATGTAGTTATATATCTAACTTTATATATACTAAGATTTAAATAATTACTTTATTATGCTAAGGCTTCGCCCCACAGTGTAAGCTGATTGTAATAAATAGTTAATCTAATAGACTAATTAGGTATCTATAGTGTTGGCACTTAAAACATGAATAACTAAATACCTACTTAGTTGTAATAAATGTTGGTTTGTTTGATAAGCTGATTGTTGTAAAATAAATTATATAATGAGTAGGTTTAAGAGCCATTGCTTTTAAACAGAGGTGTGAAGATGTTATATACCGAATATAAGTAATATATAGTATATCATAGATTCCAAGTAATTCATAGAATAGTTGTCTAATGAAGGTAGCGGTAAAATAGAATCAGTTCAACCTGTCATCATGTGTATAATTGCGGGTACTCAATAAAAAGTCAGTCTCGATAAAATGGTGGTTTCATTAATATCTCATGTTATATATAAAACAACAATGTTCATAACGAAAAATATTAGGCAAGATGTGTGCTACCTAATTCAAGTAATGAGAATTGTCTCCCTGATTATTTTAACCCCCTGCAACAAGTTAACTTTTTTTGAATGTGTCTGGCGCTGACTTATTACCATGTCTACGCTCACATATTTGAGTTTAATAAATTCAATCACAATAAGGTATCTTCCCTAAAAGCAGTTGATATACAAGAAATCGCCAAAATCCTCTTATCTATTAAAACAAATGCTCGTGGAGTGGATGGGCTGGGCCTACCATGGACATAGTAGTATGTCATGGACAAGTATTGCTGACCCTGCCACACACGTTGCCACTAATAACTACAATAATTAATAAGTCTATTTTATCCTCAAAGTTTCCTAGCTCTTGGACGATTGCTTCTGTAATTCTATATCAAAAGTACCTAACCCGACTGTTGTTAAAGACCTTAGGCCCATTACCATTCTTCCCGTATTATCCAAGGTAGTAGAAAAAGTAGTTTATAATCAACTTAGTAAATACGTAGAGCAGTTCAATATTGAACATTTATTGCCATATGGCAGCAGCAGGTTTTTGCAAAAGTACAGGAACCACAATAGCCTTGTTAGATAATAATTATATTTATAATAATAATAATAAATAATCCCGGGCATTTCACACAGCATCATCTGATGTTGTTTATAATATTCTAGTTGAGCAGGAACAAGGCCTTGGCTCAATCTTGGTACTGCTTGACTTCTCGCGAGTGTTCGATTCGACAATTATATTGCTACTTCTTTCGAAGATATCATACTATTTTGACAGCTATCTGAGTAATCGGTCACAGTGTGACCAAGTCACTAAGGAAGATGGCACTAAACTCACGTTCTCGCAAAGAGATTTAAACCGAGGCGTTCCGCAAGGCTCCATTCTTGATCCACTACTTTTTATTATTTACAGTGCCGACATCTATTTTGAATAATATAATTATCACCTCTATGCTGACGAAATGCAATTGTATTTATCAATGCGTCCGCAGTCCGCAGGAAGTACTTAGTGAATCAAAGAAGTTAAGCGATGATTTACAAGTTAAACCCTTTAAAATCAAAATTTTTAGTACTAGACACATAATACCAAATTAATAAATATGCAAATTGTAAGGATGTAAATATACTTCGTTGGCAGGTCAACGAAGCGAGAAATTTCGGCATATTATTTGACAGCTGTTTGCGGTTTAAAGGCTATATATTGAATTTAGTTAGGACATGTTTTTACAGACTAAACGGGGAGATTCGCATAAAAGTCTGTGAAACCTAAATATTGTCCAAGCTCAATTATGGAGATTTGGTTTACGGCCCGCGTCTAACGCTTGTTGTAGGATTTTCTACTACATCCAGCCGCGAACGCATGTTTTGCCATAGTTGAACAATTCGTCCACATTGAATATGGCTTCGCAGCGGGCTCTTCACTTGGATGCATTAGTGCATGGTGCGTGACAACTGATTTTCCAGAATATCTCTTTTCCAAGCTGGACCAATCGCAGAAAATTTACAGCACGAGACCAAATAGGACCTTGTTGCTGTACTACTCTAAGCACAAAACAGTTGCGTTTCGAGGCAGTTTTGGGTACCAAGCAACCAAGTGCTGGATTGACATTCCCCCGCCTCTTCTTTTAAAATCTAAATTTAAGAAACGAATTTAATGTATTTTAATTTATCAACAAAAATCTAGGTTGCTTGGTACCCCTTTTACATGTTAGTATTTATTTATTTTGTGTAAGTATTTTATTTAATGTATTTATATCTTTATTACATCTTATTTTTTTTTTAATAATTTGGCCACTTATATTGAATGGAACTTATTTTTAACTTCTCAACTATTAATATATTCTCACAGGGTCTTGTGACAGCTATGGTCTCGGCAGAATAACAGCGTCTACCGTGAAAATTTATTTTATTTATTTATTGTTATTATTGTACCTACATAATTGTAGGCATTACTATGTGCCTTTTTTTATTTTTTTTTCTTGTATTCTGTGTGTTGTGTGCTAAGAAGCAAATAAATGTCTGTCTATGTCTATGTCTATACAATAACTCAAATTAAATAATGTAGCTCCTACGAACTCACTCTTTGGACAGTGGAATATGTCAATGGTCACCGCCACCAGATTTAGCACTTGTATGATCCGCGTCAGTGGCACCTTGCCTACCAGGTTAGTCCTTCCACGAGGCACTGAAAATAGAGGAGGCCGCCTGCGACGCCCAACATACTCGTCCGGTACGCACGCGGTACGCGGTAATGAAGTGATCATCTCCAAGATGGTCGGTATCGATATCATCCCTCGGAACACCCGAACCACATACAGTGCTAGCGCCATATCCCTCCTAATTTCCAGCTTGTTGTATCCAACCTATACCTATACCTATCTAGGTGAATCTAGCTGCCGATTCCTCCTAAGCCCAGTTTAAAAAGAATCCGGCAAGAAACTTGTCTGCTCTTAACACTTTTTTGTATGATCCTTTCCAATTTTGACGGATGCCGAGTCGAGTTGGAGCAGATTCATCCCAAGCTCACCATAGAAATAATTTGTTATTTTTTTATTTAATATTGAATATTTTTATGAGACAGTTTCTGTTTTATTAAGTTTTTAAATTTGCCAATTGACAAATCTGACACATGATTTTTCATCAATGTTTTTTTATGACGTTATCACGTAAAATAATCGTCCGTAAACCACCATTTTTTTTCTAATTGTACTGATTGTGTGTGCCTGAGTAACAAATAAATGAGTTGAGCGTGTCTATATTAAATGCAATAGAAAATAGCGGTTTATAGGTATTATAAACCTACACTTAGAAGTGTGAGGTATTGTGAGTGTTGTGTTGTATATGTTAAGTGTGAGTGAGCGTGTGTCTGTTACCTTTGATACACACTGCACAAAATTTGTAGTATATATATTGTGTTACCCATAACACAAGTTCTGCCTGCTTTGGGTCAGATGATGCGTGATGAAATGTCCGCGATTATTTATTATTATTTATTATCTACCCCTCTTCTTTTTTAACGTATATCTTGTCCACGTGGCAAAAGAGATTTTAGTTTTTAACTTTTACTCTACAGATTCGTGATTTATTAATAAATCACGAATCAAAAATCTCAAAGATTTATTTCAGGCCTATGTACAGCTGTGGCTCTTTATTCGCTTGTTCTGCGAAACTCACACTCTCGAAACAATGGCTTCCTTTCTAGCAGTGCAGGTAAAGCCAACTAAACTATCATCATTTTTAGTGCGGTATAATGTGAGTATATGCGGAATTCTGAGTGTTGTATAGGCAGATCCATGTTCAGCGCCGTGATAATTACAATATGAATGACATTAAACAGATATTTCTAAACAGATAAAATCTGGGCGTTTCAATTGCGGGCGGGAGGGACGCATGTACCATATGTCTGCGATGTGTTTAACCTATTAGCAATAGATTACAAAATTTTTGTAAATCTGTATTATTTTATGTAATTAATTTCCGCAAAGTCACGACTGTATCACTTATTTATTCTATTTATTCTTGTTCACTTATTCACTTATTTATTTCGATCGGAACATAAAACGTGTGGACGTTTGCTCGGTTTTGCGGTTAAAATGTTAAGCATTTTAATTCTAAAATGTGCAAAAAGTGCAAATATTTACTTGAAAGTTACAATAAAATTTGTGAGTTGTGAGAACCTGCTACAGAAAGAAATATCAAATCATCGAACATCGAAACTCGACCGTTAAATTGTGCCAGTGTCTCTGAGTCATAGTAAGTTCATTACAATTTGAAACAAAGAAACATGACTCAAAGTTAAACTACAGTTGTCGGTGTGAATTAACAATTAGACTTGAATCCCTAAATTCGTCATATTGTCTGAAGTGCAAGTGGGCAGAGCGGTGGGTGCATGCGAATGAGGTTTACCTTTTACCTACTTGGTTGGACGGGTTCAAATCCCAGTGAAAAAGATTTTTTTTTGTATTTTTGAAGTGAAAACTTCTTTTAGCGCGGTACGCATATTTTTAGATGAGGTAAAACCTCTGGATTCGCGACACCGTTACCGTCTGGGGCGAGACGCAGCCGGCTGCCGCGCCCGCCCCATTTGATTATAGACCTTAATTCACATGTGTACAGTCTACTTTTTATGGAGAGGACAAAAAATATTACATTTTCTGTGTTCGTTCAGTATTTGATTGGCATTCGCCATAATTACTGATTTTGAAGTGATTTATTACTAAACTCTAACGCGCCAAAATATGTTTTCACTTCTGTCGGCACTCCCGGAGTGCAACCCGATTTTTTTTTCTTTATTGTACAAATCGTTTTATCCATAATTTTACTATATTCGTCAACCTAAGATGGAAAATAATGATTTCGATAATATTACCATGAGACAAAATGTTGATAGAAGAATATCTGTGGTGTCTAATGATGACTCTGTAGATTACTCATTTACGTCGATACAATCAGATCTACATGCAAGAAGCCTACCAGACTTATCAACAGATTTTCAAGAATCTAATGCATTAAATGAGCAAATTCAAAATCTAAAATTGAAGCTAGAAGAAGCAACAAGGAAAATAGAGGAATTGACTTCTAAAAATGTTTCACTTCAGAGGCAACTAGATGGTAAACAGCAAGTAGCCGTACATGATGGGATGAATAATACCATACACCCACACAGCAACAAGAAAAACGCTAAATCTAAAAAAGTATTATCAAAGAATTCACCTGAAACTTCCCAAAGGGAAAAGGATACTGTTTTGAGTTTTTTGGAGCAAGGATCACAAGATGGCGCTGTAATTTTCTAAAGTCATATTTTGATAACCTAAGTTTAAATTTAAATGAAAATGACCAAATTGTTTTGTGTGTGGAAGAGAATGATACGAACCCCACAATTTTACTACATGAATTGTCAGGTGCAATAAAGGCATTACACAAGTTTAATATTATAATAGTAAATGTGAACTATAATAAGACTTTAAATACTGGTACCTACGTTAAATAACTGTTTAAAAAATCTGTGTACTCAATTGCCAAATTGTAATTTTATCTCCATAGAAACACCATTTCTGATATCACATTCAGAGTACATAACATATTTGTGTAGATAGATAAATTTTATAGTGGATTCTAAATATTATGATAAAAAATATCTTACTGGTTTATTGGAACAACATAAAAATAATTTGTGTAATTACTATAAAAGGATAAGTCAACCAAAAATGGGACCTTTATCCTACTAT
Source organism: Lampropteryx suffumata (assembly GCA_948098915.1). Taxonomy (NCBI): domain Eukaryota; kingdom Metazoa; phylum Arthropoda; class Insecta; order Lepidoptera; family Geometridae; genus Lampropteryx; species Lampropteryx suffumata. The sequence goes on along the minus strand of OX402551.1, from coordinate 15,645,792 downwards.
TTAAAGAAAAAGTGGAAGTAAATGTCTCACAATCTGAAAATACAGCCATCCCTCAACTAGAGGCAACATTAACTGGGATAAAGAAAAAGTCGTCATTTTCGTGTCAAATCAATCTAATAAAACTAATATCCTATATCTTTTACATCAAAATATGCTGCCTACTTAATAAACTGGAGCCGCTAGCAGTGTGTTTAGATGAGCTGTCAGCAAAAAATCAGAAACCTGATATTATTTGCCTCACAGAAACAAATAATATGTCAGGTAGTGAATCTAATATCTACCTCAAATACGTCACATATCTAGTTTTTTCTCAAGAAAAAATTTAAAACGTGGAGTGCATGTGTTCTTGTTAGGAACACACTAGGGTTTATAAAGCTTGATATTGATAAAAGTATGGCAATTGAAAAGACATTTGAAATATGTGGTGTACAGATCCGTTCAATTAACTGTGTCGCATTATGTATTTATCAGACTCATAATAGTGACATTAATATTTTCTTTAATAAACTGGACATTATATTGAATAAATTTGTAATTAAATTATCTAGAAAAATAGTAATTGCTGGGGACCTTAACATTAATTTATTAAAAAATGATACTGTTTAAATCAGCAGGAATTGAATTATAAACTCACATTTCACATTACTACGCCAACAAGACTAAAAACAAAACCTCTGAATCTAGATAAAAATATAAGAAATATAGTATAGTACCAAGTCTTTACCATTACCAAATAATCACTATCTTCCAAAGATACAGCATTGTGATGCCAGTTTGTTTATTCGTCCACTGACTGACAATGAAGTCGTCAAAATCGTCTATTCATTAAATAATACAAAATCTGTAGGATTTGATGGGATTTTGACACATATCTTCAAAAAGTTTTTGTTGTTATTGCACCCAATCGTGAAATATCTTCTTAATCTATCCCTAGCTACTGGAGTTTTCCCGGAAAGGTTAAAGCTTTCGGTAGTTAGACCTCTACACAACAAAGATGACAAGAAAGATTTGAATAATTATCGACCAATCACTTTAATTCCAATATTTACTAAATTATTTAAAAAGCAATGCATATGCGTCTTGTTAGTTTTATAGATAAATTTAAAATAATTAAGGAAGAGCAGAACGGTTTTCAAAAGAATAAGTCAACGACTTAGCTGCTTTCCAATTAATGTCGAGTATATTTGAAAGTATTGATAAACGTATTCCTGCTTCAGTTATATTTTTTTATATGAGCAAGGCCTTTGATTTTGTAAATCATAATATTTTGTTACAGAAATGTGAGATATATGGTATTAGAGGACACGCTTTAAATTGGCTAAAGAGTTATCTTGAAAATCGTTTACAATATGTAGAAATTAAAAGTTTAAACGAAGATCTCATGGCAACAGCTTTCGAATCTAGTAGTCTTAATAATAATTTTGGAGTGCCTCAGGAAAGCATACTGGGACCATTATTATTTTTTATTATACAGGGTGTCCCGGAACTAGTATTTGCAGATGATATTTCAATAGTTGTTTCTGATAATAGTAAAAATGTAAGTTATGTCAATTAATGCTGAGATTGAATTAATTCTTAATTGGTTAGAATGTAACAATTTGCGAGCTAAGAAATTATTCATTTTCAAAATCTCAATAATAATAATTACGTTTTAAAAACTAAAAAGAAAACCGACTTCATTGAATGAAATTTGAGCCTATAATACATTTTTAGTGGAAAGTAGATGTATTTTTAACCGACTTTATCAAAAAGGAGGAGTTTCTCAATTCGTCGGAATCTTTTTTTTTAGGGTTCCGTACCTCGAAAGGAAAAAACGGAACCCTTATAGGATCACTTTGTTGTCCGTCCGTCTGTCTGTCAAGACACTTTTTCTCAGGAACGCGTGGAGGTATCAAGCTGAAATTTATATCAAATACTCAGGTATACTGTCCCTTAAAGAAAAAATTAAACTTCTAAGCCAACGCTATCAAAAGATACAGCCGTTTATGCCGAAAATTTTCGACACTCGCAAGGGAATCAAAACCTACAGGGTACTTCCCGTGAACTCAGAATCTTGAAATTTGGTACAAAGCAACGTCTTATAGCACAAATAAAGGATAAATTGCGATAACCGTACATTTTTAGTTACATCATATAATAAAAATATTTTTAATAATTTTAAACTTACTACCCCTTTTCTCATGAACGCGTAAATGTATTGAATTGAAATTCATGTAATATACTCAGTTCTATAATACATTTAAACTGCAACAAAATCAAACTTCTATGTCAACGCAATCAAGAGAAACAACAATTTAAGTCGCATATATTCAAACTCGCAACTCGCAAGAGAATCAAAACCTACAGGGTACTTCCCGTGAACTCAGAATCTTGAAATTTGGTACGAAGCAACGTCTTATAGCACAGATAAAGGAAAAATTGCGAAAACTGTAAATTTTTTGTTACATCATCCAACTATGACTCGATGGTCGTGATGGGTGAAATTTTACTTATATACCTATAGGTTTGTACGGAACCCTCGGAGCGCGATTCCGACTCGCACTTGGCCGGTTTATTTTTTATGTTTGTTCACCGGTTACTCGAAAACGGCTGAACCGATTTGGAAAATTCTTTTTTTGTTTGAAAGGGTATACTTCACAGGTGGTCCCATATAAATTTTATCAAAATGGATCGAGCTGAAAATAAACGCAAATCTAAAAATTGTATACATCGATGATGTTTTCATGTACTTTTCTACCTCGCTGTCTCATTGAAGCGTTGCGTTTATTTGGCCTACCCATATTATATATAAACAAAATACATCTACTTTCCACTAAAAATGTATTATAGGAATGTATTATGTTGGAGGCGAAAGGCCGTTTTGGGACTGAAAGAGGAGTGGGGGGCCCGTAATAGGCTAAACTTCGCTCCTTCTAAGTCCCAAACGATGACCCTGAAAGGGCGATTCAAGCGGCCACCCCTGCTAAAGACCAGTGCGGCAGGTCCATCGATCCGATCGGTCTCAGAGGCCAAGGTGCTGGGAGTCGTCATCGACGAGTCTCTCTCGTTTATACCTCATGCCGCGTCAATAGGTGAGCGGGCGAGTCGTTGTTTTGGGAAGATGTCGCGGGTTTCCGCAAGCAGGGGGGTCCGGTGCAAAGCCCTCCGGGTACTGTACACGGGCACATACGTGCCGACGCTCACATACGCAGCGGGAATATGGCACCACCGCGCTATAGGGACTTTTTTTTTTTATGTATGTTCACCGATTACTCGAAAACGGCTGAACCGATTTAGAAAATTATTTTTGAGTTTGAAAGGGTATACTGGTGGTCTCATATAAATTTTATCGAAATCGGTCGAGCTGAAAAATAAAGGAAAATCTTAAACTTGTATACATTGATGAGGTTTTCATGTATTTTCATACCTCGCTGTCTCATTGGAGCGTTGCGTTTATTTGGCCTACCCATATTATAATATACAAAATACATTTACTTTCCACTAAAAATGTATTATAGGCTCAATTTTCATTCAATGAAGTCGGTTTCTTTTTAGTTTTTAAAACGTAATTATATTACAGCGGGAATATGGCACCACCGCGCTACGGTCCACGCCGTGAGTAGCGTACTCCTGGGGACGCAGAGGCCTTCTTTGATCCTCTTGACGAAGGCCTACAGGTCCACGAGTACGTCCGCCTTAGCCGTGCTGGCCGGGTTGCTGCCGGCTGACCTGGAGCTTGTGAGGGCGGGAAGGAGGATTGCTGCATCCCTAACCTAGCGGAAAGATGCGCTCACCCGATTGCGACGAGCTGTCGACGAGGATGCGGTTGCGAGGTGCCAGGAGCGATGGGCGGGGGCGGACAAGGGCCGGGATCTGTTTCGGTTCTTCCCGGACGTGGGAGAGCGCATGAAGACGCACTGGGTGGAACCGGACCACGAAACGTCGCAACTGTTATCGGGCCACGGCTGCTTTCGGGAACGACTGCAGCGTATGAAGCTCTCGGACTCAGGCCGCTGTCGATGCGGAAAGGACAGTGAGACCCGGGACCACGTGTTGTGGGACTGCACACTTCATGACGACCTCAGGGTAGAGATGCTGGACGCGATTACGCATCCGGGCGCGATCCACGGCCCGATACACTTCGCGGAACTAGTTAACAGCGTCGAGAACTTCAACGTATTCAAGAGGTTCACTCGTGGTTGGCACCGTAGGAGGAGACTTGTGGAGGTATAGGTCTATATATAAATAGAATCATACTTTGTGTATTTTTATGTATATTGGAACGTATGTTTATGTATTTGTTTTATTCTATCACGTAGTTTTTTGGGACGGGAGGAAACGGAACGGATCTCGGGCAGCCTGGTGACGAGGTCCGTTTTGCAGAAAAGGGAGAATGGCGGGACTTGAACTTAGGAAAATTTGTAGAGCGGCGTGTCGTACTTGTGCGGCACACCGTTTGCAGTTTCGGTCCGTATAACCGCAAGGTTGGTTGGACCATGGGTGGTTGGAGGGTGGCCCTATCTACTATCTAGCAAAACCACAGCCAATGGAACGGGCTTGGGAGAATCAGCGAGGAAAGAAGACCCTGTTGAGCTTGACTCTAGTCTGGCATTGTAAGGAGACATGAGAGGTGTAGCATAAGTGGGAGATCATTCGCGGTCGTCGCTAATAACTACTACTTTCATTGTTTCATTACTTACTCGGTTGGGCGGAAGCGGTGCGCAGTCAATTATATCGGCTCGCGCACGGTGTTTCGTTCCAAGCGTGCAGAGTGGCGACGTGGCGGCAACGCTCGTCGCCGTACAACTCCCGCGTGATCCGGTTCGAGGACACTGCCAGACGGGGAGTTTGACTGGGGCGGTACATCTGTCAAAGAATAATGCAGGTGTCCTAAGGCCAGCTCAGCGAAGACGGAAACCTCGCGTGGAGCAAAAGGGCAAAAGCTGGCTTGATCCAGATGTTCAGTACGCATAGGGACTGCGAAAGCACGGCCTATCGATCCTTTAGTACTAAAGAGTTTTTAGCAAGAGGTGCCAGAAAAGTTACCACAGGGATAACTGGCTTGTGGCAGCCAAGCGTTCATAACGACGTTGCTTTTTGATCCTTCGATGTCGGCTCTTCCTATCATTGTGAAACCAAATTCGTCAAGCGTTGGATTGTTCACCCATCAAAAGGGAACGTGAGCTGGGATTAGACCGTCGTGAGACAGGTTAGTTTTACCCTACTGATGTCTTGTCGTTGCGATAGTAATACTGCTCAGTACGAGAGGAACCGCAGTTTCGGACATTTGGTCCATGCACTCGGCCGAGCGGCCGGTGGTGCGAAGCTACCATCCGCGGGATTATGCCTGAACGCCTCTAAGGCCGAAGCCAGCCTAGCCGAATCCGGCAAGGATATGCTCACTGTGGAGCCCCGAGAGGCTCTAAACAATGTGACTTTACTAGTTGCGCTTTACATCGTAAGGTGTGACGTCGAAGCCCATTTGGATCGCGGAAATCGATGCGTAACACGTGCACCACGGCTCCAAAGGTCCGGATTTAACTCAGTTCGATGTCGGGGCTTGAAATAGTCTGTAGACTACTTACGTTCCTGGCGGGGTGTTGTGCTCGGTAGAGTAGCGTCGTGCTGCGATCTGTTGAGACTCAGCCCTACGCCAGGTGATTCATCCGCAGACGAATTATCTTTATCTATATTTTAATTTTAATTTTTCTTTTAAATCCCTTTTATGTGGGTACAAGTAAAATAAGCTTAATATTGCGATTTTTACTTGTTCCCACCTAAAGATCTGTTAGAGGTGGGTACAAGTAAAATAAATCCAATTTTTACCTGGATGTCATTTATAGATGGGTACAAGTAAAATTGTGTGAATAGACTTTTTTAAACTTTTTTTAACGTGTTTTTTTTTATAACTTTCAATTCAGTATCTTCAATAAAACCAAATAATATAATTTTCAAAGTTTCTTATTGTTAGAATTCTATTTAACACCTTGGTCGTGTCGTCGATTCGACAAATTCCCAGAAGTCTTACCGATTAGTCTTACCAGTCGAACTACTGGGAATTTTCTTCCTAACAGACTTACTAGTAAGACCACTGGAAACTTTATACCCAGTTGACTTACTAGTAAAACAAAACTCCCAATAGTCCTACTCTTATGTAGACCTAGGTAATTGATAGACTACCTACATAGTGAACTTACATCCATGACCTTAGATAAAACATTTGCTTGACTGACATCTTGTCACATAATTATCAAATCACAAATGAATAATTAATAAATAATGCTTGTAATTTATTTTTAATTCTGTGAAATGTGAGATACAAAAGTGATAAAAAGGGGACGATGTGAGGTACTATCGTTGAATGGTTACCAGTACTATAAATTAAAACTTATAAAAAAGCAGGCGTTTTATGGCGATTATAGACCACCTATATCGTAAAAGCAATTGTGTCGGTTCTGTTAATATTGATAATAATGCTGTGGTAAAAAGTACATCACATTTAGTAACGTGCACTCCTGATCATGCTCAAAATGATATAGACATAAAGATGTACTATTGTAAAAACAAGTGAGTGAATCAGATACGGTGTCAGTACCCAGGATCTACAGAAAAGCCGTGGGTTCACTCGACAATTCTGGTATTAATATTATAAGCAAGTTAGCAGAATTCCCCAGTGTTAAGTCAGCCCTTTACCGACATCGAAATAAAACACTGGTAGCAGAAAAATTATATCACAATAGTTTTCCTGACATTAAGGTTCCGCCTTAGTTTGATTCTTTTTTGTTAGTGGACTACTATTGTGATGACGGTGCTCGAATTTTAGTGTTTGCATCCAGTGTGGCAAAGGAAATTATGACGGAAAGTAAGGACTATTTCAGTGATGGCACATTTGGAGTAAGTCCAGTACCCTTTCTTCAGCTGTATACTATACATTGCGACTTGGGTAGTTCTCAGGAGACTACAAATATAAAACCAGTTATCTACGCCTTCCTCCCGGATAAATCAACGCAAACATATATTACACTATTGCAATTAATAAAAAACCAAATACCGAACTGGAACCCTAGGCAATTTAAGACTATGAAGACGTCATGGTAAAGGCGATAAGATACGTTTTCCCGCAAATATTACCAAGCGGATGCTATTATCACTATTGTCAAAGTCTGAAAAGAAAAAGCAAATCTCTAAAATCTTCTGACACGATAAGAAGAAGAAGACTTCTTCTTATCGTGTCACTAGTTATTTCTAACTAGTGTGGTGAAAGGATTAAAGTGCGCCTCAGAGGCTCCTTTCGTGCACTTAGGTAAGCCTTAATGTAAGCTCTCGACCTTGCCGACAGGACCAACTTGATTTTACAGTCAGATGCGGGTGCTGAGCCATTTTGGATGATCCTAAGCTGATCGTTATGGTGTACAGCGGTCTGAAATCTCTAAAATTAAATGCATACAGAATAGTGTCACTTTGCAAACTTTTGCCACTATTACCTAAAGAAAATATCTTGGACGGTTGGAGTTAAATAATGGATGAGATGGAAAACACCCACCTATGTGCAAGAAAATATTAACGTATTAAAAAATATATGACCAGAAATTGCCTGTCATAAATTATAATTGAGAGGATGTGCGTATTTGGCCAACGGCATCGTACAACCAATTATTTGGAATCGTGGCATTTTGTATTGAATGGTGAAGTTGGTAAGAAAAAAAGCAACTTACACCAATTGTTGAACATTTTAATTTCTGACGCATCGTATCAAAAGGTGCGTAGTATACAATTCAAAAACAATTTGAATTTAAATAAAAGAGACAATGTTTACATTCAACGCGACTGGTTAATTCAAAATGCCCAATTGCAATTAACTAATGGGGATATAAGTAAGCGTTGGTCATTTTTTGGAAAAATTACGCTGGTAAAACAGATGACGTTGGAAAAAAATTCAGTTAAGTATTTTAATTATAGTTTTTTTATCTTAGACTTAATGAAGCTACTGTCTATCAATTACGAGGTCTATGTTTTATAAATTTTGATAAAGTAAAACTAATGGGAAACTTGATAATTGTAAATGCCATATGACTATTAATTTTGAATAATCTGTCCGAGGTTTTGCTAAAATTTTGAATTTTCTCATTGATGAAGGTCGGAAAAGACTTGTCAAGAATTGGTGAATCGAGGAGGCGAAGTGAACATATATCAACAACTGTAATATTTGAGGCTAAACTGTTGAATTTTGAAACAATTGAATTTATATCTAATCAAGTGGAAACGTAAAGCAAAGAAACATTTTGAATATTTTAGCTCTAAACCAATCTGCCGAAATTCATCACTCATTAGATTTAGATCATCAAAAACACTGTCCACATCTCCACCTAAAGCTCCGTCATCAAAGTACCAAACATTGAGTTTAGATTGGAGACGTTGAATAATCGGATGGATTGCAAGGCTGGATGGCTGGATCAAAGGGGTCGCCTTGCTGACATCCCACGGCAGACGAAATAACATTGTCCTGATAGATAAATATAAAAGGTGTAACACTGCCAAAGAAATGGATAAATTTCTGGAATTTTGTTTTTAGTTTCCTTAAGCAAGACACCCCTATCTACGGAATTGAAGGCGTTTTTAATATCCACCTTTAATATTACCTCCCCGCAATTTTGATCCAAAAATGTACGAAGAGAATGTACTGCGGTTTCACATCCGCCTCGCGAACTAAAGACTAGCTGAACCGGTCGGAAAAAGTCGCCGAGATATGCGGCTTTTTTCCGACAGCAGACTTTAGCTGCAAGGCGGCGGTAGGTACCCACGGCTATGGGTCTAATACCGCCGTCTCCCCTTCAGTATTGTTTTTGAGTTTTTTAATAACATTAAATATAGAATCATAACCTACAGTAACTAGGCTAAAAACTGCATCACTGAATCTGTGGTGTTCAAAATACGTCAGTTAACTAAAATTTACACTGGAACTGCCTGGAATATTTGAAAAGTGCTTGTTTATTTAATCTGGGTTTGTAAAATTGGCTGACAATGAAATCTGCTTTCTGGGAGGAAGTATGGTTGTTTTTAAATTCTTTCAAAGAGCTTTAGAGTCTTTTATTTTATTGTTTATATTAAAATTAAAATATGCTACATTTTCATGGTGTAAAGACACATTTACCAAAGATTTCAATGATTTGTAATATTCTCTCTTAGAATCAGTTTTATCTCTATGATAAATAGTCAAAGCTTCATCCCTTAGTTTCATCATCAATTTGATTGTATCTGTAATGCATGGATAGGAGTGTGACTTTTTAGTGGTAGTTTTAATAGGGGCGTATTTTACCCAATTACCAGTGTTCCAAGCAGATCCCAGCGTGTAGTAAGTAGATCTTTATTAAAGGCGTCTAATACTGCCGTACGGTCTATATATGATGCGATGAGGTTTAATTTTATCACGTTTTATGTTAAGTTCACAGGTGATGAAAGCATGACCCATTTCCTATAGGCTCAACAAGAATATTCCTAACTTTCAGATCTGTACAAATCCGATCCAGCAATGTTTGACTATTTTCTGTAAAGTGTGTTGGAGTGGACACATGTTGTTGCAGATCCAAACAATTTAAAAAGGTATAAAACTTCCAAGTATCTCCATTGTCACTTACTAACAAATTAATGTTCATATCTCCCAGCAATAAAACGTTGTCGCAATTTGGTGCTGCATTGAGTCCGTTATTGCGTCTAGATATGTATCAACTTTTGTCTTGTGTGGGCGGTATGCTGTTCCAATGGCTAGCTTTTTACCATTGATAGAGAGGGTAAGCCACATCTGCTCCACAAATCATAGGTTCGCACCCAGGAGCTCAGGAGCTCAGTGATCTCGCCCTTGACTCGTATCATACATTGTATTATCTTTATCAATTTAAAATGATTTATACATTTCTTAAGGTCAGTTTGTACAATCCAGGCTCGCTAGGTACTAATCACGATGACTTTATAGCAGCCATGGAAATGCGTTCTCCTGACATAATGGCCATAAATGAAACTTGGATTAAGGATGTTGAAGAAGGGTGTGCACCGATTGTTCGTGGGTATAAGCTGAGGTACACTCCTCGTCCTTTGTCTCTGTTTCACGGCCTCGGAGGTGAAGTTGGGTTTTATATTAAATGCGGGATCAAAGCAAGGGTATGTTTCATCCCATAGACCAATAGAAACCATTTGCTTAAATAATTTTATTATAAAAAGATTTACGATTATCATGTAAGGTGTCGGTATCACGTTAATTCGTCCAAATTCACTACTATTCATAACTCCTTAGTAACTCAGCCAACAAGATTTAAAAAAAAGATTTAAAAAAGTCAACCAAATCTAGAAAACTTAAAACAATATATTCTAATAGTTGTTACTTTATAAAAATGTTTGATCTACATATTTATTTTGAGCTAATGGCAGAGATTGGATTCGATTGGAGAAAAGGAAGGGAGACCTTTGCCCTGCAATGGGATGTCACGGGCTCTTAATAATTATAATATAATATAATGGCAGAGATGAATTTTCAACTCTGAGTTTCAACATAGGCTGTCTTTTGCTAGTTTATGAATGTAATGATAGTCATGTATGATGACATTGAGCTAAAATTAACGAATGACACCGTTGTGTGCAAAGTCTATGGCGTTATATGAAAACAATTGTGTGATTTATTCGTTCCAAAAGATTTTTCGACAGTCCATGTGGTTTGGATAACTCAACAGTTGTGTTATTGATGTTCAGTAAGACACTTCTTCCTGAAAAAAGTTTGTTTTACTTTTAAAATAATAATTGTGTTATATTATCATGAATATTTGGGTCAAGCTCAGAACGGAACAAACTGGCAAGGGATGCGCTAATATCCAATAATGTATAAACATTTGAAAACTAAAAACTACAAAAAACTACGTACATATAATCTCAAAGAAAGCTAATATGAATGTCAAATTAGAAATGTCCTAAATGGAAACAACTAAGGATTCTTCGTCTGTCATCTCATGGCATAGCTCTGCTAATTTAATATTTATTACCCGTTTTATTGCATGTTTTATTCAGTAATCTTGGCGGAATTTTAAAGAATAAATTGTGACTACAGGACGGGTATGGATAATTGAATTATATGTGTATTGTGGTGCAATGTGATTTGAACGACGAGGAATCCCAAGAAAATTCTAGACGCCATTCCGCGTGACGTCTAGTATTGACAATTGACCATCGACTAAGACTCTAAAAACAAACAAACTGACTATAAACTATAAGCACTTGACATTGGCAAAATTTACATTAGTATGACACAGACCATTTACAAATAAGAAGAAGAAGGGAAAAACTTTTTTTTTACTCTTATTATCCTGAAGATTTGCTAAGTGGTCGTGATTTTTTTACTGTGAAATTACTGACTCATCATAGTTCCAAAGTACTACAAGTAACCATTATAGTTTAGCATTGTACGTATGTACGTCTGTCTGTCAGCCTCTAATCAGAGCTATAGCTTCCAGAATATTGTCTTATTGTAATAAAATTTGCTCGGTAATACGTATTACAAGGTTATAAAAATCGTTGAAATTTTTTTTCACCGTAAACTTTGTAATAGTAGCGTATAATTATACTGAAATTATAATGAAAGCTCTATACTAAATTCCTTTATTTTGCTTACGAATTAATTGAATTCATTTATTTGTTAGAATGTAGGTTGACAATATTGTTTTAGCAATATTGGTAATACAGTTTTTTTTAAACTTTTGCGATCAGAATTCATTATATTTTAGTAGTTAAAGGAAGTTAACATTATAAGTATTTTATCTATCTATATATACTATGAAAATTACTATATTATCTATACTATTAAATAAACTCGAGCGGCAACGAGCGGACCGCGGATCAAATTCACCCTGATGAAGGTACTCTAGATGAATTGAAACAGTGTCGGTGCCTCCACCGACAAAATAATACGTGAGTAAAACCCGTGTTTATCAAAATGTGCTATTAAATAAAATATAAATAATTTAAATTACGGATGAATTAATGAATAAAATTAAGTTTTAGGTAATATACGACAAATATACGTCAACTACTAAAACAGTATAAAGGTAATACATAATATAATATATCACTAGGCATGTAAATTTGAATGTTATTTACGATCATAACTCAGATCATTGTCCAATAACTGGATTCTGTAATAACTCTTTTCTAAAAGGAGTGCCTTAAGCAGGTTTTTAAAGCTCAACAATTAATGGGGAGTAGCTAGATGGTGTTGATTTGGGTTGGGACCTGGCGTCTAGTAATTCTCATCCTTACTAATTCTGGCAACCGCGTGCGTGGTCAGAAGCGCTTTGTCGTTTTATTTCTACACAATATTAATAACACCACATAATAACAAACATTTTATATTATTTACAAAAGGGTTGATAAGATTAGAATATTACTCACCACTTCGCTTATAATTGGTATATAATTGCGACAAATAATTGTTAAGACTTGAGACTGAGTTAATAATATTTTTTTTCCCGCTGTAAATATCCATAAGTCCATTTGTTAACCAGTGTGAAGATTTTGTATTTGTATCAAGCAATGCTTTGGGCAACCTCGTGTCTCCAATTAAATTAGGGTATATTGTATCACATCCTAAGATTTTCAGACCCAAAACGAGGATCAAAGTCTTGCGAATATTCGAAGTACACATTTTATTGTTCTGTTCTGTTCAGAGACTTATCAGTCAAAGAGTTGTTGACCTACTGAATACGGAAAGCGATATATGGTTGTTGGTAGAACTGGAAATACAAGCACTATTGTATTGCAGTCAAACAAAAGATACATACGGTAACGGATATCCTTATGGTAACGTAACGCAATGGCTTTAATTGTTTATTACAGCTTGTATTCCGAAACACTACTCAAGATTGACTCGACTCAAGCATTGATTTTCTGTAATTGACAACTTTCATACTTGCATAACGTTACCACTTTAATATAATTCCCTAAATCATTGAAAAGTAATTAATTATATCAGACGCATGAGACCTTAAATAATTGCATTTGATCAGCTTTTCCCTACTCTTAATAAAAGGATAGGATTGATAGGATGTACTAGCAGAGTGTATCTGTTACTGTTGATGAAATGTCTCACAATCGCAATTGTCTTGCTTAGAATTTAAATGTAGCATATGTACCTTTATTGTACAGAATATTGATAATTAGTTATAAACCTACCAACTTTGTGTTTGGTACTAAGTTGACATGTAATTTATTTTAAATTGTAATACCTACTTTGATAAGTCCAACTTATATATATCTCTTTTTTGATTAAAGTGACATTGTATTGACATTTCATTTTATATTTTATTGTATTGATATTGTATTGTATCGATGCAAAAGTGCCTATTTGATGAAGTAAATTGAATTAATAGGTAAATTTTTAATTGAAAGCGCAGCTGGTTCACTTCTTCCACTCACCCTAATCATTCGCTATCTTAGTACTCATTGCTTGCCCATATCATCATTCACTCGTTTATCAAGTCTACCTTAACTTTTATATATATCCACATTCAAATCTTTTCGATACCCTTCTTGTAACATAACTTTCACCCATCCGTAATCAATATTTTGATCATGCAAACCGTTATCCATGTATTTAACTAATATACCATTGTGCCTCAGCCAGCGCCACTGAAGTCATGAAAGTTAGCCAAATAGAGTTTACATTGCATTTTGTACCATATCAATGAATAGAATACAATAAAATGTATATATTGGCGATATATAAATCGCATTTTGTGCTATGCAACTCTATAGAATCTATGGTTAATTAGAAAAAGAAAGAAAAATTGTTGTCAAAAAAAAATTAAACTTTTAATGATACCAAAATCAGCCAGATACAAATAGTATAGCCAAAGAGATTTTATTACAAGTTCATACATACTATAATGCGAAAAGACTTTTTCCCCAACCTTATATATATATACAAAATACATCTACTTTCTACTGAAAAATGTATTATAGGCTCATGTTTCATCCAATGAAGTCGGATTCTTTTTAGTTTTTAAAACGTAATTATATCATAGTATGTTTGTACTGTTACATTCAATTCTACGTTGGTTAGAGATAAACTAGTTTGAAGGCTCTCTTTATATATTTTACTTGGCTTATTTAAGTAATTTCGTCTGCTTTTTATTGGTTTTGAGAGTGATATTTGAGCTCTGAGTGGCCTATGATCTAATGGATAATTTATGTTCAGTGTATGCATACTTTGAAACAATTTTGGGTGGTTTGACAGTACATAGTCTATCTCATTTTTAATTTGCCCGTTCGGAGAGCGCCAAGTCCATATTTTTGGGTTTCTAATTGTTAAAGGTGTTTATAATTGCTAGCTTATTTTCCATTGCAAAGTCTATAAGTTTTTGCCCTCTACCGTTTCTTACTCCGTACCCGTAGTTTCTCATTATTCTGTATTCGTCCATCTGTGGCTCCCCTATTTTGGCGTTGAAATCTCCCATTAGAATGAAGTCTTCGTGTGCTATGTCTATGGCTGAGTATATAGCTTTATAAAAGGTGTTTATTTCTTCTTCTTCTGCTGTCTCTGTTGGGGCGTAGACTTGTATTATAGTATTTTTTTTATCTGGTAGCATTAAGTTGAGTCGAGCGATTCAGAAATATCAATATAGCTTTCTATATATTGTTTTTAACGTTTATTTATTATGAAGCCAACTCCATATTGGCCCGGTGTTTGCCCAGTATAACAGAGAATGAATTTTTCATATTTATCTATTATATTACCGAGGCGCCGGACTTCCGAAATACCAATAATATCGTACTTTATGTCTTCTTTATATCTTCCATTTCCAATATTCTTACATAGGATGAAAGTGTTCGAACACTGTAGGTTATTATATAAAGATTCTTTGTTTTCTTCGTTGCTTGTTTTGTGTGGTATGATTATGTCCTTGGAGGGTTATGGTCAGAATCTTCCGCGGTGACCAGCCGTCTTGGAAGATGTGTTTTGTGAATTTTTTCTTCTATTTTTATGTTGTTATTTGGGAGGGGCTGGAGTGCTCGTTGCTATGCCTTCCTGGTGTTGTCTTGGATGTTTGTGTTCTTGCTATTGTTTTTGCTTATTAGAAAATTTAACATTCCCGGTTTTAAAACACTTTCCGAACAACTTGAAGATCTTTGCTTTGTGTGAATAGCAAAAGATTTATTCTTTTTGTTTGCATGGGGTCTCCGTTCAGCATAAGAGTTTGTAGCATTTTCCAGCGAATTAGAGAGGTTTTTTTATTTGTTGTTTGTGTTGGTGTATTTTTTAAAATGACAAGCTTGTCGTATTTAATTATGGCTTTGTTTCCCTCTCTTTCGGCTTTTACTTGCTGTTGTAGCTCTTTTCTTATTTGTAGCTCTTTTTTGATTTGTTTGTATTTGTCTGATTGGGGATAGTTCTCTTTCACATAATATGGTGTAACTTTTAAAGTTCCTTTATTTTGGAAGATACTAATCTTTCTACCAAGCGTTGCAAATGTAACAACTATAGGTCGTGGTTTGTCAGTCTTTTTCCCTATTCTTCTGATGGCTTCTAGGTCTGTATAATCTATTTTAATCGTAAAATAGTTTTTTACAAAATCTTATATTTTGTTTTCCATGCTGGAGTAGGTTTTTCGTCTTCTTGTAGGCCAAAAAATACCAGATTACGTTGCCTTGCCTGTTTTTCCAAATAGTATATTCTTTGTTCTTAGTTTTCCACCCTTTCCTTGAGATTTTCATGTTTTTCTTCTAAAACTGTGAATTTTTCTTCTAAAATTTTATTTATGTTTATTGTTACCTTTTCTGTTACTTCTTTGCCTTTTTTATTTATAATTTTTTTCTGTTCGTCAAGCTCCTTTTGAATTAAATAATAAATAAATAAATAATCCCGGACGTTTCACACAACATTATCTGGCCCCAAAGTAAGCAGAGCTTGTGTTATGGGTACCACGTGATTGATATATACTACTTAAATACTTGTTTTTTTTTTGTAAATACATACATATTATACATAGGAAATAATACCCAGACCCGAGACAAATACTTGCAGATCATACAAACATTTGTCCCGCGGCGGGAATCGAACCCGCAACCTTCTGCGTCTCAGTCGGACCTTAGCCCATTGCGCCACAGAGGTTGTCTATTAAACGAAGTGTCGCCATTACCTCCTCCATTGTGTTGAAAAATAATTGAAGTGTTTGATTTACTTAGTTTATGGTACAGGTGGTGACCCCTTGCTGCTTTCTTGGCACTAGCGTGATAGATAGAGTAAAAGATAATTTTGCACTTTTCTTACTAGTAGTGCCCTCTATTCCCAGTTTTGGAAACTTCATGCGCGAGTTGATTCAGAGGTATGGTCGATAACCCAAAGTAAAGGTAGTACAGCTAATTCCCAGTAGATGGCGTTAGTACATGGTAGCTTCCGAGCAATAAATTAGTACAGCTACTCCCCGATAGGTAGCGTTAGTAGTCCCTTATCTTCAGAGTCCTTGACAGTTTGGCTGACTCACTTTTTAGGTGCGTTTGCAAATTTTTTCACAAAAATGTCTATAACAAAGCTTTCACAGCACATGTTCGTTTATTCCTCTGCCTCTGATAGCACTTTGATGTATAAAATGCACAAAACATCCGTGATTTCACAATTTAAACAAAAAAGCCACTGTTCATGTGAATGTTATTATCACTGTTTTTTGCACTGTTTTGGTAGTTTATTGTTTTTGTATTCACTTTGTCCGTGCGTTATGAACACATATACTCTTATTAACGGTTTGTGTCACTATGGCTTCATTAGTTTATTGTTTTGGTATTCACTTTGTCCGTACGTTATGAACACCTAAACTCTTTTTATACGCTTTATATTAGCTTCACTTGTATGTATGTTTGTATGTTTGTATGTAACCGACTCCTTAGGACGCGATTTTGACCCACTTTAAACTGCCAGATTTCATTCTAATTTTGCACACCTGTCAAAGACCGATGATAATGCAATAATTCGAAAAAAATTAAAACACATAAAAATTATATTAAAATATCCGGTTATCCTAAAACTAAAAAGTAGCAAATAAATAATAGTAAAAAAAAACTAAAAACACGCTTTATAGAGAAAACCAAACTAAAAAATAAATTTTAATAAATGTAAGTAAGAAAAAAATGTTTTTTTTAATAAAACATTTTTTCTTACTTACATTTATTAAAATTTATTTTCTATTTTTTAGTTTGGTTTTCTATATAAAGCGTGTTTTTTAGTTTTTTTAAGCTATTATTTATTTTTTAAAGATTTGTTTCACTATGGCTTCATATAATTAATTTGGCAATAAAAACACAGAGCCGATGTTGACCGTGGCACAACAGCGCCTCCTTCTCTAACTCAGTAGTAAGTACTAGGCAAATATTTACCAATGAAATACCGTTACCGTTGTGTGTCAAAAAGTTGAAATATTTTTCATTTATAGCCTATTTATTTTTACTGACCGAAGTATGGACCCATGCCATCGATGTATCTTTACCAGCGCAGTGGCAATTTATCGCTGGCTATCTTGATGAAGTCTGCTGGACGGGAGGCTATAAAGACTTCAGAGGAATTTCAGGAAAAAGTGGTGCTATGTAGGCGCAAAGTCTGGTGAGAACGATAGATGACGGAGAGCTTCTAATCCTAGTCAAGTTTCATAGCTCTTGTAGCTGAGAAACTGTTATGCACTGTGGGGTTGCGCTTTATCGTGCATGAGCAGCGGGGTCGAGCAATTGACCAAAGCTGACTGGAGATTTCCGAGTTTCTCCATCATTATAGTGTTCATCATAAGTTCTTTGTAGTACACATACGCAGTAATGCTCGTGCTTGTTGTTAAGAAACTGTGATTAATCATACCGGCAGACAACAGAGACTATTGCTTAATCAATGGTATGTTTTACATTAGGGCATTGTTGAACCAGGGTCAACCCACCATGATGAGCGCTTATGACTGTTAAAATAATCTATTTTTCGTCGCAAGTGTCAATGCGGTTCAAAACACTTTTGTTCCTGTCTTTTGGGCAACACAACACGCCACATGTTGCATCAATTTGTCAAGCATTTTCACCTTGCCAACTTGACGCAAAGGGATGAATACTGTTTTGATACTAACGTCAAAAGCTGCTGCTAACTCATTCGTAGTTTGAGTATCATCAGCTTTCACTATCACCTTTAAAATTCGTCGTTGTTGACCATAGTTTTCGGGTAATGAGCAGGTGCATTTTTATAAAGAAAACAATTGAAACGTTCAAACCAATGTCAGGCCGTCTGTTAGATTATAGTGTTCGTTCCTTACACGTCTTTGTTGCGTGCCGTTTGCGCCACACTGCTACCACGATGGAACTTGTATTTCAACTTCTGGAAACAATAAAATACGAGTAATTATGGAAAACGGTGGTAAAAAAATAAAATCTGATGTAACAAACAAATCACTAAACAAATGACTGAATTTGATATTTTAAAATTTAATTTCATATTTTTTACACATCATTCATTAAAAATTAGGATTAATAGCCAACTATAGAAAAATGTAGGTAATACCTATTACTCGTATCTAAAAATTCATAGAGATTTTACATAAAACATACATAGATTTAAACATAAAAGATAAAGAGATAAAGAGAAAGAGAGTTTCGCTAAAGAGATGGGACTACCATTCATCGGTATTAAATATATTATAAAGTAGGCTTATTTTGTCTAATGTGACAGATGAAGCTCTAATGCGAGCTCTTGGCTATTAGTTGTATCGTAATAAAATGTTGCACTGAGATAATTATTAGTGGCCCAATTTTATAAAAATACGTAAATAATAGTTTTAGGGTCTAAATCTACATGTACAGGTTGTTTTTTTAATACATATTGTTAGATAGTTTTATGATACAGATTTTCGTTTGATAAATTAAGCTTAAAGTTTTTTAAACTTATGCGATCAGAACACATCATTATAAATATTTACGGATATTTATCGCGTTTATTTACCTATTTTTCCCGACGTTTCGACAGGTTTACACTCTGTCGTGGTCACGGTATGACATACCGCTTATAATAAATTAAGCTTAAGCTTTGAAGTAGTCATTTTTACTAGTGTACAGTGCCCCTAGTGTACTTGCTCAACCACTGTTTTGGGTTATTGTTTACAAAATATTAGCATAAATATGATGAAATTAGAAAGATCATTTTCACGGCTAGTTAGTCTTATCCCATACTTTCAAAACATGATATTTCCATACTGAATTTTCGTAGTTTGCTGACTAGATGGTCAGCATGATGATGATGATGGTTGATTTTACACCTGACAACTAGTCATTCTTGTCCTTACCGACTTCAAAAGCCTTATGCTATTTAATGTATTGAGTTGAGTCTTTGTAAAAAGCGCGAACAACATGGTACAATAAATCTATTTAAAAAAATGGATTACCTTTTCACTTAATAATAAAATATATCGTAGCAGCTGGTATATTATTACACTCTAATCAGTTGAACAAGTGAGCAAATTGAACAATAGTGATCAACACAGTGGTGATGAGGTCAAGGAGCCCAACCAACATCTGCACATGTATGCAAAAAACTCTCCAAATTGAAATATTGAAGGGCCGCGCAGTTATGTATGTTAGGGCATCTTCTAAGGTGTTCTGGAATGCGTCATCTGAAATATGCGAAACTAAATAAATTCTATTTGATTTGACTCAAAAGCCCTAACTCCAAAATTGAGAAGGGTGGGGTGTCTACTAGAGCTTGTTCGATAAAATACCTGGGCGGAGTGATAAGCCTGGTCAAAATCTATTTTGGAAAAAAAGGTATCGCAAATTGCATGATACCTTCATACTCTCGTCATAACTCTTTTGAAGGTCTAAATTTAAATACTCAGCCAGTACCGCCGGTTAGTAATTTTTTTGACAGCTTAAAGGAAATCAAATCAATTGAACGCATTTTCGCAAACATGGAGAAAAGTGAATTTTGTGTGTTGATTCAACATTATGTTTTGCCAAAAAAAACTATTACGGAAACGAAACAAAGTCTTGATAAATACTATGGGGACTCTGTTCCGTTGATTAAAATGATTCATAAATGGTTTACTGATTTTCGGTGTGGTCGTACAAGCACAAGTGATTCTGATAGTCCAGGACGCCCAGTTGACTCAGATGATCGCAAAAAGCCATGACATAGTGTTGGATGACCGAAGAGTAAAAGTAAAGGAGATAGTCGAGACAGTCGAAATAGTAGGCATCTCAGACGAACGTGTACGCAATATCTTACACCAACATTTAGATATGAACAAGCTCTCCGCGCAATGGGTGCCGCTTTTATTGACTGTTGATCAAAAACGCATACGGGTGACCACTTCGGTGGCAGGTTTGGCGTTGTTTCAATGGGATAAATTTTTGCGTCGTTTCATAACAGTAGATGAATCATGGATCCACCACCATACACCAGAAATCAAGCAACAATCGAAACAGTGGATTGCTACGGGCGAACCAGCTCCGAAGAAGGCCAAAGCAGTTTTATCGGCCAATAAAGTGATGGCTACAGTTTTTTGGGATGCACGTGGGATAATCCATATTGACTACCTGGAGAAGGGTAAAATGATTAATGGCGAATGTTATGCCAACTTATTGGTCAAATTTAACAAAATTTTACCTAAAAAACGATCGCATTTGGCTAAGTAGAAAATCCTCTTCCTATTCTCCTCTAACTATTTCTGTTTCCGAATTAAAAAAATAGCTCGGTGGGAAAAGATTTAGCTCCAACGAAGAGATCATGCACGTAACCAATGCCTATATCGAGGAGTTACCTAAATTGTATTTTATGGAAGGGATTGTAAAGCTAGAGAAACGCTGGATTAAGTGCATCGACTTAGAAGGGAGCTACGTGAAAAAATAAATATTAATATGAAAATAAAATTTACTCCTTGTTTAATTTTTACCAGACTTATCACTCCGCCCTCGTATGAGTCATAGATGCATAGAAAAGTCATAGAAAAAGTATATAATAATAATAATAATGCTGGAGATTTCACACATCATCATCTAGCCCCAAAGCAATCAAAGCAAAAGG
Organism: Lampropteryx suffumata; assembly: GCA_948098915.1. NCBI lineage: Eukaryota > Metazoa > Arthropoda > Insecta > Lepidoptera > Geometridae > Lampropteryx > Lampropteryx suffumata. The sequence continues at coordinate 15,624,740 of OX402551.1, read as the reverse complement.
TAGAGCGGCTCGTGCTCAATTCAAAGCGGATGTGTTACTTTTACTCTCTATAAGAAATATTCACAAAGTGTGCAAAAAGTTACCAACTAAAGTCAAAACTTATTTTTATTTGCTTGGTATTGTTCCCGATATACGTACCCAAAACTGAGATTAATTTGATTACATATTTAGAAAGTTATCGTCGAATATCTGTCCAACGTTGAACAATTTTCGTATTAGTGACCCTCATTCGAAATAAAATAGTGCAGTGAAGTAGAACAGTGAATTATACGCTGTGTGAGTCATAGACCCTGTTTGTCTGCTTGCGTCTAGTTTTGGCCGATACTGAGGTATTATTTCAACCTACGCGTCTTAAGGCTTCTTGGTCGAGTCGTGCGCTGCTGCAACTTAGAGTCTAGACAAGGTGGTTCAAGTCTATGCAAGTGTAAAATTTTGCATTATTTTTTTTTGCTTGTGCTCACTGCATCGCTTATTGCTTTAAATTTTAATTTGCCCGTGCAATATTAAGAAAAATGGTTAAATGTACGGCATGTGGTAAATATGCCTCTGCATCGGGTGTCGGTGTTGTAGCTCGTGTCCATCGCTATATGACAAAGCGTGTGTTGGCTTTGCGGATACTGCCTCAGCAAGTAAGGATTGGGCCTGCCCTGAATGTAGATGAGACTGAAAAAAGGCGGTGACAACAGCAGCACTCCAGTAAGAGGCGTATGTGGTACCGTGGAGCAGCATAGCACTCGTCATCGTGAGGTGACTACCACTGGTATGCCACCAGCACCAGCACTGCAAGACTCCATTATGCCCGACGTCGAAGTTCAGGATCTACGCCGTGAAATGGCTGAATGCCTTAAGGAAATGCGTGAGTTTCGAGTTCAGGATCTGCGCCGTGAGATGTCTGAATGCCTTAACGAACTGCGCGAGTTTCGAAAGGAAATGGCAGATTTTTAAGGCTCAATCACTGGCATCAATGTGCGAATGGATGAGCTTGAAAAGAGACTCGATGTGGTTGAACAGAGGAGCATTATGCCGCCGGCTGAGAGCTACACTGAGCTGGAGCGCACTGTCGCCAGACTAAAACTAGACCTTAATGAACGGGATCAAGAGCTCTTGCAGTCAGACCTGGAAATAGGACATCTCCCAGAGGAGAAAGGGGAAAGTGTTCTGCACACTGTAATTGTACTCGCCGCTAAGCTCGGTGTAACGGATGAAGAGCGTGACGTCGTTTTTGCGGAGCGCGTGGGAATGGCGCAAGGCGCTAGAATAGCGGGCGAGGCACCGCGCGAACGCCGAGTGGTAGTGCGGTTTGCGCGAAGACATATGCGTGATCAGATGATTCAAGGAGCGCGCGTGCGTCGCACGCTGACTGCAGCTGACGCTGGCTCTCGGGGCCGTATCTTCATCAATGAAAAGCTGACGCATGCTAATCGTCTGCTCTTTTATCGTGTCCGTGAGGAGTGTCGCAAACTCCAGTGGCGCTTCTCTTGGACAAAGCGTGGCCGCATATATGTGCGTCAATCCGACGGAAAGGCAGCTCATCACATACGTCATGAAATAGACTTTACACGGGTTTTTGGGTCCAGTCATGTTTGAGAGGGTTACCAAATCATGATCTTTGTATTGAGTATTTAACAATTATTATTTATGGTTTTGTTTCCTGTTTTGTTTTCACTGTGTATTTTGTTTTTAATTATTGTATTTTTAATTATAATATGAATTTATATACTCTTCAATATTTTAGGTACTGCGTCTTTCTATATAGCACTTGTTTATACTGTTACGGGCTTTTAGTTTCTTGTAATACTTTTGATTTTTGATAAGCTACTGAAGGTTGGTTTGTACAATCCAGGTTCCCTTGGCACAAATCATGACAATTTTATATCCTCGGTAATACGGCATGATTTGGATATTTTGGCTATAAATGAAACATGGCTTAGTTTAGATCAGGACGGTCGAGCGCTAGCACTGTCTGGCTATCGTTTGCGTCACACTCCTCGTCCTCGGGGTAAAAGGAGTGCGTGGAGGAGGAGTAGGGTTCTATATAAAGCGGGGTGTGGGTGCGCGAACTTGGCAACATCCGGTTGATCCATTACATGCACAGGTAGAACAATTTTGGCTCATTGTCTCAATCAATGGAAAGAAACTGGCGATAGGCACATCTTATAGACCGCATTGGATTGATGATGTTCATTCTAATCCGTAAAATCACCAAAAACTCCATTCATACGAACATATCGTTTTTAAAATCAAAGCAAGTAACAAAACGTAACATTCGCCGAGCTAGTTATCTTGTTTTTCCGAAGGTCAGAACGAATTATGGCAAAAAGATGTTTACTTTTTAAGGGGCACAGCTTTATAACAAACTACCCGAAACTTTGAAAAATGTTAGCTCGTTTCATACCTTTAAACTGAACTCACTAGTTTTGTTAGTGAAAATTATCCAAATTTGTAATATTGTTAAATTCTAGATGTACCTAGTTGAAATTATTCGTAGTGTGTGTGTGTGTGTATGTGTGAATCTACCTTTTACTTTTTCTAATTTTTGTACCTACCCATCTTTTCATTTCAGTAAGCAAAACCTTAGATAATAACTGGTATAACTACCTATCTACAGACCGAACAACAACTTTACTTTTATAAATTGCTTACTCTAAGCTAAAAAACTATTCTCATGTAAGTGACTGTGTCTTTTTTGAGAATAAAATATCTTTAAACTTTTAAGTTGATTTATTTTTTGACGCTATAACTGACTCAATAAACTTATTACCCGCCTATGACAGCTTGATAGTTTTGGGGGATTTTAATGAAATCCAGGTTAAATCTAAGTTTGATTTATTTCTAGATTGTTTTAAGCTCTCACAAGTAGTAACTTCATCCACTCACTTTACTAAAAATTCAGAGTCACTCATTGACGTAGTGTGCACTAACTTACAGGCGAAAAGTGTAGTGTTGGATCTTGTGGGTAGGGTTCATGGACACTGTATGATCGTATGCAAGTTTAATATAAAGCGGGAGAAACTCGTACCAGTTACTTTGACGTATCGGCCACTTAAGGATATTGATTTGGATCAATTTAATAAGGACGTGAAAACTATCAACTGGGATTCGTTATCGGCTGTCGCAAACATTAACGAAATGGTTCACATATTTAATTATAATCTTCTCCTCTCGATGTAACATTCAACATTCTTGACAACATTCTCTGTGCGCAGGATGAGGGTATGTGCACATTACTAGTACTCCTAGATTTCTCGAGAGCTTTTGACTCTTTGAATATTGAATTTCTCATCGCCAAGCTTGAATACTATGGATTTGATAACAGTGCTTTAAAATGGTTTGAAAGCTACCTCACAAATCGTAGCCAGTACGTAAGCCTAGTATCTGGATCTTCTACCAAGCAATCCGATAAGGTGCTCCTAGGCCGAGGAGTACCGCAGGGATCGATTTTAGGTCCAATACTTTTTATCTTGTATTCAGCGGATTTGGGGCAATGTATAAAACATTGTCAATTTCATTTATATGCCGACGATACACAAGTTTATATTTCCTGTGAGCCTTCTGAAATCGACAATGCCATCACTAAACTCAATGCTGATCTGGAGAATATTGCTCTCTGGTAAAGGAACAACGGTCTCTTATTGAATCCGACAAAAACGAAGTACCTAATTTTTGGTAGTAAATATCACTTGGCCAATGTAAGTCCATCAGTAGCTGTTACGGTTATGGGTGAGGCTATTGAACGGGTCTTTAAAGCTCGTAACCTTGGACTTCAACTGGATTGCGTCCTTCGTTTTAAAGAACACATTGCAGAGTCTGTCAGAAACTGATTTTATAGGCTAAAAGTACTGTATACAATGAGGCCATATATATCGGAAGTACTTCGAGTTAGGCTGGTGGAGTCTTTGGTGTTGTCTAAGCTAAACTATACTGATATTGTTTTTAGCCCGCGGCTTTTGGCTAGGACACAAAGACTCCTCCAACGGGTACAGAATGCCTGTGCTCGTTTTTGTTTCGACATTCCATTTAGGGTCACGTGAGTCCATTTTTGAACGCTCATTCAATATTAAAAATGAAGCATCGTCAAAAGCTTCACTTAGCGTGCCTTCTATTTGGCGTTATGAAGCACAACGCGCCCAGGTACCTTTACAATAAGATAGATAAAAGATCCAGCTTAAGGTCCTGTGAACCTCGCTAACACTCGGCGCAGCTCTCAACACAGCATCACAAGACATCTGCTTTTAAAGGCAGTTTCAGCTACGCTGCGTCGAAGTGTTAGAATAATATTCCGCCGCCGATAAGGAACCTGCAGAGTATTAATAGCTTTAGAAAGAAACTTAAAATGTATTTATTTGTCTGGCAAAAAGCGCAGGAAAGCCTTCTGTTGGATACAAGTGCTATTTAGTATACATATATAGTATATATACTAGTATCTATAAGTTCTGTTATAAGTAGGTACTAAATATGTTATATTAGCCTTCTGGTTCCCAAAGTACTAATTCTGTGACTGTTTTGCCTGGTTTGGGGCTAGATGGCTGTATGTAATGGTCCATATCTGTTTATTCATGTGTTTCTTTTTGTGTTTATTTTATTTTCTGTTTTGTAACTTTTGTCTATTTATTTTTTGTTTATTTATAATGTAATTATCGTTTCATGTCTGTTAAACAGAATTGGTCCTAACGGAAGACCAGCACGGGTTGTTGACACTGCAATCCGCATATGCTGAGTTAGGGTCCATTTTGCGGCAACCATTCATTTTGTATATTATATTTTTATTGTATTTTGGTCCGTGTTGTTGCAAATAAAATCATTTCTATATCTATTTCAATCAGAACTTGTGTAATGGGAACCACATGAATGATCTACTTAATGACTTTTTTTTTGTAAATACATATTATACATAGAAAAACACCCAGACCCAAGACAAACACTTGCACATCATACAAACATTTGTCCCGCGGCGGTAATCTTACCCGCAACCTTCTGCGTCTCAGGCAGGCATTGGCCCACTGTGCCACAGAGGTCGTCAAAGCAATACCTGTCGTCATCAGGTATTGCGTGGTTTTGTCGTTGTATCCAGGTATTGGTTGTCAAAGAGGTCGTCGTTTATAGGAATACTATATTAATAATTAATGAATTTAAAAACATAAATTGTTAATAAAAAAAGGTATACCTAAACAACTGTAATTACATACCTGTAGTAAACAACAGATGTTTGCTGATTGACACTTTTAATCTATCAACTTCACCTTCAATGCAGGATGCCAATGCACATAAGACTGCAATTACTGACATTTCGATCAGGGTAAAAAGAATACGCATGAAGAAACCTAGCTGAAACAAATCATTATAATTTATCTTATTTAATAAAATGACATAAATTAAATAAGTAATATTCCTAAGTTTACGTTTATATTGAATTATTATTATGTTACCTAGTTTTTTTTTGTATATGTGTCTCACATTGTTAGGAAATATTGTACACCATTTACCAAATAGTAGCATAGCGAACTTAGCAATTAATAAAACTTGTAATATACCTACACAATAAGTGAATTAATAAGTAAATTATGATTTATCAATTAAAATCAAAGTCCAACTGACTGACTGGCTCTGGGACAAAGCTCAGCCCAAACCACTGGTTGTATATTGACGATATACAACCAGTTGTTGTATTTTTCAAACAACCTACTCACCGTAGTTTCTCCTAATAAAAAGTATGAGAGAAAAATCATTTGAAAATAGCGAGCCACTAAAATACAAATCTGTAACAAAAAGCCCACAAACATTTACATTAAGGTATATGTATGAAACGAAATATTTGGTATTTATAATAAATATAAGCATACCAGAACTATAACGTATTGCTCAATGACGCTGTAACCAAACGATAACTGCAAGATATTTACCAAAAACTTTGCTGAATGATTAAAAAAAACTGCATCTAGAGAAGATTTGTACATATGTAAATCTTGCATGATTATTTGTATTTTTTCATTACTTGTGAAAGCTGATGAAGCTTTCAAATTCCTTTCAAAGTTATTCCTTATTGTCCTTGTTTGATTTAAAATCAGTTCTAATGTGAGAACTCCCGACAGTGCGAAAATGTCGATTAGAATAGTAACAATACCGTATAAAAACCAATTTGTATAACCGCAAATATCACAAATCACTTTATATCTAATGCAACTTTGAACGAGGCCCGCACACTTTAGTGCAATCAAATATAGGTACAGAACAAAAGATACACGGTTTTTTTGCTTAGATGAAGTAGATACACGAATCGAAGCTAAATGAAATTTGTATAATACCTCTCCTTCAGTAGTTAATGATATAAACACTTGAAGGGTATATTCGCACCAAACATTTATTATGGGTATTATGTACAATAACATGCTTTCTTTCTGTGCATATAACCGACATACAAGATCTAAGGATGACGTTGTTAAAAGCGAGTATATAATCACACAATATATTTTAGCAAATACTGAAACGGATTTAGTAAAGTTTCGATTGCAATAAAATCCAAACACGAATCTTGTTGCCATAATGATATCAACGGTGTTCAGTTTCATTTTAAATTGAACTATGGAAGTTTTTGAGCAATGTTATTTTATTAAGTACACAAGTGAATGGATATCCGCTTGTGTCATGACTATGACTGTTAATTTAATCGATTATTACTTACTCCGTAGTCAATTTTGTGAAAGCAATGTTATGGTTCTACACATGAAAGTAAAATTTAAACCCTCTGTCTGTTTGTCTGCGAACATGTAGTTTCATATAAATGAAGTTTCAAACATGAAGTAGTACATTTGTCCTGTATAATTTATAAATTATCATAAAATCTTCTTGCCCTTATCCCATTACATTTTAATGCCTAAAAGCTGCTTTTAAGGTTATGACGATAAAGTTTTGTCACAAATATTGAAAATTCTGTGGTTGAATTAGACATTTTGAAGAAATCACTAAAATGAAAATTTTATTCAGTGGATTATTCATTTGTCATTTTATGAAGTAACATATCACTTCAAAATTAGTATTTTTTAATCGTGTTTTTGCATGTAACACAAATACAAATTTATTCAATAATCTTAGAGGGATTTTAATCAATAAATTGTGACTTCGTAATACAAGTATGGAAAAAAAAATTATAATTACAGTTGCTGCAATGTGATTTGGACAACGAGGAATCCTATAAAAGTTCTAGACCACCTTTTAGCGATGACGTTTAGAATAGACTAATGACGATTGACTGTCTATAGTTATAACAAAACAATCACTTGTCACTGCTAAATTAACAACAAGATAGATGCCATTCTTCTTAAAAAATGAAGAAGACTTACTTAGTGATAGTCTGAAATTTGAATCCGATAATATTAGTACGGAACCTTTAAAACATGTCAGTCTTACACATATGTTTTCTATTTTATTTATGTAAGCTATTATATAATAATACTCGTTAGTACAAGCAATATGAGTAAAAGGAATAAAATGGATATTGACAATCATATATAAACTACTTATTCTGATTAATTTATTGTAGTGGTAATAAGATAACATATATAGTTATTAATTACAACATCCTTTTTCTGTCTTCGTCTCCCCACTATTTAAAGGAACGTTTTATTTTTCTGCATCAGTCAAACGATCGTGATCTGCGTTCGTCTGACACTCTCCAACTCCTTACTCCTGTTCATAGTTCTGTATGGTGAATCCTTCACTGTTCAAGCTGTACACTTATGGAACTCCTTACCTTTATCTATTCGCTTATCTAAATCTATTCATATATTTAAAATCAAAGTCCATAACCTTTATCTGTCTTTATCTGGAAATTGCTAACTGGTTGTTAGCTTCTATCACTATAGAAAGTTGTTTGTTAATGTATGTCATCTTTCTTTGTGTAATTTTTGTTTTGTAGGCTTAATTATAGGCATTGTTATAGTTATTGTTATATTTTGTATTTTTATGTATTAGACTAAGTATAGGTAACTTTTTTTGTACACCGCCGACTTTTTGGTTTTTTGTCTATTCTGTCCATCCAAAGGTTGCCTGGAAGAGATCGCTTTTAGCGATAAGGCCGCCTATTGTACAACTGTATTGCTAATCATAATTTTTTGTGTGTTCTCTTGTGTACAATAAAGTGTTTATCTATCTATCTTTATTTTAGAAAAGTGTCAATAAAAAAAAAATCCCGCGTTAATTCATTTTTATCTGTAAACTTTCTAAAATCTATTAAGCTAATTCGTAAAACTTTAAGCTCATACCTGGAAGTCTGGAAAAGCTTGAACTCTGCTCCGTCTCATTAGAATTTCATAAATATTAACTAGATCAGTAGAATCCTTTCGGACCAATGCCAGTGGCCTTAGCACCAGCACGGACGTTATCAAACCATTACCGCGTTGATTTTTATAGTTTGTTCAATATGAGTAGAGTCGTGAATCATTGCGTTTTGTATTTGAAGTCATTACCATATCCCAGCATTTTTATCTATGCCAACAACTCAACTCCTTACATGCTTGTTTATTTATTTATTTTATATTGCAAACATTACCTACCATTACAGGTTAGACCTAATACAATAGAGTAGTCACAATAGAAGTAACACCATGTAGTAGTGCAAAAAATAATATAAAATAATTAAATCACATAATTAGCACATAACATTAATAAAAAATTTACAAATAATTATTCTAAAATCTTCATAATGTCAAAATTATAATATTAATATAGTTTAAACCAAAATAATAATAATTACTTATATGCAAGGTATAAACAATGTATATGTAATCAAAAATGTTAATAACGAAAAACAATTATGGAAAAATATTAGGCAAGATGTGTGCTACCTAATTAATAAATAAATAATCCCGGACATTTCACACAGCATCATCTGGCCCCAAAGTAAGCAGAGCCTTGCGTCATGGGTACCACATGACTGATATACTACTTTTATACTTTTTTTTAGTAAATACATACATATTATACATAGAAATATTTATGTTATTATTTTACCATTATTCAAGTAATGATAATTGTCTCCCTGATTATTTTAACCCCTCTGCAACAAGTTACCACTTTTTGAATGTGTTTGGCGCTGACTCTATTACCATGTCTACGCTTACGTATTTGAGTTTAATAAATTCAATCACAATAAGGTATTTTCCCTAAAAGCAGTTGATGAACAAGAAATTGCCAAAATCTTCTATTATCTATTAAAACAAATGCTCGTGGAGTGGATGGATAGATGGATGGATGGATGGAGTGGCCTACCATGGACATGGTATTGCTTACCCTGCCACACACGTTGCCTCTAATAACTACATCATATCTATTAATAAGTCTATTTATCCTCAAAGTATCCTAGCTCTTGGAAGATTGCTTCTGTAATTCTATATCAGAAGTACCTAACCCGACTGTTGTTAAAGACCTGTTGATAATATTCTAGTTGAGCAGGATCAGTGCCTGGGCTCAATCTTGGTACTGCTTGACTTTTCGCGAGCGTTCGATTCGATAATTATATTGCTACTTCTTTCGAAGATATCATACTATGATGTCGCATCTTTACAATGATTTGACAGCTAACTGAGTAATCGGTCTCAGTATGACCAAGTCACTAAGGAAGATGGCACTAAACTCACGTTCTTGCAAAGAGATTTAAACCGAGGCGTTCCGCAAGGGTCCATTCTTGACTACTTTTTATAATTTACAGTGCCGCCAGTACAGATCTGTTTGAATATTATAATTATAATCTTTATGCTGACGAAGTGCAATTGTATTTACTAATGCGTCCGCAGGAAGTACCTAGTGAATCAAAGAAGTTAAACGTTGAATTACAAGTTAAACCCTTTAAAATCAAAATTTTTAGTATTAGGCATAAAATTTCACATTCAAAACTTTCGTGAGTGGTACTATACATTTTGATAAACACGGGCTTTACTCACGTATTATTTTGTCGTAACCGTGAACTCGAGCGGCAACGAGCGGACCGCGGATCAAACTCACCCTGATGAAGATTCTGTAGATGAATCGAAACATTGTCGGTGCCTCCATCGACAAAATAATACGTGAGTAAAGTCCGTGTTTATCAAAATGTATAGGCACAAATTACCAAATTAATAAATTTGCAAATTGCAAGGATGTAAATATACTTCGTTGGCAGGTCAACGAAGCAAGAAATCTCAGCATATTATTTGACAGCTATTTGCGGTTTGAGGGCCATAATATATTGAATTTAGTTAGGAGATGTTTTTACAGACTAAACGGGGAGATTCGCATTAAAGTCTGTGAAACCTTAATATTGTCCAAGCTCAATTATGGAGATTTGGTTTACGGCCCGTGTCTAACGTCGAAAACTAGTCGCCTAATTCAGCGAATTCAAAACGCTTGCTGTAGGTTTTGCTACCACATCCTGCATGTTTTGCCATAGTTGAACAATTCGTCCACATTGAATATGGCTTCGCAGCGGGCTCTTCACTTGGATGTGTTAGTGCATGGTGTCGTGACAACTGGTTTCCCAGAATATCTCTTTTCCAAGCTGGACCAATCGCAGAAAATTTACAGCACGTGACCAAATAAGACCTTGTTGCTGTACTACTCTAAGCACAAAACAGTTGCGTTTCGAGGCAGTTTTCGGTACCAAGCAACCAAGTGCTATGAGGGGCGCAGCACCGCACACCCAACCGCAGACAAATTGCAACTCGAAATGTTGTAGGATCTAATAAGGCTAAGTGATGGTAGTGGTTGTAACCAATGTCCTGATTTGCATTTCGAAAAGGCTAGGAGACGGGCGCGATCTACGGAGCTTGAACATGTTTCTACAGATGATTCCATGTAAGCTCGCATAGAGGCCCGTCCCATTGCCGTTGGGCTGAAAGGTTCTTGGGAGGAGCGGAATTAGGGCAAGCACTTTTTCAAGCATTTCTTGCCTCGTCCAGACATGAAATTTTATGAGTGAAGCCAGAATTAGCTGGAAAAGACGGAAGTAAAATTTTTTAACCAAATTACTAGTGCCGTCGACGGAAAACAAGAACGCTGGTAGAGCAACACTTGAAATTTTGCGAATACCTAAGCCTCTAATTTGATAGGAAGGGAGGCCTGCAGCCATGCCTTATCATCCAGATGAATATTGAAAACCGACGATAAAGTGTATTTTATTATGTTGACTAAACCTTCCACCAGCTCGCTGTGTTTCCACAATTGACAACATTTTATAGCGTAAGTTAATTTTGGAACAAAAAGACAAAACTTGATAATTGTAAATGCCATATGACTATTAATTTGGAATAATCTGTCCGAGGTTTTGCTAAAATTTTGAATTTTATCACCGATGAAGGTCGGAAAAGACTCGTCAAGAATTGGTGAACCGAGGAGGCGAAGTGAACATAATATATCAACAACTGTAATATTTGAGGCTAAACTGTTGAATTTTGAAACACTTGAATTTTTTTCTAAACAAGTTTCCGAAACGTAAAGCAAAGAAACATTTTGAATATTTTAGCTCTAAACCAATCTGCCGAAATTCATCACTTATAGGTTCATCACCATCACCATCACATCACCAAAAACACTGTCCACATCTCCACTCTCCACTAAAGTTCCGTCATCCAAGTAGCAAACATTGAGTTTAGATTGGAGACGTTGAATAATCGGATGGAAGGCAAGGCTGAAAATGGTTAGATCAAGGGGGTTGCTTTGCTGACATCCAACGGCAGACCAAATAACATTGTCCTGAGAGATCAATATAGAAGGTAACTGCCAAAAAAATGGATAAATTTCCGGAATTTTGTTTTTAATTTCTTTAAGCAAGACACCCCTTCTACGGAATCTACGGAATTGAAGGCGTTTTCAATATCCTTTGATATTACCTACCCGCAATTTTGATCCAAAAATGTACGAAAAGAATGTACTGTGCCTTCACATCCGCCTCGCGAACCAAAGCCTTTTTCCGACAGCTGACTTTAGCTGCAAGGCGGTGGTAGGTGGTACCCACGGCTAATAGCGCCGTCTTTCTTTTTGAATGCGCATAGGTTTGCACCGTACAAGAGCTCAGTGATCTCGCCCTTGCCTCGACCTGACAACATCAGGTTGATCAGGGCCGTCACATCTTCCAGAAGAACTTCACCGGCATGGCTCGAACCGCCAGACAGCAGGTCCTTTAGTGCAGTGTAGATTCGCGCAGTGTAGATTCGCAGTCGTACAGGTGAGTAAATTGAACCATAACGACCAATACAGTTGTGAAGACATCAAGGAGCCCCACCATCATCCCCACATTGATGGAAAAACTCTCCAAATTGTATTATTGAAGGGCCGTGCAGTTATGTAAGTAATGGCATCTTCTAAAGTGTTCTGTAATGCATCATCTGAAAATGTTTAAACTATTACTGAATACATTCAATTTTATTTGACTAAAAAGCCAAACTTGAGAGGAGTGTCTCTACAAGATATTGTTCGATAAAATTTGAATCGTTCGGTGATATACTTAGCCTATCATATTTATAAAATACCGCCAATACATTTTTCTTCTGAGTAATATATTCGTTTAAAGTAAACTATCTCGAAGTCGATATCGTTTTTTTGAAATGGTTAACTAAACGATTAACACAATGATGTTGGAACCATACAATAACTGAAAGATATTTTACCAAAAACTTTGCTGAATGATTAAAAAAAACTGCATCTAGTGAAGATTTGTGAATATGTAAATCTTGCATGATTCTCTGTATTTTTTTTTACTTATGATAGCTGATGAAGCTTTTAAATTACTTTCAAAGTTTTTCCTTATTTGATTTAAAATCAGTTCTAATGCGAGAACTCCCGACAGAGCGAATAATTCGATTAAAATAATAATAAGACAATACAAAAACCAACTAGTGCAACCGTAAATATCACAGATCATTTTATGTCTATTGAAATTTTTTGCGATGCCAGAACACTTTGATACAATTAAATATACCTGTACAGACAAAAAGATACACGGGTTTTTTGTTAAGATGATGGTGATACCCGAATTGAATCTGAAAATGAAATTTGTATAATACTTCTCCTTCGTTAATTAAAGATATAAACACCTGAAGTGCATATTCGAACCAAATGTTCATAGGCAACGTGTACATAAAATTGCTGTTATTCAGAGCATATAATCTATTTACAAAATGTATGCATGATATTGTAAAAATCTAGTATATAACCACACAATATACTTTAGCAATTACTGAAACGGATTTCGTAAAGTTTCGATAGCAATAAAAGCCAAACACAAATCTGGTTGCCATTATTAAATCAACGGTATTCAGTTTCATTTTAAATTGACTTATGTAAGTTTTTGTTCAATTTTATTTTATTAAGTACACAAGTGAAAGGGTATCCACTTTTGTCCTGAGTGTTATCATTGTGTTATTAGTAACGCCGAAATTAATTTCGTAAAAGCAATATAAAGGTTCTACGCCTTTAAATAAAAAGTTGAAATCTTCTAAAGACAACTTTATAGTCTATTTGTCTGTAAACATTTCGTTTTATCTAAATGTAAATCTAAATTTCGTTTTATCTAAACATTAATGTGTGACTTTCTAGTAGTATCTTTGTCTTGTATAATTTAAAACTACACTCAAAATCTTCTTGCTCCTAGCTCATCACATTCCAATCTCAAAAAGCCCTTTTTATTAGGAACCGTAGATGCTCTGTCCTGTAGCGGTGATCGGACACAGTCGCCCGTTGCTACTACTGGCCACAGGTACAATTCGTTGCTTGTTTTCCGTTAGTCTCACGATGGACGTCGATGAGTACACTTGTAAGGAAATTTGTTAATGTTGCTTACGACTGACTTTTAGTTTCCAGTTACCGACACCGAACACTTTTTTAACGTCAATGAGTGTTAAGTGGGAGCAACTGAACACAAAAAATGATTACGTATGCGGAGGGAGTGGATGATTTCATACTGGATCAGGATCAGGAATCTATTTTAAAAATCATTTTACCGTAACCCAAGAGCTGGCATTTATCTGGCCCAGCGTATTAGCATTGCCATTCAACGTGGCAGTCTCGCCCGTTTTCTTGGGGACTATGCGTTTGGACGTTTTATGCGGTTCATAGATAGCTCAACTGTTTTTATATATAAATTCTTAATTTTGTACATATATTATTTTGTACATTTCTCTGATTATTTATGTGAGTGATTATGTAAGTTTCATCAATATGAGTGAAAGGAATCAAAATGGATATGAACAATTGTCTAAACTACTAATTTATTTAGATTAATGAATTGTAGTAGTAGTTGTAGTAATACAAGATAACATGTATGATTATATCTTTAAGTAAGTTTAGAAAAGTGGCTATAAAAAATAAGTTTAGAAAAGTGGCTATAAAAAAAATGTCTTCGCGTTAATTTAGTTTTATCTTTAAATAGTTGGAAACCTATTTAGCTGATACGTAAAACTTTAAACTCCTGGAATTCTAGAAAAGTTTGAACTCTGCTTCGTCTCTACCAATTACAAAATTTAAAGCTACATAAAAGGTCTTTTGAAGAAAGCGTATTATAATATAAATGACTATATTTTTTATAAGAATAGATGACCTCATGTTACTCTGCTCTCAGACAGTTAATTGACAGATTTTAAATGTATAAGCTACTGTAATCTTGTATTCGTTTTTAGGGTTACGTACCTTGAAAGGAAAAAACGGAAACCTTATAGGATCACTTTGTTGTCCGTCCGTCCGTCTGTCTGTCTGTCAAGACCCTTTTTCTCAGGAACGCGTGGAGGTATTAAGCTGAAATTTATATCAAATACTCAGGTCTACTGTTCCTCTAAAGCTGTGAAAAAATCAAACTTCTAAGCCAACGCAATCAAAAAGATACAGCCGTTTATACCGTAAATTTTCGCAAATTTTCGACACTCGCAAGGGAATCAAAACCTACAGGGTACTGCCCGTGAACTCAGAATCTTGAAATTTGGTACGAAGCAACGTCTTATCACAGTTAAAGGAAAAATTGCGAAAACCGTAAATTTTTAGTTACATCATATAATAAATATATATTTAATAAATATTGTCATGTTATGGATTTCATTTTGCAATAAAATTACCATAACTATGGCTCAGTTGTCGTGATGGGTGAACTTTTACTTATATACCTACAGGTTTGTACGGAACCTTCGGTGCGCGAGTCCGACTCGCACTTGGCCGGTTTTATTATTTGTAGTTAAGCTAGTTATTAGATGGATCATACAAAAAAGCGCTAGAACCAGGAGGAGTTTCTTGCCAGTTCTTTTCGGATTTGGTCACCTTGTATTTAAGACGTTTTAAGGTGATCATTGTGATTGTATTGAATAAAAATATTTTTGATTTTTGACTTTGACTTTGACTTTGTAAATTGTAACTATAAGTTGCAGCAGTGCAAAGCTGCTACAGTCGCTTGTTTTTTAATAAACCGATTAAGTTAGCACACATCAAAACAGACAAGTATCGTTATAATCCTTAAAAGTTTTCGTCATTACACTTTACATAAAAAATAAGTGTCTTTTAAACTCTGTCTAAGTGTACTTCCAAACTTCTCCCGAACTCGAAAAAAGCAATAAGACGATATTCTTGAAACAATAAAAGTCCTTTGCAAATTCTTTCGGAATAACGATAAATCAGGAAGAATGAGTTACTGAAGCAAATATATTATCAAGGTGGGAGTAAGTAAATAGAGTTTACGAGTGTTGAGTAATCACATAAACACAGTGGCAAAAATGACATCGTAAATACATGGAGCCCGATGTGTCGTATATCGAAATTGTGTTCTGGATGTAGAGATGCTAGAAGTGTAGACGAAGATAATTTATGATCTATTAAGAACCGCTTAACCCTGAAAAGTAAGGAACATATTGTGTCATGGCACAGGAAGAGGGCTTCTTGTAAACAAACCATAGATGACCATAGGCGAGGGCCATAGATGCGTCACGGGCAAGTGAAGGATTCTAACGACTGATTCAAGTGTTAAAATCCTGAGCAACGCGAGTGATTCATGGCCTTCGATATAAATCGTTTTATTCAAGAGTTTCATACTATACCTCCGAAAAAAAGAAATATTTAAGCGAAAATAGACATATAATGAAGAAAAAAGAAGGTTAAGCTAAAAGCCAATTAAAATGCACATTAAATTTGTAACAATTACAAAATTTATGAGTAAATTTCTTATAATTATTATTAAGATGGTCAACTTGTGAAGCGATATTTATTTCCTGTCGATGACTTTTTGTCTTCGACAGCTCATTAAAATAATTTAGGAAAACAGACTCTGAAAATGTGCCAGAAGCTTGATTTTCATTTTTCCATTTGCAAAACTCATCGTTGGCTTTGATGTACACCAGCCGTGATTTGTTGGGTAGCAAGTTATCTACTATATCGGCCGCCCTCCCTACATAAACTCAGGTGTTAACACATTTTCTTCATCACTTGAATGCATTTTCAATCGATTATTTTGTAACACTAAACTTTGTATTCTTACAACTTACAGTAATTAAAATAGCACCAATTTACTAATGACAGCAAAGAACACAAACACAGATTTTGTTGAAATGCTAAACTCCTTGTCGAAAATGTCAACCAATCAAATCTCGAAGAGTTATTTAAACAAGGAGTTTGTATGTCGAGTATTCTTAGCATAAAGAGTTTGTATGGAGTATTTTTTGCCCAAGGAGGTTGTATAGCATTGAGATTGAGTTTGAATATATTGGTGAGTTCTAAATAAAAACACTAAACTCGGGACTAAAAGTGCTTTTTATTCACGGTTTTCAGTGAATAAAATTGGAAACTACTAGTTAAAAACTTTTAAGAGGTGTAATGGTATAAATTGTATTTTGAGGACAATCATACGTGATAAATATGTACCTCGCGTGTGGAGCCGCGGGCGGCAGCTAGTATAA
Source organism: Lampropteryx suffumata (assembly GCA_948098915.1). Taxonomy (NCBI): domain Eukaryota; kingdom Metazoa; phylum Arthropoda; class Insecta; order Lepidoptera; family Geometridae; genus Lampropteryx; species Lampropteryx suffumata. The sequence continues at coordinate 15,607,845 of OX402551.1, read as the reverse complement.
AATATTTGTCAAACAATAATACTTATGCTATCTATGAACAGTTTAGAACAAACTATAGACCGTTCAACTGACTCACTAATGGTCCACAGCAAAATTAGCATAAAATTCATGACTGTTCCAGATTGTCTGGGTAGTTCTCAGTTCCTAACTTCCGTTACTTACTGCAGCCATTCGTCACGTTCGCGGCCACATCCGAAGGGAGCGACATGGAGCGACGGCGGAGACATTCTTAAATTTTCATACCGCATTCGCCCATTCCGCGCATGTCACCGAGAAAGTGAAAATACCAACCGAATGGAATTTTGCGTACGCAATAAGTTTGTATGTTACTACCGTGGCATTGAATAATCATTAATAGAAACGAAAGTAATGATAATAAAACTGAGTCACCAGAATTAAAAAATAGTAAAATTAGTATTTAAAAAATTTCATAGCCTAAGGTGGCTAATATTAATGGCTTTATTTGTTTTCTTATTTATAAGTTGTATCTAATTCTAATTATTTCTGCACTCATTGTTTTTGTTTATTTTTATAAAAATGAATTCTTATTTCACTTTGTGACGGCATCACGCGTGAAAGGCTAGACTAATTGTGCTAATTATTTTTTTGTTGTGTTTGTTAATATTAGGAGATGGTTTTTATGACAGAAAAAAAAAAAAAAAGTTGTGTGAAAAATTTGAAAATTTAAGAAAACTTAACGACGATATGAGCTTTTCTAATTTAACCTTATGGCGGTTTACATAACTGTCAGTCGATTGTTTATCGGGATTATTGGAGAGTTCAGAGCTTAACTTTACTTATATTAACAGGACAACTTCTGTCGGGTCAGCTAGTAAATATATTTGTCATCTATTTGTAATAATTATAAACTCATTAATTGTTTACATAGCTCAATATTACCAATAATTCCTACAGCATTTGTTTCTTTCTCAGTAGTGACGCGTTTCAACATAAGTTAGATATTATTTACAGAATGACGACATTTATAACTAGTTATGGATACTGTGGCTGAGATGGCCAAAACGAAACATGAGAACAAACTTCTGTATGCATGACAGACAGAAATGCAAATTATACACAAACTCTAGTTTCATATCTATGCAATTTATTCGCAAAATTACCGTCGCGGTATATTACAGTGAGACGCAGAGCAATTTGAATGTATATTTTTGGGAAATGGTGATGGCTAAGTGGGCTTCGGCTGTTTTTATTCCAAGAATAGGAAACGAACGTAAACATAGTGGAGTATAAATGAGTAGGTATAACGCTAAGATTCAATGTCAAAACTGACCGTGTGCTTACATTTTTGATGGTCAAAATTCAACGCGTTTTCACACCTGTATTGCCTAGGTATACCTGGTGATAGGACTCTTTAGCAGGAGTTCGTCTTGTTGTGTACCATCCCAGTGCCAGATAATCTGCCTCCAAGTAGAAGTGTGCTAGCGTTACCGTTTTTAAATTTAAAGATAATTTGGAGCAAGTGAAATAACTGGGCAAAAGAACAAAAGAGCATGTCTAGAGCTGACAATGAGCGTATGATAATTCCTAGTATTATAAGCGGTACGGTTACCACTAACCATCAGGTGTCATGCTTGTTTGATTTTTATACAACGGATCTTTTTGTATAAAAATCAAAATTAAAAGCTCGAGTTTACACTTAAATAACTACTTATTCCTATTTGTCTCGATGCTTTGTTTGAACAATACATTCGTAACTAGCTACACTATTTAATTGTGTCCTAGTTTTTCATACATCTAAATTTTGTTGTTTTGTGTAAATTTAAATAGAGTTTTTTTTATCAGATTATATATTTATATGTTACTTGTGGAACTCCCATAACTTGTTTCTCGTATTTTTTTTTTCAAATTTTGATCCAGTAAGAGATAAATTTCGGGAATAGTTTTATTAGTGCGTGTCGTCACAACACATCCTTGTTATCAAATGAAATCAAAGCATTCCTTGTTCAATAAAATCACAATGACTACTTAGAATTGTCATCTTAGATGCTAGTGAATGTAGGTCCCCAGTTCATGAAAAATCCGGCAAGAAACTTGTCTGGTCTAACACTTTTTTGTATGATCCTTGCCAATTTTGTTGGGGATGCCGAGTCGAGGTGGAGCAGATTTTTCCCATGATTTTTTGTCATCTAAATAATCAGATATTATATATTATGCTTTTTTATAGACAGCTTCTGTTTATTTTATTAAATTTGCCAGTCGAACAATCTAACAAGTTATCCATCTATACCAGAGCAGCGTGTTAAATTCGGGGAATAGGCTGAAAGATTGTCCAAAATTCATGACTTTCCACATAATACGATTTTGTTTCTTTGTGCTTCAGTTGACTATCGTCCTGAAATGCAAAAAATCCATTGAATATCCAAATATCCATAGCCTTTGGACATTTAAAGTTATTTTTTAACAGATTTAGATACTGCATTAAATATTTTGATAATCACAATTTTAAATTGTCCCATGTCTGATAATTCTTGGTGCCAGTCCTCTCTACCTATACGGTTTGGAGGTTTAGGCATTAGAAATATTTAAGGTGATTATTTTTATCTTCAGTTCAGAAAACACAGTTGTTGTGCTGTGGACAAGAACTGTGTTTTCTAAAACTATATAATCATCTTTAGCTTACTAATAAATTTTATTCTATGGATAAAGCAGATAATGCTTGGAAATTGGTCTGTCCTTCTAAAACGATTCCTGAAAAGCCTCATTTACTCATTTACTTTATAATCTTGACATTAGGACGAGCTTGTTTGTAAAAAAATGCAAGATCTATTGGCTTCAGTTCCTTCACAAAATGGACTCATGGCTCATCTCATTGCCTCTGGAGCTCGGGAATCTGGTATTTGGCTGCATACTCTGCTCATGCTCAAACATAAGCATGCTCATGGATAATAATATGTTTTCTTCGGCAGTAAGCTGCCACGTTAACCACCACTGCCACCAATAAACCTCACCAATGTCATTGCGGCATCATGGTCATGGACATGGTCACCACGGACTCTCCTGCCGCCGCCGCAGCGTATATCGTCAATCTCACTACGCCAGTCTTAATGACATCATCCGTAGGGCACTTGCTACTGTTAACGGACCGCGCATCTTAGAGCCAAACGGTATAGCACGTAACGTTGGTAAGAGGCCTGACAGTATGTCATTACTTCCCTGGAGTCGTTGTAAGCCTCTGATGTGGGATGCGACTTGTGTGAACACCTCTGGCTGCATCCCACGCATCGTTTACGTCTAAGATCGTGGGTGCTGAAATATGCATCCATTGGCAATGACTAAATATTTCTGCCTTTCGGAGTAGAAACTTTAGGCCCGTGGGGGGCTGAAGCGTGGCTCCAATTTAGAGAGTTATCCAAGAGACTGGTGGATAAGACCAATGATTAAAAGCTGGTGCTTAACTCGGACAAAGTATAAGTATGGCTATTCAACGAGGTAACGTTGCCAGCCTTTTGGGCACTTTACGTGCGGTCAGCGAACTGAACTATATTTTTTTAAATGTTTGATAATGATTTATGACCATTACTTACTTTAAAAAAAAATGTTATTCCAATTGATAAATGGTATATTATATTAATCTATAACACATATTATAATAGAAAATATTTTTAATAGTATGTACTCAATAGTAGCAATTTTTCCAATTCTAATATCAATTTCAGGGGAATTTCTCTAGCAAATCCTTTGGTACTGTAAAATAATGTATAGGAAACTGTTTCTTAACTGCTTGATATTATATCTTGCCTAAGAACAAATATGGTTGATTTTTGATTGAAGGAATTTGACAGATGTTGAGTAGCTGCGGGTAGTCTACTGAACCAATCGTGTTTCATGAATATTTATAAGTATTTTGTATTACTTATAACGAACGAAGGTTAGAACTGTTTGTTTGAAGTAGTAAAGGATCATTTTTTTTCAAAATAATAGTATTTTGTTTGTTCACAGGTTTTTAAAATAAACTGAACGCAAAACTCTGATACGTGGATACACATAAATTTACACTTAAAACAAAATGTCTAGATTAAATAAATTAGAATTTTTAAATTTTAATGGGCTTAAGTTCATAAAGGTGTTTAAACCCATTAAAGTGAATGTCAAAGTCAAAAACATTTTTGCCACGCGATGGTCTAGTAAAATATTTAGAAAGTCAATCCTACTTTACGTGTAGGGGGAGGTATTCCAAAAACCGTTATTTTTAAGTTTCTAATTAATTCCTTTGTAAAGGTCACTAATAAGTATTACCGTGCAAAGTTTAATCACGATAAAACCAATAGAGCAAGAGCTTGCTCCTATCTGTCTCAGCGTATTAGCATTGCCATTCAACGTGGAAATGCCGCCAGTGCCTTAGGAACATTGCCCTCAGGCAGTAACCTGGATCAGATGTGCTATCTATGAATCGTTATAAACGGTCCTGAGATAGCTTAACTGTTTTACATGTATTTTATATTATTGTATATTATTCTGTACATTTCTGTAATTATATCTGTAAATCAATTTATGTACTTATATTTTTATATTTATATAAATAAAGTATGGAAAGACAGGAGGACAGACAGACAGACTTCAGAACACTAAAAAACATTTAAAACAAATGTCTCTACTGGCTTGCAGTGTCTCTACTAACATGCGTTTTCCTATTATTCAGTTTCTTGCGATTAGAAAGATAACAGAAACAACTCTAAGTGGTCCCATCAAGGGGACAAGAGGGAAATCATTGGACCACGTGCACCGAAGGGCTTAAAACTTTGTGCCGAGATAAAAAAAGAAAAACAATCGAACAAGGAACACATTCGTAACTTATAAATCTTCAGCGTCTCTTTTTCCACACGGATTTGTTTTTAAAATTTATTTATTCACTTGCACACTCCTACAGGTTCAATGTTGTGTAAGGTGGTACTTAATAAATCACAGCACAAAGCGAGGTCACTGGAACAGAAATAAAAAGCGAGATACATTCTGTTTTTGTTATATAATTTACTTTAAAAACGTGGATAACAAATATACAAAAAATAAATATTGCACGACAATAGTCCCAAACTATATGCATGTACTATGAAAACCATATTACGAATAGAATACATATAATGATTGTAAATACATACTTAATGATACTTTACACAAAAAAACATACGAGTTCACGACATGAATGCTTGTCCACAATCTACAACGTAAATTTATTTATTTATTTAACTTGTAGAAACATGTGAATAAGTCTAATTAAAAACAAATAAAAACTATCAATAATAAGAGCTTAAATGATAATACAAGTTATAACACGTTTTGGAGAATGTCAAAGTTAAAATGTCATGTCATGATTCAATAAAAATACAAAATAGTAAAGGGTTGAGTTACTACAAACTGAGTTGCAAATCCAGTAAAAGAATATTAATTAAGATATTTAAAATTTCCACTACAAAAACCTAATTTAATTTAGCATATTTGGCCGATGCGTTGAGCTCAAAAGAAATTAAGTTATTGCTGTGTGAGCAAATTAACCTACGCCATCCGTACGGATGGCGTATTTATGTTTTTTTGTACATTTACGGCAAATGATTGTAAAATTGTGGAGTAGAATCTAACCTCACCCTCTGCCTACCCCTAGCAGATCAAACAAACAAGGGATGAGCAATAAATTAACCACTGACTCAACCAAAATATGTTTTGTTATCTGACGAACAGCACCATATTAATTAGGATTTTTTTAACAACATCAAAGTCCCTTTTTTGCTGTCCCTTTTAGGGAAACAAAAGAAATAATTAGGGCTCATGTCCGATGCCCTTAGGCGGCAAAATTTTCTTGCCTGGTTCACTGCATTGTCCCTAAAATGTTTTGTTTCTAAACCTTTTTGTGTCCAAAAGTATGTTTATAAAGGTTTTGGTTGTTTTGAGATGATCTATATAAAACGATATACAGGCAAACAACAAAAAGGTCTATTAAAACATCTATACTTATCCTTGCAAATTGTTAAATGCCTACCAAAAACACAATAGCCCACAAACCCGATTACGTAACAACTGTTGCGTAAAAAAATAACAATACAGAATCTACTTCATCATCCCCACAATGCAATCATAGTCAAAAGAGAGTACGGAGCGAACTAATAAGAACTTTATTATCTGCACGCATTCGTATTTCTAACGGGGCCTATTCAAATAAGGAGGGAGAGTGGTACACAACAATACGTCCCTGTAATCACAGACCGATCGAGCCTGATTGACCTTTATGCAAATCCAGAATTCCGCCCTCGGCAGGTTGTAATTGAATAATTAACCTGCCAGACGCACTTGGTTATAATTTAAATAATCGTATTTGGTCCGTGTCTAATTTTTGAGCTGGAATTTGCTGAGCATATTTTTGACATTGAGTTCCGGGATTTAGCGGTTAATTATTAAATTTTCGATGATTGAATTTGCTCGTGCCAGAACAAATGTGCAGATTTTTTAAAACGTTTTACCAAATAAAAATAAAAACAGAGAAATCATACAAGCTATATTATGTTTCGTAATAACTTCGCTTTATTCCCGCGGATTTGTTTGTATTTTATCTATACATATTTTATGATGCCTAATTATTTGCAGTCTCAGAATCTTTACGTTTAAGGGTATCACTAATAAACAACTCTTTTTAAGTTGGTTTAATTATTTTAGAATAATCATTGCTCCCTCTTAAAGGCCACTTAAAGGCAAGCGAGCTGCCCCTTCTGGTAGTACAGTCAAAATAGACGTTTTTTTGTCAAAAAAACGTTAAAAAAAAGTTTCCGAGATATCGGCCAAAAACGTTTTTTTCAAGATGGCGCTTGAAGCGTTACCCGGATTTGTCAGCATTTTGTGATTTTACGCTCAGTAAGTGATCTTAAACCAAATAAAAAAAAAATTTGGATCGGAAATTTAGTGCAAAGTTAAATGCTATTTTGACTGGCCTATGGTGGTAAATACGAAGGCTTACAACTCGAACACTGACTGAACTGTCAATTTAATTCAAGTGCTGACAGTACGTGTGCTCTGCTTTTTTTTGAAAGTATTACCTGTTCTAATAAATCTTCCTAGCTGTATAAAGGTGATATATGTCTTAGCGTTTTTTCTGAACAAACTCGCGTTGATTACCAAAAATAGGTACCTACTTAGATTATAAAATCATTATTTTATATCCACGATGCTTGAGTACTGACTGTGAAGTCCTTCCTTTCATGTTCAGACAGCCACTCATTGGGTCCTTTGCTCCCTTAAGATTCTAAAAAGAAGACTCGATAAGATTCAAAGCGGTGCTGACTAATATAAAGAAACTTCGTCCACGAAGTTTATATTCATATTCATATTTTACGATAATAATTTAAAATTGTTAGCAGATTGGACCATCCACGAATGTTGAAGGGTTGAGTTACTGAATGTAAAACATAAATGTAATTAGCAACAAAATAAAATTCATGTGAAACAGTTGAACTATCCAGTAGTTCAGTAGCATTTTATTTTATTTATACCGTTTAAAACGCTCTATGGATAAATCAACTGATCCAGAACACAACAGCCTCCCTAAGACACTGGCGTCATTGCCATATTGAATGGCAAATACTATTATAGCATGGGCCAGATATTACGGAAATTATTTTTCGAACATCGATACTTATTTTTATTTTAAAACAATCTGTCCCCTGCTGCACTTGTAAATGGTAATGTAGGTATCCTAGGTATAAATTACACACTATAGAGAACCCACCCTCCGAATAACAAATTTCAAACCGCTATGACTTGCGGTCTAGGCATGCCTCGTCTATAGTATGTCAGTGAGTCTGTTAGAATTGTTATATTCATTTCATCTTAGCAAGTGACACTAGATAAATACTTTTCATCCAAAAATATTGAATAATTATTTTATCTGCGTCTTAACCTACATGCCCCTTCTCTGTTTATTTATAGTCTATCCAACAACGGTTGTCTGGTAGAGATCACTACTGGCGATAGGGCTGCCCATTGTACTGCCTTAAATAAGTTAAGTTATTGATATCGACGACCTCTGTGGCGGAGTGGGCTTAGGTCCGGCTGAGACGCAAAAGGTTGCGGGTTCGATTCCCGCCGCGGGACAAATGTTTGTATAATCTGCAAGTATTTGTCTCGGGTCTGGGTGTTTCTATGTATAATATGTACGTATTTACAAAAAAAAAAAGTATATAAGTAGTATATCAGTCATGTGGTACCCATAACACAAGCTCTGCTTACTTTGGGGCCAGATGATGCTGTGTGAAATGTCCGGTATTATTATTATTATTATTATTTATATTGTAATATTCATATTTTTTATGGTACATAAAAAAATAACTTATATATACTTCCGTTATATATACCAAGATTCATTCAAACCAGTTCAGCCATGAACGGCTATGTAACAAACAAACAAACATTTTAACAATCATACATGGTTAAACAACGACTGGAATATTAGTACGGTTACTAAGATATGATCTCTGGTTCAAAAAAATCTAAAAAGCATTTGAGACTTTTATCTGTAGTACTTGTTTGACAGACTTTCTACCCACTGGATCATTCTTATAAGAAGTATCTACCTAATAAAGCCGTATCCAAGTGGGAGCTCAAACGAAATCACAAAGAAGGACTCATTCCACAGCACCTATTCACATCAACCGTCGAAAATACTCAGCCAAGTAAAACTGCACGCGACCTTAGCACTAGTTCAACAACGACCTCATCACCGTGCTTCAGAGGGCATGTTAGGCCATGACGGATGTATCTGGGTGATCTATTTAATACGTCCTAGTGACAGTTTGCCACTAGCTCATACGAAAGTTAAGCTAAGATAAATTGACCACAATCATTATTAAAACAAAATTGTGTATACCTACTGTCTTATTTTTTCAGAGTTGAGACATGTTTGGAATACGATTAAAAATAACCTTTGTGTAGAATAAAAATGACCTATGTAAAATAAAAAAAAAACGTGCGAGCCATACATTAGTCGCAATATAACGTGTATCATCTGATATTTCGCTTTGGTCATAAGCAACATTTACATTATATCCTGAATTCGTTTATATAACAGCACACTGTATACACAACACTGTAAGTTAAGCGCTCACATGATGCGATCTGCTTGTCTATTTATCTTTCTCTTAGCCGTCACACACACTTACACACTGGCTGACAGTACCAACCTTTTGGAAAATTGGTAGATACTATCTGACGGCAAATTCTACCTAACCGCGCGCGCTCATTGGTCTAATAAAATAGCGTGCGCTTCCCCAGCTTCTTTACGTTCATTTTCTCGAAAGCACTCATACAGATAACAGAAATATGTAACATCAAAATCTTATTAATTTATAAGAACTATGTTACTTTATATAAAGTTAAATGAACAATACCTTGTTACATTATTTTTAAAGCGTACATTATCACTGCGAATCAATTGCACTGCACATCATCATCGTATTGGGCATGTACTCATTGCATGGTTTGGCTCGCTAACGATCAAGTGACGTCAAACTCTGCTGCTAGGGGTACTGACTATGCTTATCACGAGATCTCCTTTGATGTTGAGTGGCGCGCAAGTGCGTCTGGCGTCGCGTCGCCGTCGCGAGACTTCAAACGGCAGATTCGCCTTTACACCTTGTACTCGTACCTAGTTGCGTAAGAGTCCGTGTTAGGTGATTAATTAGTCACACCTAGGGAAGCTAGGCTTTGAGATTTACTAAGCAGTAGACGAAGAGTATGAAATGTTAGGTTGAATCGTTAAAAAAAATTACACCATCATTTGCAATGAACAACATACATTTTGGTTTAGTAATTGTTGGGTATTTATCGCTTATGGACTTAATGATTTGTGGTTGCCAAAGTTTCAGAAGTAGTTATATAGTTAGTCTTAATCTGTTTTCAATATTGCTTGCAAGTCTATGGTAAAATAGTATAATAAAATCTGTTTCAATACTTTTGTTACCTATACCTTAAGTAAAGTCATACGTTGCCTCAAAACAAAAGATTTGTTATTAAATAAATAAATACTGCTGCACATTTTACACTGCAATCCAGCTCCAAAGTTAAGCAGAGCTTGTGTTGTGGAAACCAGATGACTGATATAATACTTAGTTTTTTTGTGAATACAGACATATTATACATAGAAGAACACCCAGAATCAAAACACATTTGCATATCATCCAAACATCGAAACCGCAAAATGTTTTAATGTTTATAAACTGTTATAAAGTATCTTATATATAATATGTATATATAATATATAACTATTCCATCAGACACCTGTAGGGCGATCGCGAAATTTGTCAACGTAATTGCCATTGAACGATTTAATTAATTAATTTAAGATTTAATTTAAATCGATTTTTCCAATCTAACAAATGTATATATTGAAGTACCTAGTACCAAGTATTACTATATGCACAGATTATTAGGATTTACAAAATCAAAAATCTTCGTTTCAAATCACTGTCAAAAATAACGCGATCCCGCAACGTTTGATCAACGATCGTATAATCTAAATTAGAACTGAATCGTTTCAGTTATAGTGATTAGCGCAGTACGAAATATGTCATAAAATAACGTTTTGACTTTGGTTTAGCTTTGTTCAAACGTTAAAATACTGCAGTCGGCCTGGCCGACATAGTACAAGCTATGCTTAGTTTGGGGACTATATAATGTTGTCCAATATTGAAGTGAATTGTTCAATATTTATTTATTTGTAAGTTTAGCTTTGTTTTTTTACCCCCAATCGTACACATAAAATTGTATTGTCATAAGCTGATCAGTTATGTCGGAAGACCAAGGAATCGGTGAAAGATATCTTGAAGAACAGGTTTCAAATCAAATCAAAAACATTTATTTGCAACTACAAAAAGAAATAACAAAACATGGAATAAGTAGATAAAACAAACATAATTACGTTTTAAAAACTAAAAAGAAACCGACTTCATTGAATGGAATTTGAGCCTATAATACATTTTTAGTGTAAAGTAGATGTAGTTTATATATATATAATATGGGCAGGCCAAATAAACGCACCGCTCCAATGAGACAGCGAGGTATGAAAATACATGAAAACATCATCAATGTATACAATTTTTAGATTTTCGTTTAATTTTCAGCTCGACCGATTTTGATAAAATTTATATGGGACCATCTGTGAAGTATACCCTTTCAAACAAAAAAAGAATTTTCCAAATCGGTTCTGCCGTTTTCGAATAATCGGTAAAAAAAAAAAAGATTCCGACGAATTGAGAACCTCCTCCTTTTTGATAAAGTCGGTTAAAAAGCAAAATATCAAAATTTCGTTTCAACCAGGTGGATGACATATTTTTTTCAAGTTTTTTTGATTTAAAAATCTAACTACTGAACCGATTTTTATGAAATATGGGAATCATATGGGACAAATTGGGAAGTAATATCCTTTCACATGAAATTAGATTTTTTCAAATCGGTTCATAAATGACTTAATTATGAGGTAACAAACATAAAAATAAAAAAAAACTGAGAACCTCCTCCTTTTGAAGTCGGTTGAAAAGTAACAGTGAACGATGAACAAAGATAGTTTCAGTAGATAATAAGGCCTTCCCGAAATAAGGGTGTTGTAGAATCGTGTAGTTTACCCTGTAAATGGATTACGAGCGCTCCGCTTAAATAATTGTATGAAGTCTGTATTTAACGGCACATTCATACCGCCGCCATCTTAATTAAATAAGGCTTAGGTACATTATGTATCTTCTTTTGTTTCTCTTGTGCAGTGAGAACCTACTTAATCCTTTCTTTGTGCTCATGCCAGCTACAGTAACTACACTATGAACGCGTATCACTTCTTATCACAAGCAACGTAAAAGGAGCTTTATGTTGCTGGATTTAGATTCGAATATTAACAAGTGCACTGATCTTGAAAATAGGGTCGTGGTGTAATTTGTTTCAATAAAGATTATGGTTTCTTTCACTCCTAATAATAACTGGACATTTTACACAGCATCATCTACCACAAACTAGTCAGAGATTGTGTTATAGGAACATACATATTTAACATTACATAAACACTCATACCCTAGACAAATATATGCAGCTCATACAAACATTTGTCGGTGTGTCGTCGGTAGGAATCGAACCCGCAAGCATCTTCGTTTGCATATTAAGGGATATTGGGTTTCTTTCTCATTGTCAGTTCAGTAAAAGCTCTGCCTTTTTCGCTGTAGGTTGAGGATTCAATTCCCTGCCAGGGCAAATATTTGTGTCTCGAACATAGGTGTTTGTTCTGTGTCTTGGTGTTATAAATCATAAGTATGTATTTAATAATACATACTTTTGATAATTATGTATTATTATGTATTGCAGTATGTATTAGTATTATATCAGACTTCTTGTCACCATAATACATGCTATGCTTAGTTTGGGGCTAGATGGCGTTGTGGGCATTGTCCACCAATATTATTTATTTTTATAATTTTTTATTGAAATAGGTTAGATGTATCCATCTTTATTAATATAAATCTTCTGTACGTGTGTTTGTTATTAAAATCCTCTTAAATAGCTGGACCAATTTTAATTAAATTTTATTGTGTTCCAGTGAAGTCCAGAATGGTTTAGATTTACAATTAGATATTTTTAGTTTTTTTCTTTTTAAAACGGGCGACGAAGTCGCGAACGGGACAGCTAGTCTATATATATAAAAGGCGATCAGTGTATGTATGTTCTTCAGATTGGCCTAGCGGGTGTTCCTGTAAAGTTTGGTAGCGATCAGATCAAAAGAATTTTTTTTTTGCATCAATCAAACTTTGTATGGGTATTGTATATTAGGAACGGATATAGGCTACTCTTTATGTATGTACTATGCGTGCGAAGGTAGTTAAACATATTTTTTGTATCCAACTAAGCGACTAACCGCTGACTGCGTGCATCTGTCAAATCGTGCGAACAGACTCTACGACTACCCTCGTGTCTGCCTGTTGTTCATACCATATTCAGTACGTGGATGACCGAGCTTTGCTCGGTATAAAACACGGATAAAAGGACGTCTTCTAAAAATTAAATCCAGTTGGCTCGATTTATCGCCCTCAAAAACCCCTGCATACCAAGTTCATGAAAATCGTTGGAGCCGTTTCCGAGATTCAGATTATATATATACACATGTATGTTTATACTACAATTGCTCGTTTAAAGGTATTAGATATAAAAATGTATATTGACTGATGGTCCCTAGAGTCAGTAACAGCTAACCGCCTTCTGGGAATAGGGTCTCGAGCAATATTGAGATATAACTCGAAATTATAATTAATCAGTGCTCTGAAAGGCATGTCAAGCAAGTCAGTCCTGGGTTTTTAAAAGTTGTAAGCCATGAAGTGGACTATTAGGTGGCCTGTTAACTTTATCATCAGAGTAAGTCACTAACTTTTACGACTTAGTAGCAGTATAAACAAATACAAATTCAGTGCGAACCGTGAACCCTAGCGGCAACGAGCGGACCGCGGATCAAACTCACTCTGATGAAGATTCTCTAGATGAATCGAAAGTGTGAGAAATCTCAGTGTCGGTGCGTCCATCGACTAAATAATACGTGAGTAAAGCCTGTGTACATCAAAATTTGGAATACAAACTCATTTATAAACCAAAATAAAATACAATGTTTAAAAATTACTGATGGACCCTACACTACGGCAAGCCTGTAGTGCGGGAGGGCAGAGGCATAAGATATACGATTTCCACGCGGGAGTACAAAAAACAATATCTAGGTACCCAACTCAAACACCTAAGTATCATACTTATGAACTGGAGCTAGGTAAGTACATTTAGCATGTAAAATAATTTAACTTCTGAATTTATCATGGTTTTAAACATAATTTTCACTAAAAACGGGATATTTATGATGATATATGAGTTTTTCTGCTTCCCGATATTTTCTGATATTGAGTTTATCTCGTGATCATGGCGCATGCAACTGCGAACCGAAATATCGGGAAGCAGAAAAACTAATATATCATGGTAAATATCCCGTTTTGAGTGAAAATTATGTTAAATAATTTGATAGGTAAGTAGGAAGGTGGATAGGCAAGTTCCTAGTATTTTATAAATTACCTAAAGATATGATTTTAGTTTTAGTTTAATATTAATTTCTGTAATACTGTCACATACACGTACGCGTGTGTGAGAGAGTAAGTGGTAAGTGGTAAACAACTGTAGACTATGTAGGCTACAGATTCATAAAAATTGGTAGAGCGAGAGTTCTGAACTTAAGTTTAACTGTTGTTTGTTCTGTGGCTACGCTTCCTACGCTTTGTGTCTTGTGTTACTTATGACCACATTAGAGAAATGTCACTTTATTACTCAGAAATCTGCTTTACATGTTTCACAAATTTTATTTGTGCTTAAACATGTTAAATTTTCTACTGTTACTATAATCGCGAAGGTTTGCGTGAATGTTTGATTATTTTGTATATGAGTATGATTATTAGGTTATAATACATACCTAGGTTTCGACTAGAAAAAGTAAATAAGTCCTTTATGGGGTACACGGTGTGCTTCTGTAATAAGCTTGCTGAAAATGCAACTAAACTACCTATTAAGAAATTTAAAGCATACATAATTTATTCATGAAAGCGTAATATAATATAAATGACTATATTATTGATAAGAATGCATGTCTCATGTCGCTCTGCCCTCAGACAGTAACAAGCACATTTTGAATGAATGTATTAACTCTCTTGTATTAGTTTTTCGTAGTTAAGGTTAAGATGGATCATGCAAAAAAGCGCTAGAACCAGGTCAAGTTTCTGGCCAGTTCTTCTCGGGTCGGGAGGAATTGGCACCTAAATTCACCTAGTATGTAAGACGTTTCAAAGTGATCCTTGTGATTATAATAATAAATAATAATGATAAATGTTCATTGACATAAATTTAAAGTATTCACAGACATCCCATGAAGTCTCTGACTCATGAGCTAGGTACAAAAGACCTGTGTTACAGAAGTCAGTGTCCTCTCCCATTTCATTCAGGTAACATGTGAATTTATGAGAATAAACAAACAAAACTAAGACAACTTTTTAGACTACCAAGAAAGTACCAACTTACGAGTATTTATTCTTAAAAATAATACAGAGGATACAAGTTGGATATAATATTAATATTAAAAAGAATATAAGTAAAAAGAAAATAATAATAATAATTGAACTAGCTACCTACCGACTATAGAACTAAATAATAATTAAAAAATAAAACAGGTCTGGAGTAGTAGGTATGAGAAGCGTGTATGGTGCGTGTTTTGGTGTGTTGGTGTGTTAGTGTGTGTGTGTGTGTTTGTGTGTGTGTGTGTGGTTGTATGTTTTAAAAAAAAAATCTTTCACTTTAAAGTAGTTAATCTAGCCCCAAGAACCAGTTCTTGATCTTTAGTTTAGTTTCATGACTTGAGAGGGGATGTATGTTTAGCAGTTTATTAAGTTTATTATATAAATGAACAGCCATAGAATCGCGTTGCCGCTTTGCGAAGGCAGTACGGCATTTACCAGGTAAGCAGACATTTTTTATAACTCTATTTTTGTTGTAATCATCTTTGTCGTACGGAGTAATCTTATGTTGTTTTTTGACTAATTGTAATATGTATAGTTTCTGTAAGTCTTACAGCTAGCACCAGTTCTCATAAAGTACTTTTGTAGGGAATCTGTACGGACTGAAAGTCATTACCTTAAGTAAGGAGCGTTGAGCTCTTTCAAGCTGTAACATGAATGTTTTGCAGGAGCCGCCCCAAATCTCTACACAGTATCCCAAGACGGACTGTACTAATGCATAGTAGACACTGCGTAGTGATTCTAGTTTAGCTGCATGCCGTAGTTTATTGATTACCCATATCAGTTACCTAGTGCGTGAAGTAGTGAGGGCATTATATGTGGCAGCCAGCTAAGCCTACTATCAACTGTATTGTATTGATTGTATTGAATAAAGTACTTTTGACTTTGAATTTGATATGTATTCCTGATTTAGACTAGCCCTTTTCTACTTTTTATGTACCTACACGTTGTTACGTACCAAACTGGGGTGAAAGCTAGTTTTAGTATTTTTAAATTTTCGCGATCACGGTTATAGTAACATAAACGAAATGATGAAATTCCTTACTTAATATTATAAACGCGAAAGTTTGTATGTATGTTTGTTACTCTATCACGCAAAAACTACTGAATGGATTTTAATGAAACTTTACAATAATATAATTAATACGTCAGAATAACACATAGGCTATAATTTATATAGATGTTGTGTGAATTGTCCAAAATATAAAGATAAGTGTGAAGTAAGCTTACAAAAGGTAAAATATTTGGTGATATGAAGTGCTTCATGTACTCGATATACAATTTACATACAATGCACTATATAGAACAAGGGTCCTTCAAAGTATCTCTGTCTGTCTGTTACGCCTTCACGACTAAAGCGCAGAACCAATTTTGATGAATTTTGATATAAAGATAGATATGACCTTGGAGAAAAAAATATGGTACTCGAACTCGAAGTACCTAATAATCCTGCACAGACGAAGTCGCGGGCACCAGCTAGTGAATTATATATAAGCAATAACTACTACGAGGCTAGTCTTGCATTAAACGGTTCTTTGGTTTGTATGAGTACATACAATTTACGGTTTTTACGAAGCATGCAAGTGCTCATTTGTAAATAACGCAAGCGGCCAACTAATTAATTCTTGATCAGGTTAAATGTTAATAAACTTAATTGACCTGGTCAGAACGAGTGCGACCTTCTCTACGAGAACTTTATTGATATTTATGTGCGCCTAATTGGTGGACAATTTGGGCATAGAGTATTAGTACAATAGAGTACCAATAGTAGGTAGGGTACGCTTAATGGTTTGACGTTTACCGTGACATTTTATGCAGTAAAATCTCTCTCTTTAAGAAATGACGACCTCTGTGGCGCAGTGGGCTTAGATCCGGCTGAGACGCAAAAGGTTGCGGGTTCGATTCCCGCCGCGCGACAAATGTTTGTATGATCTGCAAGTATTTGTCTCAGATCTGGGTGTTTCTATGTATAATACGTATGTATTTACAAAAAAAAAGTATATAAGTAGTATTTCAGTCATGTGGTACCCATAACACAAGCTCTGCTTACTTTGGGGCCAGATGATGCTGTGTGAAATGTCCGGCATTATTATTATTAAGTAAACATTTAAAAAAAACATTACATTTTTCTGTAAGGCTTAAATGGTTAAAATTCCAGTAAATCTAAAAATGTTTGATATTTTAAAATTCTTAAAACACTTTAAATATGACTTTTTGAGATTCTGAATTCCGAAGTACACAGACTATCGTTTTTTTTTTGTCCCTTCGTTGGGGTGTAATTTCAATGTTCCCCAGTCAAATATTAAATAACATTATTATACATAAAATTCTGATAGAACTTGTAAATAGTTTTGTCTGAATACCATCGTGGAATTGATATCATGGCAAATGCTCGTGCTTATCAGTCTAACTCGTACCTACATGCGTCGTAGAGTCGAAGTGTCCTATTCCAGTCTCGAGCGAAATGTTGCACCTAATGTCTCAGAAACGGGACACAGGCTATTACCAAGCGTAATGTCGAGTGCTGGCAAAGTTACATACTTACGGACCTAGTTTGCACAACTGCTTAGTATAGTAGGCTAGTCTTATCCTCATGTGTAGAGTCGTGGATCATTGAAATTTGTACCTTATGTCATTGACATAAATGTCAGTTCACGACTCTACTGTTATAGAACATACTCCTTAGTAAATTGTTTACCCCTCATAAGTGTAGTTGTTCTTTCTAACTCGTAAAAAGATAATTATTCTACTGTTTTCTACACCAAAACTAACTAAAATTGTTGCTGTCCTTTTCTTATTACTATAAAACGAAAGAGACTGCGATAGTCAGAGTGAGTAGGTTTTGGAAAAACTCAAAAGCCACTAACTCATGCGATGAAGGAAGAAGGATAAAAATATTCTGAACTTACTTCTTTTTCTTCATTAGCTTCTTTGGGCATCTGCCTTTAATATAAATTTTGGTCAATGTCAAGTGATTTTGTTATAATATAATCACTAAGTCGTATCCCCATAGTCATTTGGATCATTAGGACTTATAATTTACAAAAAAAATAATTGGAAAACTCATTTAGAAGGATTGAGTAAGCGTGTTAGTGGTCTAGCATATGCCCTGCATAAACTGTCATCAACAGTCAATACTGATGCCTTATTGATTGCATATCACGATATGGTAGAGTCTGTTCTGAGATCTGGGCTAATATTTTGGGGCAACTCTATTAATAAAGACATCATTTTTAGGCTACAAAAAAGATGTGTGAGAACCACACATGGAAGACAAGAAAGACATCCTTCTTTAACAATAAAAATTACTGATAGTTGTAGACCATTATTTTCGAAGCACAAAATTCTGACATTTTCCTCCCTCTACATATTAGAAGTAGCTCTTTTTGTAAAAATCTATCCCCATCTGTTTCCCCGGTTATCTGATTTTGTAATTCGAACCAGACGAGATAATACTAGGTTAAAATTACACCCTGTAAAAACAGCACTAATGCAAAAAAGTGTTGTTTCTCCAAAAATTTATAACAAATTAACTACACTATATACAGACCTGAAAGTCAAAATTTTTCAACTAAAACTAAAGAAATTGTTAATTAAAAAGTGTTATTATAATCTTGACGAATTTTTTAGTTCTTCTTCTTCTTATCGTGTCACTAGTTATTTCTAAACAGTGTGGTGAAAGATTAAAGTGCGCCTCGGAGGCTCCTCTCGTGCACTTAGATAAGCCTTAATGTAAGCTTTCGACCTTGCCGACAGGACCTGCAAGAAAGATGAATTAGTTTTTCAGTGATAAATTGTAATTATTTTTAAACTTGCATGCCGTCTCTCTACCTAATTTGCATACCGTAAACCGGTCAAGCATGTTGTTTCACATTGTTACATTTTTGTCATCTTCTGTACATATGTTTTTTGGCAAATAAATATCTTTGAATCTTTGAATCTTTGTCCATTCTAAAAGACATCTCCGCAAAACCGTCTAGATTTTTGTTGTATTCCTCTTCGTACAAATCATAACAGAACATTATACACTTAAAATTAAATTGTCCATTTGACAAGTCAAAGTCAGTTAAAATATATTTTTCTTATTAGGTGAATTTAGGTGATTCCTTAGGAGGAATTCCTTGGCCTAACCCAAGGAATCACCTAAAACCCAAACCCGAGAAAAACTGGCAAGAAACTCGTCCTGGTCCTAGCGCATTTTTGCACGATCCATCTTATATCTATCTTAACTACGAAAAACCAATACAAGAGAGTTTATACATTTCAAATGTGTCGGTTAACTGTCTGAGGGCAGAGTGATGAGACCATGCATTCTTATTAGTAATATGGTCATTTATATTTTTATACGCTTTTTTCAAAAAAGCGTATAAAAATATAAATGTTAATGTAAGCTTTAATGTAATCCCTTAATGTAAGCTTTAAATTTAAATCTAATCTAAACTTGTGCAAAGAAGTAACAATTTCATGATTAAAACTAAAATTGCTAAAGTTGACTAGTAAAACAAAAACTAATTCATTTCTACGTGATATGTACTTAGAGCAAGGAGCATGGTTTGGGTGTATGTGTGTGCATGGATACGTGCATTTACACAGATGAGCACGGTTTTGAGCTACTACTACCAGCTACTCAATGATTATTTGCGGCATTTCGTCGTTATATTAATTTGGTGTGAAGTTAAGGTATGGTATTTCCTTGTCATTTCGCACAACGCATAGATGACACATGACTGATATACTAGAAACACCCAGACCCGAGACAAATACTAGCAGATCATACAAACATTTTTCCCGTGGCGGGAAATGAACCCGCAAACTTCTGCGTCGCAGCTGGACCTTAGCCCTTAGCCCTTAGCCCTTAGCCGCCCCCTAGCCACCTTAGCTGGACCGGCTGAGACGCAAAAGGTTGTGGGTTCGATTCCCGCCGCGGGACAAATGTTTGTATGATCCGCAAGTATTTGTTTTGGGTCTGGGTGTTTCTATATATAATATGTATGTATTTACAAAAAAAAAGTATATAAGTAGTATAATAGTCATGCGGCACCCATAACACAAGCTCTGCTTACTTTGGGGCCAGATGATGCTGTGTGAAATGTCCAGTATTATTATTATTATTAATGTTAGTGTAATGCCTAGTTATAAATAAAAATATTTGTTTTGATGTGTGTTGTTAAATTTGTGTATAATAATAATGGAGCATTGCGTTTAGTTGGCCTTCTCATAATTAATATACCTATATAAACAAAATACATCTACTTTCCACTAAACATTTGTTATGTCCAATCAAGTCGGGTTTCTTTTTAGTTTTTAAAAAGTAATTATAGTAGTTTTCAATGTAGCTAATAATTTGACTTAATCTGTCGCAATAATCAGCTAAAAACTAATAAAACTTTAATCATAACTCAACCGCAATAACCGCAAAGTTGTGATTAATCCGTTGATTAACTTTTATATAATGACGGAACTTATCTTGGATTTAGGGCGAACTAATGTTTGCCCTCCGTACACACTGCCTGATCATAATTAATGTCCAGCTATTAGTTAACACAGTCTAAATATAAGCGGCTGGTATACTTTTTAATAACGCATCATTAAACTTATTCGTTCCTGACATGACATGTCTTGATGACAATTTCGCCATTGGCAGGTGAATAAAAAATAATGAATATAAGTGTATTATGTTGCAATGTGATTTGAATGACAAGGATTCCGTGAAAGTTCTAGACGGCAATTCCGCAATCCCGTTTAGAATAGACAAATGACTCGACCAAGACTTCTACTACTTCTTCTTCTTCTTTGTTAACGGCAAGTGGCATAATAATGTCACTTTTGCCAGTGTCAAGTGTTAATATTTTTTATAGTCAACTTGTTTGTTAATAAAGTCTTAGTCGATGGTCATTTGTCAATTCTAAACGTCATTGCGGAATGGCCGTTTCGAATTTTCTTGAGATTCGACGTCGTTCAAATCACATTGCACCATAATACAAATATAATTAAATTGTCCATACTTGTCCCATATAATCACAATTTATTCATTAAAAATCCGCTAACTGAATAAAACATCCAATTAAATAAGTAAAAAATATTAAATTAGCAGAGCTATGTTACTTCATGAAATGACAAACGAAGAATCGACCAAGACTTTATAACCAAACAATCACTTAACACTGTCACAAAATTGTTAACGAGACAAATTGCCATTATAGGAAGAAAAGAAGAAGTAGTAATACGTCAAAAAGACGTAAAAGTATTTGGTCGTTTATTATAATTTTATACAAAATGGCGACTAACATAACTTAACCTAACTTTAGCAAATAAAAAAAAACTAAAATTATAAATAAAACCTGAAATAGCCGGAGAAGTAACAAAGTAGTTACCGGTTTATTAGTAGCTAACGGGTTAATAAACCATTTAATTTATTAACGTTATTGACGACTCGACGTTTTATGTTGCAAAATATGAATACAAAAATAATATGAATTAAAAAAAACGTAAACAGTGAAAGTTTTAAAAATACTACTAAGGTTTGCTTTTTGAGACATAAAATATTCTCCTACAGTATTTTTTGCCTATTTTTTTTTATTGTATTTATTAAACAACACCCTCAACTCTTAAAACATAATATTATATAAACTGACGCGCTAACCTAACGCCAATAACGAATAACCTATAATTTACAAGACAGTCGCTAATATGCTAGTAGGTAATGGAAAATACTAATAATTATACATTTTAATTATGTGAGTATCTGAGGAATGTGTGTGTGAGATAATATAATATGCATTATGTATAACAAATATAACTGATACAAACTTCAAACTACAAATTTCACAAAGAATTCTGAGAATTTCTCGTTTAAATACCTGCTTGCTACAACAGAAAATATCATTTTATTTAAACTGTTTGCTATAGTTTCTGTCTAGCCAACTAACATGAGAGTTTTGGACACAATTTGTGACTGTAGGCAAGATAGCAAATAGGTTAGTGTGTCTAGTTCTAACGGTCGGAACACAAAAGCGCAACACTTTATTTAGACGATAATTCCGAGCAGTTGATATAGTTATTACATACACCGTGCAGAAATTACATATCGGTAAGATTCCAACGGTTTTTGAGAGACGTGAGTTGATGATATAAGCACGCTATCTGATAGTCGCTTAACCTACTTGAACATCGTAAGTTCAGGTGTTTTATGAACTTACTCTTTATAGTTTCCCGAATATGAATGTACGTAATATAGTGAAGATTCCAAATACAGCTGCAATACTCCAGAACGCTTTTAACATAAGTATAAATCAGTCTTCAAGTAACTAATATCAGAATCATGGTTTTTAACTTTGGAATTTTACAATTAGAAAAAAGGTAACATAGCGGATTATAGAGAAGTATAAGTGTCAACCAATGCAGTCTTTTATTATGAGAGGTCGTGAATCATAGTAATTTATATCTTATGGCATCGACATAACTATCATCCCAGCACTCTACGTTAAAGAACCTTTGTATAGAACAAGATAAAAGTAGATTGTAAATGAATAATGAATGGAACATTATGTATTATGTATTATTAGAGATCCAAATGATAACATTTGGGTAAGGTAATAATGAAGTTGCGTTTTTACTATAAAACGGAAACTTTATAAGTAAAGACGTATTATTTGAATTTGTATTCATATTCAAATGAAGTCCGTTAAAAATACACCTTGAGTTGCTGCCACAGAATGTTCACGTCTACGACGTAGCAGCTGCTACGAACTAAAGTGCTACGCGGCGTAGCGAATCACAAAACCGACGTTGAATAGAACGGTGCCTATCGTGTGTAATCTATTTCCCTCTAAGCTGTGCTATTAATTTATATTTGGCTGCGATTCAAAAACACCACTATCTCAGCTTAGAACAATCCATCTTATCAGTTGAAAAGCATGTTATTACAAGAGAATGAAAAATGGCAGTTTCTATAAAAAGTTGAGCTTAGCGAATCCATTATTATGAGTTATACTCGTAAGTGTTTTGCAGCTAGAGCTTTCAGTTTATTTCTCTCAACTAGAAAAAGTCTGAAATTGTTTGTGAAATACATTCTTAAGAGTCTTTTCTATATTAGTAGAGTCGTGAGTCGTTGTATTATATGTCTTATGTGTTTGACATAAATGTCACTCTAGCACTCCTAGAAAATACAGTTAAAAAGTGAGTGAACGAAAAGTCAGAATTATATATGAAGCAGCATTTAAAGCTGTTAAATACAGTGAAGGTGATTGTGTTGTTTTGGTAAGACTAGATTTCGTATAATACGAAATATTTTTATATTGCTTGTACCAAAGTCTAAACAAGAGCAGCAATTTGCAATGACAATGCTGACATTTGTAAATTGACGTTGATTGACGTGGTTTATCCTACTTTATTGGCCATGTAAATTTGTATTGAATTAAACTGAGGGAAAAAATATTTATTAAGATCAATTAAGATCACCAAAGTGTCAATAAATATAACTTATTTTTCAATATAATATACAAATATATATGATGGTGCTGTGTGAACTGTTCTCCATGGCAAGATGCGTTAGCATCCTATAGTTTGTGATGGCAAGTATGGAACTTTTGATGCAATCAATGTCAATCAGTTTTGATTAGCTATCGGCATAATTTCATTCAGTAGTTTGATTGTAACTGGAACCAGTTTTGACAAAATGGTGAATTACATATGTTCGACTAAGACCAAATAAATATAGAGACAGAGCACCACGCTCAATCAAAGTGAAGCCTCAAAACCGTGCCCCTCTGTGTAAATACACGCACACACGCTTACTCATACACCCAAACCATGCTCCTTGCTATTTGCACATGCATACATACATACTTGTACCAATAGGTATTCTGTAGTACATGTCCTGTCGTCATCTTGTAAACATCGTTAAAAAAACATTATGTTTTCCTTTTATTTTGTGGTGATCCCGTGACCAAAGAGTAATTAAACTTCACCGAACGCACTTGACCTAAAGTGCGAAGTGACCTAAAACCGTGCTCCTCTTTGTAAATACACGCATACACGCACACTTGGCATGTTTTTTCGATTCAATTCAATAAATCCTTATTCAATAAAATCACAAGGACCACTTTGAATCGTCTTCTTACATGCTAGTGAATCTAGTTGTCATATGATAGCACTGAATCTGTTATAAGTGTCATTATTTAGAAGACATTATCCAGTTATTTGTGTCTCTTTTGCTGCTGTTATGTTTTTGCATTATATGTGGATATGTATATATATATACATATATGCAGTGTAAGAATATATATTGTTAGAAATAATCAACGAAAAAGGGGCGGGGGCTTGTAGTGCTCAATTTTTATTTCTTTATTCTCATTTAATTTGTAACAAATATGGTTTTGGATAAAGTTTTGTGTTCTTACTTTAGGTTTATAATTTTTCTTTTTAAAATACTATTTGCAAGCCTGATTAATAATAATATATATATTTTAAATATTTTAGTGTTACCTACCTACATTGTTATTAAAATCTTAAATGTACTTAATATGTCTGTCTGAAGTGTTATTATGCTAAGATATGTATAACCGGGATACAGGTTTTCCTCGATACAGCCTTTATCGAGGAAACCTGTATCCCGGTTATACTTTACCCGGGTATATATTGCCTAGTGAGGAAGCCTACATATATATCATTAAGTAGAATAAGTTCTCTGCAAAGTATTAAGTGTTTCCATTGTCCTACTATTAGACTAGGTACTGTGATTCATAAGAATTTGCCGTGTTTTTGCTGTAATCAATATTTTTTCATTTTTCATTTTTTCATTTTCTAGATGCCGGTTCCTCCTTACCCCAGTTCAAGAAGAATCCGGCAAGAAACTCGTCTGGTCTTAACACTTTTTTGTATGATCCTTGACAATTTTGTTACGGATGTCGAGTCGATTTGGGGCAGATTCATCCCAAGCTTTTTTGTCATCTAAATAATTAGATATTTTATAATATGCTTTAATAGGCAGTTTCTGTTTAATTACATTTTTAAATTTGCTAATCGAAGAATCTAACACGTCACTTGGGACCTTGTACACATTGCCCTATAAAAGACTTATTAACTTTAGCGAGCCTAACAGTGGGAACAGCGAGTTTATCTTTATTTCTAGTTTTAATACTATGATTATCGATTTTTTTTTAAATAAATGATCATTTTTGTGCACATACATTAAATTTTCGTATATATACTGACAAGGCACTGTCATAATGGATGAGTGAGTATGCGTGTGTTTAAATATTTAATTTTAAGTAATTACAAATTGTACTTGAACGTACAGTATGAATTAATTATAATTGATTAACACAAAATAATAGATTAAGAAAAAATAATACAAAAAGATAAAAAAATCAACAAAAAAATTACATAATAACATAAAATAAAAAGAATACTAATTTAGTCAGAATTTTTAATAATTTGATGTCAGGTCCTATATTATATTATAAATTTGTCAAAAAAGAAGAAACACTTCTCCAACAGAAAGTTTTTATCTTATGTTAAAATATGATAGGATTATTAATATTCTTCATATCAGTGGGTAAATGCCAAGATTCTTCCCATCTTCAAAAACATGGCCATGATACATTATTTGTCGTGCTGTTATACTTAATTATTTCTATATTATTGATATTTTTGAACTGTATATCTTTATTATTATATCTATTGAGTACATATGTATGTATATATTTACATCAGTATTTGTTTAGTTTATGCACATATATTAGTATGTAATTATATAAATACATTACATATTGACATATTGAGCACGATTTTGAGGCTTCATTATGGTTATTCGCAGCACTCCGTCATTATATTTATTTAGTCTGAGATAGAAACCGAACGTACGTAATACTAAAACATTTATCAGAACTAATTATTGAAGTTAAGCCGATTGCTAATTCAAACTGATGGACATTGATTGTATTAAAAATCGTTCGAATTTTACGAAATGTTGAATTGTCCGGCAAAACTACAGACTTACCTCCAACAACTTTGCAAAAGCTATATAAAAGAATAGTTGAATCATTGTATTTTGAATCTTAGTTCGATTGATATAAATGAGAACAATTAAGTTATTTTATTGAACTGACTAGTAAACTATTGGGTGTCAATTTAGCAGTCAACTAGGAGTGACCTTCGGCTAGATAAAGTAACGACTTGCGAAATGTATCGTAGTTTATAATTTTAATTTTTAACCTAGTGCACAAACTAAATAAATATTATTACAATCTAGGTCTAAAATGTAGTCAAATAGTCTTATAAGAAATTTAGCTTTGACATCATTTTATAAAATAAATTATATCTAAAGGTATCCAATACCACTTTTCTAACAGTCTCTAAATAGGGGAAGACAATATTTTCTTGTGTTTTCTATGTATCAATTGTTATAAGTTAACTGTGGTAACAGTACACTAACTCAAATAGCTTTGTCCATTTGTCTTGTCGTGGATGAGAATAACAGAAGATTAATGAAGGAGTCCAAGATTATTTAAAACAATCTTGCCAATCAAAAAAACATGCTCACAGCCGTCACAGATAGCAAGCCCATCGCTACTTACATTAAGAGATAAAAATTATGAAATTGCCGTTTTGTACTGAAAAACTTAAATAGTTGTATTTTGTGATTTTGATTTGACATTTGAAATCAAATTTACTCTCATTACCTGGACTAAGCAAACTGAATGAAAGCATTCTGTACTAGTTTACAGGGAAATATATTTTTTACCACAAAAAAAATCAGATTGCGGAAATAAAGGTACCCAAGTCTGGCAAGAACAAAGGATGACAGATAAACCATCTGTCAAATCTGTCATCAACTTAAACTGCATGTCCTACAGGTCCTACAGGATAGACGTTAAAATAGTTGTTCGAGCAGTATGAGGTCTTACGTTATCATGGAGCAATAATGGTGAAGATCGGTTGACGGTTGATTCGGTGATCGGTTGTCGGGGTTTCTCTCCGAGTTTCGCCATCATTATTCGCAGTTCTGCACAGATGGTAGACATCTAGTCTGCCGTGATTAATTGACTGTTTGTTAAAAACAATTGAAAGCCAAACAATCAAATGTCTATTTTTTTAATTTAGAATATTATTGTTATCGTGGAAAAAAAGCTTCACTCAAAAATTCCACAGGCTTATTTTTAATTCAAAGTGTTTAACATTAAAACGGTAATTTCATATTTCAATATCGATTAGGAATACTAAACAATGACTAGGATTTAGGACGTGCTGGTTTCCTCGCAATGTTTTATTTTATCGTTTGAGAACACTGACACAGCACACATTTTTTTTGTATGAAAAATCCATTTGGCACGACCATGTTGGAATCCACGACCTTATGATTAGAAGGCAAGAGAGCTATCACTACACAACGAATACCTTTTCATTAATCACCTTCTAGTTTTGATGAACATTCTTAATTAATCCAATAACAACAACCAGTTTAAGTTCTTAGCGAAAAAATCGATCAACAGGAGTGTGGCCGCCACATTTAGAACAACAAGTTGATTGCGGCGAAAATTCAATTAGGATTACCTTAGATTTGGAAAAAAAGAAATAAAATGAATTCAATAACACATTTTTAAACCAACCATTTTCAACTTTAAGGCTTTAGGTATAAGCATCACTGTTATTTATTTCGACTTCCATGTAAGCTGTAAGTTCACTTGCGGGACATAGTATAAATAAAACAAAGTAGCGCAGGTGTTGACACATTTTTGAATCTGCACGTACAAATGTCACATGCCAAACAATAGGTTTTTTTTTACTTTTATTTTTTAATGTTATATTAATAATATGTGAAAACTTAGTTTGCGTATAGTATTTTTTTTATTGCGTTTCTAAATGCCGTAGTTGAGAACAAAACTCAAACTCAGTTTTAAATTGAATCAAAAATATGTTGACAAGTTTTCGTTTAAGACTGTCTTAAAACAAAGCTTTGTTAAATTTTGATTTTGTTCTGCATACGATCGGCTTAGACAACATAAATAGATATAGATTTAGGGTATAAGAATCATTTTCTTGAAACCCTATAAATAAATTGTTTCATACTTCAAGTTTTATGTTCTGTTAATCTAAAGTTTAGACCAAATTAACTTAGAATGTCAAGTCTATAAAAAAAAAATCTGAAATTTTTACACAGCACGATCTAGTCCCAAAGTAAGCAGAGTTTGTGTTATGGGAACAACATGACTAAAATACTACTATTTAACTTTTGTATTATTTAGTCTAAAAACATACATATTACACATATAAACCCAGATCTGAGACAAATATTTGCAGATCATTCAAAAACTTTTCTCGAGGCGGCAGTCAAACCCGCCGCGTCTTGACTCTCGATCTTATATAATTTATTATTTTCATTCAATTTCATTTATACTTGATATTGTCCCTCTAACATATGATACACTGACTGTGATGAAGGTTACTATGTCATACGATTTTATATAGCAACAACCTCTGATTTGCGAGACAGAATGAATGATGATGACGTTGACGTATTACATAAGCTACATACAACACAAAACAAGGTAATTTTTATCTACCAGTATTAAAATAGAATAAGCCCGTCCCATGGTAATTTAACAGTAAATAGGCTAAATTGCATATTTGTATAAAATGCTCTGGTTTTATGAACAAGTGTAGTGAATTACAACAACGTAATTACAATCAATCGCAATCGTCGTGCCAACCAAAAAATCGTAGCGCTACCATCATAGTTGGAATGAGAGTGGAATAAAGGTGAAACAGGACAGGCCTTATTTGGGCACACATAGGGCACACTGTTAAACGATTTTAGTTAGTGGTTAATACGTAGGATAGATAGATGGACTAATACATTTTAACCACTTACTAAAATCGTTTAATAGTGTGCCCTATGTGTGCCCAAATAGGGCCTGTCCTGTTTCACCTTTATTCCACAAAATAAATATATTTATCATATATAAATATTTTTGTTACCTACTATTAATTGTCCTCTATTAATTTTATGCTTAACATTTCAACGTTTCATTATGTGTACCAAATACTAAATGGCACAACAGAAAAAAAATAGACAGCACTTTCGTTGCGTTTTAAAATTTTCTATAAATATCTCTCTACATAAGATGTTTATGATATTAGAAGGATTGATATTTATGTTGTTTTTATAACCAGACGGCTTAAAATCTATATCTGATTATATTTATTATGAATATGCTTAAAAAGAAGGTTGAGGTAAACTTAACACTTGATTATAAGGGCCGATTTTGTGATTATTCTGTATAATTGGACTGCCACCTACTAAGTTAATCAGCAGGTAGGTTATGATATGATATGATATTACAATATGACTATTTAAGCTATTAACATATTGTAAAAATATAAAATAAAACAGGGAGATAAATATGGGCTTTAAGCCCATGGTGCAAAACAAAATGAAGAATAAATATCAGTGGTGTTGTTAGTAAGTGAACGGACATTGTATCTCTCAATTTCCATTATAAAAGCACTATCTAGATCAGTGTCAACTAGTCTAGCGCATGCATTGTACGGGACAGCTTTCAAGTGGCTTTTTTAACATCAAAGCCGCCGCTTTGTGGAGCCTCTCGTGTACCCATCTTTGTTTTCAAACAGATATGCAACGTTGAAGCCGCTTTGAATGTGTTCCTAGCACTTATGCGGGACGTTTTGGCATTGGCGAAAACCAGAAAATAAAAGCGGAGACATGGCTACAGAGCTTCCGCAATGCACCAGTAAACTATATAGCACCAGGATGAAAATGTGTGGGTCAATCATGTTAGTATTAAACAATACCAATATATCTATTATCTATGTATTAATACGTGAAGCAAAAACTTTGTACCCCTTTTTACGAAAATTGCGCGGACGGAGGAGTATGAAATTTCGCACACTTATAGTTTATAATTTTATATAGAGAATGAGTGCAGAATGTTAATATTTTTTTTAAATTATGCATAAAAATGCATTATTTAATAACTTATTATGGTCGCATTTCGACCAGTGGGCGACCACTAGTTTAGAGAAATGTATAAAATAAAACAAAGTTCATGTGAAACAGTTGAGCTGTTTCACGCCGTGAAAGAATTTTGGAAACGTGATAGGATCCTGTTTCCCATGGGCCCAGGGTCTCGATTCTAAACTGCTCAATTATACCTCTGTAACGCAGTGGGCCAAGGCCCGGCTGCGACGCTAGTGGTTGCGTGTTCGATTCCCGCCGCGGGACAAATGTTTGTATGATCTGCAAGTATTCTTCTCGGGTCTGGGGTTTTCTATGTATAATATGTATGTATTTACAAAAAAAATAAGTATGTAAGTAGTATACAGTCATGGGTACCACATAACACAAGCTCTGCTTACCTTGGGGCCAGATGATGTTGTGTGAAATGTCTGGCATTATTATTATTATTATTATTTGTTCCTTTTTTAGTCCTCGGCACAATCAGCCACCGCACCAGCTCTTTTGTCATCTCTTTCCATTGATAATGTCAATGGAAAGAGATGAATGACAAGGATAGACAATAGAGGTACTTTATATAACAGTATACATAGAAAACCCATACTAAGGAGTACCTATTAATGACTCTCAGTGTATCAGCAAGATACAGATCCTCCTGTCTGTTGCGCGGCCTCGCAGGCATATCGGCGCATCTGTTGCCATGCCTCGGAGGCCGCGAACGGATCGCCTGTTTTGGCGCCTTTATTAACGAATATTGGCAGGTAGTAGAGTGACATGGATGTATGCAAACCAGATAGACTTCAGACCAGATTCTAGATAGACACAGGTAGATGTCTTATTGAGTATTCAACCTTTAATTTCGCTCGAGTATCGATGGAATTTTGAAAATAAAACTGCGAAGATTCCATAAAATTCCATAAAAATATAGATAAATGCAAAAGAAAAATGCGTGAGTCGCTCGCATCGCAAAGTGAGTACTTTTTAATATTTTCAAGCCGTTTCCACTTTTCATATTGGGATAAAAGACAAATAATAAATAGCCTGGAATAATTATAATAGTAACTTAGGTAACTATTAATGACTCTGAAGTGAGGCAATTAGTTGCTCAACTTAATTGATGATCATGCATATTGCTTTGTAACTTTGTCAAAATTTCTTAATTTATTATCCTAAAATATGTGCGGCTGATTCTTCCGTATCGTTGCAGTGGGTCGTTATTTACAAACATTTAACAGTTTTGTCACAAAGATTACTACAAAATCTTTGCAAACTCAGCTTTAAATTCTAATAAAGCTACGGCACTACCAATGCGACTGCTACGCGAGAGCATTTCACTCTTTTAATTATCTCTTCATTTATCTCTCGTCTTCCATTTTATAAAAGACTCAATTGAACAGTCTTTAGAGGCGTCAAATTCAACGCAGCACTACAGTTAGGACTGACTTTAATCGATTTGAAAAATCGAACAATGAATCGATTTTAGGATTAAAGTAAGTGTGGAATTGCGATTAAAAACGTCGTGTTATTCACACAGTACAGTAACTACAGTACGTATGGTTTTACTTTGAAGGTTTATGTCCCATTTTATTGGTTTCCAAGAACTCCACTACAACTTAACCAAGGTATTTGGACTACAGTTCAAAATAACTCGTGACACAGTAAGAAGAAGAATTCAAAAATGAAAATACTCGTAAATCGATTCTTGAATATCGATTCAAATTATTTATTTCTTTGGAATACATATATATATATATAAAACTGGACATTTCACACAGCATCATCTGGCCCCAAAGTAAGCAGAGTTTGTGTTATGGGTACCACATGACTGATATACTACTTATGTTCCTTTTTTTTTATAAACACATACATTTTATACATAGAAACACCCAGACCCGAGACAAATACTTCCAGATCATATAAACATTTGTCCCGTGGCGGGAATCAAACGGGAATAATATACAAAGACCAAATAGAAAGTTAACCATTTATTAATAAAGTATCTTTTGTTGCTTTTTGCTAAAAAAAATGGATTTCGTTTTTCATCATATTGTCGTTTGAATCGCATCATAGAACTGGCGCTTAACATCTTTGCAACAAACCTAAAGCGCTAAGAGATTTGCTCCGGGGAGGTACGAGTACGTCTCAGTTCTTTGAAAGCGCGTTTAGTGTACGTGTATTAATTTATCTTTAAGCCAAACGTATTTCAATTGCAAATAGGTGTTTAGGACGTCAGTAATGGTTTTAGTTTTAGGGCGAACATTGTAGAGTCGAGCTTCGGATTGTTGTAAGCAGGTATTTATCATTCAGCACTATCGTAAGATATATGCTTAGTTCCCAATCTAAGTATGATATTTGCTATAAATACCTTGGAGTACTTAATATGAGTACAGTTATGTATCTATCTATATATATATATATATATATATATATATAGTCCGAACGTCTCTGAAGCAACAGATTTGTTTGTGCGCTCCGTAATCTTTCTGATGTAAATATTGTTTAAAGTGCAACTCTATCAGTGAAAGTGTAACGGTGTGTAGCCAGTGAAAAACTCTGAACAGTGGTGCTATTTTGACAAAAATCGGTTAACAAACAAAGTGATAATTAGCAAATCCATTTTAAAAGAATTTGCTAACGGCCGCATTATAGACCGTGGTCAGTGCGTTCCTTTGTTCTTGCTGTGGGTGAATTATCGCTACGCCCTCCACCGCCTGTTGCCGGCTGCACGCCGCGCCCGCACGCTTGCCACTACTGCTACTGCCTGGAGCTGCGCCTACTTATTTCAAATAGCACTCTAGTCCGAATTAGCTCGCTTATTACCAAAATCGCTAAAATGAATTGTGCCGCTTGCAGCACTGCTATTCTCACCAGTGATGAGTTCTTGAAATGTGCACAGGGTAAGTGTAGTAAGCTTTATCACCTCCTTTGTACCCGTGGGAACAAATTGCCCGACTCTCCTGGATCGTGGGTCTGCCCGGAATGCCGTTGCGCGACTAAGCGAGGTGATAATAGCCTCACACCAGTCGGTAGCTCCAGAAAACCTGGTGATCCTAACGTTACGTACCGCTTGAAGATTCCTATGCGTAAAACAGAGGAAGCTCCGCAGATAGGGCAGGTTGACCTATCCGCTGACATACGTAGCTTGAGGGAGGAAATCTCGGCTCTCAAAGATCAACTGGGTTTGGCTCTTAGATACTATTATTACCTATGAGTCCAAGCTTGAAACCTACGCAACGCAAATGCACGGTCTACATAAAAAGATAGAGGCTGAATTACACTGCACGTGCGCTGCTAAGTGCTCTATTGTCACGAACAACACACTGGTCGCTACTCCAATCGAATCCCAGCCGCCTGTTGGGCCCACTAAGCAATCTCCCGCGCTGCCTATTAGTAAGCTACAGCTGACCCGAAACCAGAAAAGAAAACAGGTAATCAAGACTTCTGGGAATTCAATCAGGGATCGCAAGACACTTCAGTGCCAGTACGAGCTGTTGTTCCGCCAGTAGCAGCTTCTATTCCGACTTCTTCTGAAGTGGGGATGCTACAAAAACAAAACAACATGGGCGCTCTCTCGCCGCAACGAGGCTGTTGCGTCAAAGAATATCGATGGATGGACTACGGTTATAAGACTTTCAGATGTAAAAAAGGGTGAAAATAGTAAACTGAGCTCTATCTTTGCCGTAGAAAAAAAGAAACACCTTCACGTTTTGTTCCTACACCCGGACACCACGGTGGAAGCTTTGACTGACTACGTAACATCTGTGTGTAAAACAGCTGATGTCAGAGTCGATAAAATTAAGCCGAAAAGTAAAAAGGATTACTCGTCTTTTATTATCGGAGTCCCCAAGAGCGCATACGAGCTAATATCTACCGGCACTGCCTGGCCTGTAAATGCTGAGTTTGCTGAATGGCTGTGGTTTCGGAAGACTGCAGCAAACTACGCTGCCACTAAAACGCATTAATATCTCTCCTGTCAGACGTCGTCCCCTATCTATCTATTACCAAAACGTGTGAGGTCTAAGAACAAAACTAGATCAATTCACCCAAGGGCTGCTGTCGTCACCGGAAGACCTCTACGCGATTACAGAGACTAGATTAAATGAGTCTTTCCACGACGGTGAGATAATACCAAAAGACTACAAAATACATCGTTGTGACCGCGCTGATGGAAGAGAGCAAGGAGGCGCTCTACTGGCCACGTCGCCGTACCGCTTAGAATTAAAGCAAATTGCATTGTCCATCGACGTAAACAAGTGTGCGTTTGAACTGGTTTGTTCGTCAGTAATTGATAAAGGTAGAAATTTGTTCTTGTGTTGTGTTTTGTATATACCTCCTAGTAGCTCAGACCAGGAGTATATGTTAATGTTTAATGAAATAGAAAAACTGTGTACCCGTTTTAGTAAGATGGTCGTTCTGGGTGATTTTAATTTGTACTCAACTTCTGTTGATATTAATACCTATTTTGAATATTTTATCGCATTCTGTGGATTTCGCCAAACAAATAGTATAACGAACTGTAATAATCGAGTTCTAGATTTGGTTTTGTCTAATTTAAGTGAATTTTAGTTATGTATCCAACTATGAACATATCCAGTAGTACCTATCGATAGGCAGCACCCCCCGCTAATTGTGCACCTACAAGGCATAGCCTCGGACCAATCTCCTGAGTATATTGGTACTTCGGAGTCGAGACACCAAAGATACGAATGGAATTTAAAAAATGGTGATTAAATGAAGTTATACTTAGAAATAGGACGTATAGATTGGGTTACTTTTTATGATATAACTGATGTTAGTAGTGCAGTTGACTGTTTTTACACGGTTATTAATAGCGTTATTAATAACTCCATACCGCGCAAACTGCACACAAGCCAAAAAAAACGTTATTATTACCCGGAATGGTACACGGCAGAGCTTAAGTGTCAGATAAAGATTAAAGCTGAATTGCATAAAGTATATAAAAAATCTCAGTCGCAAGATGAATATAGAAACTTTTCGAAAAAAAGAGCACTGGTAAAACATATGATAAAAGAAGCATATGAGGAATACAGAGCAAGATTACAGAGGCGTTTCTCTAGTGATCCGAAGTCATTTTGGGTCTTCATAAAAAAGAAGAGGTTAAATGTAAGCCGTACAAGTATAACCCGGGAAGGTATTCAGTTGTCTCCGATGGCTTGCTCAAAAGAATTTGCTACTTATTTCCACTCCGTCTACAACGATAATCCTCCTAAGCTGTGTGTCCACGATGCGATCGAGTCTGCCGGTGCGTGTGGCATGCAGCAGGTTATTATAGATTAGTTCACCTTTTCCGATGTTGTACAAGCCCTAAAACATCTCAAGCCTAAGCATTCATACGGTCCGGATGGGATTCCCCCCTTCTTACTGAAAGATTGTGGAAAGCTATTAGCTGGGTTACTCTTGCATATATACAATCAATCCTTGGAGTCACACATTTACCCAGAAGAGTGGAAACTGACGCGAGTGATCCCTGTACCGAAGGAAGGAGTAAGCCCTGACGTGGAGGGGTATAGACCCATAGCGGTTTTATCATCATGCGCAAAGGTTTTCGAATCGATTTTACACCGGTACGTCTACAGACAGGTGTTTAGCCAACTGTCGGACGCTCAGCATGGCTTCAGGCCTGGTCGAAATACAGACAGCAACATGCTGTGTTTTATGACATATGCTGTCCCTGCCATTGACTCGGGGGTACAGGTGGATGCAGCCTACTTTGACTTCCGCAAGGCATTTGACACTCTAGACAATGACATTCTTCTAAGAAAGATGGCGGCGATAGGATTCTCAGTAGATCTATTAGAATTTTTTGCCAGCTACCTAAGGGATCGAAAGCAATATGTGGATTATGATGGACACCTGTCAGACCCATTTTGCACGAATTCTGGAGTAAGCCAAGGAAGCAATCTGGGGCCTCTTGAGTTCTTAATCATGATAAATGACCTACCTAAAGTGTTAAAAGATGCCGTCTGCTTACTATTTGCGGATTACTTAAAGCTGCTATTACGGATCAGCAGTAGCTCAGACTGCAACCGATTGCAGGAAGATTTAGACCGTGTTGATCAATGGAGTCATGAAAACAAACTGTATTTCAACAGTTCAAAATGCTGTGTTATCACATACGGCCGTGGACGGAAACCCGTTCTTCATGACTACTCACTACAAGCAATCGATATAGGTCGTGTGCAATCGGTTCGCGATCTAGGGATCCGCATGGACACGGAATTAAACTTCCGAAGCCATGTGTTGGACATCAGAAAGAAGGCGTTCCGTAACCTTAGCTTTATATTGCGCCAGAGCAGTGATTTTACTAATATACACACCATTAAAGCGCTTTATAATGCTCTTGTGAGAACCAGGCTAGAGTCAGGGGCTATGTTATTATAAATATTTACGGGTATTTATTTATAATAATGTGTTCTGATTGCGTAAGTTTAAAAAACTTTATTTGTCAGGGGTGATGGTTTGGAGTCCTCATGAGAAAAAGTACATTGGCATGTTAGAAAAAATGCAAAATAAATTTACGAAGTTTTTGTATTTAAAACTATATGGGGTCTATCCATTTTACCCATTAATGTATCCTTCTTTATTTGTTTTAGGCATGGTAGGTTACACTAAAGTAGAAGTGAGGCGGGAAATTATATTAATAATGTATATTTTTCGTTTACTTAGAGGTATTGTGCACAATCCGCAGGTGGTGATGTGTGTCGATTTGTGCGTGCCTGACAACTATGTGGGCGCGCGGCATCGGCCTAGGCTATTGGCGATCCCGATCGCGAGAACTAACCTCCTGAGTGAGGCACCATTCACACGAGCCCTTCGTGTTATCAACAGCCTATGTGAATCTGATGATATTGATATATTTAGCTCTAGCTTGGCGAAGTTCTCAAATGCTGCTACACAGTATTTATGTGCTATGTGATTCCGTCGTCGTTTTGGTGTTCGTACTGTTAAGACAATGTTATTGTAATATAAAATAAAATAAACAAAAAAAATAAAATCTATACATAAGTAAAAAGAACATTGTTTAATAGTAGTACTACTCACAGAAGAGCTTCATTGTCCTTAATCAATTCAGCTATGCCGTATATAAATAACTAGCTGGTGCCCACGACTTTGTCTGCGCAGGATTAGTACTTCGTGTAATTCTAACGGTTTTTGGAGCGCCAGAATAGCTTGCAAATGGCAGATTTTTTCCTACTTACTTGACACTTATCATTATTGTTGAACAGTTCACACAATATCTTTATAAATTATAGCCTATGTGTTATTCTGATGTATAAGCTATATTATTGTAAGTTTCATTAAAATCCATTCAGTAGTTTTTGCGTGAAAGAGTAACAAACATACATACAAACTTTCGCGTTTATAATATTATATATTATAAAAGTAAGGATTCTTGTCATACAAAATTAAAACCAAAACTGTATATCCTACACTTACCTCATTGTTAGCGACGCGATATGCCTACCTACTTTTACCTACCTACTACCTACCTAGATTGTAAAAGCAAGGAGCGAGCGGTGTGTAGGTCCGCGGGTATGGCCCGCACTCAGTTTGATACTGGCAGTCGCAATACAAGCCTCACGTCACCCGCACGCTCCTTTCTTAAAAGTTTTTGAGCCTATCGTACTCGCGATTAAACAATTGTTTTGTCCTATATACTGACTTCTTCATTCACTGCCAAAATACCATTTTCTTAGCTGCAACGTTTATATTGGTCATTCGAGCCGGATCTAAATAGATGTACCACACGCCACCGCACACCAAGAAAATGGTTAACACCCGCAGTACCGCATGCAATGAAGGTCAAATAAAGGACAAAGCCCAATCACTGACCAAAATGGAAGTTGATGATGGAAAACTGAAAGTTATCGATAAGAAAAGACCTGCAACTACTGCTGGAAGTGCAAAAGTTGAATTGTTGGAACGAGAACCACTTAGCGTACCTACCGTACCTATCGTATCTACCGCACCGTTGCCCCAGGTTTCAAAATCTTTAAAAACTAGAAAGTCTTCATCATCGTCAGCGATTCTGGCACAAAAGAAAAGGCTTGAGCTGGAAGCAGCACAGGAAAAGGCTCGTATTCAAATGGAATTAATCGACAAAAAACTAGCAGCTGACTTGGCAGCTGTTGATGAACAATACAGTCCACAAGCATCGGAACTGGACAGTCAAGGAGATGGCAAGGACATCGAAAAATGGCTGGAGCGCAGTCAACACGAACTGGAGAAACAGAAGGCCACCGCTCATGGATCACTTCGAGGCTCACTGTTTCCGCCGCCGGACGACGACGGCACTAACGGTCCAGTTCACCAGTTGGCCAGCGCACTAAGAGACCTGGTTGTATCTACTGCATCCACCAGCCACAACGCCAACCTACTCAGCCGCATCAGCACACCAAAAGAACTACCATTGTTCTTCGGTGACCCCATGGACTGGCTGTCATTTAAAAATGCATACGAAGAGTCCACGAGTGTGTGCAATTTTAGTGCTAAAGAAAATTTATGGAGACTACGAAAATGTCTACGTGGGTCCGCTAAGGAAGCGGTCTCAGCTCTGTTGATAAGCACTACGTCACCCGACATCGTGATATCCACTCTTGAATTGCAGTTTGGAAACCCGGAAATAATTATATCAAGAATTCTACTAGAAGTCAAAAAGTTGAACCCATTATCTCAGGAATATCATAAGGATTTAGTGCCGTTTTCTGTGAAAATAAAAAACTTTGTAGCAGCTGTACGTGAACTTAAACATGAAGAGTATTTACGCGGCATTGATGTCGTAAATATAGTGCTATCTAAATTACCTACAGTGCTACTGTCTAAGTGGACGGACTATAGTTACCCGCTCATAACACAAGGTGATAAAACCAGACTGGATATACTATCGGACTTTTTGAGCGAGGAAGCTGTTAAGATATCTACGTGCAGTGCTAATTTAATGAACATTCGATGGGACAATAAACGTAAATATAGTGCAAATAACTCTGATCAAAATCAAACTGTTTTGTTGCAGACAGTAAAGTGTAAAGAAAGTGATAATAAGTGTCGGTTTTGTCGCGTTTCCGTACATAAATTAATTGACTGTAAAAAATTCAAAAAGTCATTACGCAAGGACCGCTGGACATATGTGAGGCGCGTAGGTATATGTTTCAAGTGCTTGTTATCTCAACACGATAGACAAACCTGTTCAGCCGCTGCTTGTGACGTTGAGGGGTGCGGGGAGCCTCACCACCGCCTCCTACATTACCTGCCGAGCTCGCGTCGAAACGTTATACCGCCTACAGCAGTGGAATCTTCCCCTACGGAAACGGCAGCCACAGAGACTGATAATTACCCGACGGAAAGTATTAATAATTTAAACATGAGCAAGTCAGTGTTATTAAAAGTAGTTCCCATAGATATTTATGGACCTAACGGTAAATTCAGCACGAGCGCTTTACTCGACGATGGATCTACCGTGTCGCTGATGAGTGCGAAACTAGCGGCGCGCGCGGGTTTACGCGGCCGCACTGCATCGATGCGAGTGCGCGGTGCTTGGAACAATACTGAGTTACTGTGTGATACGGAACTAGTGGACTTAACTTTATCAAATAAACATGGTGATATATATAACATTTGTGTACGCAGTGTTAACGAACTTAATTTACCCAAACAAGACTTAACTTCAGTGAAAAGTGAAAACTATAACTACTTACGTAAGGTGAAAGATGAACTGTATCCGAGTCTTCAGAAACCGGAAGTGCTTATAGGGCAGGACAATTATAAATTACTTTTACCTTTAGAGATTATCGTGGGCGGCCCGTCCGAGCCGTGCGCCACTCGCACACCGATGGGCTGGTGCTTGCATGGCATACTGCCGCGCGCACGCTCTTCAGCACGCGCGGATTACTCCACGCTATTGATCAACGATACTGCTTCGTCACAGGATTATGACGATACCTACAGCCTTCGTGAGCTTCATGACGATGTCCGACGATTCTTCTCAGTTGAATCTATGGGAGTTTCTGCTTGTAAACCACGACAGAACACAGAAGAACTACGTGCCTGGCATCACATGGAACAAACGGCCATACTCATTGAAGGCAGGTGGGAGGTGGGCCTACCCTGGAAAGACAATAACTGCGTAATGCCCGACTCACTACCTACAGCTATGACTCGATTGAGAGGAGTAGAACATAAAATGAAGAAAAATACAGAGTATGCACAGAGGTACCACGAACGAGTACAACACTTACTACAAAATGATTATGCAGAAGAAGTAGTCATTGATAAAATTACAGAAAAGTCTTGGTACTTACCTCATTTCAGTGTTGATAATCCCAATAAAAAGAAACTTCGATTAGTCTTCGACGCCGCAGCGAAAACCTCAAACCTATCGCTAAATGACTACCTACTTAAAGGGCCAGATCTACTCATGTCACTATTTGGAATAATGTTGCGCTTTAGAGAGAATAAAATCGCT
Organism: Lampropteryx suffumata; assembly: GCA_948098915.1. NCBI lineage: Eukaryota > Metazoa > Arthropoda > Insecta > Lepidoptera > Geometridae > Lampropteryx > Lampropteryx suffumata. Next base: position 15,567,320 of record OX402551.1, on the reverse strand, counting down.
GTAATGGGCGATTTAAAAGACATGTTTTTGAGAGTTAGAATAAGTCCTCAAGATCGAAACGCCCTACGATTTATTTACAGAGGCAACCCTAATGAAGAATATAAACCTGAAATATTACAAGAGCCGATAAAAACGTACGTAATGAAGTCGTTAATATTTGGTGCCAATTGTTCGCCATTTATCGCCCAATTCGTTAAAAACAAGAACGCACAACGCTTCGAATCTACTATGCCTACAGCGACCGCAGCTATATATACCCAACACTATATGGACGATTATATACAAAGCCTGCCTGATGACCGAACCGCGATTCAAATGATAAAAGATATTACCTACATACACTCACAAGGAGGATTTGAAATGCGTAACTGGATTAGTAACAGTAAAACGGTAATTAACAGCGTACCAAGAGAGACCCTCGGGGCTTCAGCTGTCATGTTCAAGATGGGCCAGCAATGTGAAGGCGAACGAACGCTTGGACTTCTATGGCATACCGATGACGACACTTTAAGATTCGACGTTTCATTTAAAAAGATTCCCGATAATTTAATTAATGGACAGAAAATACCTACGAAAAGAGAGATGCTACGTGTTGTTATGTCTATATTTGATGTATATGGATTTTTATCGCCATTCACGATCAATGGAAAAATCATTCTACAAGAAACTTGGCGACTAGACATCAGCTGGGACGATCCCGTTAGCAATGAAATAAATACAAAGTGGCTTAAATGGATATATTTACTTAAAACACTAGAAAACGTCAGATTGCCGAGGTACTATCCGGCAGCGGCAACGAGTGTGAGCGAGATGGAGAGTGGAAGCATCGCATCACAACCAATTCATTCCGTAGACAGTGCTACGCTCGTAGCACAACATAGGACCGCTACGCGAGCTACGGCGACTGCTACGCCGCACGCACCTGAGGATAAAGAGATTATTTGTACAGAAAGTTATAGGCACCTACAGATGCATATATTTTGTGATGCATCGATAAAGGCATTCTGCGCCGTAGCCTACTGGCGGTGGATAGATAACGAGTTTAACACGCGTATAGCATTTATTGCAAGTAAGTGTCGCGTAGCTGGAAATAAAACAATCACGATCCCGCGCCTGGAACTACAGGCCGCTGTGCTAGCGGCTAGACTGGCCGACACGATTATTAAAGAACAAAAGTTAAACTGTGAGCGACGTATATTCTGGAGTGACTCAACGACAGTGTTACATTGGATAAGAAACGATTGTCGCAATTATAAAACTTATGTGGCTAATCGCTTGGGCGAAATCGACGAACTTACTCAAACACATGAATGGCGTTATGTACCTACCAAATTAAATGTCGCCGACGTCGCAACCAGAGAAACCTATGACTGCTCGGTTTTACAAAATGAGTGGCTACACGGACCAGCCTTTCTGCAAAAAAGTTGCGATCAATGGCCGATTGATGTGATTGAACCTGCAAAGAAAGAAACTATAGAATGTATAAATGTCGTAAATATAGAAAATCACTACTTACCTGTACCGGAACCCACCAAGTTTTCTACGTGGTTACGCTTACTTAGATCTACATCGCGAGTACTTATCTTCATTGATAAAGGGCTGGAGGCCGTATCTCGTAAGTTTGGACGGCGGATACTTACCTATAATCTGGATGACAACGTTATGGAAAAATCTGAGCGTTTACTACTGAAATACTCTCAAGTACAGTCATTCAGTGAAGAAGTCACGCTACTGAGCACGTCCAGAGAAATACCTACTACAAGTAAGTTACTTACACTGTCACCTTACCTGGATGATCACGGAGTCCTGCGGGCTGGTGGCCGGATCGACGCCGCCGCTGACGTGCTGCCCGACGTGAAGAGACCTGCAATTTTAGATGGCAAAAATTACATTACTCGCCTGATTGTAAAACATTATCATGTTAATGCTGCACACGGAAATCAAGAAACAGTGGTTAATGAAATAAAACAAAAATACTGGGTAATAAAATTACGACCAACTGTTAAAAATGTAGTATCAAAATGTATGATTTGTAAAATAAAAAAATGTAAACCAGAAGTACCAAGAATGGGTGACTTACCTTATGCCAGGATGGCTCATCATCAACGACCGTTTACCTTCTGTGGAGTAGACTTGTTCGGTCCGATGGACGTCACTGTTGGAAGACGTCATGAACAACGGTACGGAGTATTGTTCACATGTCTCACTGTAAGGGCTGTTCACATAGAGGTCGTTTCCACGCTGACTACCGACTCCTTCATCATGGGTTTGCGCCGCATGGCTGCACGACGGGGTTGGCCTCAAAACCTTTTCTCTGATAACGGTACCAACCTTCGAGGAGCTCACGCTGAACTGAAAAGGTCTGTACTGGCATTAAATGAGGAAGATCTAGAGACAGAGGCCATAAACCATGGCACTACTTGGACCTTCATACCACCTCAAAGCCCGAGCTGGGGTGGGGCTTGGGAACGCCTCATTCGCAGCGTCAAAACGTCGCTGAAGGTTGTACTGAAGGAAAGAGCACCGCGAGATGAGGTACTGAATACGTATGTAGTCGACCCGAACGGACCCAGAAATAAGTGGCCGAAAGGGCTGATACAAGAAGTGTGTCCTGGTAAAGATAAAAGGGTGAGAATGGTGAGAGTAAAAACCATGACTGGTGTACTCACCCGGTCAGCTGCTCGCGTCGCACGGATCCCGTTGACTGATGAGTGTTGCTAGCAGCACTGGGGTGGGGCGTGTTAGCGACGCGATATGCCTACCTACTTTTACCTACCTACTACCTACCTAGATTGTAAAAGCAAGGAGCGAGCGGTGTGTAGGTCCGCGGGTATGGCCCGCACTCAGTTTGATACTGGCAGTCGCAATACAAGCCTCACGTCACCCGCACGCTCCTTTCTTAAAAGTTTTTGAGCCTATCGTACTCGCGATTAAACAATTGTTTTGTCCTATATACTGACTTCTTCATTCACTGCCAAAATACCATTTTCTTAGCTGCAACGTTTATACTCATTTTTCACTAACTAGGGAGCGCACTGGTTGTCTAGTGATAGTGGCCCCGCCTTACTAAGATCCTGGGTTCGAATCTAGTTGTGCACGAATAGCTCTTTCATGGCATTTTCTGTACAAATGTGCGATATAGTACTCTCAAAAGGTAAAGAAAAACATCGTGAGCAAACAGGCATGTCGTTGAACCTAAAAAGTTTAAATGTGCCAAGCGCACGAAAGGAAGGCTCCTTTCGTGCGCTTAGCACATTAGGCTTGGCCTCAGAGGCCTGAGGCGCACTTTAATCCTTTCACCACATTGGTTCGAAACAACTAGTGATTCTTCTTATCGTGTCACTAGTTATTTCTAACCAGTGTGGTGTAAGGATTAATGTGTGCCTCAGAGGCTTCTTTCGTGCACTTAGGTAAGCCTTAATGTAAGCTCTCGACCTTGACGACAGGACACGCAGGAAAGACGAATCAGTACATGCGGTGTAGGTTCGGTTGCAGGTGCATAACGGCTGGCACCGAGCCGGGCTTGTTTCAAGTTTTCCTTCTCTGTTGCAAGATCTTCTGTTAGTCAGCAGGGGGACTAATCCCCAATAATTTTAAGACTTTCGCAGTCGTCTTTATCACCATCTCCAAGCAGCAGAACTAGTGATAAGATAAAAAGAAGACTAACTAATGACTAACTTATTTACAATCTGTCACATGTTTCAGTTTATGACAAGAACTCGGCTCGATCAGAAAAAGTATATAGGTCCTTTTCGGAAACACGGTGCGCTTTTATAATAAACTTCCTGAAAATGCATTTAAACTAATAAGAAATTTAAAGCATACATAAAGGGTAGTCTTTTAAAGAAAGCGTATTATAATATAAATTACTATATTATTGATAAAAATGCATGGCCTCATGTCGCTCCGTCCTCAGACATTTAACCGACACATTTGAAATAAATGTATTAACTCTATTGTATTAGTTTTTCGTAGTTAAGGTTATATATGATGGATCATGCAAAAAAGCGCTAAGACTAGGACAAGTTTCTTGCCGGTTCTTCTCGGGCTTGGGTTAGGTTATAGGCACCTAAATTCACATAGTATGTAAGTCGTTTCAAAGTGATCCTTGTGATTGTATTGAATAAAGTATCGTTTGACTTTGACTTAACTTTTATGAGTGCCTAGAACTACGCATTGTCCAATAAGTATCGCTTTTTAGATAGGATATTTTTTTGGCGTCTTGCGTAGTAAACATTGCCCTCTTATACTATTTATTTATTTCGAGTTATTTCCGGTTTTATTTTATAGAGATACATGGGACCTTGGAGAAGGACATAGGCTACTTTTTAGGTAGGTACCATGCGTGCGAAGCCGCGGGCAGCAGCTAGTTATTGTATATAAAATACACCATCTCATATAAAATAACAAACGACAATATACGCCTTTGTGAAATCAAACTATAATATAAACACTTGACACTGGCAAAATTCTCATTAAAATGACATATGTCATAAACGAAGAAGAAGAAGACGAAGACTTTTAAATAGCGCCTTACAGTTGGGGATACTTTTTGTAGTTTGCTACTTCGAATTATTTTAGAGTCCAATAACTTAGCTATCTCCTATTGTTTAAGAAAACGGGCATAAAAACATAAGAAGATTTACTTGTGTTTCGTCTCTGAAATATAATCCAAGTGCTATTTTAATAACAAGCTCGGCTATGGCAGTTCTACGTCAGTTGATGCTAGAGATACAATCTGAAAACTCTTGAATCTCCATTTCAAGTCCCAATCGTTCCAATTAAATACCTGATCTGGGCTGGGAATATCGGAGTTCCCAATCTACTAATAAAATTAAGCTGGAGTTGGCAACTTCAGAGGTAGCTTTTTAAACAGTAATATTTAAATACGTACATAGTTGATAATTATTTTATAATACCTACATACTTAATTGCATATTATTGATTGCTAGCTTACTGAGCAATGTGCCTGCGGCTTCGCTCGCGTGATATCTACATAAAACATAGTCTATGTCTGTCAGTCCATAAGAGACCATCTATCCCTTTACCAAATTTGATTAAGATCCGTTAGACACGGTTGGTAATTTATTGAAAAAATATTTTCTTCCGACGAATTTACATAGGCTACTTTTTATATTAATATCTCCAAATTACGCCATTTGCAAAATAATTTCACCATCAAAATTCCATAGTCTTTCGATGCGACGACGTCGTAATGGAATTTTAATGAGAATTTCAGATATTCGGTTGTAATTCCTTTTTTATTTTCCGTTTGAAATAAAAGAAAGGCATTTATTGGAATTGATAACAACCTTTCCTCGGAGATATTGTCGGCAATATCGAGGCCTTGTTTTTGTTGATTATGTTGTTTTAGACGATATTAGCCTGCGGAGTATTTCGTGTTTTAACAATGTTCTAGCTCTCTGACCTTTAAGCTTTATGGACGCACTACCATATTTTTTCCCGGTATTTTTTTATCTTTTTTTTACGGAAGCTTTGTTACCGTAACAAAGCTTGTTTGTTGTTTGTTGCTTGCTTGTTTGTTGTTGTGGGCAGGTAAGTTAATGACTAGTCTTAAAGCTCAGTTAGTGGTAAACTGTAGTAGCACGTCGTTCTTACGAACCCACAACTTATAACTCAGAGGGCACAATTTTTGGCCTTTTCTGTATTTTGTGGCAAAAAAAAAAATGGTGATTGTAGATGTTTGTAATTGTATGAGTGTTATAAAATATCATAAGTATGTTAATCAAGAGTATTATTAAGTAAGTATTAAATAAATCATCCGGTCACATAAGCTTTTTTAAGTTGTTTAGATGGTGATTTATGAAATTGACCACCAATATATTCTCATTTTTACGTAACACTCGCTATTTCAAGCCAGTGTGGTGAAATGATTAAAGTGCGCCTCAGAGGCTCCTTTAGTGCTGTATTCGCACATGTCTTAGAACTTTTTAGGTTCTACGACATGCCGGTTTCCTAACCATGTTTTCCATCGCCGTTTGAGAGTACTGATATAGCGCAGTTACATAATACACCCTTGGTTCTGTGCTTTGTCGATTACAACAAGGCTTTCGACTGTGTTAATTAAAAAGTTTGTGGACCGTGCTTAACGAGCTTGGCGTACCCCATCACTTAATCTTGCTCCTCCGGTCTTTATATATAAACAACCATGGAGTCGTAAGAGTGGATCAAACCCTCTCGAAACCTTTTAAATTTGGCAAAGGAGTGAGACAAGGATGCATTCTGTCTCCTATTCTTTTCAACGCATACGGGGAATACATCATGCGACGTGCTCTCGAAGATTGGGGAGGCGGTGTCTCTGTTGGAGGCGTCAGAATCACTAACTTGCGCTACGCTGATGACACTACACTGGTCGCGACCGACGAATTGGAGATGGGAGCGCTACTGGAGCGTATGGAACGTGTGCAAACTTGGGCTTTTGATAAACAAAGCCAAGACCAAAATCATGGTGGTAGATCACACGAAGCAGCTGGAGCTTAGTGGGACACTCAACCTTCAATATGTGGACAAATTCATATCCCAGGTATATGAATTTGTCCACATATTGAACTCTACCATATGTAACGATGGCTCATGCGAACCGGATGTGCGGAGGCGGATAGGGATGGCAAAGAGCGCGATGACCCGTCTTAATAGGATCTGGGCGGATAAAGCAATCTCTCTGAAGACCAAGATAAGCCTGGTGAGGACCCTAGTATTTGCAATTTTTCTTTATGGCGCTGAAACGTGGACCCTCAAAAAGGCTGATCGTACACGCATCGACGCGATCGAAATGTGGTGCTGGAGGAGAATGATGAGAGTACCCTGGACAGCGCACCGCACAAATGTGTCTATTCTGCGTGAAGTGGGAATCACCATAAGGCTATCAACCATCTTCCTCCGAAGGATCTTCGACTTCTTCGGGCACATGGCCAGAAGGAAGAACGACAGCCTTGAAAAGCTCCTGGTGACAGGAAAGATACAGGGAAGGCGACCAAGGGGAAGGAGTCCGATGCGGTGGACAGACCAGATCCGGGACACCACCAACAAGAACGTCCACGAAAGCCTACACACTGCCGAAGACCGAAGCAAGTGGAAAGCGATCGTCCAAAAAATGATTCGTGGAGGTCACGACCCTCAGCAATGAGGAACACGACACAAGGAGGAGACTAAAAAAGATAGTAAATAGTTTATCAGTCATGTGGTACCCATAACACAAGCTCTGCTTACTTTGGGGTCAGACGATGTTGTGTAAAATGTCCGGCATTATTATTCTTATTATTGTTATTATTAGTGCAAGTTTGTGCGTCATGTCTGACTAATTCTATCATTGAGATCTGAAACGAAAAATACGCGAATAGATTATAAGAATAATATCGATAGATAACGGTAAGATATGTATAAAATAAAGGGTAACATTTCAATAGTCCCGAAATGTTAATAGAATTCATTCAAATTTTAAATGTTTTCATACTACATTGTTTAAAGCTATCACGGCTGAGTTATCTGAATATTTTATTTTACTGGATCTGGATCAGTTGAGCTATCTATAGACGTTTCCAACGTTTCATAGATACTTCAACTGTTTTACGAGTTTTTTATATTATTGTTATTCTGTAATTTATGTACATGTTTATTTATAAAAAAATCGCTGAACATCTAACCCTATTACGCAATAACGACATTACCTTAACCATCCTTGTTACCTACCTAATACATCCGCCGTTATATACCAACAATGCCCCGTTTAAATTGGGTCCACCCACAGGTTTTCCATCTAAACAAGATAATATTATTGTAAGTTAATTCGGTTTATAATGTCAACACAGAATTCATTTTTATCCCTGTACCTCATCGTCATCTGTCGCGGGAAGATAAAAAATTGTCAACAATAAAAATTCCTCTGAACGACGAAAGTACAAAAACGCTGAAATAAACTGAGCCAGGCGTAGTAACTGCTGAACAACCTGTGACACGGTGAATAATAGGGCTAGATGAGACACAGTAAGAATTTGCCTACTCCATAACTTTGCGTGGTCAGTACTTGGATGGGTGACGTCAGGGCATATTCTTATTCTAACTCTAATTTTTATCTAATTATTTATTCTAATTATTATTATCACATTTCTGTATCATATGCTGAGTCTGAGCCTTTTTTCGTCACGGTATATATTACTTTATGTTATATTCGCACTGTATTTGTTATGTGGCATTAAATTAATATTTTCTTTTCTATTCTATTTATTTGGCCGCTTCCGTGTTTTCGAGGACACGTTAAGCTTTCTGTCACGTCTAAAGTTGTGTGGCTATTTATGACGGAAGCTTTTGGGCGGTTTATTATAACTAACTTCTGGTCAACTAGAGTTGTCTACCGACGATAAAGAGAAGCAGCGCTAACGAAGAAAGCGACCTAACTTTTTGTGTAGGTCTTTTTTATAGATAAAAAATGGATGTCTGTAAAGTCGGCTTACGGACGATAATCATTGTGTTCTGTGTCTGAGTGTTATAAAATATCATAAGTATCAATCTAAAATATGTCCCTAAGTATTATATTGGTTATTTGACCACCATACTACAAGATATGCTTAATTTAAGGCTAGATTGAGCTGTGTCCATTGTCCACCAAAATGTAGTTACCTATTTATTTATTAACTTAATGATATACATACATACAACCGTAACCATAGCCTGCATTTAATGCCGTACATCTTTGTAGACTGAATAATATGCGTAGTAGTCATATTAGCACTCTAATTGCATCATGTTTAGTAGGTCCTCGCAAAAAATATTTTTTTCCATTAAAAAAAACGCACGAGTCGCGCCCAATCTAGTTATTTTTTGAATATGATCGAGGCTCTATACGCGCATAGACCGTAAGGATAAGTCTGTCATATCTGTTGATATATTGTTTATTCTTTGGCAGTGGCTTACAGTAAACAGGCGTTATCTAGTGGCGGCAGACGACGATCTCGCAAGCTAAGCGGTTCCGTAACAGCCTCGACTTTTCGGCGAGAATAAAATTAAGACTTGAGTCTCGTTGGGATAACAGTTAATTTTTTAATTGCAAGACGATAAAAAGTTTTACGTTGTTCCCTGTTTTAAGAGCTTTTAAATGAGGTAGTAGGTTTTGATGTGCAATGGAGTAATTTAGAGCAAGCTACAGAACGACAGGTTGCAATCGTCAGGAGTGGAGCATTTCAAATTCAATCCTAAGCTATATAACAATATTGAATGTTGTTTTACATAGTATAAGGCATAATCCTTACTAATATTATAAATGCGAATGTAACTCTGTCTGACTGTCTCGCTTCGTTCACGCCAAAAACTACTGAACCGATTTAAATGAAATTTGGTACACAGATTGTCTAAAGCCTGAGAAAGGACATAGGCTACTTTTTAATTGGAAAAAAGTTTTGTAAAGGCTTGAAAAGGGGGATGAAAGGTTGAATGAAAGTATTGTCATTTTCAGAACTAGAAGCATTAAATTTAAGGCTGTTGATCCCTACTGATCCCTACTGATCCCTATTATAAATGTGAAAGTAACTCTGTCTGTCTGTCTGTTATGTTTTCACGTCCAAACCGAATTGGTGAATTTTGATGAATTTTGGTATAGAGATAGATAGGACCTTGGAGAAGGATATAGGCTACTTTTTATGCAGGTACCATGCGTGCGAAGCCGCGGGTAGCAGCTAGTAGATTACATTGCTATTAATTCCGTTTAAATTTAAATTCCGTTTTTTAAACTACTAGTTTAAAAAACAAATATATAAAATAACAAACCAAGAAACTTTACCTCATTACCATATACCATTATAATATGATCAAACATTTTATAATTTGCTTTACTAACTTCTTATAATACCACAAATAGATAGAGAGATAGAAAAAGAGATTCGTATATATGTATGTAGGTAAAGCTCCACCAAACTGTCTCGCAAATTACGGCTAAATTAGTTAACATGAAGGCAGATGGTTGCGTGTATGGATTTTAGCCGCTGAAACCCAACGCCTTTGTAGGCGAAACGTAAATAGTGTGCTCCAGGCTAGGCTTTTGTTAGCCAAACGTAGGCAAATAAGACCTAGTACAACATATGAACCTAGAGCCTTCTCAAAAGCTGAGTTTGAGCAGAGTACCTATCATCCTTTACTAGATTAAATAGAGTATTCTGAGCTGAAATAGTTTCCAGATAACTATGTTAGCGTACATTACTGGCCTGTCAGATCAATTGGTAGTAGATGTGCCTTCTTCGAAGTATGTTGAGGGTTCGATTCCGCCCCATGATAAACATTTGTGTGAAAATATAGGTGATTGTTCTGTCTCTGGGTGTTATAAAGTATCATCAATATGTATTTAAATATGTAAGTATTCTATCAGTCATATAGACACCATTATATAAGCTGCTGCTGAAGTTTGGAACTAGATGGTGTTGTGTGCATTGTCCAGCAATATTTATTTATTTTGGTATATTCATATTCCTTTCGTTTTATTCTTTCGAACCAGTGTATTTAACACAGTTCACCAGGTTTAAAGTACGTGTCAAAGGCTCCTCAGAGCGCCTCGTGCTAGCTTTATTACCTACTCTATTTATTAAATCAAATAAAATGATCAAAGAAGTGTATAAGGATCTTAGCAAATGGAAATCAGTAGTATCTGCAACACAGGGGGGATTTATGTAAGTATATTAATATAAATACATTTTAAAAACTAAAAAAACTGACCTTATATATACAAAAATACGATATTTTGTTTACTTGGATGACATAATTTTTCTAGCTTTTTTTATTTAAAAACCAAAATACTAATTTGATAAATTACGAATTTTGATAAAATTTTATGGAGCCGATCGGTTATATCCTTTCATATAATAGTACATTATGGTACTAGTGTGTAATGTTGGTGATTACCGCTGAGGCGCCATTGAGACCCGAACCGTTACGTGAGGGTCTTAAGAGAGCCGAGGACGGTGATCATCAATACACACGTGTATCATACGACGTTTTTCAACACACTTGTGAATAAAATAACAATAAAAACTCATTTTATTTAGTAGATAAAAATTAGTATATGTGCAGTTAGTAAAATTATAATTAACTGTTTTTGATGGCTTAGCGGTCTCATCAGATAGATTATTTATTGAAATACTTTCATGTTCTATTGCAATTTGAGATGGCTCATTATTCGTGTAGGTAGGTGAAATCCAATCATTGGATGTACTTGGTGTTTCGTCAGTAGGAAGCGCCTCAGAATCAAGTTTAATTCTTTTTGTGATTTTTGCTCAAATTTCCTTCTTGTTTTGTATGGAATCTTCTACGTATGATTCTGCTACATTGCTAGATCGCCACCCACCATGACGCTTCATTATATCTGCTCCTGAATTAGCCAGCAATGTAGCTGAAGTTCTTCTGAAACTATGTCCAGTGTAGCTCTCAGCATTTGCTAAACCTAAAAACTTAGCGATAGCGATCTTTAGGCATAGAACCAAATTTGTTTATACCTATAGGCTGACAGGTACATTTATCATTCTGGTAATTAAGAAAAAAACGGTCAGTTTTTGCTTTTGGTGACCGCAAACTTTCATACTTCTTAACAATTTCATAGAATGGACCGTGTATGGTGAATGACCTCGGTATTTTATTTTTCGTGATAGGTATCTTCACTAAAAGCATCTGGCCATGGTTCTCTATGTTTTTTACGGTTATATTTGTTAATTCTTGTATCCTACAGGCACCAGTTACACCAAATATTAAAGCAACCTGAAAAAAAAGAAACAATAATTAAGTTCAACACACAACACAGGCTGAAGTCGCTTAGATATTTAAAATTAATTTAACTAACCTTAGTAGCCAGATACTGGTTCCAGATAACCTTTTTCCAGAGCATCTTTTATAATTTTTTCAATATCGTCAGACGATAAAACCTTTGATTTCTTGCTTCTAAATCCATCGGATAGTCTCTTTAGAGTAGGTATGTTTTTAAGTCCACTCCATTCTTTGTTCGGACTGTACCTACTTTTTAACATTGAGTATAAACACCACAAAGAGCTAGGTTTGTACTTAGAAGATAAAGTTAGAAGTTCTTTAAAGTACGCCATGAACACATTTTCTGAAAAAGACTGCGTATTCTTGCTGTTTTGCCATTTTATGAAATTTTGGTACGCTAATAGATATTTTTCCTTGGAGTTTTCAGGTAGTAAACTTTCCATAACGTTAAGGGCTTCGCATCTTATATCGGGCGGTGTACAACAAAAATCATTTTCTTCGTAACTAGTACTTGTAGACATTTTTATTAATAAATAACTATAATTTCAACAGTGAAAACGTGAGTTGTGAAAAATGATTCGCTATGGCGGGAAAAATTAATTAGTTTTCCTATGCGCGCGCATTGCGATCAGCCACAGACTAAAGGGATGAGGTTTTTTTTGTTTGCTTTTGTTTTTGGTTTTTTTTTGTTTGTTTGCGCCTATTCTGCCACGTACAAAATGGGGAATTTAAAGTTTTCTTTTATTACAGAGAAAACAAAATGTATATTTGAGTGAAAGTTTTATGTATTAAACACGTACGAGTTAAAATTATCTATTTAAATAAGAAGTTGCATGAAATAAGCAAGCAATAGGAACATTAATTTATTTGTTCTATTAAACACGATTTTTTTTTAATAAAAACTTTTTTAAGATCAAAGCACCTCATAAAATTAAAAAAAAAACTATAACTCACTAGTGAGTTATAGCAATGAAAAAGTCACAGTTTGATTATGGGTGTCATTCTGTGCCTGATTGCGGTGACCATAGAGCCACTTTATGAGCAAGTGTATTGAAAAATATATTTATGCGAAAGTTATGAGACGTTCCGAGTTATGAGGTGACAAATTTTAAAAAAATACAACCGGGTTGAGATCCTCTGAACCTACTTTTTTGAAGTCTGTTAAAATTTATTCAAAAAAGAAAAAACGCTGGATTGCACTTTAGGTTTTATCATTTTAAATTAAGATATAAAACAAATCTTTTGATCTAAGCGATTATAAAAAATACAAACAGCTTGGCATTTTCAAAATAATAAAAACCTTATTCGGGGCCTTACATAAAAATGTTATTTAAAAAGACGGTAGATAATTATGTCATGCCAGCGCCCCCAAAGGAATACCGTCTTCAAGTTTTGTCTTGCGGCTATACGATCGCAAAGGAAATTTCATGGAAAATAAGTTATGTAGGTACCTAGTTACTTATCAAACAAATGTCTAATTGAACAAAAAGCGGATTTCCCTCTTTTTTCTTTCTGATACAAAAATATGTTAAGTAACTTAGTACCTAATGCCGCATCCTATCTATCGGAGACTTCCATTAGAGCTGGTGCGGCGGTTGATGTTGCCGTGGACCTCAAAAGTCGCAAACATATCTCAATAAAACCTACATATTCAAACATCTTGGAATCGAGGCCTTGGGCCCGTGGAGTACAAGAGCCCACCGTGTTTTCAAGATGATTTCACGACGCCTGGTAGAAACATCACGTAACTCAAGAGTTTGCCCCTATCATAAGCATTGGCATACAACGTGGCAATGCCGCCAGTGTCTTGGGGACTCGGCCGTCTGGCAGTGATCTGGGTCAGTTGAGCGAGTTGTATAGATCGTTTTAAACGGTAATTAGATAGCTCAATTGTTTTATTTATAATAAAACAATAATATATTATATAATTCGATATTATAATTCGGTAGTTAATTTTTGTATATAAATGTATAACAAAAGCAAAACAAACAGTAGTAAGCAGCTATTTGTAGAAAATTAGACGTGATAGTGAAATTTCCAGTTCGAAAAAAACAGAAAGCTCTGTAATGTCTTCGGCGATTCAATTAAAAATCAGTGAGCAGGCGAGAGGTTTTAAATGCATTTCTGATGTTATTTACTGGTAAGGTAGTGACCTAAATCTTCAAGACTGAGCTGAGAATTGAATTAACGCCTGCCGCTTCACCGGCCGAGCGCTATTTAAGCCTTGAAGAGAATTTACGCCTTGCAAACGAGTTTAAAATCCGCACTTTTACTCGTTTTTGTTTTGTAAATTGTGAGTGAGTGATTTAAGGATCAAATTAACTTAAATGGAAATAATCGTTTCATGACCGACCGTGTAACTTATCCCAAAGTACACGACTGTAGAGCTTATCGATGAAACCTTTATAAAATTAACTCAGGAGGCAATTTGTGTTTGAAATAAAAAATATATTTTTTATATCATTTTCAATTCAATACGGACAAGGTCGTTTGCGTAAAATCGGCTCAAACAATCATTTGTTAAAATATTTGCTTTGTAGAGACCTCCCAATTAGTGGATTCAAATATTTTCCGCTTTGAATAGTCGAACAAATGTTGAATTACGTGCGTAGCTACGTAGCGAACATACCAGTATGTGAGGATGAAAAAAATGCGTAGCTATAAAACTCTTATGTATTATTCGCTTGTTTTGAAAAGGTAATATTATTGACGACCTCTGTTTCGCAGTGGGCTTAGGTCCGGCTGAGACGCAAAAGGTTGCGGGTTTGATTCCCGCCGCTGGACAAAAGTTGGAACACTGGAAGTGTCTTGGGTCTGGGAGTTTCTATGTATAATATGTATGTATTTACAAAAAAATGAATATAAGTAGTATATCAGTCATATGGTACCCATAACACAAGCTCTGCTTACTTTAAGGCCAGATGATACCTTGTGAAATATCCGGTATATTATTATTATTATTATTATTTGGTTTGATTGCATTTCGTTGATTTGGGTTGTCCTTACACAGTCGGTTTTTTATATTTAATCAAGAATGTCACAATACTCATTACAAACTATATGTTATAGCCACCATTTTTTAGGCTTTTGAAGTCCACATAGGAACCCTTACAGGGCTTTTGAAGTCTTTTACTTAAAAAGTCTAAAAATGGTGGCTATGTCTATGTATGTCTGTTCACCTCTATCCCATCGTGTGGCATAGCGTTGGGTACACCTTTCAAACATACCATAAGTGTTTTTAAACAGTGTTTCAATAAAGATTTTCGTTTGATAAATATTAAACTTTGAAACGGCCATTTTGATTAAGGTTAGAGTGTCAGTCTATGTGTGCGTGGTCTACCAGGTGCCCCAAAAATCTAATATCTGGTGTCTCAACATACTAGTTGTAGATGCCTATCAACATAGTCTTTCGGTGCTCGACCTACATCCCACATATTCAAGTCAACTCGTGCATGCTCGGGGATTATCTGGCTTTCCACTCGTTGGCTCAGAGTTGAGCAATATTGTCGGAACAAGTCCTTGAGTGACTTTGAAATTTATATGCTTTACTCATTTGTAACTGAAGCTTTTGATCCGAAATAACATTGTCAACGAAACGAAGGGATTTGTCATTAATTTCAAGTGCTTGATATTACGGCAGAGAGTTTTATATTTTTATTTTATATAAGACAATTTGTTAAGATGAAAATTGAACTCGACGGAAAATTATAGCAAAACGACTGATCAATTAAAGACAAGTCGTGCAGTGACATTTATTTTAATGAACTAAAGATACAAAATGCAGTGATTCACGACTCTTCTTTTATAGAACGTACTTATAAGAACTTTATCCACTGTACCACTATAAAATTTAAGCTCATCGCGTGGTTGCTCGTTATTATTGGGATGGGATGGGATTCAGCAAAATATAAAATCAACACTAGGAATAAACATAAACTATACATCCCTAGGTTTCGACTAGAAAAAGTTCCCCATAAAGTCATTTATGGGGAACACGGTGCGCTTCTATAATAATCTTCCTGAAAATGCTACTAAACTACCTATTAAGAAATTTAAAGCATACATTAAAGGTAGTCTTTTGAAGAAAGCTTATTATAATATAGATGACTATATTATTGATAAGAATGCATGGCCTCATGTCGCTCTGCCGTCAGACAGTTAACCGACACACTTGAAATGTATAAACTCTCTTGTATTTGTATTTCGTAGTTAAGGTAGTTATAAGATGGATCATATAAAAAAGCGCTAGGACCAAGACGAGTTTCTTGCCAATTCTTCTCGAGCTTGGGTTAGGATGAATTGGCACCTAAATTCACCTAGTATGTAAGACGTTTCAAAGTGATCCTTGTGATTGTATTGAATAAATCATCTTTTGACTTTGACTATTGCGTTTCTGTTACGTTTTCTTAGTAATAAAGGAGCCAAACGTATTAAGTCTTACAACTATTTTATAATAACGGAACCATGTCTTTAGTTTCGGCGGTTAGCAGTTAATCATCAAAAGTTACAAGGCCATTCAAGTTTCTGACTCGACACACGATAAGCGTTAATTCTAACTTCTGCGAACAGTCGGCGCAGAGCTCTACCTACTTCCTAAACCACACTGATAAAATTCCAAGTGTAAGAGTAGATAATGTAGATGAAGGTTCATCGAAACATAGCTTTTACTTTTTGGTCACGTAAGTGTTTAATGACCTCATACACTGCTTAAATCATCTTAAAAGAACTTAACTTTACATGATAGAGGTGATCTGGCGGCTTCTTTGTCAGCAGAGTTAATCACAGATACGAAAGTTGTAGGTAGTAGTATTTTTTACATATTGCACTACATACCATATTTCATATTATTCCCACTATCCCTATTTCTAATTCCGATGATGGAACAAATGACACCAAAAAGTATAATTTGCCCCATTATCAACTATAGTCTTCTTGCTTGTGTAGCAACCTGTACTAGGTACTCAGAACCTTCAAGATGTAACCAAAAGCTTAAATTATCCTAATATACTTTCTTAAATGATTGATTCGCCTTAATAGATTTTTCTTAGCTTTTATAGGAATATGTACTAAGGACGCAGAACAACCAAGAGGTTATTAAATGCAATTAAATTCAAGTATTGTAACGACATAGTAAGTATATTAAGTAATTCCAAGCTTTAGGCAACCTCTTGACGGTTCTGCGTTCCTGGTACATCATAAATTGGCCTTCGTTCATCTGTTGCAGATGATTTAGGTCGCGTCAGTAGAGTTACAGAGTAGTTAATTGTAATTGAAAACTTTCGTTCATGGATCCAATCCAGCAAGCTGAGGTGGGTGAAGTTTCCTCTCCACTGACGTCACTCTGCCTGGGATTGTGTTTGATAGCGCAGGCCTTCCTAGGTACCCACACTACCTGTTTGGGTTGTTGTTTCTGAGTACTAGGTACTCAGAAACACCAAGAGGCAATTTGCAAAATCACTTAGGTTGGTAATGGGACAAATAATACTTTGTTGATCTTCTTAGTTCCATCAATGGTATTGGAAATGTTGGACTAGTTGACTAGACTATGGGAGTTTTCGGTACCAAAGATAATAAGAGTAAAAGAGTGTGGAAATATACTAGTGCTACCTAATATTCGGTAAGGTTAATCACTAGAACATTCAGGTTATAATATTTTTTATTTATTATTATCTTTTGAGTAACGGCCTTTTACTAACATTAAAATAACTTAGTACCCTATTTATATCAAACTTTCCAAAAAACACCTGAATATCCTATGTAAATTAGGCCCATTTTGGCACTTAATCTTTTTTTAATGTTATTAATAATTCAGGCCGTCTCATAATTTATTACACCCTTAGCGTTTTATTTAATAAATGTACTTAGTCTTGATGTATCGGCAAAATAAAGCAAATTGGGATTCAGCATCGCAGCAAATATTTTTATTGGCTCAATTGATTGCCATCCATACGGTTCAGTTAAAATCGGGCATTTCAGTTAAATCGAGTTTAATGGGCCGATGAAATAAATCAACGGAACATGTCCCGATAAGGCATTTTAAAGCGGTACAAGGGTAGGCATTGCGAGAAGTAGCTGAACAAAAAGTCTGTGCTCGCAAATTTGTGTGACAAGGGGCTTATGCGAGTTTCCCCATGCTCAAGCGGTTCGTCCGAAGTTGAATATTGAGTGAGTTTTACAAGCTAGAAATCACCCGGACACTGATACGATAATTTTTAAATAATTCTATGACACTAGTTCTCGTTTTCACTTACTCTACGAGACACCTAAATTTGATTAGATAAGATCCACATATGAATATGTGGTCAAATGCGAGCTTTACACAGATGACTGCTATCGTGTTTTAGTGTTGTATTTAATGTTATTGTATTGTATTATCAAATGTTATACAATCTGAATTTGAAGACTATAGCCGTTTCTATAAATGGCAATTCGGCTAAGCGGCAGGTGACTATAATCGTAAGTTTCCAAGTAGAGTACCTTTCCAATTTTTGTGCGGCAGGCGACTACAATCAACAGTAAAAATGCTCAGTCGCAAGCGATTGCTCGCCTCATGCAGGTGTGTTGTTCCGCTATCGTATATAAATCAATAAATATTGATGGACAATCAACCCAACACCATCTATCCCCAAACTACGCAAATAATATTTGAATGCATAACTAGTCACATATTATTTTAGTGTAAATGAGGTGGCGATTCGGCTTGTGAGGTGATTTGGTAAGCGACAACAATACGGCGAAAAGTGACCTATGGTAAATTCCCCATAACCCCATAAGCTTGCTTAGCTGATGCTGGTTTTCCTACAAGCTAATCCATTTGCGCCAGTGTAAATAGTTACTATCAATCTTACAGCATACATGTGACATTCCACAAGTTAATGTCATATCCCTACAATTTGATATTTCTAACGACGTGAACGCCAAAAGAAAATGGATTTTGTCTAAATAGCCAAAATAACTGAATTCTTCTAGGATTGTGCCAAAATCTCAGCATGATTAGTCTCGTTAACAAATTAGCAGTTGTTGATACAATAATATTTATTCTGATTTCTCTGAAAATTACTGAAGATTAGCCCAGAGTAAACCATCATCGTCTCCTTGTCACTATCCCTCTTTACTAGTATATATGGTCGGCACATGTTCTTCTCTATCACTCTCCTCTACTGATTTCTTGCTGGTTCTTCTCGAGCTTGGGTAAGGAGGAATTGGGAAATAAATTCACCTAGTATGTAAGACAATTCAAAGTGATCCTATTGAATGTATTGGAGTATCTTTTGACTTTTTTAGACTTTGATAAAAGTAACTGCCGCAAATGACGGCTGACCATCATTTCCGTATTCACTTCTTTCAGACCTTTATCATCTTTCATCTCCTTTTTCCCTTATTTATATACTTTATTTATTTAAAAACCGAAAACACTGCACAATGAAATGTATAAAACCAATTGGTAGAAAACGTAGTGCTTCCATAATTATAGGTATAGGTTATAGTAGGTAGTTACATACATGGGGTGCAAGGTCGGGTAACCTCCTCGTGGTGCACCCTGGTAACACCGTGGGATACTTCTTTAGTTCGCTAAAGAAGTATCGCACGGTGGCCAATAACCCGACACGGAGGATCTCTCCACGTGTCCCTCTGATTAGCAGAGGGCACAGTGAGACGAGGCAGGTGGAGAGGACCGCACCTGCGGTCCACGGAAGGGCTTGTGGCCATGGCTCGCAGAGCTCTGTCTTGGAAGGCGCGCTGACTTGTAAGACAGAGTTGTGCGGGCCACGTCCGAAAGCAACGAAGCGGGGACGTGCTTGGTGTGCATTTCCCAGTCGCTTGTCGGGAAGGGTCACTCGCAATGTCGTTTTCTGACTTGCGGCCGCTCGGAGATCCCCCACACTGGGTCGGGGAGACCCGTGGGCCGAGTGATCTTGGGGGCCTTTGATGGTAGGATTTAGGGCGTCCGAAGTCATTGGCCCTTGGGAGGGGTGACGGCACTTTGCGAGGAGGTGTCGTCGCATGCACCCAGGTAGGCTAAAGGGGATTTTCCTCCTGGCCAGCGTTCGGCCGCTCGGTATTCGCTGGGTCGCCAGACCTTAGTGGGACTGAGTGGCGGAAGGAATGGGGGCTTCCTCCGCGCGTCTCTTCAATGAGGGTGCAGTGGTTGAAGCGGGGACGAGCTTGGCGTGTATTTGCCTGGATAAGAATTCTGGCGGGGGACCCCGCAGTACCACTAGTTCTGACCGGCGGCGGCACTCTGCGAGTAAGTGTCGTCTATACACCCAGCAGGCTTACGAGATGGGATTCTTGTGGGACTGAGCGGCGCACTGGGTCCGTGGGTAGTCGGAGTGAGGGCTCCCGGCTATCCGTTCGCGGGCTCGGGGAAGGCGGCAGTTAACATGTGTGACGTGTTCTGCCGTAAGCACCGGGTGGGTGTGCGGGGGTGGCTTGCACACTCCTGGGATGGGCTGCGGCCGCAGCACTTTGTGAGAGGGGCACCGGTGCGTTCCTATGGAGATCCCGGAGCCCCTTGACATGCAATGAGGCTGGTCACCGGGAAGTTTTAGTGAGTCGTCTGTCGTTTTTTAGACAGCCAACCTCACATATTCCATTTGCACCCCTCAGTGCATTGGAAATCTGTTTGCAGATTTCTCCTCGTCAAAAAAAAAAAAAAAAGGTAGTTACATACATAAGGTAACCTTAATAATAGGACGACCTCTGTGACCTCTGTTTGTATGATCTGCAAGTGTTTGTCTTCGTCATGAATCTGGGGGTTTTTCATGCATAACATGCATGTATTTAGAAAAAAAAGTAGTATATGTCATGTGGTACCCATAACACAAGCTCTGCTTACTTTGGACAAATGTCAATGTCTATGTGTCTGTCAATGAAATGTCTGGCATTATTTATTAATTTATTTATATCCCCCCACACTCGTATTTAACATTATTCTTGTCACATAACATTCATTGTTATCCGAGTATTCATCCCTCCGCATTACATGCCCAGACCACCACGGTTTATAATCCACATGATCTAATAAAAACTACGAGGTAAAACTACACGACAAGCACTTCGCAGGTACTGTAGTACGCTCGTGTGATCGCACTTTCCGAATTTCACGCGCCATTTACCCGGCCACCTCTATGTAGTGTAGGTAGGCTTATATAATTTCAAGGTATTCATTAGTAAGGTAACATTGTACCTTTATATTCAGTAGGTTATCTCTATAGGCTCAGGACATATGGTATACGCGCATTTCTTAACCTTTCAGCTGTTGCAGGTGCTTTAGGTTCTGGATTATATTCGCTCCCAGGACAAACGTTTGTGTATTGAACATAATATTAGGTTATGGAAAAATTCTTTTCGCATTATAGTATGTATGAACTTGTAATAAAATCACTTTGATTATACTATTTGTATTTGGCTGGTTCAGGTATCATTAAAAGTTTAAATTTTAAAGAACATAATTCCAAATTCAAATTAGGAAAATGTGTGATTTTTATTTGTTTTTCGTACTGTCAAGATGAGTGAATCTAATGAAGAAATTCGATACATTTTAAAATTTTACTACAAAAAAGATAAAAATGCAACGCAAGCCTTGAAAAAAAATTAAGTTGTTTATGGACCTAGTGCAGTGTCTATGAGAGTAACACAAATTTGGTTTAAGCGTTTTCAATCCGGAAATTTTGATGTCAAAGATGCACGTCGGTCTGGTCGCCCTATTATGGATAAAATGGATGCCATTTTTAAAATAGTGGAGCAAGATCGGCATATCAGTAGTTACGACGTAGCTGAAAAACTGGGAATTGACCACAAAACAGTTTTGGCGCATTTTAAAAAAACTGGGTACACAAAAAAGCTCGATATTTGGGTACCTCACGAGCTCACTGAAAGAAACCTAATGAACCGTGTACTCATTTGTGATTCTTTATTACGATGTAATGAAACCGAACCATTTTTGAAGAAGCTGATAACTGGTGATGAAAAGTGGATCACGTACAAGAACGTGCGAAAAAGGTCGTGGTCAAAGGCCGGTCAAGCTTCACAGACTGTGGCAAAACCCGGGTTAACTCGCAACAAGGTGATGCTGTGTGTGTGGTGGGATTGGAAGGGCATTATTCATTATGAGCTGTCACCACCAGGCAGGACCATCGATTCTGAACTCTACTGCGAACAAGAAGTTGAGAGAAAGCGGCAGGAATTAATCAACAGAAGGGGTGTGGTTTTTCATCATGATAACGCTAGACCTCACACATCTTTAGCCACTCAGCAAAAATTAAGAGAGTTTGGCTGGGAGGTGTTAATGCATCCGCCGTATAGTCCTGACCTTGCACCTTCAGATTTCCACCTGTTTCGGTCTCTTCAGAGTTCTTTGGGCAGTGTCAGGTTAACATCACGAGAGGACTGCCAAAACCACTTGTCGCTATTTTGATCAGAAGTCCCAAAATTTTTATAGCAATGGTATCATGTCCCTACCTTCAAGATGGCAAAAAGTTATCGAACAAAATGGTTACTACATACATTAGTTAAATGTAAATAAACTATAATATAAAATATTTTGAATTTTCTTAAAAAATGCGAAGAAACTTTTTTAATGATTGTTCTGTGTGTTTCTGTGTGAACTTGCCATGGGAGAGAAAAACGCTTCGTTACGTAACGCGTGACGACGCCAGTCAGTCTGGCTTCCCTTTCTCTCACACATACGGCAGCGGTACGCACACTTCTCCTCTCTCACTCTAACCCACAGCGCTAGTTACATTAGTCTCGGGACGCCCGACAGAAGTGATAACTTAATTATCACTTCTGTCGGCGTCCCGAGGCGCCACGTTTTTATTATTGGACCCACAATACACAGAGAACACAAAACACTAGACGCAACAGAATTAACATCATAAGATCATAAGGTCAAACAGAAAAAGAAAAACAGTATAAAACAGTAGTTAATAAATTGCTATAGGTCCAGTCTCAGCATTTGCAGCTCCACACATTCGTGAAAAGCAGACCAAATTTGGTTTTCAAATAGGGCCTAAAAGGAATGACCACACCAACACAAAACAATATCCGTATAAATATAATCTATGTATATAAATCTTCTGTGCGTGTGTTTGTAAATAAACTCCTTCTAAACGGTTGGACCGATATATGTGATTATTTTTGTGTGTTCAAGTGGATTTGATAATGGTTTAGATGTACAATTAGATATATTTTTTTAATTTTTAAAACGTGCGGGCGAACTCGCGAACTGGACAGCTAGTTATAATATCAAACTCCATACAGATACAGTATCATAAGCATGTATTTTATTATTCAAAAAACTACTATATGACAATTAAATGGGACATCAAAGTTGTACGCGAGCGAAGTCGCGGAGCGTTCCACTAGTAAAATCTATTTAGGCACGCTATTGAGAATACTATCACGTCAATGTTGTTATAGCCCATGAGATGGCTTGAGTCATCTATAATACTCGTTCGAGCTAATAATATTATTGGTCAATTTGCAACGAGAGCCATCTAGTGACCGTATGGAGCTGCGTATGTGCAATAACATGCTTAAACTGGTAAGTAATAAGATAGTTAATTAATTGAATCAATCGTGACTTTGCGGAAATCAAATCAAAATTATTGAATAGATAGAAATATATTAGTATAATACATAGATTTTGTGTGCTACCTTTGTGTTGATGGTTTGAATAGCTTTAAAAATTGCGGATGAGAGGGAGATGCACGTGTCTGTATTATGTCTCATTGGGAATAGATTGGCGTAATAGTACTAAATATGTGTCTACCAAATCAAAGTTAGTCAACTTATGACGAGGTTGGATATGGCCTGAATACACTGTGCAACTTCGTACAGTAGATATTAAAGTGATTTTTTGACGTGACAACGTCTAATAAATCGATGAACGCCGGCTGCACGCATGAAAAAGGATAACTCATTGTAACGTTACGATCGGAGCCAGAGCGCTGCACGAGCGAGCGAAAGGCACGATCAGTTTGTGCGTTCCGCTTGCGGCGACTCCTTCTTTGTATCCATACAAAATAGTGATAATTGAATAAAAAAGATTCAATTTTATTCATAAAAGTATGCAATCATTTCATCAATGTTTTGTTATGACGTTGTCACGTTAAAATATCGTCCGTAACCCGACTTTACAAACAAACAATTTTTTCATTTTAATTTAAATGTATTTATCATTATAAACTTAATAAACAGAAGTACTCTGAGGTTCGGACATGTGTCATTAGAGATTTACATCGATCGGCATAGACAACTAAGAGAGCAGCTGGTGGATGTGCTGGTAAAAATAACTAGGTAGATACATTCCGGTAAGTAAGAAAAGAAAAAACAGGTACCTAATAATATGATGCTGCCATAAGGTGTCAAAATTTAATACTATTTATAAAAAAATATTTAAATTAATATTTATTGCTGTGTAGGAGTCCTCTTTCCGCTCCGTAAGCATTATTTGCGCGCGGCGCATAAAGCCGTCACTAAAGTTGCGTTACTAGTTTTTAATATACTACGGTAAAGGTACCAATAGACGCTATTAGGTAAATGTACTATAAACCTTCACTGTGTATTTGCTCAGAGTCTCGCATGAAACGATTTTATTATTAATTTTCAGGTACTTGACGGCTTAATAAGGTTCCTTAAAAAGTTCTATATAATGTTTTCCATGTTCATAGGTTAAGGTTACCAAAGAGTGGGACACTTTATAGTTGACTGACAGCCAACAAATATATTATAGCTTTCTAGGATTCAAATAACGAACTTAAATAAATTAAAGCTTACATAAATGGTAGTCTTTTGAAGAATGAGCATTATAATATAAATAATAAGATAAGAATGCCTGGCCTCATGTTGCTCTGCCCTCAGACGGACAGATTTGAAATATATAAACTACTGTAATCTTAGGATGTTTATTTACAGAAATAAATACAGAAATGTACAAAATAATATAAAATACACGTGCTAGTGAGCTAACTAAGGACCGTTTAAAACGATCTATAGATAGCTCAACTTATCCAGATCACTGCCAGAGGGCAGCGTTCCCAAGATACTGGCGGCATTACCACGTTGAATGGCAATGCTAATACGCAGAGCAAGATAGGAGCCAGCTCTTGGGTCAAGCAATGTATCTACCAGACGCCGTGAAATAATTTTGAATACGCGGTTGGCTCCTGTTCTGGCTCAAATATAAAGGCCTTATCCAAACCAGCATATTTGCGGTTTTTGAGGTCCTCGGCACATTCAGCCGCCGCACCAGCCCTAATGGAAGTCCCTGACAGATGGGATGCGGCCAGGGTGTCTACGGAAGTAGCATTCCACACTAATGGCCTACCCATCTCCCAAGGGGCAAGAGTCATTCCATCAGGCCTCTTACCATCATCACGTATCAGACCGTTGGGTTCGAGAACAGCTGGTACGTTGACCCTGGTGAGCACCCGATGAATGATATCGTTAAGATTGGCGTGGCGGGCAATCCTACCGGCGGCCCTATAACACCCTATAACCCATGGAGACCAAGCTGGTCGACCGCTGTACCACACTGGTACTGATGAGGGGCGCAGCACCGCGCACCCAACCGCAGAAAAATTGCAACTCGAAATGTTGTATGATCTAATAATGTTCCAATGTTAGATGATGGTAGTGCTTGTAACCAATGTCCTGACTCCCATTTCGAAACGGCTAGGAGACGGGCGCGATCTACGGAGCTTGAGCATGTTTCTAACAGATGATTCCATGTAATCTCACATAGAGGCCCTTCCCATTGCCGTTGGGCCGAAAGGTTCTTGGGGGGAGCGGAATAAGGGCAAGCACTGTTCCAAGCGTTTCTTGCTTCGTCTAGATATGAAATTTTCTGAGTAATGCCAAAATTAGCCTGAAAAGACGGAATTAGAATGTTTTCAATCAAATTACTAGTGCTGTAGACAGAAGACAAGAACGCCGGTAGGGCAACTTTTAAAATTTTGCGAATACCTAAGCCTCCCAATTTGACAGGTAGAGAGATCTGCAGCCATGCCTTGTCATCTGTAATCTTGTTTAAGTTATACGTAGTTAAGCTAGTTATAAGATGGATCATACAAAAAAGCGGTAGGTCTGGGTCGAGTTTCTTGCCAGTATTTAAATTAAAAAAAAAAACATTTTCGGTAATTTATATTTCACTGCCTTGCTATTTTTAATGCAACATAGGGTTGACTATAATTACAGGAACACTAGGTTTATTACCCATTGATTCTGTGTATTTTGGATGTGCGGTGCTTGTGTGGGGTGCCCTATTTTAAATAAATATATAGGTTTCAGTTCAATCGGCCTATTTATTGAAGGGTACCGTTGAACAGCTCCCTGCCTCCATCATCAGATTAGCTCGTTGTTATTATTATATACCCGCACACTTTGTGTACATGATTTTAAACATGAAAATATTTAAGAAACTCCAACTGAAATATTTTAAATTAAATAAGAAAACTGCAAGTCTCGTTTTAAGTGCAATCCTAAGAAATCAAGGAAACTCTAGCGAATGGGAGCTCAATTTAAAACGGTTTAGTTTTAACGTTATATCGTAAGACTGTGCCCTCAGCAAATAAACTTCTATTTGGAAAACAGTGTTTTTATGTATAATGAATATCTATTAAATAAAGAAACAATAATTATAAATAACAAATATGGTACTTATTTTCAATATTTTGCCTCCTCCTTCGTTTTAAATTGTCATTTTATTAAAGCAATTGTTAGTTGTAATTTAATCTTTACATGGTATAAAATGAAGTCACTTTCGCTGTCTGTTAGCTTAGTTCTTTTAAACTACTCAACAGATTTTGGTGCAGTTTTCAGTACTAGATAGAGTAATTCAAGAGGAAGTTTTATATGTATAATACATACATATTATAAAACAGAAAAGCCGAAAAATTCAAATATATGTAATGTGATGTCGTAACAAACATACTTTTGTGTGCCTAAATCGCAAACGCTGGATAAACCTTACGAACTAGATACAATTAGTAAACTACGGAATTGTATATCTTAAAAATATCGATAATAATTCTGTGATGGTATATATTTATCTCCTAAGGATAGCCCGCAGTAAACATTTCTATCTTATACATATTATAAAAATAATATGTGCTATTTACCAAACTATTTTATACAATACTGTATCCTTAGTTATTCCTCAGTTATTCCTTATCCAATTAAATACAATACATACGTTGTACATTTCAAGAAGATTAAAACTGCTCTTAACAGCATTTCATTAAAATTGATATCTATGAAGATATCAGAGAATTTTAAAAGCGGAGACGCAGTGGCAAGCGGGCCGTACGTTTCGTCCCAGTTGGCAGAGGTCGGCGGGCGCGGGGTGCTCCATCCCTATTAATATTATAAATGCGAAAGTAACTCTGTTTGTCTGTTTGTTACCTTTTCCCGCCTAAACAGCTGATCCGATTTTGATGAATTTGGGTAAAGAGATAGATGGGACCTTGGAGAAGGACATATGCTACTTTTAATGAACCCGTGGGCAGCAGCTACCTTGAATAAATAATTCAAGCTAGAATTAATAATATTTGCTTGAATGAAATAATAATAAATAATAAAAATCATAAATAATAAAAATAATAAATAATATTTGCTTGAATGAATAATATCTAAAATATTAAATAATCATCTACTTCTAAAGTTATGGTCGTTTCAACTTGCAGTTAACACTTAACGAGGCATAAGCGAAAAGTAAGCTAATTAAAACATTACCTGTTAAACTTTTGTTCAGAATTATTATATGAATGTTTTTGCATAAAAAAATATTGCGATTTGTGCACCGTAAATAATCGTCAAAATCATTAGATCAGTAGGGCGATTATGGAACTCTTGATACAATCAATGTCTATCAGTTTCAAGGCATCAATGTCTATCAATTTCGATTTGCATTATTTCAATCAATCATATACGATGTATTTAAATGCTTAGTACGCTAAATACGGTTCCTACTACAATCGTACTTTGTAAATTGGTCGAGTTATAATTTGACACCAACTTCACATTGTAACTAGCGATAGAAGCCGATAGAAATCGCAGCGATCCGTAATACCAATTCATCAATAGTAACTAAAAGCTATTAGTATCAATGTTTTGATAGTATCTAAGTATCAAAATCGCCCCACAAGGCATCGCCTTAGGAACTATAAGTCCAAGCAATTAAAATAAAATTCGTTTTGGATTGTCAAACAAACAAAGTTCTTTCTTATGACCCCGTGCATCTGTATAACTTTAATTAAAGATATTATAGATAAAGATATAACTATTATAATTATTAATAGAAGTTACTTTAGGTCATTTTGTAAGTGTGAAAATAACAAAAACATGTGGGCAGTTCCCTTAAAATTATTATTTTATAAAAACGTCTTCAATTTTGTAACTCAATTAATTACAAAATCTGCCGACAACCGACAGCCAATAGCGGATTTAAATTATAATTAATAAAATAAACCGACAGTAATCAAGGTATCTCACCTTGATTACTGTCAGTTTATTTTATTAATTGTACGTAATGATGAGTGTGTGTGTGTGTGTGTATGTGTGTGTGTGCGTGTGTGATACATTAGAAAAAACTGTGTTTAGGCTACACTATAAATAAATATAGATGAATAAGGGGTGATGAAAATAATATAAGTGATTTATTATAAAAATAATATGTACATACATATATACAGGATAACAAAAAGTGAAATACAGCAATATTTAATATTACAAAAATAAATAAATAATATTTATTAAAATGATAAACTAAATAAACGAATACATAAACCTAAATAATGTTAAGAAATAAGCATTAGTTAACAACAGGACAAATAGTGTTCCCTGACCATAGTTTTAAAAATAGCATGTGATTTGGCGCGTCTAATAGCATCTGGCAGTGCGTTCTATAATTGAGCAGCCAGTACTGTGAAAGAATTAGCATAGTATGAGGAAGTGTGGACAGGTATCGCAAGTAAGAGAGTATCAGAGAAGCGCAAGGTTCGAGAGTGTGAGAGGTGTAGTATACTTGGATACATACTTACTTACTTGGAGGTATATATATCATTCATTGCTTTTTGTGTGCTGCCTTTTATTAAAGACGGACTCTAGCGTAAAAGTCCAACTATTGCTAATTTACAAACTTCCGAACGTCCAAAAGAAAACTTTTCTTCTTCTTTTCTTCCTATAATGGCATTTGTCTTGATGACAGTTTTGCCAATGATCGCTCATCATTGTCATTACATAGTATAAAACAAAGTCGCCTCCCGCTGTCTGTCTGTCCCGATGTGTGCTTATTTTTAACATTTTTTATTAATATATTTTATTAACGGATTTTTAAACCGTTTTTTTGTAATATGTAGAGAGTTATACAAGATGAAGGTTTATATGTATAAAACATGCATAATATAGTAGAGAAACACTGATAATTTTAGAGGTTTCTAATGTGGTGTCGTAAATAAACACATTTTTTGCGCTTACATTGCAAACGCTCGCTGAACCCTTCGAGATAGATCAAAATAATGTACAGTATTGTACACCTTAAAAAGGTCTACACAAAAGTCTGCAATGGTATTAATTTCTTTAAACTTATTTTTAAGTGATTCTCTGGGACCCATGTTATAAATTGCACGAACAGCCCTCTTCTGCAGCACAAATATGGTGTTAATATCAGCAGCACTCCCCCACAACAGAATGCCATACGACATAATGCTATGAAAGTAGCTGAAGTAAACGAGTCTAGCGGTATCTACGTCGGTAAAATGACGGATCTTTTTAACAGCGTATGCCGCAGAGCTGAGTCTCTTCGACAATTTATCTATGTGCGGGCCCCATTGCAGCTTATTATCTAAAGTAATGCCTAAGAATACTGTGGTGTCGACGAGATCTATCTTTTCGTTTTTAATTTTTACATTAGCATTCACCTGTTTAACGTTGGGCAGTATAAAACGAATGCATTTCGTTTTTTTCTCGTTAAGTAATAAATTGTTTACATTAAACCATGTTACAACTTTAGAGATTGCATTGTTTACATCGTCAAGATTAGTAAGTCGTCGCTTTAATTTAAATAAAAATGACGTATCATCAGCAAACAGTACAATCTCGTGATCATCCTTTACAAGTTTAGGTAGATCATTTATATAAATTAAAAACAAGAATGGCCCGAGTATTGATCCTTGTGGTACACCCATTTTTACCATTGACCCCGGAGAACGCTTTCCATTTACATCTACTCGTTGTGTTGGTCAGTTAAGTAGGATGTGAGAAGCTTAAGTGAAACTCCCTTAACACCATAGTGGTGTAGTTTGCTGATTAGAGTTTCATGGTGAACGCAATCAAAAGCTTTCGACAGATCACAAAAAATACCTAAGGCATCGCGTGATTCCTCCCAGATATCAAAAATATGTGATATTAACTCAACACCGGCATCAGTCGTTGAGCGCCCCTTTGTAAATCCGAATTGTTTACTGTCTAGTAAATTGTTGGTATTAAAATGCCGTTGTAATTGGTTTAGTATAAGTTTTTCAAATATTTTACTAAATGTAGGAAGTACTGATATAGGTCTAAAGTTACTAGGATCGGAATGACTACCTGATTTGAATAGAGGTATGATCTTGCTATGTTTCATCAAATCAAGAAATACTCCACTGTCAATACATTGATTAAATATGAAAGCTAGATCTGGTGCAATAATGTCAATTAGTGATTTTATAACACTGACAGAAATGCCCCAGAGATCAGTGATCTTTTTTACATTAATCATTTTGAATGCCTTGATAATATCGTTTTTGTCCACATGTTCAAAGTAAAATTGTGTGACACATTCAGGTAAACTATCTTTTAACAATGATACTGCTATTACATGAGAAGAGTTTAAAGACTTTGTAGTGGAGACTGGAATATCAGTAAAAAAAGTTTCAAATGCCTTTGCTACATCTATATCTTGCTTAATTATATTATTGTTAATATTTAAATTTATTACACTATTATGAGTTTTGGATTTTCCGGTCTCACCATTAATTATTTTCCAAGCTGCTTTTATTTCATCTTGACTGTTTCTAATTTTTGAGCTTAAATACTGAGATTTAGCAAAGCGACAAACATTCTTAAAGATTCTTGAGTAATTTTTAACTTTTTCTTTAAACTCTTCACTAAAGTTATACCGTTTTTCACTGTACAATTCATACAAGGTACGCCTACTCTTATGAATACCTGCTGTTGCCCACTCACAAAATGTTGAACTGCCAGAGACCACAATAGTTTTGGATGTGAAAATGGAACTGAATACTTTATTAAATTCAGTGAAAAATGTATTGTATAAATCATTTGGATTATCATCATTATACAATAAAAAAGGCAAGTTGGTATCTAGGTTTAATCTTACTTTCTCTAAACGATCAGTGGTAACTGGTATATAAGTAATTTTTTTTTGTACATCTTTATTGTTCATTTTAGTTTCTATTTGAACTAGTTGACCGAGATGGTCAGAGTGAATACTTTAGATATACAGAGACTGGACCCAGTCTCAGTCTAACGTTGGTCGAAGCAACAAGTATGCAGAGCAGAGTGTTTTTTCGTCGGGGTGCGGAGTGAGTCAAGTGTTCCTGAGGATGCCTCGTGGAGGGGCGAAACACGTGTCGAATTTCTTTTGGAGGTAACTCTTTAGGAATAGATTGGCGGAATTGTACTAAATATTTGTCCATCTGTTTAATGTTTAGTAAAGCCCGTGTTTATCAAAATTTATAGTACAACTCACGAAAGTTTTGAAAGTCTAAATACATGAAATGTCAAACTAACAAATAAAATTAAACTCACCTTTCGACATTATGTTTGGTAATTCATTATAAACTCTTCAAAAATCTATGGTTAGTTCGAGATACGAGTTTAAAATATTTGCATTAACTATTCTTCGTATGTTGTAAAAGCCCAAAAGAATACAATATAAATCTATAAAAAGCTAAAGCAAAAAATAAACATCGCGACCCACCCAAGGCAAGAATGTCGGGCGTTCGGGTGACGCCGCGAGTTTGACAGATTTCCCCGCGACAACGACAGCACATTGATTCCCAAGTGTCATTTATTTTGTCCCTCGCGGTCCATTTGTTTTGTTTTTTGCCGTTCTGTTGACCTATTTAGTTTGTTTTGTTATTAGTTGAATTTGCTTTCTAGCAGTTAGCTTAAGTTGCATAATTGTGTAGCGATGCTAGTTAATCCATGACTTACATAATCACCTATCCATACATCCATGTACATTAAACTATGTCCATACTTTCATACTTATATCACAGAGTCACTTTTGATTTATCAAAAGTAACTAATATATCTGTCTGTTTGTTTGTTTTGTCGTAGGCGTGCCTGATGATATCTCGTGCAGAGAGCTATTCAAGGAATTAAACATCCTGCCACTTCCTTGTGAACTCATTTACCAGATAGCTCATTTCACGCACAACAACATAGAGGCTTTCCGGCGCCGAGTTGTTACCGCTCGGGCCCTGCGCAGTAACAATCGGGCTCACCAACTTGTTACGCCCGCACATAAACTGACCAAATCCGAGAGGTCCGTGTACATAATGGGTCCCTCAGTGTATAATAGGCTGACGGATACCATAAAAAAAGATGCAACTTCCACAGCGGTATTCAAAATAAGATTACGCAAGTGGCTACTTCACAACTCATTCTACTCAGTAAATGAGTTCTATGAATTGCCACTGATTTAATTAATACATTTATGATTAATATTTTGTAATTTATAACCGTGATTTATTTATTTTATATTAGTTTTATTATTATATTGACATAGAATGACTGTTACAAAGTTGAATGTAATTAGTTTTGAAATGAAAGTATATTTTAATATACCTACCTATTGTACAAAAACTGACCTGTAACCTGGTTTTATTAATAAATGATTGTATTGTATTGTATTGTATTTGTCTGACTTAATTGTTTTAAAGACGGACATAGGCTACTTTTTTTACGCGGGCAGCTAGTATCAAAACCGTGCATTTAAAGTATTTGAATTTCAGGCCATACTTCATTTGCTTATCATTTTTAAGCAGGTACATCTAGTCTAGGTCCCGAATCAAATAGTATACCTTCTTTTAGTTTTTAATAAGTCAAGCCGTACAGTTACTTTCTTTTGTCATTTAAAGTTTGTAAAACACTTTTAAAATCGTCATAAACCAGTGCTTACAGCAACTATCCAGCGAAGGGTGAGATCGTAAATTCAAGCGAAAAATAAACTGTGAGCGCCGCTTTTGAGACAACTTTAAACGTAGAACTATTAAGTTTACAAGTAAACCACAAGGGAATAATGCTTCATTAAAATTTCAACTTTGCGGTTTAATTTTCTATATGAGCGGATGCACACTGAAAACGATCAAATATTCATTTATTTAGCAGCATTATGATGATTATTAACCAATGTCAATTTTATTGATAAAGTAGTTTTAATACCTCATTAAAATGGCAAAAATGTGGCGTTTTATGTCGCTAGCATGTTGAAAAAATCTAGTATGGACGTTGTTAAAATAGTGTGAAAAGCTTAAAATACTATATATTAATTGCCTAGTAGAATGTATAATAAAGACGCAATAACCGAATTCTTTAATTCTATAAACATTCTTTAATGTTTGATGGTTTTAGTTTTTAACTTGCCTTGTTTTTGTCGACTCGTACTCATTCGAATCTCAAGATTGTGATCAGAAGTGAAAGTATTACAACAATAATAATTGGTAGACAATACACACAACACAATTTAGGCATATGACTGATAAAATGTTTATGTTTTTAAATATTATGTGTTTAGGTATGAAATTGTCGTTTTGTTCAAACTCAAAATTTGTGTCAAAACTCAAACGTATGTTTTTCTATGATTTCGTATGGGTATTTATTTGATCAAAGTTCAAATCAAACCCTCATTATCCATATATTTCTACCGTCTTATAGGAAGATCATATAAACCTTTGCGATAGAACTCTGGGGACCTGAACTAAACAAACTGTGTGAAGGCATTCTATATTCTGTCGTATTCCTGGAAAGGAAATATATATCATGGAAAAAAATACCAAATCGCCGGTAATTGGTTGAGGCCAAGTCCAACAAGTACAGAGGACGAGGGATGGTTTCTAACTTCAGGTCATGTAGTTTTAAAACGTTTTCTCGAGCAGTATAAGATCTTGCGCTATCGTGGAGTAATAATTAGATCCCGTTGATGAGTCAGAGCTTTTTATCTGCGAGTTTCGCCATCATTCTTCGCAGTACTGCACAGTAAATGTCTGCCGTTGTTGTTTAACCAGAATTGAGGAAGCTGTAGCGTACTGTTTGGTAGTTGCTTCGTGGCGTGTAAATGACGCCACGAAGCAACTACCAAACAGTTACCGTAATCTTTCTAAATGTAGGTTACGCTTTAGGGCATTGTTGCTGTACAGATGTACAGGCATGCTTCCACACACGTTTGTCTATGCAGATCATTTAAATCATGAAGCACCCATATTCAGATCTTTTTAATCCCTTGAGTGGCGAGCCTAAACTTAGACTTTTAAATACAATTCCCGCGCTAGAACTTACGGGCCAGTTGCGAGTCAACGAAGTTTTCACTACCGGGTAAATTGTACCAGTAACGAGTCAACGGGTTAATTTACCTATTTGGTGCAAATTGGTTAATATTGTGGGTAAGCGAACGCAAACCATGCCACTAATTCATTGGTATACCTATATTAGTTTACACTATCACTTTCATTTTTTGTTTTTTACCTTACTGGCTGGCCCTCCACGTAGTTAATTCGAAGTCGAAGTTTTTACTACGAAAACCGTTAATTCGAAAACGCAATGTGTTCATTAGCCGTGTTTTCTCCACACTCTGCATTGAAGTTGCAAGCTGAATCTACTTCGTTAGTTGCAAGTCAGAACTCTTATTCAAAATGTACTCTTATTTTGATGTATCCATATTAACAGCTTCAAAGCTTAATGTTAAAACTATTGACTATAAAACCTTTTTTTTTGCTTGTGGCATCCCTATGAGTAACAGCTGTTTTGAATTGTTCCCTTTTTTTATTTGGATTTTATTTGTTTTTATATGCCCTTTTCAAATTCATCGCATAAATACAATAAAACAAACGTGTACAAATAATAATATTTGTGAAATTAATGTAAATTGGCCGCAAATACTTACTTATTTTCGGTTAGGAAGTTTAAACTTATTTTGTTGTTTTAGCTGGTTTGGAAGTGTTTGTTGCTTTTGTTTGATAGTTTTATGTGCCGGAATACAATTTCCGATTATTCAATTACTGCTAAAGCACGTAAGTACAAATATTTTCAAACTCATAACTTCAACCAGTGTTTACTTTTCCTTGGAAAACTTGTGCTAAAAATACGCTCACAATGATGAAAAGAACTAAAGGCAACCAAGGAATTGTGCACACAGTTGACATTTGAAAGAGAGGATAATGAGAAAATAATTCTTGACACACTAGACAACAATAAAAAACTAAAATGTGAGTTGTCAGCATTGCATTCTCAATATACTGATGTTTTAGAAGAACGAGATAGGCTACAAATAATAATAGAAGGGTTTGACCAGTGCGGCTCAGAGTATGAACTGGCCCTGAACAGAACATCCACTTTAGAGAGAGAACTATGTGATGTCCACCACCAAATCACATTACTGGAAGAGGCCGCTCAGAGCTCTGATGCACTGCAAACCCAAAGCTTATTTGATGAGCTAGTATCAGCTAGTAGTGAAAATGGCCCTGATGCATGTTGCTCGGCACCAACTGTAACTTTAAACTTGACAAATGATGACTCAGAGGGAGTTGCAGCATGCATCAGAAATACTGTAAGCAAAAATAAACAGAAAAAATATGTAAAAATAAACAAAATCATAACAAAAACTAAAAGAAAATTATATAATCTAAAATGTATACCAAATATAATAGCCAGTAAGAGGAAAGTAATTGAAATGTCAAATCACTTAAAAATGTGCATTTTGCAGCTAGAACATAATAAGACTAAGTATGAATCTGACATTCAGGAGCTTCAGTGTGAACTTGCCAGCGTTGAGGAGTCCTTGAGATCCATAACTAACCGTTATGAGAAGTCTCAGGAGGCGATACGGGAGTACTCATTGGCCGTGGATGAACTACTCAAAGTCTCAAACAATGATCAAGTCCGCTTTGATTCATTTGTGACTAACCCCACCTGTGATAGTCAGTGTTCTGAGAATCCTAGGCCAGTGTGTGCTTCTGTATCGTCATCCCAAGCGTGTTTGGACTCACACAAAACTGTTACATTAGAAGAAACCATAATGTTCTGTGATGAAATTGGAAAAAATATGGGCCAATTATTATTAAACACTAGCATGGGACATACTGTACTAAATAATTAATAAATTTAAATATCAACAATAATATCATAAAGCAAGATATAGATGTAGAAAAGGCATTTGAAACTTTTTTTACTGATATTCCAGTCTCCACTACAAAGTCTATAAACTCTTCTCATGTAATAGCAGAATCATTGTTAAAAGATAGTTTACCTGAATGTGTCACACAATTTTACTTTGAAAATGTGGACAATAATGATATTATCAAGGCATTCAAAATGATTAATGTAAAAAAGACCACTGATCTCTGGGGCATTTCTGTCAGTGTTATAAAACCACTAATTGACATTATTGCACCAGATCTAGCATTCATATTTAATCAATGTATTGACAGTGGAGTATTTCCTAATTTAATGAAACATAGCAAGATCATACCTCTATCACTTCAAATCAGGTAGTCATTCCGATCCTAGTAACTTTAGACCTATATCAGTACTTCCTACATTTAGTAAAATATTTGAAAAACTTATGCTAAACCAATTACAACGGCATTTTAATACCAACAATTTACTTGACAGTAAACAATTCGGATTTACAAAGGGACGCTCAACGACTGATGCCGGTGTTGAGTTAATATCACATATTTTTGATATCTGGGAGGAATCACGCGATGCCTTAGGTATTTTTTGTGATCTGTCGAAAGCTTTTGATTGCGTTCATCATGAAACTCTAATCAGCAAACTACATCACTATGGTGTTAAGGGAGTTTCACTTAAGCTTCTTACATCCTATTTAAGTGACCGAACACAACGAGTAGATGTAAATGGAATGGAAAGCGTTCTCCAGGTTCAATGGTAAAAATGGGTGTACCACAAGGATCAATACTCGGGCCATTCTTGTTTTTAATTTATATAAATGATCTACCTAAACTTGTAAAGGATGATCACGAGATTGTACTGTTTGCTGATGACACGTCACTTTTATTTAAATTAAAGCGACGACTTACTAATCTTGACGATGTAAACAATGCAATCTCTAAAGTTGTAACATGGTTTAACGTAAACAACTTATTACTAAACGAGAAAAAAACGAAATGCATTCGTTTTATACTGCCCAACGTTAAACAGGTGAAAGCTAATGTAAATATTAAAAACGAAAAGATAGATCTCGTCGACACCACAATGTTCTTAGGCATTACTTTAGATAAAAAGCTGCAATGGGGCCCGCACATAGATAAATTGTCGAAGAAACTCAGCTCTGCGGCATACGCTGTTAAAAAGATCCGTCATTTTACCGACGTAGATACCGCTAGATTCGTTTACTTTCATAGCATTATGTCGTATGGCATTCTGTTGTGGGGGAGTGCTGCTGATTTTAAAAATTATTAAAATTAAAAATTTGTTTATTCAGAACAAAGTACACAAGTGAACATAAATTACAAGTAAAACGATGAAACTACAAAAGTTATAAACTGTGAAGCAGTCTCAACTTTATTAACACTATATTAACACCATATTGCGCCGCGCCTGACGCTGGTTGAGGTGCGCGCGGCGCTGACGAGGCTCAAGCCGAAGCGGTCTGCAGGCCCGGACGGCATACCGGTCTTTATTATGAGAGACTGTCGAATGCCGCTTGTGGAACCACTCACCCACGTTTACAATGCTTGTCTGGAGAAATCACACTTTCCGGAACGATGGAAGATAACAAGGGTTGTTCCTATTCCTAAAGGGTCTGGATCAGATGTGACGGAATACCGACCGGTGGCCATTCTGTCGACGGCGGCGAAGGTCTTTGAATCAGCCGTGCAGCGCAGCATGCAGGAGCAGGTCTCGGCACGGCTGTCCGACGCGCAGCACGGTTTTCGACCAGCGCATAGCACCTCAACGAACCTTCTTGACTCAATGGCCTACGTGCTACCGCAAGTCGACGCAGGGGTGCAAGTCGACGCCGCCTACTTTGATTTCAAAAAAGCGTTCGATCTAGTCGACAACGACATCTTGCTTCAGAAGTTGGCGACGATCGGTTGCACCACCAAACTACTGCAGTTCTTCGCGTGCTATATGAAGGACCGGCGGCAGTATGTCGACTACGCGGGATACAGATCAGAGGCTTACTATACTATAACCGGCGTGAGTCAGGGAAGTAATCTGGGGCCGCTAGAGTTTTTAATAATGATAAATGACCTGCCGACTGTCGTCAAAGAGGCCAAATGCTTGTTGTTCGCTGACGACCTTAAGTTACTCTTGCCCATCAAGAACGAAAATGACTGTGTACGCCTTCAGCGGGACGTGGACAGAGTGGTAGAGTGGAGTAGGGCAAATGAACTCCAGTTCAATAACAGCAAATGCTCCATAATAACTTTCAGTCGAGCTAAGACACCACTCTACCACGACTACCAGTTGAGGGGTACTCAGCTAAAGAGAGTCAACTCGGTAAGGGATTTAGGGGTTCGTCTGGACGATAAGCTACAATTCCGGGTGCAGGTGGTCAACATCTGCAAGAAGGCCTTTAAAACATTAGGATTTGTACTCCGTCAGGCAAACAGCTTCAAAAACCTGCAAGCAGTAAAAGCACTCTATAATGCTTTGGTAAGAAGCCATTTGGAGTTCAATGCAGCAATATGGGCTCCGCACGAAACCAAGTACAGCCAAATGGTAGAGCGTATACAAAATAAGTTCACTAGATTTCTATACCTGAAGGTGTACGGTATATACCCCTTCTACCCTTTGATGTATCCAACCTTGTTTATTATAGGCATGGTTGGATACAACAAGCTAGAAGTAAGGAGAGATGCAGCGCTTGCTCTACATTTGTTTAAGGTTTTGAGAGGGGTGATCGCTCATCCAGGTATTTTGGAAGAAATGCGGCTGAATGTGCCCGCAGACTTTGTGCACAAACGAAGGCGTCCCGCCCTATTGGCAGTACCAAAAGGGCGAACCAACCTGCTGGACAAGGCACCTATGACGCGCAGCATCCGCACGCTCAATCAGATTGCCGATAGAATAGATATTTTTTACTGTTCACGGAGCGAATTCCAAAAGGCTTTGTTTTTTATTTTATGTTATGACAAGTAGTTTTTAAAATTAGTTAGTATTGATTATTGACATTGTGATGTGACTTTTAAATGTAATTTTATTGTATATTCAAATGGCTATGACTTTTAATCCGATTTTATTTAGCAAATTTAATTAATGTTGACAAATTTAGAAGTATGGTAGTCCATTATCAAATTACTTTGACATTATAATATATGTTTTTATGTAGTACGTAAGTAAATTATCTTGTTTTTGGGTATCTCTTAAATGATGAATGTAAATGATTGTATAATTCTTAATATTAATACTTATTAAGACTAGGCTAGACTAGAATATAAGATACTCTATCGCATTGGGGGTCGCCTGTAAGGATAGAGGTACATGTTTATAAATAAATAAATAATTAAATAAATATTCGTGCTGTAGAAGAGGGCTGTTCGTGCAATTTATAACATGGGCCCTAGAGAATCGCTTAGAAATAAGTTTAAAGAAATTAATATTATGACAGTGCCTTGTATATATACGAAAATTTAATGTATGTGCAGAAAAATATGCATTTATTTAAAAAAAAAATGCGATAATCATAGTATTAACACTAGAAATAAAGATAAACTCGCTGTTCCCACTGTAAGGCTCGCTAAAATTAATAAGTCTTATAGGGCAATGTGTACGCTTCTATAACAAGGTCCCAAGCGACGTGTTAGATTTGTCGATTGGCAAATTTAAAAACGTAATTAAACAGAAACTGTCTATTAAAGCATATTATAAAATATGACAAAAAAGCTTGGGATGAATCAGCTCCAACTCGACTCGGCATCCGTAACAAAATTGTCAAGGATCATACAAGAAAGTGTTAAGACCAGACAAGTTTCTTGCCGGATTCTTCTTGAACTG
This sequence comes from Lampropteryx suffumata, assembly GCA_948098915.1. Lineage (NCBI taxonomy): Eukaryota > Metazoa > Arthropoda > Insecta > Lepidoptera > Geometridae > Lampropteryx > Lampropteryx suffumata. The sequence continues at coordinate 15,527,309 of OX402551.1, read as the reverse complement.
GGGTTAGGAGGAACCGGCACCTAGATTCACTAGCATGTAAGAAGACGATTCAAAGTGGTCCTTGTGATTTTATTGAATAAATATATATTGAATTTTGAATTTTTTTGAATTGAAAGACAGAAAATCAATAAAAAAAAAAAAAAATTTTGAATATTATGGGTATCGTATGGATATGTTATGGTCCAAAATTCCACATCATTTAGGCTTAATAATAATTACTAGTGGTCGCCCACTGGTCGAAATTCAGCCATAATTAATTAATAATTAATGTATGTGTTATGCATAATTAAAAAAAATATTAGCATTCTGCACTCCTTCTCTAGATAAACTACAAGTGTGCGAAAGTTCATAGTTCTCCGACCGCGCAGTTTTCGTAAAAAGGGGTACAAAGTCTTTGCTTCACGTATTAATATATAAATAGACAGTACATTATAACAGCAATTTTTAACATAAACTCCTATTACATAATTATGATTCCTTATAACATCCAGACACTTAACAAACATCTATGTTTATTAAAAACTGTTTGTCTAGGGAGAGAATCGAACCAAATGAACTAATGTGCGCAAAATAAAAGCCAATGTCTTTTTGTCGCTTAGTTGTGCGGCCTCACGAAGAGTTTTAATGAAGCGTGCGCGAGACAAGAGGCCGTAATCTCCGGCTTTGCTTCGTCTGACGCTAACAGGTAGTGGTTACAAAGACTTTTATTCACCATCGTTTTATACGTGTGACAACCATGTTGTATTGCATTTAGCAACAGTTTCTGACACTGGGTTTCATCAGAACTAAGTTCAGCGGACTTTAACCGATTTAGTTAGTTATTAAAACCTTTCATTGACAACGGCGAGTTTGTCATTTATACGTAATAGTTACATTTTAAAAACGAAAAAAAAACTGACTTAATTTATATATAAAAAAGACAACCGAATTGAGAACCTCCTCCTTTTTTTGAGGTCGGGGAAAAAATACGAAATTTCGTTTACTTGGATGGCAATTTTTTCCAGTTTGATTTGATTTATAATAATAATAATAATAATCCCAGACATTTCACATAACATCATCTGGCCCCAAAGTAAGCAGAGCTTGTGTTATGGGTACCACATGGCTGATATACTACTTATATACTTTTTTTTTGTAAATACATACATACATAGAAACACCCAGACCCGAGACAAATACTTGCAGATCATACAAATATTTGTCCTGCGGCGGGAATCGAACCCGCAACCTTCTGCGGCTCAGCCGAACTTTAGCCCACTGCGCCACAGAGGTCGTCTTTAAAAATTGAAAAACCAAATCAGTTCAGTAACTGATTTTTATGAACTTTCTATGGAACTAATTGAAAAGTATATCCTTTCACATTAAAAATCATCTTTTCCAATCGGTTCATAAATAACGATGTTATGAGCTATCAAACATAAAAAACACCTGTATGAGAACCTTCTCCTCTTTTTGAAGTCTGTTAAAAAGCTTCTGCAAGCAGATTCGCACGCGTGGTACCTACATAAAAAGTAGTGATTAGCATGTAGGTTACTTTTACTGCATCTATATCGACATACAAACATTTGCAATCATACAAACATTCATATTTCACCGATCTCTAACCGAATTCGCTAGCCTCTATACAAAGTTTCATGCGTCTGAACCAATTTTTGAAACACTTTTTCCAGTCCGCCGTGGACACCTCTTCAACGGCCTTCTCTGACGCTGTTAACGCATCTTTCGGCAATGAAAACTGTATCCCTTTCTGTTTATATTATATTTTAGGGAATAAAAAGGAAGTCACACAATGCCAGATCAGGACTGTAAGGAGGGTGACCCAAGGCTTTGATCGTTATGGTGTCCAGGAATTCCCTTATTTTAAACGCTGAGTAAAAATATTAAACAAGCATTTCGTGTTATATTAGTATACGGCGTTGATGATGCTTTGATTTTGTAATTAAATCGACACCAGAACATCGATCGCTTTACTTTGGTAGGCGTTGGTTCGTTTTGAAACATCCAAACTGTCGACTGACGCTTTGCTTCTGGATTTTATTGACAAATCCAGGATTCGTCACGATCGGGAAGCGTTCACAAGAACGCTTCCCGATCCAATCTGCAATATATGCTGAATCTCTTCGTACGTAATTCGCCTGTTTTCTTGAATTACATTTTTAGTAACCGTTGAAGGACGACCACTCCTTTCTTCATCCCCAAAGTTGTCCAACTTTACCGCGCTGAAATTCCTTATGCCAACGGTAGATGGTTGCTTTAGAAGAGCCTTCATTCATAATCGCAATTTAAATCGTTTTTAAAACGACCGAACGACTCATCCGATTTTAGGAAACATTTGAAATCGTAAAAAATCAGCGCACGAAAATGTTCCCAGACGCAGATCCATTTTTCAATAAAACACGACAATTCAATTTAGCTCTCATAAAAATGTGGAGGTCATTTCTAAATTCGAACGATGGTATTTATACTTGTAAATTTTTTTTTTTTAAATTGATATAATTAGCCAAGGCCACACAATAACATAATACTATACTAGCTAGGGCTGATCACTACATAGTATAAAACAAAGTCGCTTCTCGCTGTCTGTCTGTCCCTATTTATGCTTAGATCTTTAAAACTACACAACGGATTTTAATGCGGTTTTTTTATAGATAGAGTCATTCAAAAGAAAGGTTTATATGCATGCATAATACATGCATAATACATACATAATATAGTAAAAAAACTTCATAATTTTAGAGGTTTCTAATGTGATGTCGTAAATAAACACATTTTTTGCGCTTATATTGCAAACGCTGGCTGAACCATTCTGTAGTTTATTTAGTATCAGCATTGCGCCCGTGCAAAGCCGGGGCGGGTCGCTAGTCATATATAAAAAGTTTTTTCGTATTACTTTCTGAGTGGCCTGGTATATCCTTTTGTATCTTCTATAAAACATAAAATGGACTATAAGAAATGAATACTGAACCAATTTTCCTTTTCAATTCACTACTGTCCACTGCAAAAATGGCATTTTTATAATGCAGTAGGTATTTTAAACTGGTCACGGCGAACTGTCGACTTTTGAATAAGAATATTTCTTTTGCTTTCTGAGATGCACTTCGCTTTGGATCAAGTCATGAGAGACACAAAAAATATGGAACATCCTTCGAATAAGCTCGTGGCGGTAAAGCCCTAGTTCGTACCATCTACTTTTGCGCAATTGCTTTAAACCTAAAAACAAACTCATTCATTTTCATTATTTTTTGTATGTACGTATTATTATTATAAATATTTACGGGTATTTATTGTGTTTATTTACCTATTTTTCCCGACGTTTCGATGGGTTTACTCTGTCGTGGTCAAATAAACGCGATAAATACCCGTAAATATTTATAATAATGTGTTCTGATCGCGTAAGTTTAAAAAACTGTACGTATTATTTTTATAATACATTTTTGTACATTATTTTAAATACTATCGTCTAGGTTTGTGGATACGCTTGCGATACGATCTTTATGCGAATACAGTTTTTATATGACATAATTCTTGCTTAGAAAATGATCGGATAGGCACGTTATATTTTGACCATGGTATCCTCGCTAATTCTGCAATAAAATAAATAAACATCCAAAAATATTTGTTTAAGGTATCCTTTAAAATCAGTCACTTCCGCCCAAATCGAAGATTTAGCTAGCTCGTTAGTATATTATAATACAAGTAGTCTTGAATATTTGTTATATTTATAGTAACGGCAAGTCCGCTTCAGCACCGCACATGCATCGGGCATTAGCATAGGTACCTTGGCCAGGTGTGGCGAGTTACTCAGTCGTCGCAATGCGGTATGGGGATCTTATATTCATATTATTGTTGCGAAGCTGTTTCCCGGATGCTAGGAATTTTGTGAATTCTGATTTGAATTCAGATGTTTGTTTGAAAAATCTAACTTAAGAAAGCGGCGGGCGTTTTATACATTCGTGTCATTTATTCTTTATTTAGTGATCACGAATTCACGGTAACACGATGACCGTTTTTTTAGACATGCAATGTTTCAACTGAAAATATGTGGCAAGGTAATTTAGGATAAATTTATAATGGATCAAAAGATGTATAAAATAAGAATAAAGAAATAGTTATTTTATTTCACAAATAAAGCAAAGCTAGCAAAAAGAATGTACAAGCAAGTGCGAGTAGATGGCTTGACATCAATATTGGACGTCTCCGAAGATAGGCTAATTAGTAAAATTATGTAACTTTTGAAATGCTTCTAGAAGCTCCTTCTATAACGCATGGCTTCTTTGATGCTGCGAATATAAGCAGCTAGAAGAACCCAAACATACTAAGCAGATTCATCGTCAACATCCGAAACTCGTCAAATGAATCATCCACATAAACCACGGTTCTGAGCCATAAATATTCAAAGAGAGAGATGAGGAACCGTTCCAGCCCTCAGTCTACAAATCATTCTATTTCCAGTTTCACAAGCGCTTATTTTACATGTTTGTATTCTGTGTACGTGTGTATATATTGTGGTTTGCTACCACTAATTTGTGTATTCAAAATATGAAACATAAACACCTGATTTTACTAACCGTAGCTTATTTAAAAAAAATACTTCGGTCAGTTTACCAATCATGAGTTGCCTATCATTACGCACTACCCAGTCACTGTCGGAAATTTGAATGTTGCTTATTTAAAAAAAATACTTCGGTCAGTTTACCAATCATTATAGTGCGTACTACCCAATCACTGTTGGAAATACCGCCTAACGGTAAGTGAAACGATTTAACAACGAATAAATCAATACATATTGAAAATGCACACACCACCATCTAGCCCCAAACTAAGCATAGCTTGTATTTTGGTGACCAGATGACTGATAGAAAACCTATATATTTTTAAATACCTATTTATAATATTTTTATTTTTACAAACATCTATGTTCATCACACTATTATTTGTCAAGGGTTTGAACCCCCAAACTACAGCGCAGAAGGCAAAGCAGAGACATAGACTACATACTTAATAGTTGACAGGCCTGGCTACATCTTATTATATGGAAATCCAATTTAGGTGTCTCCGTGGGTTAGATAAAACGAGCGAGCTGTTTAAACGAGACAAAAGAAGGGGCTTCCAATGCTGCTAACAGACTTTAAAATGATTATGGTTTTTTTAATGACACCAAATAAAATACGATGATTCAGCAACGTAAGAAAGTCACAACTACCGTCAAAGCATGGCCATTGGTGGTAATATGGTTTATCGCCGAACTAGCGAAATTTCGTAATCTACGATCTTATTTTGTATACACGAATTTCTAAATTAAAGTATAATTTTAAATTAACAGTTATTTTAATAAACTGACGTGTTATTGGTGTTGTTTAGCTCACTTTGTTACTATATAACTTAAATAAACAGCGTAAAATCTTATTAAATCAATTGTATAAGAAAATAAAATAACAATTTTAAGTTATTTAAGAACTTTTATTTAAAAATGTTACCTTAATTCAGACTTTGGTTGAAACAAAATAATATCGATCGTAATCTTGTGAAGAAAGCGTATTACAATATGTATATATTACTACATCTACCTATGTTTTATTAAACAATAAAAAAGATGAAGAAATAGAAAAAGAGCTTAGGAAAACGAGTTAGGAACAATCTCTATCTTAAACTAGGTAACTGTTATTATGACTATATATTGTTGATAAGAATGTATGGCCTCAGATAGTTCACTATAGTTCACTGACAGATTTGCAATGTACCTATATACTACTGTAATCTTGTGTTAGTTTTTCGTAGTTAAGCTAGCTATTAGATCATAGAAAAAAGCGCTAGGACCAGGACGAGTATCTTGCTAGTTCTTCTCGGACTAGGGTTAAGAGTAATTGGCACTTAAATTCACCTAGTATTTAAGACATTTGACAAAGTGATCCTTGAGTGATTCTATTAAATAAATATATTTGAATTTGAATTCGTATATTACGAAGCTTTAGTTAGTCTCGTAAAAATAAATTCTCACCAACACAATCAATTTACAACAATAAATGATTGATTTAGCAAAATTAAGGTCAGGTTATGCCTTGCCTTAATGGTGCCCCGTTACCTGATCTTGCATGTCTAACGTGCTGAGTGAATAAAAAACTACTTAATCATTCAGTGTTCCAAGAATTGAAGAAGTGAACTGGCGATGTGCCCGGTGGAGAATGGTTGGTAAGCGGTAACATTTGCCTAATGCGCCTGCAGTTCCGCCAAGTAGTGTCAATCAGGTAAGCGCCTTATACGAGTACATACAATACAATGCTATGCTGCAGCATCTGGGTTATTACTTAAAAGCTACCGCAAAAGCAACGCAATATCGCGTAGATAGGCTCAATTCGTAAATAAACTCTTACTAGGGAAAAATACCCTTATATGCAAGGTGGTATAAATAATGGTATATCAGGTCAGTTGGTCAGCTGCCTTCTGTGCTATAGGTTGGGGGTCTGATTCTCTCCCAGGACAAACATTTGCGTGATGATATGTGTTTGTTCTGTGTCAGTGTTATAAAGTATCCTAAGAATTTATTAAAAAATATTTAAATATTCTATCAGTCATCTGGTCAATATAACACAAGCTGTGCTAAGTTTGGGGCTAGATGGTGTTTCCTGCGTTGTCCACTATTTATTTATTATATTAGAGTACAGAATGTGTGTTTGACAGCAGCGATTGCGCAATTCACGCCTTAATAGTAGTTGTTACACGCGTTAATAGACGAATTGCAATAAACATATTTTTATTGAATAACAGTGTAAATCGATTTTTTGTTAAATGTTTTTTCTAATAAAAACTGCCAAATTAAGCCCGAATACTGAAACACTTAGGTCAGCATATGATACGAACTCAAATATTTTGGACATAGTTATCTTCCATAATTCTATTCATAGTTCTATTAATAATTCTATTCATAATTCTATTGATAATTATAAACACTGTTCCCTTCCTATTTGACAGTCATTCAATAGCCACTAAATAAACTCAGAGTTTTTAATAACCATTCAAGACTTTAAATTCGACTCAATTCAATTCAATTCAATAAATCTTTATTCAATAAAATCACAAGGACAACTTTGAATCTCGTCTGGTCTAAGCACTTTTTTGTATGATCCTTGACAATTTTGTTACGGATGCCTAGTCGAGTTGGAGCAGATTATCCCAAGCTTTTTGTCATCTAAATAATTAGATATTTTATAATATGCTTTAATAGACAGTTTCTGTTTAATTACGTTTTTAAATTTGCCAATCGACAAATCTAATACGTCGCTTGGAACCTTGTTATAGAAGCGTACACATTGCCCTATAAAAGACTTATTAACTTTAGCGAGCCTAACAGTTGGAACAGCGAGTTTATCTGTATTTCTAGTGTTAATACCATGATTATCGCAATTTCTTAAAAAAAAATAAAAAAAAATATGCACATACATTCAATATTCGTGACAAGGCACTGTCATAATATTAATTTCTTTAAACTTTTATTTTAAGTGATTCTCTGGGGTCCATGTTATAAATTGCACGAACATCCCTCTTCTGCAACACAAATATGGTGTTAATATTGACTAATAGATAACATTAGACGCAACAGAAGCAACATAAATTAGCCGGACTCAGATTTCATAATGGTTATTTAAGTCACTCCTTAGTGTATCTAGAGGCATAATTAGTAGCCTAAGCAGCATCTTAGTATAGATTTGATGAAAAAAAAAATGTAAAGTCTCTTTAGTCTATATACAAATATATATGGTTATATGGTATATATATGGTTCCCAAAGTACTAACTCTATGAATGCTTTGCTTAGTTTGGGGTTAGATGGCTATGTGTAATAGTCCATAGCTATTTATTAATGTGTTCCGTTTTGTGTTTATTTTGTTTTCTGTTTTATAGCTTTTGTTTATTTATAATGTGAATATCCTTTCATGTCCGCTAAACAGAATTGGTCCTAACGAAAGTCCAGCGCGGATGGTTGACACTGCAATCCGCATATGCTGAGTTAGGGTCCATATAGCGGCAACCGTTAATTATGTTAGTATAAGTTTATTGTATTTTTGTCTATTTGTCTATTGTTATGTGTTGTTGCAAATAACAACTTATTCTATTCTATTCTATATACTAAGAAGCGACTTAACTAACCATTAAAGATTAAGTCACTTAGAATAAATATTGTTCTTGAGTGTGACAGTAAGTATTATATGTATGTATTATATATAAGTAGGGGATGTACAAGATTCACACAGAAAAACGAAGAATAGAACAAACTTGATTATTCTCAGCTAATTTTGTAGTAGCTCTGTCTTCTAGGTTGAGTGTTCGATTCCCTGCCAGAACAAACAGTTGTGTGATGAACATAGTTGTTTGTTCTGTGTCTGGGCGTTATGATGATACTTATCATAAGTATGTATTCAAAAATATATAAATATTCTATCAGTCATCAGTATGGCGATTATGGAACTTTTGACAGAATCAATGTCTATTAGTTTTGATTAGCAATCGACATAATTTCAATCACAAGTATGATTGTAATTGAAACCAGTTTTGACAAGATGGATTACTATTACAAATGTTATATATCTATCTCAGACCAAGTAAATATATAGACGGAGACTGCCATGAATAGAAAGTGTGAAGTGAAAGTGAAGTCTCAAAACCATGCTCCTCTGTGTAAATACACGCACCCACGCACACACATCTACCCAAACCGTGCTCATTGCTCTTAGTATATGCATACATACTTATACTATTAAGTATTATGTCATGTCGTGGACAATAAAACTTTAATATATATCAATAAAATTTATTTAATATATATAAAAGCAAGAAGCACGATTTCGGTGTATGTGTGTGCGTAGGTGCGGGTATCACAGGAGCTACACACAGGAGCACGGTTTTGAGACTTTATTTTGGTTGATTACGGCGCTCCGTCTCATATTTGTTTGATCTGAGGATTTTATTCATATGACAGCATGTATGACAATCAACATCAACCTTCCGTAATACCAATTCATCAATGGTAACTGAAAGTAATTAGTATCAACGTTTTGATAGTATCAGAAGTCCATAATCGCTCCGCGCTGGTTCCTAAAGTACAAGCTATGCTAAGTTTGGGTCTAAATAAAAAAATAAATTCAAATAAACAAATATTGGTGGACAGAACACCATCTAGCCCCAAATTAAGCATAGCTTGTATAATGGTGACTAGGTGAATGATATAATACTTGTATATTTTAAATACATACATATGATACTTTATAACACCCAGACACAGAACAAACGCCTGTGTTCATCACACAAATGTTTATCCTGGGAGGGATTCGAACTGTAGATGGTGTTCTGTTGATTGTCCACCAATATTTATTTATTTATTTATCAGCTTAGGGAGTTCTTTATCCAGCAGTGGGTCAAGCCAGGCTGAAGACGATAACGATTTTAACGTAATTAACTACGTTACTTAAATCATAACAGTGGCATTTACACTAACGCTCCCGAATGATATACAATGTATTGTAAAGTTATTAGTTATTAAAGTTTGACGGCCTCTGACCCGGCTAATACGCAGAAGGTTGCGGGTTTGATTCCCGCCGCTGTACAAATGTTTGTATTATCTGCAAGTATTTGTCTCCGGTCTGAGTATTTCTATGTATATGTAAGTATTTAAAAATATATGTATAAGTAATATATCAGTCATGAGGTACCTATAACACAAGCTGTGCTTACTTTGGGGCCAGATGATGTTGTGTGAAAATGTCCGGCATTATTTATTTCTACTTATTTATTTATTATTAAGTAGAAAGGTATCTATAATTCTGCCTTAATGCAAATTGTTAGGTTACCCTCAAAAACTGACATAAATGTTATTTAATGTAGATAGTTCAGTAAATGATTTAATGTATGTTACAGACAATAGAATTACTACAAACCTCAACTAGGGAGAGCGATATTCTTCTAATACATGTATTTTATACCTAAAGTGAGATATCCAATACTGCTTCACTTTGTTACTTAAGTTAAAGGTATGAAACATTCGTATTTGTAAGGGACGTACAATTAATTAACTTCAAAATTCACTTATATATCCACAATGTACGTTCAATGTAAGTACAATGAGTAGTACGTACAATGTTTCCTAATACGGTCTGGAATCCACACAAACTTCGTATTACGATTGAACCCGTATCGTTTTGTTCCACTAAACATAATTACACCTACTCAACTACAAACTCCTTGAAAGTGCTACGAGCACGTTTTCATATTCGTGCATACCACTGGTAGCGTAGTGGTTGTGTTAGTGGCCCCACCTTCTAATCCTATGCTCGTGGGTTTGAATCTAATCGTGCACTAATGAATTTCTATTCGAAATATGCATGTGCGTTATTTCTGTACTTTTAAACGGAAAGCAACCTGCACGATGTAGAAGCTAAATAGTTCAAACAGTTTAAAAATTACGTTTTAAAAAAATGGTAGCCTGTAAAGTCGGTTTACGTACGATAATTTTACGTGATAACATCATAAGAAAACATTGATGAAAAATTGCATGCTTTGACGGATAGACAAGCCGAACGCTTAGGCCGATCGTGCCTCTCTATCGCTTGTTCCGCGCTCTCGTTTGCAATCTCGGCTCAAGCGGAACGTGACAATGAGTCATGCTTTTTCGTGCGTGCAGCCGGCGTTCATCGATTTATAAGACGTGATCACGTCAAAAAATAAAAAGAAAACTTCCTATTTTTTTAGTCGGTTAAAAGACAGTCATTCCGCGATGATGTTAATAATAGAGAAATGACGATTGACTGCATCTTTGTGACGATATTAAAACATAACAAAAACACTTTTTGTTCACAAAACACAATTATGATCAAGATGCCAATAGAAGAGGAAGAAGTTGGAATGTATTTAATACATAGCCTTCGGTATCTATATAATTAATACTTGAAGCAAAAACTTTGTTCCCTTTTTACGAAAATTGCGTGCAAGAGTACAGAATGCAATATATTTTTTTTATTATATTTTTTTTATTTTGTATAAAATAGATAGTGTAGCATTACAATCCCCTTTATTTGAGCTAAGTAGAAAAGAAAGATATTTCAATAGGTAGTCCAAATTTGATCATAATTAAATTTAATGTTTATTAAATTTAATTATGATCGAATTTGGACCAATGGCGACCACTAGTCCCTATTATTGTGCAATGTGGGTTTCCTCGATACAGGCGCCACCTGGTGAGGAAACCACTAGATACCTCAAAAGCTTGTTAATATTAACGGTTCATAGATAATATATAGTACACGCTTTTATTAGCTTGTTATCTACCTATCTATCTACCTATCTATCCACCTATCTATCTATCTATGTAACGGAATCCTTGAACGTGATTTTCACCCCCCTCAAAACATCGAATTGATTGAAATTTGGCATACTTATTAAGGACCTATGACAATGCAATAACTTAAATAGTTTGTCTCATTATCCTGATCAGGACTTTAAGGATTAGCGATTTTCCTAATCCAATTGTTAAAACTAAAAAACACGCTTTTATAGATAACACCGAACTATAAAGTAATAAATAATAGTTTAAAAAACTAAAATAAATATTAAATTTTTAGTTAAGCTTGTATGTTTTGCTGTAATATATATATTTTTCATTTTCTTTTTTTAATATATTCGTAGATAAGCTCGACGTCACCTTTACTTCTGCTAAGTTACAATATACGAGTGGTCTCCGTAAATTACAAACAAAATAATCTTAATTACAGAATAACAAAGCCCTACCATTGTTCAATCAACAAACTATGGAATTAATTAAGAAAACAGACCCATTAACGTTGGAATGTTGAATAAATAGTTTCTATAAACAGAACTGAAACTTACAAAGCATAAAAGCAAACAGAAGCAAAACTCCTTTAGAATTTGTCTAGCCGTCTACAGTTTAAGGCAGGGCGCAAACTTGGACACTATTGTGTCTAGTGTCAGATACAAGCAACCGATGTTTATTTAATTTCTATAGAACCAGTATGAAATCATCCACTCCGCACACGTAAATATTGTTTGTGTCCACTTGCTCCCACCTAACACATGCTCATTGACAATCAAAAAGTGTTCAATGTCACTGGTAAGTGGAAACTAAAAGTCGTCAGTTGAAGAAACAAGCAACATTAACAAATTTCCTTACAATTGTACTGACGGAAAACAAGCAACGAATTGTACTAGTGGCCAGTAGTAGCAACAGGCGACACAGCAACTACGGTTCCCTGTGATGGTGTACCGTGTCGGCAACAAAAAGTGTCTTCGTTTGCGCAGCGCCTAAAGCTACGAGTTTTAAATATTTATGACGGAGGTTTTCGGATGGCATAAGGCTTTCTCCAGAGTTTGCCCACTGGTAAACTATGAGTCAATACTACGCCAGTTTGCATAAGCTTGTCAATGATAACATTCCAAAAGAAACTTCTAGATGTTTGATGTAAAGTGAAAATTTCAGTTTCAACTCCTATGGATGTAAAAAATAGATCAAATTGAAAGAACTCGCTTAAGACATGAAACGATAGATCAAATCACTATACTATGACGACATGAAAGATGTTATGAGATAACAAACATACACAATACACAATCCTCGTTTATTTATCTTTATGGTCTACACTGACTGGCTTGTCAGCTCAGTTGGAAGTAGCTCTACCTTCTACACTGTAGGTTAAGGGTTTGATGCCCTCCCAGGATAAACATTTGTGTGAAGAACATAGGTGTTTGTTCTGTGTTTAGGTGTTATAAAGTATCATAAGTATGTATTTAAAAATATATAAGTATTCTATCAGTCATCTAGTCACCATAGTACAAGCTATGCTTAGTTTGGGACTAGATGGTGTTGTCTGCATTGTCCAGCAATATTTATTTACTTATTTATATTATTTATTACATTAAATTGTGTGATGGAACTATTCACCTATTATATGTTTATCATTTAATTTCTAAAAAAGACACTGATGTATAACAATACTTTAAGAATTTATAGTTTCTATATCAGTTTGTTTAATATTATTATCTGTTAAGAGATAAACAGGCGTATAACATAGTGATCCTATATAGGTTTCTTTTTTCTTTTTGAGGTACGGAACCCTAAAAATGTTGATTTAACTAAATATTTAGAGCGCATTTCAGTTCTACGCTGTTATTATTTATGCGACGGCTGAACTCGTAAATAACAGTGACGACGTTTCTCCAGTTGTAACTATTTCGCGTGTTTGCCAGAATAGTTTTAATTTTCAACTCGGTAAGAAAGACGGTATTCCGTTGATATAGTTAAGAAATCCGTATCATGGAATACAATGTATAAACATTGGATAAGGTACTTTTTAAAAGAAGAAGATAATTTAAAAAAATCATGCTAGATGCGCCTGGTTGAAACATTGCGTGACGAAGAACTGGCTCCTATCTGACCCAGCTTATTAATATTGACATTCAACGTGGCAATACCGCCAGGGTCTTGGTAACGCTGCATTCTAGCAGTGATTTGGATGAGTAAAGCTATCTATAGATCGTTTTAAATGGGTTTTAGATAGCTCAACTGTTTCATCTGTGTTTTATACTACCTGCTGCCCGAGGCTTCGTACGCGCGGCTCCTTCATAAAAAGTAGCCTAAGAAACAATCTATCTGCTTACAAATTTCATCAAGATACCGTTTTGCCGTGAAAAGGTAACATTTCACGGCTAACCGGTTAAAATAGATATATGGATTTGGATATAGATTAGTCTTAATTATTCTTAACATATCTGTGAATAAATTTAAAAAGTTATTTAATTACTTATATATTGAATTATAGGAAACAAAAAAATATATTACCTTATTGTAAACTTTATTAAATCCACAAATAAGCAACCTTAAACAAATATCATTGTTGATAAAACGTATATTCCAGGTCCAAATCTATATCCAAGTTTCGTTCAAGTCGTCGGTTCAGATATTATTAAAACTTTCACATTTACAATACAAAGATTTGACTCTTAATGCTCAAGGCATAATGACTTAAAAAAGACACTCCTCCGTCCGTTGGTGCAGATTTTCGACTTGCATTATATTTATACCATCCAATTTCACTTTTGTTGCTGACTGTTATTTAAAACAAGAATGTTATAAGCCCATGCCAAAAAACTTTACAAGAGAAACAGGAATCCCATTAGTTGTAGAGTTTCTTTGGAATTTAGATTAAAGTTCACATAAGGTCATCATTATCATCAGCGTACATAAATTCAACGGGGAAATGAGACAATCTATAATCTATCTATATAATAAAAATCAAATCACGGCTGGACTGATTTAGCTGATTTTGGTGTTGAAATGTTTGTTTTAGACCAGGGTAGGTTTAAACGGTGAGAAAATTTGTGGCATTGCAACGCATGCCGGGTACAGCTAGTATTAGATAAATAAATATTACTGGACCATCCCAATAACCATCTAGCCAAACTAAGCATAGCTTGTACTTTAGGCACAAGATGACTTAATAATCCCCGTGCTCTGTAGACACCTTAGATAAATTAATAAATAATAATTATTAGCAGACAATGCATCTAGCTCCAAGCTAAGCATTGTATTATGGTAAACCTCTTATTATTATTATCTTATGTATTATGACAACCTCTGTGGCGCAGTGGACTAAGGTCCAGCTGAGATGCAGAAGGTTGCGGGTTCGATTCCCGCCGCGGGACAAATGTTTGTATGATCTGCAAGTATTTGTTTCGGGTCTGGGTGTTTTTATGTATAATATGTATGTATTTACAAAAAAAAACGTATATAAGTAATAAGTAATAAGTATATAAGTAATATATCAGTCATGTGGTACCCATAACACAAGCTCTGCTTACTTTGGGGCCAGGTGATGCTGTGTGAAATGTCCAGCATTATTATTATTATTATAAACAGATGACTGATAGAATACATATATCTACATACTTATGATACCTTATAACATTCAGACAGAACAAACACCTATGTTTGTCCTGGAGAGAATCGAACCCTCAACCTATAGCGCAGAGATAGAGCTACTACCAATTGAGCTCAGAGGCTTTAGAGCTCTTATGCTACTTAGATATTTCCGGGTGTCTAAGAGAATAATAATATTAAAAAGCGTTTATCATCATCATCATCATCATCACAGCTTCTATGAAGTCCACTGCTGGACATAGGCCTCCCTAATAGATTTCCAGGAAGAACGATTTTGAGCCCTCTCCATCCACAGACTTCCTGCGATCTTTACAATGTCGTCAGTCATTTATATCAAAAGCGTTTATATTGCACCATAAATAATATAACTTATGTAACTAATATAAAGATATTGATAATATATTACTTCTTATTTTAAAATATTTATAGGAATGTACAGAGTAATATACGAATATATAAAATACATGTGAAACGATTGAGCTATCAAAGGACCGTTTAAAATTATAGCCGTTTTATAACTCAAACTAAACTTTTATAACTAAACCGACCTATAACTCAATTGGTCCAGATTACTGCTAGAGAGCAGCGTATATTACTATTATGATATATTACTTATATATTGATTAGTATAAACATGTGATAGTTAATAGCAGGCACAGAACAAACTAACGTTGAAGGAAATGACGTAAAATCTCGCCAAAACCTGGTGTTAACCAACGTTGTGTCTGATTTACATCATGTCCTAATGACATTTAGCTATTTTTTTGAGCATAATCTCACAGGACAAAAACATCTTCATACAATGCCACGCCGAAATCACTGCATTTCATATTTTACTACCACACGCATCGTCATTAATGGTTACCAAACTCGCTCCTTAAATAGATTTAGCGAAGAAAACCTCTTCTAAACCGACTTTAGTAATCAAGAATAACTCTAAGTGTAGAAATTACTTGATTTAAATTTCTATTATATTGTAGCTGCAACACTAGATAGAACGCTACGCCATAGCTAAGAGTACTACGGCGTAGCATGAGTCTACGAAAATAAACAATGAACCGTAAGTTGGTATGCTTTTGTATCGCAGTAACTTCCAACGAGGTCATCATGATCTGAGAGATTCAAGTATTGATGACACGTACCTGGTAATACTACCTATGAATATGAGTGTAAGTGGATAACTCTGGTGACAGAGTTACAAAGTTAGTACCAGGAATAGAAATAATCTTTATTTCGGAGAACGAATTGCGGTTGTCACAGGAATGGTGAAGAAGTAGTTTCCTCGATCCGGCAGGCTACCTTTAGTGACTTAGTTAAAATTTCAAGTATCTAAGGCAAACTGTCCACTGAACTACTATAGTTCAAATAAATAAAATTAAAATAATTACTAATATTAATTACAAAAAAACTTTATTTGACGACCATGCGAAGGCCTGCCTGAAACGCAGAAGGTTATGAATTTAATGTTCGCCACGGGACAAATGTTTGTCTGATCTGCAAATATTTGTTTCGGGTCTATGTGTGTTTTTCCATGTATAATATGTATGATTTACAAAAAAATATTGTCTATAAAAAGTACATATAACAGTCATGTGGTTCTGATAGCTCAGCTTTCTTGAGGGCAGGATGCAGCTGTGTGGAATATCTAGCAATATTTATTTACTATTTCAGTAGCTTTTTGAAAAGCTTAAGTTGTACGTTAATTATTTACAAAATATATTACAAATTATAATGATAATCCTAAAATAAACAATATAACATACCCTAATGAAAACTACATGTAAAACAGTTATCTAAAGACCGCTTTAAACAATCTATAGATTGCACAACTGATCTAGATCCCCAGATCGGCACCAGACGGCAGTGACGTAGTTACGGCAAATTGATCTGGTGATTTGGTAGTGCGGTCCCCGAGATACTGGCAGTATGTAAAAATACCATTTTAGGTAAAGAAATATAAACTATCTACACACTACATAATATTATACTTTGTTTTATCAATTCCTAAAAAAACTGATGAAGGTTTTCTAGATAAATCGATTTAGTGGCGATGTCTCCATCGACATGGATACGTGAGTAAGAATCCCTGATTCTAAAAATGTTTGTTTTTCGTGTTGCCTAGAATTAAGGAATATTATGAATTCGTATGTTGTAAGACTTGTAAGACTTTGATGGAGAGTTGCATTTAAAACTCAAATTCAGTAATTGTTTTTCTTGAACGCCGACGATCCAAAGTTTTGTAAACTTTCAACTCTTTTCCAGAAAGTTACGGAATGCCATTTGCAGATAATTAATGGTAAAGTTTTCCGCTTCTAAACGCTCATTTTTCAAATGTTGGGTCACGTGGGAGAGCAATTCGGACATTGAGTTCTGGGCTAGTAAAAATCATTATTTTTTGTATCTTTTTTAGTAAAATAATATGTACAAATGGAACGATTCGTGATTTTGTTAACACAAACGTTAATACACCGCGGGCCTTTTGGGCGTTTAATTTAGGAACTTTCTTAGTACTCACGTCTTACATACTGCATAGAATACACCATATAAAATTCAAGTCTCTACGATAGTAGCTAGAAGTTTTTCGGAGAAGCAGGACTTTTCTGCTGTGAACACAATAGGAAATAGAAAAGTCAATTAAATAATACTTAAATTTGATTTCATCTTTTTTTATATTTGGAAACCTTACAGCTAAGTTATATTAAAGAGAAATAAGTAAAACTATAAAAAAATTATTTATTAAGAGGTACATGTTTACTGATGACCAATTAAAAGCTCGAAACTAATCATTGTACTGTAAGAACCAGATGATTGATACAATACTTATACTGTCATCTGGTTATCATAATAAAACCAACACAAGGATTATTTTTTGGGCGTATTGCGAAGTAAACATTGCTCTTATAGTTTTTATTTTTCCAGAGTTATTTCGGGATTGATTTGTAATTTTGGTGATTAAATTCAAATAAAGCTAGACCTGTTGACTCGGGTGTGAATAATTTGAATAAAAGTTTTGATTCGAAAGGTAGAGTAGCTACTCAAGTTACTGCTCGGTCTCAATTTACGTTGCGACAATATGCCACGCAATCTGCCTACCTCTACAATACTATTAATAAAACAATAAATATTTACCCTATTAATAATTACAAATGCAAAACATCCCTTAGTAAATGGCTATTGACACTAAACTACGAGGAAACTGAAAAACTCCTAGAAATTGTTTCGTAAAATCAGCACACACACAAACATATACACATTCCCACACACTCTTCCACACACACTCTCACACACATATTCACACACACATATTCACACACACACATCCACACTCACACATACATACTCAACTGGGCTCTCCCATGCTCGTGGCAGACCGGTGCTCAGGAGCGCCTAAACACTACACACATATATGTATGTACACACAATCAATGTAAATGTACATACTTAACTTAACTTACTTTATATATTATCTAAAGTACCATTTATTAATGTAACTAACATTAATTTAATATAACCTACATATTGTTTTATCTTATTTATTTACTTAACATAATTTAATGTATATAACTGTACTACAGAATATCAAGACCCTCTAAAACAGGTATATATATATATATTTATATATACTTAAAAGAGGATCCCACACCCATGAAATGTATCATATATCAAGTTTTGAGCAATAAATATTTAAAAAAAAAATCATATAATTATTTTATAAAAAGACACTTTTTCTTATAAAGTAACAAATGGCGAACTATAATATACGACTCTGTGACGTCTTCCTGTAAACAATCTAAACACTTGACATTGGCAAAATTGTCAGCATGACTCATGCCAGTAACGATGAAAAAGAAACCAATACAATATTGAAGACTTTTGATGTATTTCCCGTGTTTAAAAAAATAAGCCTTTAGGTTATTTCAGCCAGGCTAATATGAAAGGCGCGAGAAAGGTTTCTTCGACTGCCTTTTACCTGACATTTAGCCTAAACTTTAAATGGCATATTTGATGTTTCTCTATAGAGATATCCCGGCAGGTCTCAATCAAATCGATTCAGCTATTATTGTGCGATTGAATAACAAACAATAAGGAAAATATAACTTCTAAAACTATCATGGTATTGAACATAATTTTCACTCAACACGGGATATTTACCAAGATATGTGAGTTATTTCATTTATCTTTTCATTTATATTGTTTCTAATTTTATTTCAGTTTATCTCGTGGTCATGGCGCATGCAGCTGTGCCGAAATATCGGGAAGCAGAAAACTCATATATCATGGTAAATATCTCGGTATGAGTAAAAATTATAATAAAGAAGATACTATTTGCACATCACTTGAATTCGCGATCGCCTCATTTTTAAATGATGGTCATAATCCATATTAGGCTTTTATGGAATAAAAATTTGAGTAATTACAGAGATTCAGAAAAAACTGAATGTCTTACTTTCTATAGAGTTATTATACAATTTATCAAAATTTGGACATGACAACGTATGTCGGAACATCTAGTTTATAATAAATATAAGTAAGTGTAGGGTTCTAAATATAGCCAGTATGACACTAAGCTCAAAACTTTGTAGTTCTGTGCGACATTACGCTACACCTAATGTACAAGACGCAACGAGTTATAGTTATTGCTACAATGCCCTCCCAACTAACACAATGCTTTCACTACAGCCCGCTTTTCGAGACAGAATATTGGCACTGCGGTGTCAATTTGCTAAAA
Source organism: Lampropteryx suffumata (assembly GCA_948098915.1). NCBI lineage: Eukaryota > Metazoa > Arthropoda > Insecta > Lepidoptera > Geometridae > Lampropteryx > Lampropteryx suffumata. The sequence goes on along the minus strand of OX402551.1, from coordinate 15,507,644 downwards.
TAACTTCCTGCGATATTCTAGTATTTCTTACGTTATTTCTGTGGGTACATAAATTGTGATACCAACCATAATGTAGGCACAGTATACTCATAAACTCATAGAAATAAATAGGTAGCTAGATATATTATTTCCACATCAGTTCTTCAGGAAACGAGCCGTGAACCGAGTTGTCGTATCTCAAAAATTCCCCGCGACTGACATAAAAGTGTATAAATACGGCGGTTTGTACAAATCAGAAAGCAAATAAACTAAAAGAAAGAGGTTAAACGACGAGCGATATATTTTATTTCCAAGTCATTAATTCCTGATATATTGACTTGGGGAATGAGAGTGAGTAAGACGGAATTTTATTTTATGGTTGCCTTTGCCTGATATGTTATAAATGGCATGTGTTCATAGATCCTGAACCTGATGACTCATTGTTTTTATGTTAAATTAGTGATAGATAGCCTGGTATCCATTTTATGTTGATTTTGTGGAGGTAATATATATCTTGTTCAGCTAAGCCTGTAGAAACATTGTCTTTTCATTCTCATAACAAATACAAAACATTCTTTATTCAATAAAATCACAAGGACCACTTTGAATCGTCTTCTTACAAGCTAGTGCATCTAGGTCCCGGTTCCTCCTAACCCCAGTTCAAGAAGAATCCGGCAAGAAACTCGTCTGGTCTTAACACGTTTCTGTATGATCCTTGCGAATTTGGTTACGGATGCCGAGTCGAGTTGGAGCAGAACATTTGTGTCATTTGTGTGTGTTATGTGTCTGGGTATTATAAGGTATCGTTCGTATTTGTTTAAAAATATTTATCTTTTATCAGTCATCTGGTCACTTTAATACAGGCTATGCTATTTATTTATTTATTCTCCTGTGCTATGAAGGATTTTATCGTGCCGAAATCTGAGTTTATATATCTACTTTAATTCACATGGTATGTATGTTTTAAATATATATATTTCATGTACCTAGCGAGCAGAGAAAAGCGACTAGCGAGTGGCGATGCGATCCACAAAACCTACGCGTCAGCCCGATAGCTATTTGTGGCAAGCTGTTCCAATCTCATATGTGAGAATGTCAAGGAGCAAAGGAAATTATATAAAAGATAAGGATGAGGTCTTTTTAATAATGATAAAATTTTTTTTGTATAAACGTATTACATTATTTGAGTGACTTAAAATAAATAAATAAATATTGCTAGACAATTGTTACGCAATGCTAATATATGTAGAGCGCTGCGTTGGCTCGACCGGTACAAGACACCGACATGGCACGAGGCGCATGGTCAGCGGAACGTGGGCCGCCTGACAACCGACGCTGCACTTTTCATGGGAACTACCTAGACTTACGATTGCATTCTTGTTTCATACTTCGAACGGGATTCATGTTTCAAATAATTATATTGTAATTTTGTTTTATGAATTAAATTAGATTAAATTTAAACTCAGTTTTTTAAAAGCTACCCTAGGCAGCGGCCTACGTATTTGGCGCAGCCTCCCGGATTACTTATCTTATCTTTACGAGATTTATCTCGCGAGTAAAAAAGAACCTACTAGTGCCGTTGTTAAGGGTGAATCTAGACATCGATTCTGCTGTGTTCCAGACGACGAGAAATGCTGTAAGTCCTTGAATCTTTCAAAGTCCTTGCTTATTCCTTACTGTAGTCCTTTTTATATATTTTATGTGTATCTTTTATTAAGTATATTTCACTGTGCGTTAATAGTTAACTCCAAGATTTTTCATCCAAAAGAATCGCGGAATACTAGGTTAGGTAATCTAAATAATAGCAATAGGCTTAGTGCAATAGACGAGCATAGAGATTTAGAGGAAGAAATGGCGCAACCGCAATCGCAAAACGATATTATTGATCAGATTAGTAAGTCTCTGAAACTCGTACCAGAATTCGATGGGAATCCGCACATTTTAACAAGATTCATTAATCTGTGTGACCAAATTGTGTTGGTCTATTTCTCGACCGCAGCAGGTAGAGAACTTACTAATCTAGCTCTGATTAATGGTATTTTAAATAAAATATCGGGTTCCGCAGCTAGATTAATTAATTCAAGTGGGATACCAGAAACCTGGCAGGGTATTAGAAGTGCATTAATAAATAATTTCGCAGACCATCGTGACGAAACCGCTTTATACAGCGATCTATCTTTAGAGACCCAAGGGTCGGGGACCCCACAAGAATTCTATGAACGATGCCAAAATTTATTCAGCACCATAATGACTTATGTTTCGCTACACGAGACAGTAGCTACCACTATTCAAGCGAAACGTAGTCTTTACCAAAAGTTAACCTTGCAGGCTTATTTAAGAGGTCTGAAGGACCCTTTAGGATCCAGGATACGCTGTATGCGTCCTGAGTCGATGGAAAAAGCTCTAGAGTTCGTGCAGGAAGAGCTTAATACGCTCTATATGCAAGAGCGTAATAGTGGTACATCTAGTAGAAAGGATTGGCAGCAGCCGTTCTCGAGCGCACCGAGGTTTAATCTCCCTCTTAATAACTTTGTGCCTAGACTGACTAACGGACCTGGACAAATGAGACAACCCATTTTTAGTATGCCTGGTCCATCAAGGCCGAATCCCATGCAGGTTCAACCAAATCAGGGCTGGAAGCCTAACCCCGTGCCTCAGGCACAACCACCACGCGGTCCCACGCGCACCCAGCAGATGTTCCGTGCCCCTCCACATAATTATAACCCACAGAGTAACGTTTTTAGAATGCCATACAGACCTCAGCCACAGCAACCGAATAATTTTGGCTATGCCCCTCGTCCTACCCCTATGAGTGGGGTTAGTCATTTTGCGGAAAGACGTTTACCACCGACAGTACATGACTGGCGAACACACGGGAATCCGCCCCCGAGTAACTATTTTAAGACACGCGAAATTAATTTTAATGAGTTAGACGGCTATGACAATTATGACTACAGCTACGATTACGAAAGTTACCCCGAGTGTTACGAAGATCATTACGCGTACGAACAGTACCCTGAGTATTGCGTTTATGATCAATACGCAACCGCCCCTATGTCCAGCTATGAACCACTGGTAGTAGAGGAAATAGTTCAGGCCTCCGAACAAAAAGCTGAAAATTTTCGAAAAGAGTCGAATTCAGAAAAGCCAAAATAGAAGTTAATTTCCATATTCAAAGGCAATTAGGTTATATTCAGATCGCGAACCCCCCTTTAAAATTTTTAATCGATACAGGAGCCAACCAGTCTTTTATTAGTCCTGATGCTGTAGAAAAATACTTCCGTCATATACCTTTGAAATACGATCCATTTGAGGTGACGAACGTGCACGCGACTAGTAAGAACGACTATTCTATTACGTTGCCGTGTTTTCAAGAACTGAACGATCCTAATGATATAAATTTATACGTTTATAAGTTTCACAACTATTTTGACGGACTTTTAGGCTTCGATTTACTTGACGTATGGGACTCTACCATTGATTTAAAAAATAGACTGCTTAAAACTCGTAATACGCAGATACCTATTCGGATGTACGATTCTAGGAACGTAAACTTGAAGAAATTATTCCAGCTAACTCTACGAAAATAGTTAGGTTACCGGTTAACACACAAGACGGCGAGGTTCTGATTGATAATCAGACGATTTGTAACTGCCTTATTTCAGATTGTTTAACGACGGTCCAGAACAACCGAGGCTGGGTAGAAATTTCTAACCCGACTTCCAATGATATAATATTTTCTATGGATCGTCCTGTTGAAGCTGAAATATTTAATATTGAATGTGACAGTACTGAAATTTTATCAGACCGCGAGAAAAATGTTTTATCTCGACTTCGGACCGATCATCTTAACCCGGAAGAACTCGCTAATTTGCGGCGCTTATGTGCGAACTACGCGGACGTGTTTTATCTTGAGGGCGAACCACTTACATTCACCAACAAGATCAAACATAAGATTAGGACCACTGATGAAATTCCAGTACATACTAAAACCTATCGCTATCCTTACGTTCACAGGCAAGAAGTCAGAGATCAAATAAATAAGATGCTTGATCAAAGTATTATAAGACCATCAGAATCCGCATGGAGCTCTCCGATTTGGATTGTACCCAAAAAGGCAGACGCTTCCGGTAAAGTTAAATGGCGTCTTGTCGTGGACTTTAGGAAAGTTAACGAGAAAACGATTGATGATAAATACCCCATTCCCAATATAACAGATGTATTAGACAAACTAGGTAAATGCCAATACTTTACGACCCTTGACTTGGCCAGTGGATTTTACCAAGTAGAAATGGATCCCTCCGACATCCATAAGACAGGATTTAATGTAGAAAACGGGCATTATGAGTTTTTAAGAATGCCGATGGGCCTTAAAAATTCACCTTCCACATTCCAACGTGTCATGGATAACGTCTTAAGGGGTCTACAGAATGAGATCTGTTTAGTTTATCTAGATGACATTATCGTTTTCAGTACCTCCCTTCAGGAGCACATTATTAACTTAGACAAGGTATTTAATAGACTGAGAGAATCTAATTTCAAGATCCAAATGGATAAATCAGAATTCTTGAAGCTAGAAACCGAGTTTTTAGGCCATGTCATCTCTAAAGAGGGTGTAAAACCTAACCCCAATAAAATTAAGGCCATAGAAACCTACCCAATTCCAAAGACTCCCACTGAAATCAAACGTTTTCTCGGATTACTAGGCTATTACAGGAAATTTATTCCAGATTTTGCCCGACTAACTAAACCTTTAACTCAATGTTTGAAAAAGGGTTCTAAAATCAAGTTAGATCAAAACTACACTAGTTGTTTCGAACATTGTAAGACTCTCTTGACAAATGATCCCATCTTACAATACCCAGATTTTACAAGAGATTTTATCTTGACAACCGATGCATCCAATGTAGCTATCGGTGCCATTCTATCTCAAGGCACCAAGAGTTCAAATAAACCGATCGCATACGCTTCGCGAACTCTTAATTCTAGCGAACTTAATTATAGCACCATTGAGAAAGAACTCCTAGCTATTGTATGGGCTACTAAATACTTTAGACCGTACCTTTATGGCCGAAAGTTCCTAATACTTACCGACCATAGGCCCCTAAAATGGGTAATGAACTTAAAAGATCCTAGTTCACGGCTTACAAGATGGCGCTTGAAATTAAGTGAGTATGATTATTGTGTCGATTACTTACAGGGCAAGTGCAACACTAACGCCGATGCACTATCGCGTATTGAAATTAATAACGAAGAACTTATGTCAATCGTAGTGAATCCATCAGAAACTGACCCTGCATTAGATGAATCTAGAACCGTAACTGCTACAGAATCTGCGGCTGGTTCAAGAACCGCCACTGTTCATACGAATAACGAAAACCCTATTTTAGAAGTTCCGATTTCAGATGACCCATTGAACCGATTTACTAAACAACTAATTTTTAATGTCGTAGGTGATATTAAAGGAAGGCCAGTAGTCACCAAACCATTTGAAACGCACACGCGTATCTCAGTCCAAATATCAGAATCTAATATTGAGGACGACGTTATAAACGCCATCAAGGAGTATGTCCATCCTAAAATAAAAACCGGACTATTGATTAATCCTTATTTGGCTCTATACACCATCGTACCTATTATACAAAAAACCTTTAAAAATTCGGCTATGAATCTTACACTAACTAAAACAGAATTAGAGAACGTTAGAGAATACTTAAGACAGCAAGAAATTATTAATAAATATCATGATGGTAAGACCAATCATCGTGGCATTAACGAATGTTACCTAGCCTTATCTAATAGATATTACTGGCCTAAAATGAGAGAGCAAATAACTAAGTTTATAAATGAATGCACTATTTGTGGCCAAGCGAAATATGATCGCAGCCCGATAAAGCAGCAGTTTAAAGTAGTACCACCTGCTAAACCTTTTGAACTAGTTCATTTAGACCTTTTGACTATTCAGAGCGAGAAATTCCTAACTATCGTAGACGCATTCTCAAAGTATGCACAAGCATATTATTTGAGAGATGGTACTGCTGTTAGTGTAGTACAGGCTTTATTAAACTTATGCACTCATCACGGAATACCGTACACTATAGTAACAGATAACGGAACCGAATTCACTAATCAGCTTGTGACAGAATTCGTAAAGATGCATAAGATCCAGCATCACAGAATCGCTCCCCACACACCTAACGAGAATGGTATAGTTGAGAGATTCCATTCGACGATATTAGAACACCTTCGTATTTTAAAATTGAGTCAGAAATCCGAATCTGTTATCAATCTAATGCCTTACGCTCTTCTAGCTTAAAACAGTAGTATCCATAGTTTTACAAAGTGCAAACCGATAGAAGTAGTTACAGGACATTATGATCCTCGCGACCCTTTCGACGTAGATCTCTCAGCTCATTTATTACAACAGTATATGACTAATCATAGAGATAGGATGGCTAAAGCATATAACGTTATTCACGAGATGTGTAGCGCGACCCGTAAAGACCTGACAGACAACCGGAATAAGGAACGAGAACCAGAGGCTGAATATTCTCCCGAGCAACAGATTTTCGTGAAAAATCCGTTTGCTTCCAGACAAAAATTAGCCCCTCGTTACACTCATGATGTCGTAATGGCGGACCTCCCTATTCATATTTATACTAAAAAAAAGCGAGGCCCTATTGCCAAATCCACATTAAAGCGTCTCCCTAAAAGCGCACAATTGTTACAGGACCTTTCTGACAATTCACCTGCTCCTGGCACCAGCTCTAATGCAGGAGATAAAACTTGAAAGCCTTGATGACGGTCCTGGTATTTTACCGTTCAAATTAGGCTCAGCTAAAATAATTTCTCATTACCATTCCTTTCTACAAAATGTCAACCTCCAAGAGTTACGTAATTAAATAGTTAGTAGTTAAATAAAACGAATTCGCTATTTGAACCCCATATAGATTATTTGAAAAATAAGGTCACAAGTGTATTCGAACAGTTAAGAGTCATTTGAGATAAACCGTGTAAAAAGAGGGCTCGTAGATGGTCTCGGATCGGTAGTTAAAAGTATAACTGGTAACCTCGACTACACCGACGCATTACATTATAATCAGGCTTTTAAATCATTAGAAAATAATGAGAATAAGTTGGTAACTGAATTGAATAATCACGTAAGTTTATCTAAAAATTGGACACTACAATATTCAAAGATTTTAAATAGTATTGTAGACAATCAGAATAAAATTGAAGTTTTAATAAATAAAATTAGGCAATCTGAAGCTTCTAGGGATCATGATTTAGTCAAGTACGCACACCTGGCCCAAATTCTTATGATTTTAACGGATAATGTAGAGTCTATCTCTCAAGAACTAATTAAGTTACAGAATATTCTTGCTTTTATCAGAGCTTCCACCACGCATCATTCGGTCATAAATTTGAATACAATTCGCGACATAATTCGTAAATTGAACATTCTATATGGCAGTGAGCAAGTAGTAGATTTAGATATTAGAGAGTATTTCGATATAATTAGATTAGGTTTTTACTACGTAGGAAATGATATAGTTATAGTTTATAAGTTCCCAATCGTGCTCCCATCCATTTATGATATGTATAGATTATCTATCATCCCTAACAAAAATAACGAGATCCTTGCTCCTCCTTTCCCATACCTAGCTATCCATGAGAAAGATTTCAAGTACATAGAGGCTGAATGCCCGAAGACCAGCAAATGGTATATATGCGAGGAGAAAAGACACGAGCAGAGCCGATCATCAGATGACTGTATCCCGCATCTCATCTCAACACAGCAGCGGAACGAGATGTGTAGCCCCATCAGCATCACCTTAACAAAACCGGCGTATGAAAAACTCGACGAGAGATACTATAGCATCAGCTTCCCTGTCTCCACGAAGATACATCTCTCCTGTGGTCAAGATCTCTACAAGACGCTCCAAGGCAGCTATCTCGCCATAATTCCACAAAGATGTTACTTAGAAACCCCAGATTTTACTATCTCAAATACTAACGATCGTTTAAAGGGACAAGCATTGAAAATCATGGATCTACCTAGCAGCGACTTCGTCACTTCATCTTCAGATCCAGCATTCAAATTGCATTCTATCAACCTGGACCACCTTCAAGCCACTAATAAGAAAATTTCATTGCAATCGCCGTTACATCTCGACAAAAAAATTGACTACACTCTATACCACACTACAATCCCTATGTACGTGGTTATAGCCGGTGCATGTGCACTTACTAGCGTGATGTTATACAGAAAGTACGGACCGACACCGATGAAGAATTCACACCAAGTTTCTGACGAAAGCCAAGCAGAACTACAGGGAGTCTACGCTCTTCCAACTATAAGAAGGGTTGATCCCAAGCAACCCCCAGCTCAATTTACGACAAGCTTCAATACTCGCTGTTCTTCGGTGGGAGGTGTTACGCAATGCTAATATATGTAGAGCGCTGCGTTGGCTCGACCGGTACAAGACACCGACATGGCACGAGGCGCATGGTCAGCGGAACGTGGGCCGCCTGACAACCGACGCTGCACTTTTCATGGGAACTACCTAGACTTACGATTGCATTCTTGTTTCATACTTCGAACGGGATTCATGTTTCAAATAATTATATTGTAATTTTGTTTTATGAATTAAATTAGATTAAATTTAAACTCAGTTTTTTAAAAGCTACCCTAGGCAGCGGCCTACGTATTTCAATGCACACCACACCATCTAGCCCCAAACTAAGCATAGCTTGTATTATGGTGACTATTTGACTGATAGAATATTTGTATATTTTTAAATACATACATAAGATACTTTATAACACCCAAACACAGAACAAACACCTATGTTCTTCAAACAAATGTATATCCTGAGAGGGAATCGAACCCTCAACCTACAGCACCCAAGGCAGAGCTACTACCAACTGAGCTGTCAGGCTGACAGTCAAAATGAAAGAGATATATTTTTTTTATTATTCGTTCAGATTTTTAACTTACTATCAAATGCAATCGTGACTCGCCACATCCGATCGTGATCTAGTGACCGTATTGCCAATGGGGTGTAAGTAAGGTGAGGGCAGACCTGATAGCAAATCGATAGCCATTAACCCGCTAGAAGCCAGTTGCGTCTCAATCGCACTGTGCCTGTAGAAGCAGTAGCTTTGCTGTAACCATTCAAGAAAGTCACTAAATCGGCATAGTAAAGTAACAGCGCCTATTTAGTGACATTCTTGTTATTGTGATAATTTAATAAAACTCTGTGGTACCCGTATAGAAACTGTTTTACTTCGAAACGTATTTTAATTTATGTCAGAAGTAAAACACTATTCAAATTGAGAAGCGCTTATAAGTAACGCCGTAAGTTACTAACTCTACAGCTCGTCTCGAGTGAAAGGTATGCTTTACTGATAAATGTAAGAAAATTTATTATCTTGTTTTTTATAAAACTAAGCCAGCAAACAAGCATACGACCCACCTGATGTTAAGTGGTTACCGTAAGCTATGCTGCTTGCATTACCTGCTGAAGGTACCACACGCACGTTGCCGGCCTTAGATATTATCTATATATTAATACGTGAAGCAAAAACTTTGTACCCCTTTTTACGAAAATTGTGTTGACGGAGGAGTATGCAATTTTGCACACTTATAGTTTATATAAAGAAGAAGTGCAGAATGCAATTTTTTTTTTAAATATGCATAAAAAAATACATTAAATATTAATGAATTATGGTAAAATTTCGACCAGTGGGCGACTACTAGTTATTACTAATTATTAAGAGCATGTGACGTGCCACTACAGGGCAAGGGCCTTGCCACTGTGAGCCAATCCTTAAGATAGAAGATAAAATAATCGATAATAACAATAATCCTAGACAAAAGTTCATAATAATTAATAACCTTATACATGAAAATCGTGAAGCGTTTTATTTGCAAATATTTAAAACTAAAATTGTACAAGTAGTACCTACAACTAACCCAATAAGCTAGACAGAATGCAGAATTACTAAGATTACTAAGATTTTCGTTAGCAGGTAGAACTACTGCAAGTTAAGCTACTGAAACATATGATTACAATGTCCCATTACTCGCTTTGTTGATCAAATTGTTTGTCTACGCGATAATCTTCAGGATTACAAAGTCTATTAGAAGATAACTTTGGGGTAGGTTAAGGTTTTTTGAATCAATAATGCTTTGACTTTTGACTTTTGGTTCCATTTTGTAATAGTTGAATTCTTAAATAATATAAAACTATCTATTCATAGAAGTTAATAACGGAAATGTTCAGAATGATATTATACAATAATATCAAATACATTTTAAATAGTTGAGCTATCTAAGGTTCGATATATAGCTAGCTCATTTGATCCCTGCCAGAAGGCAGCTATAACTAAATAATATTCAAATAATGACGACCTCTGTGGCACAGTTGGTCAAGGCCCGGCTTATTTACACCTTATTTTAACATTACAGATACTATCTAACCTAATGCGTTAAAAATAGAAACACAAAACAGCAGGAGAAAAAAAATTAAAGTTTAAATGTGATTGTAGTAAATAAAATATCTTTTGATTTTGACTTTGACTCTCTATCATCTTCCAGTTATATACTTTTTTTTTGTAAATCACATTATGTAAGTAAACACTAAAACCCGAGACAAATACTTGTCCCGCCGCGTGAATCGAACCCGCAACTTTCTGTGACTCAGTCGGACCTTAGCCCATTGCGCCACTGATGTCGTCAATGTACACAATGTACACAAAGTAGGTAGGGTATGTAATTTTGGTGACAGTGAGCTGATCTGATAATGGAGTCAGGATCTCTTTCATGGAACTTTTATATTAAATAAGAGGAGGTAAAATACCAGTATTTGGACTTATTTCAATCAGCTTGCGCTAGCCTCATGAATGCTTTCATTCTTTGTCTTGACTGACTGACTGTCTGATTCGTATAAACAGCCCAGACAAAGCACAGCTTAAACCACTGATGGTAACGACTTAATTCTGAATAAAAAAAATGAAATTAAAATGAAATCTTTTAGAGCTTGAAAAGTGGTAAGAACGTTTTTAAAAAAACTCGTAGTACGGTTTTATTTCGGAGCGTCTGTCTATAAAAATATATAAGTATTCTAACTGTCACCTCGTCACCTATGTAATATTTAGCTATGTTTAATTTGGGACTATGTGATGTGTACATTGCTACCAATATTGATTAGTTAGTTTATAAAAAAATATATCAACAAAATCACTACCACTTACTGACGTAAGCATCAACGTCAGTTTTACAGAAGACATACATACTTAAAAAATAATTTCTAAGGTACAGGTTTTGTTGCCTGACTATAATAAAAATAAATGCGGAAAATGTTCATTTCCCGCCCTAGATTAGCCAGTGAGGGAACACTGCAGGTGTGCATCACTAAGAGGATCTCAATCGTTCTGATGCGATTCTCGGCTCAATCGCACTTCAATTTTATAGACTATTTCACCATTATTGGGTTTTTCTATTTCCTTGCAGAGAAAAAATCTAACCGAACGGTTATAGTTTGCTGTAGTTCTTTTGTATATATAAAATAATGTTTAATATATAAATAAACTAGCGACCCGCCCCGGCTTAGCACGGGTGCAATGCTGATACTAAATATACTACAGAATGTCTAATGTGATTAGAAGCCTCTAAAATTATCAGTGTTTCTCTACTATTATTATACATGTATTATACATATAAACCTTGCCCTTGAATCATTCTATCTATTAAATTAAACCGCATTAAAATCTGTTGCGAAGTTTTAAAGATCTAAGCATACATAGGGACAGACAGACAGCGGGAAGCGACTTTGTTTTATACTATGTAGTGATGATAATAAATATTGGTGGACAAAGCACGCAACACCATCAAGCCCCAGACTAGCTTGTATTATGGTGAATAGTTGACTGATAAAATACTTAAATGTTTAAAAAAAATATATCGTATACTCGTACAAACATAAATCAACAAAAACATTTTTATTGATAAGATTTGCAATATTTACAAGCAATACTTTTTTTCCTTTAGATCTATGATTCGTCTAAAACAAAACCATAACGATATGTAAAGAGATAGTCAGAGGCACGTCCATATAACTTAACACATTCCACTTTTTGATTCTGTAATATAAATATATTTACTAACAGTTAATAACAATAATTACTATATATTCCTTCAATACCCACCTGTTACTCAATGAAATAAGAAAGTAAGCATTTTCCCTAACATTTGGAGTCTCTTACGTAAATTGGATTTCTGAATAGATATCACTGATTGAATTAGCTGCTTCATCGGCCTTGCCTCGTATCGATTGTAGATATAAACGTGAGCGAGATTACGAGAAAAACGGAACATTTCGAGAAGGCTTATCAAGGAATCAGTTTGGAAAAATAAATCTTTATGTTACTGTAACTAGCAAAGTTGGCATAAAAGAAAATATTTTTACACAAAATCGTGATTATAGTAATGTTTCATTTAAAATAATACTACAGTATTTATGGTACTAGTATCGTAAAATAATAGTAACTTTGAATTAGAAATTATTATGATACTAATAAGTACTTAGATATCCGAGCTTTGCTCGGTATAAAACACGGATAAAACGACGTTTTCTAAAAATTAAATCCAGCTAGATCGATTAATCACCCTCGAAACCCCCTGCATACTAAATTTCATAAAAATCGTTGGAGCCGTTTTCGAGATTTAGATTATATATTACATATATACAAGAATGGCTCGTTTAAAGGTATTAGATAATAATAAATAATGCCGGACATTTTACACTGTATCATCTGGCCCCAAAGTAAGCTTGTGTTTTGAGTACCACGTAACAATTTTTTTTTGTAAATACAGAAATTTTATATATTGAAACACACAGACCCAAGACAAATACTTATATATTATACAAAAATTTGTCCCGTATTGGAAATCGAACTCGCAACCTTTTGCGTTTCAGGCGTCTTAATAGCTCGTGATGTGTTTGTTATTCTTACTTATTTACTAGAAGCGTTCGTAGTATAACAAGCTTAGTCGTTTCAAGAAATTAACGTTCTATGAAGTCAGTACTTGGATGGGTGACCACAGTAGCATTTTCAACTGGGTGCTTCCATACTTTGAGATCGAGACAACCTATCTTGCCCGATAGGTTGTCTCGATCTCGGCTTAAAAAAATGAAGTATAGCATGATAGCAGCTCGCATTTATTTACAGAAATAATTTCAGAAATGTATAGAAAAACATACAATAAAATAAAATACACGTGAAACAGTTAAGCTATTTAAGGACCGTTTAAAACGATCTTTAGATAGCTTAACTGATCCAGATCACTGCCAGAGGGCAGCGTTCCCAAGACACTAGCGGCATTGCCACGTTTAATGGCAATGCTAACACGCTGAGCCAATAAACCAATTTGAGAATAATATACAACAGCGACCTTAACAAAAGAGGTTAGTAGATGTCACAGGGCTACGACTATGTCACATAAATGTCAAGGTAGTTAATACCCTTATAATAATAGAACCTTACATAAAGTCGTATACGGTGCCCTAAAACTAGTAAAGTTACTCAAAAGAATGTTTCTCTGAATTCACAGTAAAAAAACAGTACTTAGAAACAACTTTGGATCCACGGCTTATTGTGATATCGACGTTTTTTTGAGAGAAAATGTAATAAAACAGGTGGAAAGAAGCTGTATTTATATGTTATGTTTTCTATATCTATATAAATTTAACTACCTCAAATGTTCAGACTTCATTGAATTAAATTTGAGCCCTTAAAATACAACCGAATTTAGAGCATTTGACATCATCATCATCATCACAGCCTCTATGAAGTCCACTGCTGGACATAGGCCTAGGTACCCAATAGATTTCCAGGAAGAAAGATTTTGAGCCCTCTCCATCCAGCATTTGACATATTTTTGACTTATTTTTTTAGGCTATTTGGAATTAAAAACCGAAATATTGAACCGATTTCTATTGTATGGTAGAAATTTGTATGGTAGAACCGGAGAGTATATCTTTACACATGAAAAATGTTTTTTAAATCGCTTCATACATGACAATGTTATGACGTAATAAACAGAAAAAAAAAATAATAAAAAAACAACCGAATGGGAAGACGGAGAGGGTAGACCTCGGTGCAAATTGAGGATGTGTTAGAGAAAGGCCAGGTAAAGAGTATCTTAATCCTAAACATCAGGAATATTATGTTAGTGAATTAAACAAATCTGGTACGAGTCGAGTATGTCTGGATTTCCAATATATCAGGAATGTTATGAGAGTGAATTAAGCATACGTAGTACGAGTGGAGTGTGTCAGGATTTCCAATTGTTACGTCGGTCGTGATCGTGATATAAGCGTGATTTTATGAATGTATAAGTATGTCTAAACCAACTGACGACCTCTGTGGCATGGTGGGCTAAGGCCTGGCTGAGACGCAGAAGGTTGCGGTTTCAATTCATTCCCACCGCGGTACAATGTTTATATGATCTGCAAGTATTTGTCTCGGATCTGGGTGTTTCTATGTAAAATACGTATTTAGTATTTACAATAATAATAATACCGGTCATTTTACACAGCGTCACCTAGCCCCAAAGTAAGCAGAGCTTGTGTTATGACCATGTAAAATGTCAGGAATTATTTACTATTAACTAAGGAGAAAAGATTATATTGTGTCTGATTGTTATTTATTTGTATGTGTGTAACAGATAAAATTAAAAACTACTTAACAAATTTGAAATATATTTTACCCCTAGACGATAATATTAACCGCTTTTTTCAAATTTGACAATTAAAACACGGCTTGAATCTAAAGATGATATACCTATATTATGATATAAACCCTAATTCAACTAAATAGTTTCATAATCAAAGTTGTATAGGTAAATTACAACTTTACAATATCAGCCATGTGATTAGACCATGGCCTACAAACGTGAAAGTTAATAAAAGAGAGATATAAAAAAATACGTGTGCGTCTCGGGACGCCCGACAGAAGAGATAACTTAAACTAATCTAACTAGCGCTGTGGGTTAGATTGAGAGAGGAGGAGCTTGCCTACCGCTGCCGTAAGCGTGAGAGAAAGGAATGCCAGACACACTGGCGCCGTAACGCGTAACGTAACGAAGTGGTTTACCTTCCAATAAGAAGTTATCACTTCAAAAAGTCATGTTTAAATCTCGTGCTACCAGTATTAGGTATACCTCTGACATATTTTACTGTATTGGCGCTATTTCTATTAATTCTGTATTCAAACCACATTCAAGCCTTCATTCATTATGAACACTTCGACAATCAAACTGAACCCATTATTAAACCCCATAACCACAGTTGACGGCTTCACAGTACACGTAACAAAGTAACGCGACAACCGATTACAATTCTCTTATAATGATGTGTTACCATCACGAACTCGGTCCCAATTATAACTTTGAATTACACGAACAAAGGAAGTATATTTCTGTGACTCGTAGAAAGCTTTGCGAGTGTGGTCATAGCTATTGTGGTGCAGCTAGTGAATTTGTGCTTGAATTATAAATAAACAAAATAATGCCGGACATTTCACACAGCATCATCTAGTCTCAAGTAAGCAGAGCTTGTGTTATGGGTACCACAAGACTGATATACTACTTACATGGTTTTTTTTGCCAAATACATTACCTCTATACTTTGTTTGTTTGTATTGAATAGGCTCCGAAACTACTGGTCAGATTTGAAAAATTCTTTTACCGTTGGAAAGCTGGACTATCCCCGGGTGACATAGGCTACTTTTCATCCCGGTTTTTTTATAAAATTGGTTAGTCCTGGGAAAAATATTGAACGCAGGCAAAGCTGCGCGCGGACAGCTAGTATACATATATAGAAACACCCAGACCCAAGTTTTTTTTAATACATACATATTTAACATATACTCTCTAGGATATAGAGAGTTATCTAGGACATAACGAATTATAAAGAATTTTCATAACGCAAGCTCTGCTTGCTTTGGGGCCAGATGATGTGTAAAATGACCGGCATTATATGCATCAGCATATGCGCGTAGGCGCATCTAATGCCATCAATGACGGGGTAGCCATGACTGTACCTGGTTATTTCTGTGTATATTGTTAATTTAAGATTTTTGTGTTTCTGTTTTTTATGTGTTTTTAGATTTTACATGTCCTTATTATGAGCTGAGCTTGAAATAAATGATTAAATTATTATTTATTCAGTTTTATTATAGATTGACGTACACAGCACATCAATTTATAATAAAACTTTGAACGCACTAAGTAAAACTATACGAGTTAAACGATCCTGGTGACACAGTTTACATGCTACAAGAAAACCCTGCCATGATCTAACATTTTATATAAGGCGCTGATAAGTCCCACTACCTGAGTTGGTCGCTAGCTTTTACCCAGATAAATTATTCACGTAGTCTGGGCTAATTATACACTATAATAGAATACATACATACATATAACTTTCTAAATATTCATGAGTTGTACTATACATTTTGATAAACACGGGCTTACTCACGTATTATTTTGTCGATGGCGGCACCGACACTGTTTTATTTATCTAGAGAATCTTCATCAGGGTGAGTTTGCCGATTGAGTTTATCAAAATGTACATAGATATAATTGGATGCTTGGTTTTTATAACGGTTTTGAGCTAAGCTATCTTGGTCTAGCTGTTTTTTGTTTCAGCTGTGCATGCGTACGGCAAATGTAAAGGCATTGTAATGATCTTTTATGCTTAGGTATTGTGCTTACGTTTTGAACCGACGAAACTTAATTCACAACTCAGACGTAATTTCCATAACAATTTAAATTTTCTTCATTGTATCCTTTTTTTAGTATGCGGTACGAGGATGTATCCCTTATGGTCTGCAGTATTTTTAATATTTAAATGTTGACATCAGAATATCATGAGACTTTGGTTTTAATATAATTTAAATAAATACGCCACTACAGTGAAGGCTTCCGAAGTCAATAAGGATAAGAATCACCAATGGGCAGGTTCCAAACCAATTCAACACCATCTTAGCAAACAACAAGATTTTTTTCTGAAACTTTCATGTTTTTTTATAGTTTACAGATCATGCTGATACTTAAAATCTAGTAAATCCTTTTCTTATAATTTCAATTATATAATAATAGAGTTAATAACTATTTTAAGGGGTAAAGTGTACATTTCTATAACAAGGTCCCAAGAGTTAGATTTTCCAGTTAGGTTTGTCGATTGGCAAATTTAAGAACGTAATAAAACAGAAACTGGCTATTAAAGAATATTGTAAAATATCAGATTATTAAATGACAAAAAAGCTTGGGATGAATCTCCAACTTGACTCGGCATCCGGAGCAAAATTGGCAAGGATCATACAAAAAAGTGTTAAGACCAGATGAGTTTCTTGCCGGATTCTTCTTGAACTAGGAGGAGCCGGCACCTAGATTTATTAACATGTAAAAAGACGATTCAAAGTGGTCCTTATGATTTTATTGAATAATTAATGTTTTGATTGTTAATTGTTAGTTCTCACACATCGTAAGGAAACCGGTACATCCTAGAACATAAAAAGTTCAAAGGTGTGTGTCATTGATTTTTATTTTACTATTTCTATAAGTGGCGATGACCTTGCAACCTGTCACGTACGGAATACCAACGACAGTGCAATGGGTAGGTATGTGTCAAATTAAATGTTTGGTCGTTCATCTGACTACATTTTAAATATCCTCCATGATCTAAGTATCTGAAGATCTGAGTGGGTACCGACTCTATTAAGGGGATTAAAGTCCAGAGCATATTTATTTGTTTTGTTTTATATAACAGAATTTTAAAAATATAAGCTAATTAAAATCATTAAGCTATTGCAAAGACGGCTCCCGAGTTCATAATTAGATCTAAAAATAAATAAAATCTAACAGAAATTATCACCGGCTTTAAAAATATATATACTTAATTTTATTCCCAAGAACATTTGGATCTGAATTTATCCGACATCAAAGCTGATTCCGGAGCCAGCGATCTGTGAACACTCTTTGATATCAAGCCTTGGTAGTTTTGTTAAAATGTCCGTTAAAAATTACACTGGATATACATTCTGTTCCGGATATCTCCATTCATTTTGTATTTAACATTTTTGACAGAAGTCTTTGTAACTTATACTTATACTTGTTTTGCAACGAGTGTAACATCAAAATCAAAATGTTTATTTGGGTTCCGAAGTGCACAAGGAATCTCATCGTGCCCCATCGTGTGACATATCGTTTAGGTCTTTTAAAGATACTAGGAGGTTTCTATCACAGTTTTTTGATAAACATATTCGTTTCATAATTATAAAGCTTTAAAATGGGATGGAAATGGGAATTTTACATTAACACATTAAAACATAAACATTTACAAATTTAGATAGATAGATAGATAGATAAAAATTTATTTGGTACTACAGACACACAAACAATTTACATTTTAAACATAAGTAGGTACAATTAAATAGTGTAGGTAAATTTGTGTGTGCTGCAGCACGACAAAAAGGCCATGGCTCAGTGAAATTTTTTGCTTAAAAGCAAAAACACTGATTTTCAGCCAAAACCTGAGCGAGAGCGAGCAGAACGAGTACATACGAACAATGTGTAGTAACCAATTATTTAAAAAAATTATTAAAAATTTATATATATTTATTGTTTTATTCGGCACTACCTACGGCTCGCGAGTTTGATAATATCGACCACCCATTCCTATCCACTCCTTCCACGCAAGTCAGCGACTGAATAGAGGATGATTCACGCTACACCGTGCCGCTACCGGGCCGTGCCCCGGCCGGGGCACGGTCAAACATTATGGTATACTTTTTGTATGAAGTGATTCATGCCTGACCGTAGCTCGGTCGTGCCCCGGCCGTGCGCCACCGGGACTCGGCCGGGGCACGGCGTTGAAATGTCTGTGGGTATTATTTCCCGGCTCCGGCCCGGTCCGGCCCCGACACGTTGTAACATGAACATATGCGCCCGGGCGCCCGCAGAGCAGTCAACGTCAAATCTTAGTGAGGTAAGCAGCTCAACAGCAAAATGGACGATGAAAAATTATTAGACTGCTAATCGTTCGATGGGAGATATAGGCTTTTGATGAAATCTTGTAATATTTTTTGGTTAGGTCTGGTTTTACTTTTTCAAGTAAAAAAATAAAGCATTCTTTAGACATTCTAATATAACCATAAAATTTGCTCTCGTCATCTAATTATTCTTTGTAAAGTAAAACAAATTCTCCTTCTGCTTCTCGCTTTCTCCAGGATGGATGTACACCCCATCTTCTTTTAGTAGTTTCGCTTCGTTTTTCCAATACTTCGTCATCAATGGCAGTTGCAATAGCTGCCAATTCAAATTGTGAAAATTGCATATTTACTTAAGCGTCAAGTCTATCGACAGATGAAATCACTAGCTGACAAAAACCACATAACACAGATATAGTCGTGCAAATAATCTACCCAAACAGGCCGGTATAGCATGAATGACTGGCCCGGCCGGCGCACGGTGGACGTGTCCTGGCCGAGGCCCGGCCCGGTCGCGACACGGTGTAGCGTGAATCATCCTTAGTGGTGTTGTCGTCAATATAATTATATAAAGGATGTCAAAATTTCAATTGGCATCCGTCATGGGACAATCTGCCTAGAATAACTAAGGGTGCATTCCAATTGAAGAGAACAACCTAATGACCTAATGAAAATGAAGATAGCTTATAACGTTACAATAACTGTCTCCTCAAAGTCATCGCAAGTGACATCGTGGTTCTAAATATATTTATAAAAGCGTCGTAATTTTCCTCGTGTGGAAGACATCCACAATACTCGTCTCAGAACCTAATTGGCTATTCGTCAGTACTTCGCAATAAATCTTTTAGCAAACAAAATATATTTTAAATTACTTAAGCCCTCACTCGCCTCATTTTCCCCACATAACAAAGCCCTTGTGACAGTACCGGTACATAAAATTATTCACTTGGCTCACTTCATTCGTTTCCTGACGCACAAATTGTATTCGTAAGCTTAAATTATGGAGGTGCCGGCTCCCAAATTGTGTTCTCGAGTTTGAGGGCCTGTGTTTTGGTGCAAATTTGTTGGGTACCCACTGTTTTATAGATAGTTTCATACGAAGCCTAAACAGCAGAACGGCTGGGTATAAGACCCGACCAGCTGGACTAACAAGGCAGCCACTGCAAAGGAGAATCGTTTCTCCATTGTCACGGCTCTACGAAGAAACGTCAATTTACCTAAAAAGTATTTCTTATTTTTATTTATTGGCACTTTGTCGTAATCTCAATTTTGCTCATCTCAAGTGGTGACAAGTTATAAAAGGTTACATTTTTATAAAAAGACGTAGATAGGAGTCAGATTCTTCGTTTGTCATTTCATCAAGTAACATAGCACTATAAATTATTTATTTTTATCGTGCTATTGCATTTATTCTGTAATCTTAGCGGAATTTTAATCAATAAATTGTGACTTCATAGATCATGTATGAGTTGAATTATAAGTGTATTATTCTAGACGGCCATTCCGCAATGTCGATTAGAAAAGACAAATGACGAGCGACATTCGACTAAGCCTTAATAATCAAACAATCACTTGACACTGGCAAAATTGTTATCATTATGACACATGCCATTAACGAAGAAGAAGAAGAAGCAGAATTTGGGAGTCAAATATTGGCCAATACCTTCCTATGATAACCAATCAAAGTACCTATCTTTAATATAAGAGTCGTTAAGAGTCGTTCGTACTGAAAACTGGTGAGGCTTATTTGCGTATATTTTGTATACATCTTTCACTAATGAAAAATATAGCACCTTAAAATTGATTCCAAAAAAAAAAACTTAAGTAAACATACTAAAGCAATAATAATATACCTACTAGAACACTCAGCAATTTTCCTTCCAAAGAAACTAATTCGATCAAAAAGTTTAGGTCAGTTCGGCCCTCGGAGCTTCGAAGTGTTTGCTGGCGTGCAAGTGCCTATCACTCGTATTGGTTTGTAATGTAAAATAAACTCTATTGTGTTTACGCACAGTTGGTTAAGGCGTGGAATGCGTTTATTATGTCCAGATGTAGCTTAGGAGTATTACGTAGAGAGGAGTTACGTGTCCTATCTACGTTGACGAACGTGAGCTATTTTGTCAAATGAATATTAGTCGTAATTCGCTGGCCCTAAGTTTCAATGATGGCTTTACATTCATCGTTGTGTTCTATCTTTCGTGTCGATTTTTCGTTTGTCATTTCATGAAGTAACATAGCTCTGCTAATTTAATATTTTTTACTCATTTTATTGCATGTTTTATTCATTAATCTTAGCGGAAATTTAATGAATAAATAGTGACTACAGGACGGGTATGGACAATTGAATTATATGTGTATTGTGGTGAAATGTAATTTGAACGACGAGGAATCCCAAGAAAATTCTAGACGGCCATTCCGCGTGACGTCTAGAATTAACAATTGACCATCGACTAAGGCTTTAATAAACCAATTGACTATAAACAAACATAAACACTTGACACTGGAAAAATTGACATTATTATGTCACATGCCATTAACAAAGAAGATGAAGAAGCTTTCGTGTCAGCCACTTGTAAATTTTCTGTCAGATCTTTTGTTTTATTTTTACAATAATTTTATACTAGTACATATTGAAAGGATATAATACAAAAGAGCCCTAGGACCAAGTCGAGTTTCTTAGCAAAATCTTTTCGGTCTTGAGTTAAGAGGTATTAGCACTTACACTTTGATAATTGATTGATTGACATAATTTAAAGTGATCCTTGTCTTGCATAAAATTGATTTGATTCTGAAAGTGAGGAGTCGCTAGTAACTCGAAATAGTCAGACACTGGTGTTAAGAAGCTTGTGTAGTGAGTACGGCGTAAATCGTTTTAAATGAGGGGTTCATGAGTGCAGATAAATTACATTAAATCTCCGGCTCACGTTCCGGAAAATTCACCAATGTTTCGCTGACGGGCGGAGGGTGGCAAGACGTTCTAGTTTTTAGAGACGTTTAGGCGGGTAGATAGAGAAATAGATAAAAGCTTTATTTGACACAACATTACACAAACACACTATAGGATACAAAAAAAGATAATAAACTTAACTAATATCTCAAAAGAAAAAATAGATATATGTATACTACATAATAAAAGACACGAATTACAACTAACACACAAAGTTACTAAGAAACTAGGTAGGTGCAAGGAGGTCTGCACTGTGTTAGGTCAAAAAGTACCAGTCTCATCTTATTGTTACTCTAAGATGCAACGATGATAAAACTGATGATATAAACGTGCAACGCGACTATTTACGGGTCCACCGAAACGTGCGTTTCACTTAGTGTGTCACCTCCGAAATTAATCAGAAATCTGTTTAGCAAAGGAAGTAAGAATAAATTCAATACCCATTTAGGTAGGCGTAAGTAGGTGCTTTTAATAAGTAGCCCATTGCTCAGTCCATAAGCATCAAAAGCCTACTTTGTATAACGCAGGTAGCACAGTGAGTATAATAAGTTAAATAAATTCTCTTTTACCTACATTTTAAGCTTTCTCGTCACGTTTCACTGTCAAAATTCTCATACGTTTTGATCGTGTTATTACGTGCGCCGTGCAAAACAAATGAGATGAGTGTAAGGAGCTAGTTAATCTGGATGAGGCCTACAATATCTAGTATCGTTAAAACGAGATTACATAGGCCTTATCCAGTTTTGTCTTTTAAAATATATCGCTATTCGATGGCAATTATGAAATGAAATAATAGACAATTTAAAAGCTGTTCCAGTTGCTTTAACTCCTTGATTAAGCGAGTGAGTAGGCTCTACTCACGTAGCCTTCAAGGTGAATTACAAAATGGTGGGTCGTATCACTATTACCTCAAGAATACTTCCTTCATTCACAACTGCCTTTTTATTTCATATTTCCAGAAAAACAACATAGAAAGGAACAGGAATATTTTTAAAACCATGTATGCTTGTTTGAAGATCATAATGGAATAGTTTGGGATTTTTTTGTTACACAGTGACGAGTCTAACTATCATTATCTGAATAAGTATATTTCAAAATGCAGGCTTGATTTATTTACGGAGCATGCCCAGTACATGGGTATTGGAAAATGGGCATCGGACCTAGTGGCGGAACCGCTATGTCCGATGCCCATTTTTCAACAGGTTTTAAAAAAAAATGGATCCTTTGATTATTTTGTATTCTTCGTACGTATACATAAAAAATAAATATTGGTGGACAATGCAAACACACCATCTGGCCCCAAAATAATCATAGCTGTATTATGACGACCCGATGACTGATGACGTCCTATTCTCAGACCTACTGAATATACGCACAAAATTTCATAAGATCATCCGTTTCGGAGGAGTTTGTTACAAATACTGTGATACAAGAATTTTACATATAAGAAGATACGAGTAGTAATGTGATATTAAAATGCATCAATTTTGTAGAACGCTATAATTTTCTAACGTTAATTACCTCGGTAATTATTTCCGTAGGTAGCTTCTGTGATAATTTACACACGATCAATCAATCACTCTAAGTCAATTTACGAAGCGTGTCAAACCGCAACGGAGAAACTCTAACTTCCAACTATCGTAATAGGGTAATCGACAGGATAAATGACATAAATAAGGCCAATTACTCGAGTGTAATGGCCGATAAGTAAGTTAAATATCGTACAAAGTTAGACTAAATCTTGTTTAAAGTTAGATTTTTCAAACCTTTTTTACTTCTTCTTAATAATAATGTAAATTTTGCCAATCTCAAGTATTTAAAGTATAATACCACAAAGTCATATCTTGTCTCTTGCCATTTGTATTGACTTGACATATTCTAAGTTAAATAATTATACAAAAAAACTAGTTTTTTTGTATAATTTCTTTGGATAATTGAATTATATGTGTATTGTGGTGCAATGTGATTTGAACGACGAGGAATCCCTAGAAAATTCTAGACGCCATTCCGCGTGACGTCTAGAATTGACAATAGACCATCGACTAAGACTCTAATAACAAACAAACTGACTATAAACTATAAACACTTGATATTGGCAAAATTGACATTAGTATGTCACAGGCCATTAACAAAGAAGAAGAAGAAGAAGACTATAATTATATAATAGTATTTATTTCTAAAAGTCTGACACATTGGTAAAAAAATTAATTAATTAATTAGAGTAATACAATGTAAACAAGCACGAACCTACTATTACAAAAAGGTCGTAACTCAGCATAATATACAGGTTGTAAACAAACCTGCGCTCTTCTGTTAGAATCATTTTAAAACCGACGCGTAAGATAAAATTCATTCAACAACTTTAAAAACATAAGTTTCGTTGTAAAATAAAGAAGACCCTTTTAGGTCTTTGTCTGTATTAGTAGCATCATGTTGTGTAAAATCAATATTATGTCTAAAAGATAGTAGGTCTTACTAGCTAATGAGTGGTTTAAATCTGTTGCCATTTCTATTTATTAACATTATAATGACAAGGACAAAACGTACTTAATGTCTGGATTTATACTTAAACGCTACGCCAGCTTGTTACGACAATATTATAAATAAATAAAAGAAATATATAAAAATATTGCTGGACAATGCACACAACACCATCTAGCCCCAAACTAAACATAGCTTGTATTATGGTGACTAGATAGAATACTTATATTTTTTTAAATACATACTTATGATACTTTATAACACTCAGACACATAACAAACACCTATGTTTGCCTGCCTTCAGAGCTGTAGGTTGAGGGTTCGATACCTGGAAGGGAATCGAACCCTCAACCTACAGCTCTGAAGGCAGAGCAGTTGGTAGTACCAACTGAGCTGACAGGCCACTCAGAGATTATAAAGCTATTCTAGATACTCGTCCTGGGTATCTAATACTAATACTAATATATATCATTTACCTGTAGGCAAAGTCAAGATAACTCTGAAGGAATGGTTACAAAATGTGACTTATGATGAGACGGAGAGTCTTTCTAAGGTTATTAAATAACTCTATGTTTTCTTTGTTTTTTTCCTTAACCCTAATATTCACATCAAACACAAAATCTCTCTCACACACACACACACATATTACATGCCATGCAACGTTATATACCTTTCCTTAATTTTTTTTTGTTTTTTGTTTGAATGTTATATATAATATCAATTTTATAACTTTTAAAACTATCATGGTTTTGCACATAATTTTCACTCAAAACGGGCTTCTGCTTTTCTGCTTGCCGAAATATCGAGAAGCAGAAAAACTCATATATCATGGTAAATATCCCGTTATGAGTGAAAATTATAATATCAATTTTATCTGTAATCTTTATAGATTAATAGGTTATCCTATTAAATGTCTGTACAAATAAATGTAAAATTAACTTCAGGGAAATACGAGTTTTTAACTTAGTTTGGTAATTAGGGCTGGTATAAAAATGTATTGTCTTTACTTTGAAGATATAAATCATCTATTATATGTATCCTGTTTATCTAAAAAAAAAAATACTACACTATGCCATACTCTGCCAATTCTTTCACAGTACAGGCTATTCAACTATAGAACGCACTGCCAGATGCTATTAGACGCGCTAAATCACATACTCTTTTTAAAGCTATGGTCATGGAACACTTTTTGCTCTGTTGTTAACTATTGCTTGTTTCTTTACATTATTTTGGTTTATACCTGTAAATGTATTGCTCTATTAAGTTTATCAGATTTAATTTAATAGTATTTTATTATTTTTGTAATATTAGGTAATGGCCTCAATTCTGTTGGGACCAACCTAACTAAATTTAGCTAAACTTAGGTTTTGAACTTTCAAATTAACCTTTGGTATTCTGCTGCTACCAACTTATTCATATCTAATACCTAATTTAATTTTATTTAACTTAATTAGGCGTTCCTAATTTAGTTAGATGGTACCAACCGAATAGGTTTCACAAATGCTATGACTAACTAATTATATTTTTCAATTCCTAACTTTAGAAATGAACTAACCGAATTGTCACCATTGATGTATTTCACTTTTTGTTATTTTGTAAATATGTACGTACATATTTACAGTACAGTACACCATACATATCCATACCGAACATATTCAGCTATGTTGATTTCTATCCATCCCAAGGTTGTCTGACATAGATTGCTATCTAGCGATAAGACCGCCCATTGTATTACCGTGTAGCTAAACATTGTTTCTTATAACAGTCTAATGTATTTATGGTGTTCAATAAATAAAGTTTCTATTCTATTCTTTTCTATTCAAATTACTATTCAATGACAATCCACCAATTCAAAGTTAAAGCCCATGCATTTTAATTAAAAAGTTCGTTTCGCCTATCTCTCTCTGTGGTCCAGTACGTAACGTGCGAACGGCCGGTAGTATATCTCTCAGCGTGAAATAAACCTAATGCTTTGGGTCAGAATAAATAATGGAACAGTACTTATATGTTTTGTGATAATTTGAGTATCGATAAATAATTACGAGTATGTTTGAAAACGTAAGATATGTAGATGACGTAAAATCAGCATCATAACATACTCACAGAGTTATTTTGTATCTCTCAATGATATCAACTCATTTTGCCAAGGTTCAGGCCACAGGTTGATAAAAAGTTCCTCTTCGTTCTATTTAGTCGAATTAAAGCGTATTTTCTGTAAAATAGTACTTACTTCTGTGCTAACGGCCAGAGGTGCCATGTTCAATAATTTAGCCGGTGATTCGTTCGGAAACGGAGCCACACATCAATTATTCAACGGAAAGTCCGAACACTGGCCACGTTAGACAAGCGATTATCTAAGCATTGAACAAAACGTTTCAGTTTTGTTTTTTCAACTTGATTGGCGTAGGTACTCAGAATTAGAGAGTGATTTCGATAATCATTTATCATAAGCGAGTGTTAACCGTAAGACGATTGCTTGTTTTAAAAAAAAAACAATAAAAAAGCGTTGGATCGCAATCGCACCTAGAAACATAGTGTAAAAATCTTAGGAAAGCTAAGCATGAGGTATTGGTAGATCCCTAAACAATATCATACCTAGTTCAAGCTTAGTTTTTCTTCACGCTTCATGACTTTACGTCACGGTGAATGGTGGCTACAAACCTTACAATATTCAAGTGCCACACAACAAGCTAAGTTATTTCCATACTACTTGATCTTTTTGCTAGCGTACATGACAACAGAAAATAGATTTTGACCCCTGATGTTTTTACTTCAGCATGTTTCGCCTCCACTTATCTGTTGTAGATAAAGGTCGAGCTCACGGATGTAAATTTATAGAGGTCTTCTCAGATGTATTATTTTAATGAAGATGTATAATTATAATGAAGAAAGTTATAATAAAGGCATTCTTGTAACGCTTACGCTCGGATACACGATTGTCTATGGCGGGTCCGGCCGGTTACGGCTCCTAATGCATCTGAAAATGTTTACTAATTCCGAGTTTTTGATTGATTGATTGAGCGGGGTTATTTCAGTGGACGATTTAGGTTGCTGGGTTAACTTTTCTCTGGTGTTGCGATCCATAAATGCGCTTATATATATTAGTAAACTGCTGAAATTATATTTTATAGAACTAGTCGATTCCTAAACGAGTCTTGACGAGTAATACGAGCAAATCGTTAAACTCTTTAGCCTCCAGAGCTTCCGTTCTATTAGAATCTAGTGTTGCAAAATGTAAGAATGAGTTTAGTTTTAGCTACATTAACGAGGCTAGTATTGTAAAAGCATTCAAGTTAATTAATATAAAAAATACAGAAGATCTTTGGGGAATGTCTACAAAGGTGCTGGGTGTCATTATCTTAGATATTGCACCATGTTTAGCTTTTATTTTTAATAGATGTATCGACGAGGGATTTTTTCCCGATCTCATGTAACACAGTAAACTCATTCCTATGTTTAAGTCTGGAAGTGAAAATGATCTCGCTAATTATAGACCGATATCGATATTACCTGCTTTAAGTAAAATCTTTGCAAAATAATTCTTAATCAGTTATTATACCACTTTAACGTTAACGGCCTGCCACATAGTAATCAATACTATAATAATAATAACTATAATAAGCTTCCTGAAAATGCTACTAAACTACCTATTAAGAAATTTAAAGCATACATTAAAGGTAGTCTTTTGAAGAAAGCTTATTATAATATAGATGACTATATTATTGATAAGAATGCATGGCCTCATGTCACTCTGCCGTCAGACAGTTAACCGACACACTTGAAATGTATAAACTCTCTTGTATTAGTATTTCGTAGTTAAGGTAGTTATAAGATGGATCATATAAAAAAGCGCTAGGACCAAGACGAGTTTCTTGCCAATTCTTTTCGAGCTTGGGTTAGGATGAATTGGCACCTAAATTCACCTAGTGTGTAAGACGTTTCAAAGTGATCCTTGTGATTGTATTGAATAAATCATCTTTTGACTTTGACTTTGACTTAATGTATATATGAGGCATACACAAATATATAAATATAAATATTGGTGTTCAATCTAGCCCCAAACTAAGCATATATTGTATTATGGTGACCAGATAGCTGATAGAACACTTATATTTTTTTTAAATATATAAGATACCTAATAAACCCAGACACAGAACAAACATCTATGTTAAACATAATTACTTATAGATCTAAACAATTATTAAACGAGAATGTGTAATATAGAAATGAGACATATGTACAAAAACATAACATTTGAAGTTTGAAGAAGGTTTCACTACTCTATACATAAAATGGCGTAGTACAATTTAAAAACTGTAAACTGTAGATAAACTTAGAAAAATAACGTAAGTGGGTTTTCAATGTAGGCTTACTGTGTTCTTATTATATATTAACATTCTCTCTCAATTTATGTCTGAAAGACAGGCTCTTCACAAAAACAATCGTTCTATTACACAAGGAAAAACATCCGGGCTTAAAGTGTGTTTTCGAAAACATATCGCGATCTGAAATATAAATGGAAGGCGTCTGACCCGGCCTCATTGCCCACGGCCTGACCCAATTATCGGACTTGCGGGAGATCTTTATTCGCTTGCAATTTATAATTGTGTTATTTAATTAATTTTGTTTGAGTGCTTTCATATGAGCAAATTAACCTATGAGAAACCAACAATCATGAAATCAATCTGGAATTCCAATATCAACGTTTTTTTCGATAAATAAATAATAATGCTGGACATTTCACTCGGCGTCAACTAGCCCCAAAGTAAGCAGAGCTTCTGTTATGGGTACCGCATGACTGATATTAAACAACGTTCTTTTTTTTTGTTTTGGTTGTAAATCTGGGATCTGGTTGTTTTTCTGTGTATAATATGTATGTAATAATATACACAAAAAACACCCAGATCCGAGACAGATACTTGCAGATCATACAAACATTTGTACCGCGGCGGGAATCAAATCCGCAATCAACTACGTATCAGCCGGGTCTTCGGCTAGTGTGCCACAGAAGTCGTAAATATAATAATATTTGTATATATGTAGAATTTTCAAAATTATTTCAAGGCGTCTGGTAGATACATTGCGTTACCCAAGAGCTGGATCCTATTTGGTTAGGCGTATTAGCGTTGCCATTCAATGTGCCAATACCACCAGTATCTTGAGAAGGCTGCCCTCTGGCAGTGATCTGGATAAGTTGTGCTATCTATAGATCGTTTTAAATGGTCCTTAGATAGATCAACTGTTTCACGTGTATTTTATATTATTGTATATTATTCTGTACATTTCTGTAATTATTACTGTAAATAAAGCAAACGTTTATTTATCCCTTATATGTAGATGATATTATAATTGATGGATTTTCTATGGTAAGCGAAAATATTTTCCAAATATTTTATATAAAGAAAATAAACTTGAAATTTACAATAGTTAGTTAAATTGTTCAGATACCATGATGGATTTTTTTCTCTAGTAATAATTATTGATGTATAATCTTTAGCTACAAAGGAATGGTTAGTTAGTATAGTAATAACCCTGATTCGGTTGTTACTCCAGACTAACTAAAATTTCTTAAAATACGATGAGTTTTATTTTGTTTTCGCCAAAGTCTGAATTAGAGTAACAATTTTAAATGACACAATATTATAAATAATTCATTTAAAACTTATATTTATTGAATTTACGTGTTTAGCTCAATTGATTCTAAAGGTGTTGATTGATTACGGAAAATCAGTTTAATAAAGGAACTTAATGTAAGTCTTAGCTTATTATATAATTAGTATTTTTTTTATTATAGTGTACAATGCACACAACACCATCAAGCCCAAAACTACGCATACTAAGCATAGCTTTTATGGTTACCAGATGACCGATTAAATACTTATATATTTTGAAATACATCATCATTGGCTTTAGTTCACCTGTTGAAGATGATTTAGATGGTGTCAGTCAAGATACAGAGCATTATTTTGTAATTGAAAACTTTCGTTCATGGATCCACTCCTGCAAGCTGAGGTGGGTCAAGTTTCCTAGGATTCTGTCTGATAGCGCAGGCCTTCCCAAGTACCCACACTAACATCTCGACCTTGCCTACAGGACCCGCAGAAAACAAATCAGTACATGCGGTGTCGGTTCGGTTGCAGCATAACGGCTGGCACCGAGCCGGGTTTGTTTCAAGTTTTCTTTCTCTGTTGCTAACTCTTCTGTTAGTCAGCAAGGGGACTAACATCCATAATTTTAAGACGATTACAGACGTCTCCATCAACAGTCTCCAAGCAGCACTCACCTGGGATCTGTTCCACGTAGATCCTACACTCGAAGTGTTATATATATAGTTCAGCGAAAAATATCAATCCAATTTTACAATCAGATGCTGTCAGATGGGTGCTGAGCCATTTTAGATGATCTTCAGCTGATCGTTATGCAGTACAGCGGTTGGTAAAAGAAAAAAACTTAAAAGTAATACCTATATATTTTTGTTAAAAATCACCTGAAGGGATGACAGGTGAAATATATACTGACGATACTTTATACCAAGATACCAAGACACACATAATGTCTATCGCACAAAAGTTTGTCTTGGGAAGGAATCGAACCCCCAACCTACAGGGCAGAATGCAGAGCTACTACCAACTGAACTTGAAGGACAGTCAAACATTTAAGAATGTTACATTAAATATGACTTCAGTGTAAGCAATATAAAGAACGTTCAAAATTTACGAAATTTCAGCTAGTCAGACAACAGAAACATCATTAATGTATTAAAATAAATTTAGATATAGAGCAATAAGTTCTCCATTACGGTGTGAGTTTCATGGCGCGAGTGTTCACATTTTTCCTCATTTAGTTGCCATTGCCACAGAGGTAACGGCTCCGGTTTGTGTCAAAGAGAATGTTGATCAGGGGTGAACGTGACCCATTTGGGGCGCAATTAGAAACTTGGACAGCGGCAACAAAAATGTTGAAGCTTTCCGTGAGAGGTTTATTTAACTTTGATCCGCAAATTTCACAAAGAAAGTAATAATAAGTGGATGTTTACGAAATGTAAAACGTAAAAATTGTCAAGTACTTGCCTAAATCGAATTTCCGCGTCAACCTTTTGATGTAACACAATGTTCAACAAGTAGGTACTAGGTACCTATTTCGCGTGAAAAACAGAGTACCGCTCTTTATTTTTGACATAAGACTGTTTCCTCTCCATAATTTCTGGGTGAATATAAGTAGAAGTATGTAAAAACACCATGGGTTTTTCTTGTTGTTGTGGTAAAATGTATTTTATTGTGTGAATACATTGAGTAGGTACTCTTTTGATTAGAGGTTTTTAGGGTTACAAAATCTACAAGGAACACTTATCGGTCTGTCTGTGCGACCCTAATCAGAGATCTTGCTCACAGACGATTAATTTAGTCGTGATTAAATTTTGAATGGTAATACCTAATAATAGCCGATACAAAGTTATGAATTAAAAAAAAAAGAATTTAAGTGATACCTACCCTACATGAAAATAATGAAAATCGTTTTACTACAACGTCGTATGATATATCGTTGGATATGTCCTTTAAAGATACTAAGAGGTTTCTCGATACAAATATACCTATAATAAATATTAAGCGCTAAAGCAACCATTTCTGGTAAAGGTCAGTATCCCCCCACCTCTACAAGCTAAACCACTGTTTAGGGAAACCTGTTTTGTTTTTCAAAATAGATAATGAAATTATAGTGATAATTATCACTATTAGAGATATCTATATTTATCCATACTGTCTTCAAAAGCCTGTGCGTGGTAACATGCGCTTATTTATATATAAAAAATGTTACGACGAAATCCCATAGCTATATCATAAAAATCAATACATACTACATTCGTATAAGCCAAAGACAAAGTCAAAACATTATATATATTCACTAAAATCAAAAGGATCACTATGAATCGTCTTCTTACATGCTAGTGAATTTAGATGCCGGCTTCTCCTAACTACAGGCTAAGAAGAATCTGGAATGAAACTTGTCTGGTCTTAACATTTTGAATGTTCCTTGCCTATTTTGTTATGGTTGCCGATTCGAGTTGGAGTAGATTAATTCTATGCTTTTTTGTCATCTTCAGTCAGTGTCAATCAGTCACCAACTATGGTAACGGACTTAACAGGACACCCGAAGAGAAAACTATTGGGCAGTTAAACAAAAAACAATAAAACAACATTGTACACAACAATCTGTTTATTTATATTAAGGAATTATACAATAAAAGTCTTAATTGGATCTTATCCATAAACGGCAAATATGCACAGCAAATGTAATTTTTTATATAAAATAAAAAAAACTTAATTAGCTACAAACCTCATTTAATTTAATCAATATTTACATTGGCCCTTATTAACGATTTTTTTCGGAATTTTGATAATGGAGTAATCATTTCTTGAAACAAAAAATCTGAAGTTAATATTAATGACCTATATTTTGCTTTGAATAATTTAATTTTGTAAATGTTGGTGCTTTCTTTGTAGTTGTAGATGAAATTAGAATAGGTCAAGTAAATTTTCAATGGTTAACTTTCTAGAAAAAGAAATATGAAATTATTTTTCTGTATCCATTTAGGCCAGTGTATTTCTAACTACATACAATCCTTAGCTTCCCTTTTTAAGACAAAGTTATGTACATTGCAAATAACGTTACATTTATTATTTGGTATGACAACATCAATAAAAATAGTTTTAAATATAATATGATCTATACAATAGATAAGGAGTATTTATGCATTTTAATAAATAAGAATTATACGAAGAAGGGTGTGCTCGTGTTCATCCTTGGATAATATCTCGATTAGTATTAATCATTACTAAATATGTATTCAGAAGGTATATTAATGAGAAACTAAATATATATTTTTATCAAATGGAATGCAAGTTGACTAAATCAATAAGTGTACTCAATCCGAGCAATTGCATCGTGTAAGCCGGGCTATAAATTATAGCGATGTATATACATTTAGCTCATAATTAAATGAATTATTAAATATTTTTAAACCAAAACTGTGAATCTTAAATCAAGGATTGATTGCGCAATCTCAATTTTTAAATGTATTTGGCAAGTCAATTCGGAATGTATGACTAGATTATATTTAGATATGAAAAATATTTATGATTATCAAACATATTTCAAGAAAATACAAAAATAGTTGATACATAGCCAAATTTTCTGCGACTGCGTAGCTTCAAGCGCATTTTGCAGTTTTAAAATATCGTCAATCAAAAAAACCTTTATGCTTGAAAATTTGATAATATTGTCGCCTTTCGTGACATCTTGAGCGAAAGAGGTGACAACTCTGACATAACATCGATAAGAAGCAGCGTCATTCAACACGACGACATGTTTAGAACGTATCCAAGAATAAGGTTCTAGATCTGCAAAGTGACGACGTGATATTGTTGGCGTGTGATACCATTTTTTATTCCCTAAAACATGATAGCAATTGGTTTTATTTATATCGGTGAATTAACTTCTAGTAATTAGGTAATATTTCCATATTTTTGCAATATTCTTTCACTAAATTGACAATTTGCCTATATGAAACGAGGTCGAAGCTTTTCATGTCCTCAATGGCTATATTAGTGTCGTGTACAACAAATAACTCAAACGTAAATAACACGTGGAATGATTTTTATACAAAAAAATACTAATATTTGTATCGCATTTCACAATATTTTAAATTCATTTACTAGATAAATTGAGCTAACGCAGGCAGGAGAATCATAGACAGCGCTGTGTAGTGACTTGTTCCTGTAACAAAAAAATAAGCAATTAGTCTATGGGTATGTCTTTTAATTTTTCAATACTAGCTGACACGTTCTCGATTTCGTCCGTTGTTTAAAAAAAAAAAGATATATCCCATTTAAACGCTTTCTTCTATATGACTCAATTATTGCGCGCAATGACAAGGTTGTATCAAACTGAACTCACGATTTTTCTCTTTAATTCTTCTCTAATTTTTTTCCTTATTTATGCAAATTTTCTAATTTTTTTATAGTTATTTTGCTATTCAACAACAAATCTATAATAATTAAAATCATTCCAGCCGTTTTCATGTTATAAATGGTGTAACTAACACCTCTTTGTTTTATACGAGATTGTCTGTGTTGCTATCGTTATTTATTAATATTTGTATGATAAGGACATACTATACATAACCACTACCTGATTAATTGGGTAAATGTAAGAGGGTACGTCCTTCTACATTTCTTTTTTTAGACTCATTATCAATTTAATGAAGTAATTCGTCTATATATCGATCGAAAACCGTTAGACACCGTATAATTAATAGGGCTTCCATATCTGCTTTCAGCAAGCTTTTCGTTACGTCCTACAAGTTATTGAAAACTGACTGACATGGCGGAACTGTCAGCACAGTTGGTAGTAGCTCTGGCTTCTGCGCTGTAGGGTTCGATTCCATTCCAGTACAAACATTTGTTTGATGAACATAGGTGTTTGTTCTGTGTCTGGATGTTACAAATTATCGTAAATATGTATTTCAATATATAAGTGTAAATAATGTAAATAAGTGGCTTTTGTAATTCGTAGTGTACTTGTATTATTTCTTTGAATGAAAATGTGATGGCTACAAAATATAGCTGAATGCTGGTGTGGAAGGCCATTTACGCTAATTGGAGGAGTTAGATCGACACTTGATACGGCTGTGCTGTCATTAAAATAATTAAAACATCACAGGTGTCGCTGGTACCACTGACTGTTACTCATTATATTAAAAACATATTGTAAATGAGACAGTAAGAACTAGTTTTAACTTATGATGAGTTCTACTTAAATAATAGGCTACCCACTATGTATTTTTTAAAACATCTTGTATTTAAGTAACTAAAATTATAAGAAGACATGTAAATAGATATTATGTATATGTGTACGAAAATAGCATCTGAGGTACACTTTAGGACTTTCAACACAATGGTTTGTATCCACTAGTGCTACCAGAAGAATAAGTGAGTACTATTTAATGTTTAACTATTTATGTTGTAACTATTTATGTTGTAACTATTTATGTTGTAACTATTTTTGTTGTAATCATTTATGTTGTAACTATTTTTGTTGTAACTATTTATTTTGTAACTATTTATGTTGTAACTTTTTTGTTGCAACTTTTTATGTTGTAACTATTTATGTTGTAACTATTTATGTAGTAACTATTTATGTTCTAACTATTTAAGTTGTAACTATTTATGTTGCAACTATTTAAACTGTAACTATTTATGTAGAAACTATGTATGTTCTAACTATTTGTGTGTATTTTACCTTTGGAACCAACAGCTGCAGCAAGCTGGAAGTCAGCTGCTGTGGGCATCTCAGGAGTAGTGCTAATAGGCCCTGCAACAAAAATTAAAGTTATTTATTTAGTCGTTATAAATATATATATATTATAATTTATCAAAAGATATAATTACAGATATGTAGAGAATAATATACAATGATATAAAATACATGAGAAAAAGTTGGGTTATCTAAGGAACGTTTAAAACGAGCTATAGATAGCTCAACTGATCCAGATCTCTGCCTGAGGGCAGCGTTCCCAAGGAACTGGTGGCATTGCCACGTTGAATAGCAATGCTAGTACACTGAGCCAGATAGGAACCAGCTCTTAGGTGTTGCCGTGAAATAATTTTGATTATTAAAAATATGATTTAAGATTGAACTAGTCGATTATCTTTCCATACAAACATCGAAGGATGATCACACCATCTGATGTTAAAAAACCAAAACTAAAAATAGTAGCTATTTGTTTCGTCATAATCTATGCTTGTATCGTAACTGAATAATAAGAAAAACATGGGTTTGAAAGATACAAGCCTCAAAAAAATCGTATTTGAACACTTATTTTAACGGAACTTTGGGCGTAAATAAATAACATACGCAGCACGTAAACTGCAAAATGATGTCGTTACATACAAGATAATTTATATAAGGGCTTGAAAAACTTTATTTCTAATGGATACATTCGGTACTTTTTTCATGAGAACCCTTGAGCTAAAAGTCCTATCATGATTTTTACGCGGTCGTTTTATGTCGAAATTACAATCTGATTTCATCATATGATTAAAAATCATCATTATACTCTTTTCTTACAGCTCATCACCATATATCGTGCACGTATATCCTTTTCTCGCACTGTGTTAGGCGAAATAGCATGCATTCTAGCTGCACGCACTGTTTGAGTTTGAGCCGCTGACTAGTGTATCCTTAAAATGTTTAATGTAGAATTACGACCTCTGTTGCGCAGTGGGGCAAGGCCCGACTGAGACGCAGAACTTAGCAGGTTCGATTCCCGTCGCGAGACAAATGTTTGTATGATCTGCAAGTATTTGTCTCGGGTCTGAGAGTTTCTGCTATGTATAATATGTATGTATTTAATAAAAAACAGAATATAAGTAGAGGTACATGTGGTACCCATAATACACGCTCTGCTCACTTTAAGGCTAGATAATGTGTGAAAAGTTCGAGAAAAAAAAATGCCAGGTCAGTTTCCTAGTTAAAGTAGAAAAAGAATATAGCGGGACTTGTCTTGATAATAAGGTTCTCAGCAATATGCCCGGTTACGCGAAATATACATTTAAAATGAACAATAAAGCTTGCAATATGTGACATAATCTACGATGACCCAATGTGTTGCGTAAGACAACTTCACGAAACTGTGTGTTAGATAAAAAAAATCAGGAACACATGGGAATCAATGTTGCGGGACATCTTTGCCCCAAACGTATCAGACACCTGAATTATCCTACGTAAGCACCCTACCAGCGAGAACTTGTCAAATCCACTGAGAAAAAGTGAAGACGCTTTTTTATCGACTTTAAAACTCGACAACTGTAGTAGAAAAGTACTAAAAACCTACTGAATTGTTCATCTTTTTATACACGAAATTGAGCTTTCGGCGCTTTCGCCGTCTTTTGAGAAAAACGAAGATTTTAATGGATGTACTACATTTACAACTTGCTACAGCATCACGCTTAGGAAACTAAAAAGTTATTGTTATTACATTAAAAACCAGTTTTTAATAGTTATAATAACGTATTTTTAAAATGACTTAATATTATATTAATATTATTATTATTACCCTGCATGTACTGACTCGTCTTTTCTGTGGGTCCTGTCGGCAAGGTCGAGAGGTTAGTGTGGATACCTGCGCTATCAAACAGAATCCCAGGCAGAGAGAGAGGGAGAGAGGTCAGTCAAAAGGATACTTCACTCACCTCAGCTTGTTTGAGTGGATGAATGAATGAAAGTTTTCAATTACCAATAACTGCTCTGTAACTTGACTGATGCTACCTAAATTATCTTCAACAGATAAACTAAGGCCAATGATGATGAATCGAACAACGTTTTGTTAAACGCGATTTATATATATTACACTCCATATTCCTACTTTTGTTGTGTTAGTAGTTAATATGTATTTATATCGGTCAGCCCGCGACCATGGTTATTGCATCATAACCGAAAGGTCATCACTACATGGTATAAAACAAAGTCGCCGCTGTCTGTCTGTTCCTATGTATGCTTAGATCTTTAAGACTACGCAACGGATTTTAATGCAGTTTTCTTTAATAGATGTAGTGATTCAAGAGGTAGGTTTATATGTATAATACATGCATAATATAGCAGAGAAACACTGATAATTTTAGAGGTATCACATCACATTAGACATTCTGTAGTATAATTAGTATCAGCATAGCACCCGTGCAAAGCCGGGGCGGTTCGCTAGTCTAAAATAAATTAAAAGGTCATACACGATAAATACCTGTTCGCTACTAACCCTCTATGCTATAATCACATAATTTGCTAACGTCGTGCTTATGTATGCTCTGGCCTTGTCATTCTAATGTCAGAGAATAGAGATGACAACAGGTTTAAAAAAGAACATTAGCTAGTGTGTGTTTACAAAAAGCTATTTTTACTCGTTAGAGCTGGTGAGGCAGCTGAAAGTGCCGAGGACTTCAAAAGGTCCTCAATTCTGTATATTTCTATACATTTTTTTCTGTAAATTAAATTTATTTCTTATTACTTATGGGATATCAGCTACCAAGCGCTTAGGCTTGCCGTATTATGTAGCTCAACCCAAATTTGTTAAAAATTAAAAAAAATACATCACTCCAGAATTTGCATTCCCCTTTTTATTCTAATCTTAGTCCATTTTATATTGAAATTGAAAGAGTATTTGAAGATATTAATATATAAATTTAGTTACGGCTCAATTAAAGAAAATATTTGTCACTTTTGCACCACCGAACTTTGCTTAATTTTTATTAAGACTTCTTTACCTTTACCGTCTGGTGCGTACCTGTTAACGCAAGTATAAATTAGGTTATTTTTGATGGATTTATTAAAGAAAGTTTGGCCCCAAGTAAAAGAAATCGTCGATAACATTCGACACTAAATTAGTCTTGTTTGCTCTCGGGACCTTCTTGGTCCAACAAAGAAAAAGCCGATCCATCATAACAAACCATCTTTCAACGTCCAATATCGGGAGATTTCTATCGAAACCGAAATTATTGGCTTTTCATTTGAACTTACAGAGTGAAAAACGACTAGTGTGAGTAGGATTTGTGTGAAGGCTCCATAGAGTCAGTAAAATATTTTGTATCCTATCCTAATCTGTGCCTATAAAAGAGCTTAACCTGACTGACTGACTAGCTGATCTGACTGGCGATCATCGCGATCGCCGAGCCGTAACCGCTGAAGCTAGAAAGCGGAAATTTCTAAAGTAGCTTTCTTTTATATCAAAACCACCCATTAGGGCGGGATTTTTTGAAATTCAACCCTTATGAGGATGAAAAAGGGGTGAAAACAAATGTATGAAACTTTTTAGCGCGTGGTGCGATTTGCTTGAAACTTGATATTAATAATTAAAATGCAAAATCAATGGACACGTGTTTCAGGATTTTTTTTAAAACCCTTAATGGGTAAAATGGGGTGTCAAAGTTTATATGGGAACTTTTTAACGGGTGGTGTGATTTCTTAGAAACTTGGTTTGGATACCTGAAATGCAAAATAAATTAAAGTAAAGTTAAAGTATTTTTATTTCTGTTTGTACAAATGAGGATATGTTACAATTTTTACAAATGAGATACAAAACAAGTAGGTAAACAAGTAGGTATTATAAACATAATTATTAATGCTATTGTGTAGAACTTATTTAATTAGGTATAATTACTGGACACGTATTTCAGTATTGCCCTCATAAAAGAGTAAAATGGGGTGTGAAAGTTTGTATGGAAACTTTATAATGGATGGTGGGTGTGATTGGTTCGAAACTATCAATCAAATTTGGCAAGGAGAAAGAAATGCAAATGAAGTCGCGAGCAACAGCTAGTAGGGTACAAAATCGCGTGGCGTCTGGCAACTTGGGTATAAAGGGTTATACCAAATTGCATGTTTATGCTATAGGGACTAAGCATGTGCGCATGTTGAGAACTCGTGCAGGTTGCATGCCTATTACAGAACTCTCGAATAAAAATACCTTCTCTGGGATTATAAGAAGTAACACTGAATGTATAATGAATACTTCTTATAATCTCGGCATTTCATTCGTATACCAGTGCTCTTACACGATGAACAAAAGCATTGTGAAGAAACCGAGTTTAGTAGCAGGTTATGTAGCAGTCAACATGTACATCTCAACATGTACATGTCAAAATGTCTTGCTTAAGTATATATTTTTGTATGGCGTGTTTCAGTGTAATGTGTATTTGCTGTTAATAAATATTTTTTACTTCTTTTAATTTTAAAAGCGCGTTGCTATCGGTCATGTATTGTGTACTAAATTCTGAGCAAGACGTAATCCACATAATGGACGTGCGTCTGATTACCTTCTTTAGACATATTAAATATCAAAGTACTTCATAGAGTTCTGAGGTGTCTACCAAGCGTGGTGATTTATTTAACATCCGTGACAACCGTGAGCTTTATTTTTTATTTTTTTGTTATTAGAATTCTAAATTAAGGTTTTATGTATCTACTCTAAGGTATAAACAGACCTACCACGTAATACTAATACTATTTGAATTTTAAATTTGTACTATACAAGACACAATTTCAAAACATGAGTTTTACTCGCCTGTTATTTTATCGATTAGGGCACGACTCTGTTTTAATTCATCCATAAAATCTTCATCAAGGTGATGTAAACTTCACTGGCAAAATAATACGCAAGCAAAACCCGTGTTTTTTAAATGGGTTTTAATAATGTTGTGTTTTTCATAAACATGGATCTCTCACACAACGTCTGGTCCCGGCTTCTCCTCTACAAACGCATTTATCTCTCACAATGGAGTTAACGAAGCGTAAAATTATCCCGCTGCAGAAAATGTTTCCCAGTCTACTTAAGATAGCTGTGTATACAAAGTTTCTTCTGATAAAAAGCCGAAATGGCTTTCACAAATTATACCGCGGAATTGTTACTTTCGTGTTTCCGTAAAAATAATTTTATCCCGTAAGGCCTAGTTTCTTGAAAATTTTAATCGTCATAAGACTTTTTTAATGCTGCCCGCCAAGCCCATAGCTTCTAAAATTAACTATTTACTACGGGTAAGACTGTTGAGAAACTGTTTATATACAGAATTATTAAAGAACCTAAGTTGAGAAGGTCTTCAAATAAATAAAATAGGGCTTTCGGACGTCTTATGACGATGACGGTCGCTGCTTTTCAGAAACCAAAGGTCTCTTTTAGCCATTTATGACGTTTTCGGCTTATTAATGTGGCTGAAGTACTTGTTAACATTATACATAAGGATTTTGATATTAAGCAGCTTTTTGTTGTTGTGGTTTCTTATTTTTTTTGAATTGCAAATTATACACTATTAATGTCACGTCGCATTAAATTATTAAATAAAAATGTCCTTTTCATTTGAGGAGGATTAAAAAGTTGTTAGGCAACTCGCAATGTCGTAGCATCAGCAAACAACTCCAGCAAGTGATTTTGACGACAGAATAAAAAATTGGGCAAGTTAATATGCCAGCATATGATTTTATTCCTGGATTTTAAAATATTGTAAATATGGATGCTTTTGGACAGTATTTATCTCCGTCACAAGAGTTGACAACAGACTCGTACGAAGTCGTAGAGGTACAGGAATTCTTGGGTCTTATTTGTACTTGTTTTAGCACCCTCTATGGTTTATGTTAGTGACAATTGCCAGTAAACTCTTCGTCTGAGTTTCAAAAGAAAAGGGCAAAATGTGCATCTTCTAGATGTTGTTATACGAAATGGGAAAAATTAACATTTACATTGTTTTCTTGAGCTATAAATTGCGAATATCGCGCGAGGAGAAAAATAAAGATGTTTGCGCTATCGTGTCTTGCATTTTTATAAAGATGAGATCTCTGAAGATAAATTAGGCCACGCAAATGAGATATTGGTTATTTTCTATGAATGGTTTGCTGTAAATTGAGTTTATTTTTTAGTCTTTCACTTAACTTATTGAAGTGTAAGCTGTTTTTAACTGACTTCAAAAAAAGAAGGTTCTAAATTCGGTTGTTTTTTTATGTTTGTTACCTCATAACTCTGTCATTAATGAACAAATTGAAAAAAATATATGTGAAAGGATATACTTTGTATAACATGTATACTTTTAAATTTGTATGACCCATTGGTCCCATACAAATATCATCAAAATCGGTTCAGTAGTTTGGTTTTTAAATCAAGATATCTGGAAAAATATGTCATCCAAAAAAAATCATGTTTTTCATTCTTGTGACGTTCCAGTGGTGTTTACGAACTCGAAAAATTATGAATGGGCTCGAATTTTATTTCGACTCAAACTTTTTATGAATAAAGTCCAATTTTCGTTTTTAAAACCAAACTATTTTCTTACTACGGTTCCGAAGATACCTTACAGATTCGCC
The DNA here is from genome assembly GCA_948098915.1 of Lampropteryx suffumata. Taxonomy (NCBI): domain Eukaryota; kingdom Metazoa; phylum Arthropoda; class Insecta; order Lepidoptera; family Geometridae; genus Lampropteryx; species Lampropteryx suffumata. Next base: position 15,465,281 of record OX402551.1, on the reverse strand, counting down.
ATGTCCGGCTGTCTGTCAGTCTGCCCTATTATACTCACAAGTGTATCAATTACTTTTGGCCTACCTCATAATAACACACTACTTAATGTGGCGTTAAATTCTGATGCCATATTTATTCATCGACATTAAAATTATAAGAAAATATCATACTTTAACACCTCAATAGCTATTTACGTGATTATAAGATAGACGGGGAAGCTTAACTATCCATCATAGTCAGTGGTACTGCTAGTTGTAGATTACATTTCGGAGATATTAATCCTACCAATGTTATAAATCTCTGCAGGTTAGGTATTGCGAGATATATGACCTCTGTGGCGCTGTGGGCCAAGGTGTAGGCCGGTTATGACGCAGGTTGCGGGTACTATTCCCGCTACGGACAAATTTTTGTATGATCTGCAAGTATATGTCGGGGTCTGAGTGTATCTATGTATAATATGTATTTACAAAAAAAAACGTATATAAGTAGTACATCAGTGATGTGGTACCCATAACGTAAGCTCTGCTTACTTTAGGGAATGATGATGCTATGTGAAATGTCCGGTATTATTTATTTATTTATGGAAATTGCAAAGCGCAACGACAGCGCGTTTTAATTTTTACTGTGCAACCATCTAGTAATATTGTATTTTATTTTATTTTATTATATATATTATAATGTATATGAAAGTTCAGTATTCGTAGTTGTTCGGATGTCTGGATAGTTATTTGCTAATCAATGCAAAATGAGCTTAACCAATAAAAATAAAAAAAACTGTACTCGAATATTTTAGACTTGCATTAGCCATATAGGCTACTTTTTGTACAGTCGGCGACTATAATTAATGATCATTAACAATCGAGTCCCATACACCACGTTGACAAAGCAAGTAGCAGTATACTAGGTACCTTATGCTCATTTTCTAAAGACAGCTTACCAGGATAGTAAATAGCTTCTTTTCTAACGGCGTATTTTGCCTGTGGTATCCTTAGAGTGCATATGAACTCAGCCGGGGTAGGCAGGTCTGCATCGTTGAGTGTCACCGAAGCCACGGCTGAGTATCTCCCGTTGGCTCCCTGCTTCCAATTTTGGCTGACGCCTTCGAGATGTCTGGAATGGAAAATACGTTTAGTTGAATGTTTTAAAAGCTTCAAACACTTAAGTTACGATTCAGAAAAATTAATCGTGAACATACGCTTTTGTTTGATAAATGTGACTATTCTACAACTTATTCGCTATTGACATGTCCATAATAATAACAATTTTGCCAATGTCAAGTGTTTGACGTTTATACTCTTTATAGTGTGATGTAACAAAATCGTATCTTATCGTTCGTCATTTGTTATATTTTATAAAATGGTGACATTTTATATAGAATAACTATACGGTTTATATTTGCTCGAATCACAAAAAAACACAAAGCTTTTATTCTAACTATTCACACGCGAGTCATTAACTCTAGCTCTATTTAAATAAAAAAAAACTAAATTATTAATAAAACCGAGAATAGATGGAGAAAATAAATAATAATCAAAGAAATCCTTGTACTAAATTGAATAGTCTATTTAATAAAAATCAATTGCTGTTCGTTAGTCTCGCTAATACTCGAGAATGGCTGGACTGATTTGGCTAACTTTGGTTTTGAATTATATGTGGAAGTCCAGGGAAGGTTTCTAAAGTTGAAACATTCTGCAATTATCATTCAGCTTTTTTATTTATTGATTCTGAAGCGGTACGAAGTTTGTCGGTACAGCTAGTATTAAATAAAATGATTTGTCTTTGATGTTCACTTTGACTATACTCAGAGATACATATTTGTAAGCAGTGACTTCATCCGAATCGACAAACCTACAGGTTGTTGATTTACATTCTGGACAAATATATGAGTGACGAGGTTTGTTCTGTGTCTGGGTATTCATATGTATTCTATATGTTTGTCTCAATATTATATAAGTCTTCTGGATCCCATTGTACAGGTTTTGCTTAGTGCGGGGCTAGATGATGCTTTGTTAAACCTGTAGGTACCAATATCATTATTCATTTCAATTTTATTTATTAACGAGGACATACGGAAGGTGACCTTAGCGTGAGCTTTCGTCTTGGAACAAATTTAAACAAGTCTTAAATTCCTTGCGTAGGTTAAAAATAAACATGCAAACTTCTAAATCAAACCAATTTAATAATTCAAACTTGGAACGTAAAGTTTTTTCAATTCAAATAATAAATAGGTTATCAAAAGTGCCAACGGGACTTTCTTAAGATCTTGTAACTGTAATCTTAATAACCGACTTTTTATAGACATTTGTGTCACAGGATTGTTTACCAATAGCCTCAGATGGGTATATCTTATAATCATACATTAGCTAATGTGTTAGATAGATAGATAGATAAAAACATTATTTGACATAACATTCACAGACACAAAATAAGTTGTAAAAGTGTTGTTTATTTATTTATTGATCTGTTGTCATATTTATTTATTGACATGACAAAGATAAAGATTATGACAAAGATAGGTCGTACTTAAACACCACGCTATCTAATTCTGTAATAAAATAATCTATCTTAATTATTTGTTCGTCATTTTATAATGTAAATAATGCTGTTAAAGGTTAATTAGTTTTTCTCGTGTTATTTCACGTTTTATTGGGTTATCTTATCGGAATTTCAAACGATAATTTGTGACGTCTTACAAATAGACAATACTATAGAATACAATACAATATACAAATTGAATTTTGAAATTGAAACCCTATAGTTTAATATAATACAACTTAAACTTACTTTAAATTTAATCACATAATTCTACACCTTAGACGAATCACATTTAGGGTTTTAAGGTGTTTTTTATCATTATGTTTAAGGTACATTTATTTTTTGTATATAAAAATAAAAAAAAGAGCGTGGCGTTAAGGTTTCCTCTGGACTTGTCATATTTATGTCAAAGAATAGAGATGGCAACAGATTTTAACAATACATTATAGTTTAAAAAATACATGTATTTATAAAAACGATTATGTTTTATGTGATTTGTACACGAGGAATCCGAGAATACTCCAATCCGACGCCCATTCCGCGATGACGTTTAGAACAGACAAAATGACGATCGACTATGACTTTGTCTATTATATTTAAACAAAACGCCTTGCCATTAGTAAAATTTACATCAATACAGGAGCAATTATAGGGAAAAAAAAGAAGATTTATCTATGATGGTCAATAAGTCAAAACCCAAAGTGTAAAATTTTTCAATCCATCACATTTTCTCACCGTTTTAATGATGCGGAATTATAACTAGCTGTTTGAAGTTTATTTGAAATCGATCTGCTCTCGAATATGTTTATAATCAGGCACGTGTGCTTCATCATTCATCATCTGTATTTATTTTAGGCTTTAGATATGTATTTTCTCATAAAAATAAAATTCACTTACATAAGAAAAACTTAAATTAACCTAAATTACAGTGGGGCATTCATTTAGCACTCTTTTAAATCAAATATCTTGAAAAAATTATGTCATCCAAATAAACGAAATATCATATATTTATATACTTAATGAAGTCGGATTTCTTTTTAGTTTTCAAAATGTAAATATTATATAAATATAACAGTATAATATAAAACTATAACCTAGAGGTAGTCTGTATGTATGTTCAAAGGCAGATGTAGGTTTACTTGAGTAACCAGATTCAATTGGGCACGTGACATGACACTGTAATTGTGTTACGCACGGACGGCTAGACATCGAACATCTATACAAAGTGTAGGTACATTTGCAACAATCATCAAATGGTTCCATAAATTAGAAGTGTGATTGTAGACATCCTGTGGGACTATGTGTTTGTACAAGTATACAATAGTTCGTTTTAGTGTCGCTGGGATGGCTTATTTGCGTAATGAAACAACCATTTTAGACGAGCACTAGTTTATTACTGTTACTGACAGGTGGGTGGTGGGTGACAGCGGCTTGCATTGTATATACCTAATTCCTTAACACTTAGGCGCTGCGCAAACGAAGACACTTTTTGATGCCGACACGATACACCATCACAGGGAACCGTAGTTGCTGAGTCTTGTGGCGGTGGTCGGACACAGTTGCCTGTTGCTATTACCGGCCACTGGTACAATTCGTTGCTTGTTTTCCGTCAGTACAATTGTAAGGAAATTTGTTAATGTTGCTTGTGTCTTCAACTGACGACTTTTTAGTTTCACGACTTTTAGTTTCAAGTTGCCGACACCGAACACTTATTGATCGTCAATGAGTATTTGTTTAGTGGAAGCAACTGGACATAAAAATAGTTACATGTGCGCAGGGAGTGGATGATTTCATACTGGTACTATAGAAATTAAATATTCATCGGTTGCTTGTATCCGACACAAGACACTAAAGTGTCCACGCTTGCGCCTTGGCTAAGCCTTTGAAATCTAATGACAAAATACATAATTATGAATTCTATATGTAAATACACTTTTTTTTACACAATTAAAAATATTTCCTATAATCTAATCATTTTCCTGTACCCTTCATGCGTGAGAGATGTGAAGAGATGCTGGTATTGCGTCGAGAGCACGCATGTTACCTTCGGAAGGTTTACTCCCGGGTGCGAGAGCCCCAGGCTGAGCAGTCACTAACTCAGAATTCCCTCCCTCACACTCATCGGCTTCAGAATCACCACATTCTTCCTCATAAACATCATCTGAGACACGTTCCGCATCGGATGCCAGTCTTGCTTGTGCTTCATCAGTTTCAATTATACACCAAAAGGTACTTGTACGGGCGAAGTGAACCATTCTGGCATTTTCATACAAGTCTTGAAATTTAATTAAATCTATGATGCTTTTATCGAAGTTTGTAATTTTGAAACATCAACAGCACTACTCAACTTTCTAATTTAAGTTTCTGTGGGCATTGCTGGAGGCGACCACATGTTTGCAAAACAACAGTAAAGTTTCCAAGATATCTCAAGGGAAATATATGTCTTGGAAACTGAGTATAATCAAGAGAAAAAATACAAAAAACTCACAATCGAGAATTGTTGGATTTCATTTTAATGTTTGATCGTTATTTTTGTAAGAAAACAAACCCCCGTATTTTGTACCCTTAGGTACATTTTGACAGGATTATATCATGCGAACAATCTTGGTTTTCCCAAAAGACTGTTTATTTATTTGGTTTATCACATCTTTCAAATATAGTTATCGTTTTTGTAAACCCACACAATAACTTATTATTGAACATTAAATTTATTTTCCAATGGCTTAAATCAAATAAAATACAAAACGTCAAGATTAAATATAAAATCTATTGAATCTTTAACAATTTATTCAGAAAATTGACAGTATAAATTTGGCTCCACCTGCAAAATGAATTTTTCTGACAAAGCATATATTTGTTGAACGTGAAACTTGGCATGGAGCTGAAACAGGTGGTAGCGTTGAATGCTACGTTTAATCTTGGTTTTTACTTCGACAACATTATTAATTCTAATTATGAGAAAACACAACCAGAGATTACAAGCACTCCACTAACAGCAATAAAGTTGTACTAATAGTACAAATACCAATCACAAGTGACGTGTTAGATTTAATTTTGTTGGTAGACAAATTTAAAAACGTAATAAAACAAAAACTGTCTATTGCATATTATAAAATATCAGGTTATTTAGTTGACAAAAAGGCTTGTGATGAATCTGCTTGAACTCGACTCGGAATCCGTAACAAAATTGGCAAGGATCATACAACTGGGGTTAGGAGGAACCGGCACCTAGATTCACTAGCATGTAAGAAGACGATTCAAAGTGGTCCTTGTGATTTTATTGAATAAAGGTTTTGATTTCATTTGATTTGAATTCACCACTATTAAGTAGGTACCAAGTTAAGCTCGTAAGTAGGCACCTACGAGATTCAAGACAAGACAAACAGTAACTTCAAAATTACCGCCTCAAATCTGAGACAATCACTTTAAAGCAACATTTCATATCAGATTTCTAGTGCATAACTGCATAACACCAACCCCGCAGTGCGGCGCTGTGGTTGCTATATGGAATCGGTTACTTCATACATCAAAATGCACCCAGTTTACCAAGACATTTGAAATTCCACTAGGTCCCCCTCTAAATGCCAGCTATTCGCGATGCACAAGAGGGTTGAGAGGTCAAACTATGTTTGCCGCTTCGTATCCTTGTCAAGTGAATCGTTTGAAATTAGAGGGAAATCGGGGAAAGAGGAAGTTCAGTGTTTGAGGTAGAATGGCGGCGCCTGTGTTAATCGTTCTCGCTTTCACGGATCGAGCATTGATGTAGATTGCAATGTGTCTGTTGCCTCGACATAGGGCAACCTACATATTTGATTTTTTTTTAAATTCCGCAATAATTTGCAAGTTTTTGCATAAGAAAGCATTAGGGTCAACCTAAGCGCTTTAGTTTTGCACATTGAATATCATGTTATGTCACAAATATAAACCCTAAAGGCCTAAAGAGGCATAGCAACAAATATAATAAGGTGCAGCAGCTGCGCTGAGGTGGCAGACATACTACATGTATACACTCAAGTCAAAAAAAAAATTTACTTATTTTCTATGCTAGTTGAATAGATACTGGTATAGAATAGATAGCATGGTACCTACATAAAAAGTAGCCTATGTCCTTCTACAAGGTCCCATCTATCTCTATACCAAAATTCATCAAAATCGGTTCAGCGGTTTAGATGTTAAAACGCAACAGACAGACAGACAGACAGAGTTACTTTCACATTTATAATACGAGTATTAGTAGGGATCAATAGCCTAAAATATTATGCTTCTAGTTCTGAAATTACAATACTTTCATACAACCTTTCATCCCCCTTTTCAACCTTTTAAAACACTTTTTCCAATTAAAAAGTAGCCTATGTCCTTTCTCAGGCTTTATACTATCTGTGTACCAATTTTCATTTAAATCAGTTCAGTCGTTTTGGCGTAAAAGCAAGACAGTCAGACAGATAGACAAACAGACAGAGTTACTTTCACATTGATAATATTAGTAAGGATTACAAGCATGTAAATTTTAATGTATAAAGCTCTGCTTACTTTGGGACCAGATGATGCTGTATGAAATGTCTGGTATTATTATAATTATTATTCATTAGATTTTTATAGTACAAGCCATGTTTTATGTTGTGTGGATTGTCCACAAATAACTATATAAATATTTATATTTCTATTTTATATGTTCTATTTCTATTATATAAACATCAATTGCCGTGCGTTATTACAGGTTCAAAAACTCGTTCAAAAGTTCAAAAACTCAAAAATGGCTCGACCGATTTGAATATATTTTTTTGTTACGTTCGCCTCAATATCAACAATATCATACATTTTAAACGGTATGAAGTTCGGTTCATCTAGTTTATTATATTTTACGTTTATTTATCAGCAAAACTCATCTTTCACGCCCCGACAGCTTTCCCAGAAACCTGTCAAGTTCAGCAATTGTCTTGTTAACAAACCATGCAAACCTCAAGAGCGTCTCACGCTCCCGCCACAAAGACTTCGGAAGTCTACTTAAGCGTTAAAAATTAGTGTCGGGAAGTAATCGATACCTTATGTTCCGACAGTTCGCGAGTGTTATTTTAAATTCAAAGATTGTCTTACAGTAAAATTGACACTATTTCATCGTAGTAGCATAGTTGTAGAAGCGCTCGCGGCACAGCTTACTTATTTGTCTTTAACAGATCAACTAAGTTACCTAAGCAATATGTTTCGCGGTCATTTTCATCTGAGCGTTTTGTGGCACGGGCACAAAACGCTCAGATGAAAATCGTCGGGCACTTTAAGCCATTATTCCTGGGTCTGGCTGAGGCGCAGAAGGTTGCAGGTTCGATTCCCGCCACGGGAGAAATGTTTGTATGATTTGCATGTATTTGTCTCGGGTCTGGGTGTTTCTATGTATAATATGATGTATGTATTTACAAAAAAAAGTATATCAGCCAGGTGGTAGGTACCCATAAGACAAGCTCTGCTTACCTTGGAGCCAGATGATGCTGTGTGAAATGTCTGGCATTATTTATTTATTACTTTGTTAATTTGGAAAGAACAAACAATTTTTTTATCGTGTCTTTAGTAAGTGTAGTGAAAGGATTAAAGTGGAGAACAATAAAACTTATTATAAAAATTACTAAAATATTATATAATCCAGTAAAGTTCCAACTAATAAAAAATGCATAGATAAGGTGGACATTTTGAAAAAGCATTTCCTTTAGATTTCGATTACAAAGGTTAGATTATAAATATTGGATTGTAATAAGAAAGTAGCTCACCGATCAGGCGTGGCGAGCGTCAGGTTCGGCGCAGGAAAGGCGCCGTCTGCCGCACAGATGACGTTCACAGTGTCGTCATCCGTTTTGTTCTGGATGAGTCGGAAGTTCGTCTCCGGTACTGCAACATGATACTCTTGGTAAATGCACGAACAAAGACTGATTACACTTGTTTGCGGTTGAGTGATGTTTTGTTTTTGTGGACAATTAGTGCTAAATAGAGCTTCAAACTTCATAAGTAACTTTAGGGTCAGACTGAAAGTGATTGTACTGACTAATCTGTATTGACTCTAAATACGCTGTATATACAAACAGTTTGATAGAGACCCAGATTTATTTAAATTAAATGTTGTTTTCGATTTGCTCACGAAAGTGCTCACTGTATACATATTGTTGAGAGAAATGACGTCATGTTAACGTCAAAGATTTGCTGCGCAATTGAAGATATCACTCCCTATAAAATGTATATTAGTTAATTATTTATTTCTCAGTTCACTCGGCAAATATAAGTGAATTCAAAAATTTACAAATATTATACGATGTATAAATACTTACTATACCTATACAAAGTTATTCGGTAACAAAACTAAAACAGTAGTAGCTTCTTTGTACTGAAATTATGAGAAGCAGTAATTCTCCTTCTAGTCGGAAAGCTTACAACTGTCTCCTTTGCAAAAAATATGCAAAACGGCATAGCAGATGTCGGAATAAAAACTTTATGTCCGCAACAAAAACTACGTCCCAGGAATTTAGGGATATTGAAATATGCTTGAGTCAGGTTATTGGGGTATTTTACTGTCGCTCACTATTATCATTATAGGCGTATTAGAAAACCTTTTTATAGTTACCACTTTCATTCCGTTTTATAAAGCATAAGATACTCAATATCACGTCATTTAAGTTTAAGGCCTTAACACTGAATGGAAATAATAATAAAATTCAATTTCTGGATTGGGACCATCTTCATTTGTGGGACCTATACAGAATAACCCAAACGAAAACTAAAAATTTTTAGACTTTTCCGAACGAAATGCTGTCAAAAAATGTATACTTTATTCTTGATAAGAGATATGAGTATGCCTTTGTGTATCAATGTAAGAATAAAATTTACCAAAAACAATCATCTGTTTCGTCCGCGAATCTTCCTCTGTAAACGTGGACACTACACACGTATAATCACCAGAAATGTCTGTATTTGGCTTCACTATTCTCATGGCTCTGTGCATCTTCAATGGATCCGTTGAGGCTCGGTACGAAAGGTCCACCCGTCCTCTCAAAATGCCCATGTCTTGCGGTTTTTGGGTAGCTATCCACTGATACACAGGACGCGCTTTGTTCCTAAAGAACCACTTCACCATAAGACCTGCTGTGTCGTTATTAAGCGTGTAATCACAGTCTAGTATAACAGCATCCATAACGCCATATTGAATTATTTCTGGCACTACTATTTTCACTATCTTCACTGCGGTTAAACCTGCAACCAATGAAAGCTCATTTAAAATTGATTATTTAAAAAAAACATAAATATAGTTTAGACAGGACACTGCCTACACTATATTTATGTCATATTTATGTAAATAGGGCAAGATTCAAAAAAAATCAAAATTCAAAATAACTTTATTCATTACAATCACAAGGACCACTTTGAATCGTCTTCTTACAGGCTAGTGAATCTAGGTGCCGGTTCCTCCTAACCCCAGTTCAAGAAGAATCCGGCAAGAAACTTGTCTGGTCTTAACACTTTTTTGTATGATCCTTGACAATTTTGTTACGGATGCCGAGTCGAGTTGGAGCAGATTCATCCCAAGCTTTTTTGTCTTCTAAATAATCAGATATTTTATAATATGCTTTAATAGACAGTTTATGTTTAATTACGTTTTTAAATTTGCCAATCGACAAATCTAACACGTCACTTGGGACCTTGTTATAGAAGCGTACACATTGCCCTATAAAAGACTTATTAACTTTAGCGAGCCTAACAGTGGGAACAGCGAGTTTATCTTTATTTCTAGTGTTAATACTATGATTATCGCAATTTTTTTTGAATAAATGAACATTTTTGTGCACATACATTAAATTTTCGCATATATACTGACAAGGCACTGTCATAATATTAATTTCTTTAAACTTATCTCAAGGAATCCTTGTAATAGGATTGCTGAAACTAAAAATTACACAAGGAGATAAATTCTGTAGTCGGGTTTCGCACATTGCGTTGCGCTAACGTTGCCAGAAACGAATCGAAATATTGATAAAAACTGTGATATTTCCATTTTCCATTCCCGAATATCCTGATCTTTAGCCCTACATAAAAAAGTGCTTTAGCCGATGTGAATCCACTGAAGCACCAATAAAATTCAGTCAATGTTGTTTTAGGGGATCGGTCAACAAAAGCGTTTTCAAATGGAAAACATCTTGGCACAACAAAAGTTTATTCATTTTTCGGCTTAACATCCATTTAGTTGATGGCTGCATTAGCCGATACGTCAATAACAGTCAATAATGATAAATCGGGGCCATTGACGGCTGACATCGAGATTAACACTGCTTAGAACGTGAATAATAATGTAAAGCTGGCTCTGGGTGATTTTCTGTTTGATACAATCTGCTATTTGCTTGTAAATTGTGTTGTTGTTTATCAGTTGATAGTTGTCATAACTTTGACAAATCGTGCCGAAGTAATTTTGTTTTTGACCACAGGCTTTGGTTCGTATGTAGGTCAAAATATTTTCTACAAATAACGCTTCACTGAACAGATTTCTTTACCTAATACTTACACAATAGGAATCCTAATATAACGTACACCGTCCAATAATACGATTGTACTTTTTCACCACAGATTCGATCTTTGCATCTTAAGCCACCTCTCACCAGATAAATGAATGGCATTAATTACTTGTGTTCTTGAAATATTGAGTACTTTGGATTTCGTATTCTACGATCGAGCGTAATAATTCACTCAAGAGGTCTATAAAACACTGGCTACTCTATCCATTATCCATCACTCCTGTATTTCTGAATCATTAATATTTATTTATGCATCTCCAAGTCCAAGTTGTTGAAAGCTTATTTAAATTCATCCTTGGCAGTCCTTGAAAGCGTGACTACGCGATTTTAAAATTTGATTTTGTCATGCTTGAGAATTGTTGGGGATTTTATAAGGGTGGCGCCTGGCGTCTGGTCTGAGACCTTTCATTTGACGTCGTTTCTTCTTAAATTTTGACGAGTAGTCGAATTTGAAGACATGTTTCTGAACAAACACTTTTCACAGTAGACCTCTTAGTACCACTGCTTTAAGCACAAGAGCTCGTGACTAAGTACAGCTGTAAACATTTATGAGTAAAGCTGTAATAGTATATAGTAAGGCCTCTGATACGTGGGTCTCCTTCCAAATGCCAGAAGTTATAAAATACATTCCATAAAATTCCTTTTTCACACATTTCTGTATTTTTGTGTCAAACATCACATACAACATGTGTTCTAACGGCTTACATGATTTGGGTGAAAATATTTTTTTAACATTAATTACATTTAATAATTAATATTTTCTTTACTGGAATTACCATTGTTTTCTATTACCACGTGAATAAAGTTACGTTAAGCTCTTTATCTATGGTTTCCAGGCTATTTTGAGAGGTTAGAAAGGATGGATACCTGATTATAATTTTATTGAGATTATTCGCACAAACTTCGAATCTCTCGAAAAACCTTATAAATATTCATTCTCAAAGAGAAACGTCAGCGTCATGCTATAAACATAGAATTGATTGCGATGGTTCTAAATTAATCTTGATAAAGTTTGAGATGCTTCGATAGAATACGACTATAGTGCCGTATTAAGTCAGGCCATTTTATTTTTAAAGAATCTGTTTACTGAGACCGAGGGGACTGGGAGCCTATTCCCTTTAACGTTCTTTTCCAATCTACCTACGGTTTGACTCTGATTGCGTTTTAATAATTACCCAAAAAACTATTATGTTATATATATTTCTAAACAAAAGAAAACATTCGATCAATCGTTGTCGACGAAGACGTTGTCTCAGAATACTAAAAATACGTCCAAAGGTATCGTTAAACTGTTGATTTCGATTAAGTAAGTAAAATAGCACTTCTGATCATACTTAAGATAATTCTAAGTTGTCTATACTAATATTATAATTGCGAAAGTAACTCTGTCTGCTTGTTACGTTTTTACGCCTGAACAGTTTATCCGATTTTGATGAATTTTGGTATAGAGATAAATTGGACCTTGGAGAAGAGCATAGGCTTTTTATGGAGGAACCACGCGTGCGAAGCCGCGGGTAGCAGCTAGTTAGTTATAAAACACTTTCACTCACATAGGTGCCACACCTCACATAGCACAATGCACATAAGAGAAAAGCTCTTCAGACTGCATACGAGAACGTAAGTTGTTTAAGCGTTGAAGTTAGTACTAGTTAATATATAAGGCAAGCATAGCAAGCCATGCGTGCCACTTTTGTTTTTCGAATCTGGACGAAACTGTTTTATAAAAACACGCTTTAGGATGAACGCATTCTTCAGTGTGTGATACGTCACACATGCAACCTTACCTGGCATTCAAGAAGCGTCGGTTCTACCCTCATTACCTAGATTGTTTAAAAACATTGTTTCTGGAAGAGACTAGCTACCCACGCAACACAGGCAACCGTAGTGTGGAGGGTTCAAGAAATTGGTTTACTACTATTGTTTATTGGTCCATCTGCCTAAGTAATACTGTACCAATCTCTATCTAGATACATAAAAAAACCTATTTAAATATATTCTAAATACATATTATAATGTCTACTTGTGTAACTTAAGTTATTATTGTTTTTGCCTGATATATATACAAATAATCCCGGACATTTCACACAACATCATTTTGGCCCCAAAGTAAGCAGAGCTTGTGTTATGGGTACCACATGACTGATATACTTTTTATATACTTTTTTTTGTAAATACATACATATTATACATAGAAACACCCAGACCCGAGACAAATACTTGCAGATCATACAACATTTGTCCCGCGGCGGGAATCGAACCCGCAACCTTCTGCGTCTCAGTCAGACCTTAGGCCACTGAACCACAGAGGTTGTCATTATTTGATTTGATATAATGAATAATTGAACTCGCATATCTTATTTTCTGTCAATTCTATAATATTTGTAAATAAGTACTTAGATCCAACATTTTTGATTAATATTATAATGGTTTCCTATTTAACTGTATATACATATTTAACTAGGTTAGATACCTATCTACCAACTAACCTATATGTTTTAAAATATATATTGGTGGACAATGGACATATTACCATCAAACAATGCATAGCTTTTATTATAGTGACCAGACGATTGATAGAATACTTACATATTCTCAAATACTTACTTATTTTTCTTAACACCCAGACATAAAACAAACAATTATGTTAATCACATAAATGTTTGTCCTGGGGCGCAACCGAACCCTCAACCTACAGCGCAGAAGGCAAAGTAACTACCATAAGCAGACAGGCCAGTCAAAACCGAATTTTAATTAAAAACAATCATCTCTACTTTGCACTGCCGATGCCGCACCGCACGATTTCACCGCACTATATTCTATACAATCACAAAGATCACTTTGAAACGTCTTACATACTTGGTGAATTTAGGTGCCAATAGGGTTTATGCCACATTCGTCCCGGATTTTCGGCCCACTCCATTAAAAAGTATTTATTCGTCCCGCACAATAATATTTGTCCATATTCATCCCTCATACCAAAATTATTGCAAGTACAGTTAGCGACATAAGTATAATATATCAACACAGCCAAAACTGTGGTCATCAATTTTATTATAGGTGTGTAAGAAGTGTGTTATCTACCACTTAGCACTAACCACCACCCAATAGTGATGGTCATTACTAGATTTATTATATAATTTACGTATAAGCTCCTAACCTAAGCCCGAGAAGAACCGGCAAGGAACTCGTCCTAGCGCTTTTTTGCATGATCCATCTTACAACTACCTACGAAAAACAAGAGAGTTAATACATTTCAAATGTGTCAGTTAGCTGTCTGAGGGCAGAGCGACATATTATTACGGAGATTAATACGGTAAACACTCTTTTTTGCGAAATATAACTAACTACCCACTGGTTTTTCTAGGGTTGGAGCTAGATATAGTGTCCTTGTTATGAGTAATTATACTTGAGGTGCAGAAGGTTCTATTCACTCCGGGACAATCGTTTGTATAATATATGCAAGTATTATTCTATATGAAATATGTATTGTCTATACACAAAAAATAAAAAGGTATAAATAGTTTATAAATCGAATCAAATAAAAATACAATTATTTGCAACTAAGAAAACATATAACAAAACATGGAATATAATGTTTGTATGATCTGCAAGTATTTGTCTCTGGTCTGGGTGTTGTATAGTAGTATAATATGTATGTATTTAAAAAAGTTTATATGTAGTATATCAGTCATGTGGTACCCATAGCACAAGCTCTGCTTTCTTTGATGTCAGATGATGTGGTGTCATGTCCGGGATTATTTATTTATTTATTTATTTATAATCGTTAGCTTAGTTGCAAAAAGGCCCATAAGTCTTTTTGCAACTAAGCAACTAATAAAACAACTAAGCAAAGCAACTAAAGCAACTAATATATCAGTCATGTGGTATATGGGTATCACATGACTGATAAAGGGTATCAGTCAAGTCAAAAAATACTTTATTCAATACAATCACAAGGATTACTTTGAAACGTCTTACATACTAGGTGAATATAGGTGTCAATTCCTCTAACCCAAGCCCGAGAAGAACAGGCAAGAAACTCGTTTAAATCTCGTCTAAGTATGTAAATATTTAAAATAAGTATTTAGCCATCTGGTAACCATAATACAATCTGATTATTTTGGGGCTAGATGATGCTGTGTGAAATGTCCAGCATTATTTATTACCAGCTTCTGGCTTCGCACGCATAGCACATACATAAAAAGTAGCCTACGTCCATTCCTAAGATACAACCTACATCCATACCAAATTTGATTGATGCAAAAAAAAGTTCTGTAGATCCGATCGCTATCAAACTTCACAGGATCACCGGCTAGGCTCAACTAAAGATTTCCTAAAAACTTCATCAAAATCGGGCCAGTCGTTTCGGAGTATTTAGGGCACATACATACATACACACATCGCCCATATTACACAAATATTTTAGTTGTTATTTATAAGTACCTGTATAATGCCTAGTGTTTACTTGTTAGGTATGTCATTTGTAAAAAATATCGTTACATAGGTACCCTCTTTTGAAGAAACAGAAATAAATACTTTGTACTTAATTTAATTTGACGTTACAAGATCCTAGATACGGCACTGGCGCATAGCGGTAGAGTGCAAGTTAGCTGAAGTGCGAACACGAGTCACATCACAAGTTATCGGCACTTTGACAACTTTGTTGACGGAGGTCTAGTGGCATAATGTGACTCGCCACTTGAGAACTTCCTTGCTTCGATATAATGGAATAACGTTTCATCTTTTGGATAAATCTTTGTTCAGCACGTATTTTACGTTTATCAACATTTTACGAATGGTGTTGCCAGCACTATTGCAATAAACAGCGACCCGTAATTTAAATATAAGTATTTATTGACAGATATGTACAGAATAATATACAATAATACAAATATATAAATTAATAAATATTGGTAGACACACAACGTCATCTATCTTCAAACTAAGCATAGCTAGTATTATTATGACCAGGTGACTTATAAATAGAATGCTTACATATGTTTAAATACATACTTATGATACCAGACACAGAACAAACATACAAAATGCTTGCCCTGAGAGGGAATCGAACCCCTAACCTATAGCGCAGAAGGCAAAGCTACTACCGACTTGGCTGACAGGGCAGTCATAATAATAAAGTACTTGTGTACCAGTCGAGCTAGCAAACTAAAAACCTATTCAGATCACTGACAGAGGGCAGTAACCCTAAGACTATGGCGATATTGTCACCAGTTGAATATTGAATACATCAATATAAGTAATTATATGCTCTCAAAAAAAAACCATAATTATAATTATTTAACCATTTTATACTAATCTAAGTATCTAATAATAAAAACCTATTACTAAATAATAATATATATTTTATTTCACACATCATCTCCGCTCCGGACTAAGCAAAGCTTAAAATTTAATTCATTCGTTTTTATAAACTTTCGCAGTCAGAATTCATATTGTTTTTTTAGTCGTTATCGGGTATTTATCATTATTATCTATATCTATATGATACGAGAAGCAAAAACTTTGTACCTACCCCGTTTTTACGAAAATTGCGCGGACGAAGGAGTATGAAATTTCACACACTTATAGTTTATATGATCCTTTATTGATCTGCTAATTAATTCATGATGGTCGAATTTCAACCAGTGGGCGACCACTCTTTATTATTATTATTATTAATTGATTCCCAGCATTTTGACGGTGTCAGTGTGTTGGTAACCCTGGTTGCGAGCTGACTTTAACTCATTATTCCATCTTACAAAAAAACCCTGTGTTGCTCATTGGCCATAGTACGACACTACACATACATTGGTAGATCAGTTTCATCAGTGGGATTAGAACTTGCAACCTTTCGCACATCGGCCAAGGCAAAAAGTCGCCAAAAGGTAAAAGAAGAGTCAAGTAATGACAGTGTAACTGAGTGCACTTCAATATCCCTGGACGTGTCCAGTTTCTAAGGGCTTCGCTTCAAGTTGTAACAAGGTGACCTCAAGTTGTCATTTGTATGAATCCGCAAGTGCTTAGGCTGCCTTGCTCCGGCTTTTTGGAATCCATTCGACAAATCCGGCTTTTTGTTTTTGAAAATCCAATTACACGGTCATGTGTTTGTTCTGTATCTGGGAGTAATAAGGTATCATAAGTATGTATTTAAAAATATATTAGTATTCTATCAGGTATAATCGCCATAATACAAGCTGTGCTTAGTTTAGGGCTAGGTGGTGTTGTGTGCATTGGCACTAATAACCTTTTTTGTTTCATAGCTACTTTCAGTCGCGGCTTCGCACACCTGATATTTACATAAAAGTTACTATTCCAATATCTAGTTTTTAGATAACACACAAACGCGTTTTTTTTTATATTTAGAGCGTAGACTCCGGCTTTTAGATTGGAAATATACGGCTTTTTCTCAGACATGCAGTAGTTTTATCCAACTTTTTAAATAACTATCTATCCCTACCTGTGTTCGGGTTGCCGTCAAGTGACCATTGTAACGAGTACCTACGATAGCGGCTATTCTGCTGACCGTAGAAAATTGAAAAATATTTTTATTATTATAAAAATTTCAAGCGCTCAGTGCACTGGAAACACTGACCTCAAATTTTGCGATGTGGAGTTCTTACGCACCAACATTTTCTGAAGTTTTTTAAATATAGATATAGTTTTAAATAATATCTGTAGAAGCTTAGAGATTTTGCGATTCGGCGAGATTATTTTTAAAGGTTTTGGGATAAAATTTCCTATGTTTTGTTTAATATGCTTGTTACACATTTTGTGTTCAAATCGTGTTGTTTCCAAGAAATAGTCTTAGTTAATTAGTTAATTAGTTCTGTTTGTAGTTCTTTTTTATTCTATACATTATGTAATTTATTTCTGAATATAAATTGAATCTAGCAATTTAATTATAAGTATTTTTAACCAAAGATTCACATAATTTTGAGAAAAACAAGCTGCAAGTGATTTTGAATTTGAAATTCGAACGACCTAATTCACCATTCCAAATGTACCGTCAGCAGCAAAAGGTCACAATAATTTATTCTCCATTGCCAACCTCTGGGCTGGTCCACGGCTATTAATAATGGGCTTTCTTTGCCAACGCTACTTGCGGCTGACAGTAACGATAGCACTTTTCTGTCATTTATCGTGTCGGAGGTCAAACTAGATAGACATGCAAGCTGAAGCATCTCATTTCAATAAATACACCTTTGTATTATATTATAATCATGATAAATTTAATCGAATAATCTCGATTTTAGTATGTTTTATCTGTATTTGTGTATATCTTTTATGCACATATATATGTATATGTTATCAAAAACATTGTGTAAGTGTATTTAATACAAAAATATTTAAGTCAAAGCTCATAATTTAGTGCACCCTAAATAATCTTTCATTCAAGTTAGGTTTCTCTCCATCCAAAGGTTGTCTGGAAGAAATCGCTCCCTTAGCGATAAGACCGCCCATTGTATATACATTTACATTGTATTCTTATTTATCGAATTGTTTATTAGCTTGTTTTAAGGTGTACAATAAAGTATTTTTATTGGTAACTGATAAAATGGCGGTTATTTTATTACTTATTTTACTAGGTACTAGTGAACCGCCCCGGCTCTTCACGTTTACATTTTAATTACAACGGAGTTGTAATTTACGTTTACATAAACCTGGATTAATTAAGTTAGGTACGAATTATCATGTTACGAATGTCATCATCCTTCGATTGAACATGTTTTGATTGACTAGTTTGACTTAAATATAATAGTTCGCTGTAGTTGAGGGTTTGATTCCCTCTCAGGATAAATATTTGTGTGATGAACACAGATGTTTGTTCCGTGTCTGGGTGTTATAAAGTATCACAAGTAAGTATTTAAAAGTATATAAGTATTCTATCAGTCATCTGGTCACCATAATACAAGCTATGCTTAGTTTGCGGCTAGATGGTGTTGTGTTGAACAATATTTATTATATACTAGCTGTACCCCGCAGAGCTTCGCTGTGGCACAAAAAAAAATGTAGATAAAAACAATCCTTGATGCGGATTATATATCATACTAAAATTTCAGCTCGATCGGTGCAGAACTTTTTGAGTTTTTGAAGCGTACACAAACCAACATAACATTTTTATATATATATAGACTAGCTGTACCCGGCATGCGTTGCAATGCCACAAATTTTCTCATCGTTTAAACCTTCCCTGGACTACGACAAACATTTCAACACCAAAATTAGCCAAATCAGTCCAGCAGTTCTCGAGTTTTGCCCAGCAATTGATTTTTATTATATAGACTTACTAGCTGACCCGGCCACGCGTGTTGTGGCTCAGTATTTCTAATACGTTGAACCAATATACCTCTAAAGTTATCAGTGTTTCTCTACTATATTTTGTATGTATTATACATATAAACCTCCCTCTTGAATCACTATATCTATCAAAAAAACCCGCATAAAAATCCGTTGCGTAGTTTTGAAGATATAAGCATACAACGGGACGCGACTTTGTTTTATACTATGTAATGATATAGGCTCGTCGACTTGTTTGTGCATTTATGAGGAGTTCTATAAACATGAAGTACATTATTTTATGTATCATCAAAAGTTTTTGCAGTGCACGTTAAATAACGTTTTTTCATAGATAAATTATGATACCTATTAAAACTTTGATTTTCGTAGGAACCTCTTATATAATACTTGCAGATAAAAATGAAATAATTATTAAAATTAAACAATTATAAGGCACCTAATTATAGGCATACAAATATCCAATCATCAACGTAAACATTATTTTTACAAATTAATAGGGTAGGGTAGGATGAAGTGACACAATGAAGTGACAAAAAATATTGAATCTTAAAGTCAGTACATGTTAGCTTAAATTCAGTTGACATTTAGAAGAAATCCGTCTACCGTTACATAAGCAATATTTTGATTCGCGGATAGCGTATTGCCATATTGAACTCAATCACAGCGAGATCAAAGTTTAGATTTCATTGCAGCCTGACTTAAAGTGAACTACAAAGCTTAACTATTTATTGATCTTTGAAGGCACAAAAGGGTTTACTGTAAAGGAAATGTCTCCAGGGATTGCTTGAAACATGCCACTTGCTCAAAATGAGTTTCTGAACTTTCTTTGACCCACATATCAATTTCAGCTCAATTGGCTCCTAACAGTTTTGAGTTATACGAGGGTGCGGAACGAACCAAATCCAGTGAACAAAATATTGTTAAGCAATTTCTAACTTTAAGTCGGTGCAGCTAGGTCGAAAGAAATGCACAGTTGTAAACTGGACCAAATGGAACTGACTGGATACGGAGGTCCCCTCGATTTCTCTGGGATGCCATCATCAGATCCTGGTTTTCTTACCCTGGTACCACCTTGGGATATCTCCTTTCCAACTAAATAAGAATCATCAAAATCGGTTCATAAAAAAATATTCCTGAATATGAATATCTATGAATAACCTCCTTTTTTTGAAGTCGGTTAAAAAGAAAAACCTTTTGTGCGAAATGAAACAGAAAGATCATTATGCTGACTTATTACCTATTTGAGGACCTCTTTCTGAGACGCAGAAGGTTACGGGTTCGATTCCCGCCGTGGGACAAATGTTTGTATGAGCTGCAAGTATTTGTCTCGGCTATTTCTATGTATAAAATGTATGTACCTATTGACAAAAAAAAGAGGGTATATATGTAGTAGGTATAGTTTACTTTGGGGACTGATAATGCTGTGTGAAATGTCCGGCATTATTTATTTATGTTTCAACTAAGCTAACGTTTGTGCCATCTCTGGGTGTTATAAAGTATCATAAGTACGTTTTTAAAAATATAAAGTATTCTATTAGTCATCTTGTCACGACAATACAAGCTATGCATAGTTTGACACTAGTTGGTATTATGTGCATTGTCCACCAATAATTACTTTATTTTACAATGTTCGTAAACACAAAGCAAAAGATTGCGTACTTTCCAAGTTCCATTAATTTTCATTCTGATGTATTTCCTTTTAAAACACATTGCAGAAGCTATTAACTAAGCAAAGACGCGCGCGCGTGAGTCCGAGATCAGAAGAAATTAGAAGCCTTGCGGCTGCGAGTGTGGTGCAAGTCTAAAGATTACAACTTCGGTTAAAAAAAATATTAATATCAGCTTCAGCACCCTTTAAAACCCTTTCAATAAAACCCTTTCAAACAAAAAAATCGAGTAATCGGTGAACATACATAAAAAACAAGGAAAAAAGATTCCGACGAATTGAGAACCTCATCCTTTTTGATAAAGTCGGTTAAATATAAAAAGATACTTTATTCAATACAATCACAAGAATCACTTTGAAACGTCTTACATACTAGTTGAATTTATGGTGCCATTTCCTCCAAACCCAAACCCGAGAAGAACCAGCAAGAAACTCGTCCTGAAAGGTATAAGATGGCGATAAAATTACAAGCATATGATATTGCAAAAGAGTACTTATTTGGAAAATATCGGTAATTTGCCTCATCCTGAGACACATCCAATAAGCCCATTTAGCGTCACTTACAAGGACTTCCTAATCGAGTCTACAAACCAAAGCCACTGAACCCGCCGTCACAGCCCGGCGGGTTAGTGACAGCTAAAATAAGCTAATCTTATCTTAAGGAAAGCTAAAACTTAATACTGGCCTCACATCTCTGTTAGTCACTACCTATCGAGCTCTGTCTTCTGCGCTGTTGGTTGAGGGTTCAATTTCCTTTCTAGGACGAATATTTGTGTGATGATCATAGATATTTAATCTGTGTCAAGGTATTATTAATTATTATAAGTATTTAATAATATAAAAATATTATATTAATAATATAAAAATATTATATTAACAATATAAAAATATTATATTAATAATATAAAAATATTATATTAAAAATATTATTCATTTTGTTCACATAGTTTTATTTATATTTATGATACTGAAAATGCGACAAGTGGGATTGATCGCAAGAAACGCTCTTCGCCTATCACTTTGATTGCGTTGCTAGATCTTTGTAACCATCTCCAAGAGCGACCTACATTCCCTTGCAGAAACAGCGATATTTTTGTGCGGCTCACAGCAACATTGTTCTGCATCTATTGTCGTTTTAATTAATTAAAATCTTGACGTTTGGCAATTCAATGCACAATGCTATCAAAGAGACTAATTGGGAGGCAGGTTTTTGCTTTGTTGTTTAATGTGTAGGTTATGCAAGGAGGGAAGTATCACTGGTGGTGTAGTTACGTGTATGAAAACATCTGTGTAATAGGATCGGAGTGCAATTGTAGCACTATACAATTATAATACTAACAGTAATTAGTCACCATTTCTAATTAATAAATAATTGTTGTAGGACTATGTAAAACAACACCATCTAACCCTAAACTAAGCATAGCTTGTATTATAGTGACCAGATGACTGACAGAATACTTATCCATCTAATACCATAAGACGAGCAATTCTTGTATATTGAATATATATAATCTGAATCTCGGAAACGGCTTCAACGATTTTCATGAAATTTAGTATGCAGGGGGTTTCGGGGGCGATAAATCGATCGAGATAGATTTAATTTTTAGAAAACATCGTTTTATCCGTGTTTCATACCGAGCAAAGCCCGGTCATCCAGATACTATATTTTTAAATACATATTTATGATACTAATAACACCCAGACACAAAACAGACACCTATCTTCAAACAAATGTTTGTCTGGGGAGGAAATCGAACCCCCGACCTAGAGCGTAAAAGGCAAAGCTGTGAGCTGACAAGTCATATTTAGTTATATTGGTATTTAGGATCATGATATTTATCAAATAAATACATTAAACGGTCCTTAGCTCAACTGTTTAAGTATTTTAAAATTGTATAATTATATTCTGTACATACATTTTTATCAATGTTGGTTAACGCCAGTTTTTGCCGAGAGTTGACGTGGTCATCTTTACTAAATTAACTTTTAGGAAATCTCTAAAAGAAAAAAGGAACACTTATGAGTAATCTAGTATATTATTATCCCATACAAACGTCGAAGGATAATCACTTCACCATCCCATGTTGAACAATCAAAACTAGGAGTAGTATAAATTGATCTTGTCAATTATTAATACATTTATTATACTAAAGTGGTTTTGTAATGTTATTTTTATCCAGCGCGGTATTCAAAGCATGATGAAAGAATATGCTTTGAATCCCACGCCGGATCCTTGGGGTTTGAATTTCAAAATTTTCATTTTAAATGCGCCTCTGTTAAAAACGCACTCTTTAAAATTTTAAACTATGGGATATCTCTCGTTTCTATGGGTAGGTTGTTCGTTATCTATCAGTGAGTCAGTCAGGATATTGATTCATATAATGTTTATGATTAAGATTCAAATTATGTAAACACTTTCCACCACAAACTATCGGTACATAGCCTGATTTAAAAGATATTTATATTCAAAGTCCAAAATAACATCAAAAACATCGTTCAAACACTTCAATTATGTTTAGGCAGGCGTCTCAGTGGGCTGTTGCTAATGAGTAGGCATATTCCTCCCTTTGTCCGTTATCGATTCGCAATCGAAGCAGTATTTGCAAACGGAATTTGATACTTTGTTTGTTTCGCGTAACGAGAATCGCGTATCCTGTGCCCAGTGATGTGTAGAATTTGAACTTACTGAAGTCCTGAAATCTGTCTGATTTTCAGAACTTCAGTTAAACTATTACTGTTCACTGCAAACGTTATAGGAGTACTCGATCATCTGGCCGGTCACCTCAGATGGTAGTTCTGCCTTCTGTTGGTTGGAGGTTCGATTCCCTCTCAGGACAAATATTTGTAGGATGAACAAAGGTATTTGTTCTGTCTGGTTGTTATAAAAAACATGAGTATTTATAACAAAAATATAGATGTAGGTGTAGGTAAGTATTCTATCAGGTCACCATATTACGAGTTATGCTCAAATTATAGTTTGGGGCTAATTGGTGTTGTGTGAAATGTTCGGCATTATTGCCGAACATTTCACAATTTATTATTCATCATCAACACATGTTTTAGGTAGGTAGGTATAGTCTACGATTTTTCAACTATTGTATTAAGAATTAATTTCAAAACTAAACACATCTTGTGTTATGGGTACCAAATGCAGGACTAAAATATTACATATACACCTTTTTATAAATATATATATTCAATTCAATTCAATAAAATCACAAGGACCACTTTGAATCGTCTTCTTACATGCTAGTGAATCTAGGTGCCGGTTCCTCCTGACCCCAGTTCAAGAAGAATCCGGCAAGAAACTTGTCTGGTCTTTACACTTTTGTATATATATATATAGAAACACCGACACCCGAGACAAATACTTGCTGATCATACTAATATTTGTCTCACGGTCCCACTGCGTTCTCATTGCGTTGTGGATCCTAGCGAACCCGCAACCTTCTGCGTCTCAGCCGGGCCTTGGCCCACAGTGGTCGTCTACACCTACATTATATTTATGGTATATGTACTAATTCATTATTTGACATTATTTTTTTATTTAAAATAGTTTTACTATTTAAATAAAAAAAAAAATTAAATAAAAAAAAATTGTGTCAAAATATAAATTGAGCTCCACTACAATAATCATCACTAAACCGAATTACTAATTATGTATTCTAAGAACGTGAGCGGATGAGAGATAATAACATGAAAACGTAAGTGCAATGACAAATCAACATAATGATTCACCAAAACAGTAAACAAGTTTAAAATTTTACGACTAGAGTAATAAAATTAAAACTAGGTACCATTTACCGGCGAAACCCAAGCCATTTTTAGTCATAAGCCGTCTCAGAGGTGGTATAAAATTTTATAGTTTGAGGAATACGTTAAGTAGCAAAATTTGCCCTTTGGAAGGCAACCGTTTAAATGAATGGATCAATTTGAACGACAAAGGGCAAGTGAAGGACTGAAGCAAATGGAGTGAATGGAGCAATCCACAAATGGATGCGACCGCTCATTTCGTAGTCTGCATATTTGATGAGCATTTTGCGTGATTGAAAATGCCTTATTATTATACAATGTTGCCGAATATTATGATTAAATAATGAAAATATGGAATTAATTCATTTATTTGCGTACAGGTAAATCAGAAGCATAATTAATGCTAATGGGTTTTGGCGTTATTTTTGACTTATAAAGCTCATTTGACTCAAATCTCATTCATTCTGCCGAAATGTATAAACATTGGTTATGGTAACTACTCTTTTAACCACATTGGTGAACATTTTGCTCAAGGACGTTTGTGGTAGGTATGCGACGAACTCATTGTAATCTGACCTTGGTGTAATTATGAAACTTTCTGCTAAAGTCGGGTGAGAAACTCCCGAAGTGGTCGTGTAACTTTTTTGGTTGGGTAACATTTTATAACTTAGGTTATTTCATTATTAATATCAGTGGTTCAATGTGTATTTCACAAAATATTTTTAGAAACCCTCTACTAAAATTGATCATTAAATGGTGGCAATTCGGTTGGTTCATTTCTAAAATTAGAAATTGTCTAAAATATATTTAGTTAGTCATAGCATTTGTAAAACCTATTCGGTTGGTACCATCTAACTAAATTAGGAACGATTAATTAAGTTAGATAAAATTAAATTAGGATAAGTTGATAGCAGCATAATACCAAAGGTTAATTGGATAGCTCAAAACCTAATTTTAGCTAAAATTCGTTAGGTTAGTACCAACAGAATTGAGGCCAATGGCCTCAATTCTTTCTTTCTTAATTCTCAGCCAATTGTGTCTTCTTTTGTAAAAAGCCAGAACATTTTTAAAGTTGTATATCAGTCATGTGGTACCCATAACACAAGCTCTGCTTATTTTGGGGCCAGATGATGCTTTGTGAAATGTCCAGCATTATTTATTTATTATTTATGCTGCTGTTTTGAATAAAATAGCTGCAAACTCATAAATCTTTGACGAGTGTCAATATATATTATGCCGAAGTTTATTACTAAAGCGAAAAATAACCCAGGTAGAGGTATGAATGCTTGCGATAGTAAAACATCATGTTTGGAAAAGAAAGAAAAGAACAGTATAGTTGAAAGGACAGCTGAGGCTAAAAGAGTCCAATCCTTGCCAACGACTCAGGTGCACACGGTGCGCTAAACATCCAGAACACGTTATATAACCTTCTTCGTGATTGTAAAAGTAATACCAATTTTCAGCATTTCGTTGAGATCATTTCAGTAATGTTCACATCTCGCTCTCAAGAAAATTGGCCCGAAAATGTCATTTTATTTCTAAGATGAAACATTCTCACTGTCTCACACATTCGATAGCTCTCAAAGTATACTTGTAGGTACACGATGATTTTTGTTAGGCCACGAGCTTTGCCTCTTCAAGTTGATTTAAGTTCAGAGTATTCTAGAGAAGCGTTGGAGTATCATCATGAATCATTTAATTCTGTTTCTTATGTTACTGACGTAAAATGTACTCTTTTTGGACTTTTATTTTATAACTTCGTTTGACATTTTATGTACATCTTAAAAATCAATTAGTTTTTCTTGTGTTCGTGTTATTTCAATGGGTAATTTTAACGGAAGTTAAAACAATAAAATGGTGGCTTCTTAGCAAAAATTTAAACAATTTTATCACTAGTGCCATCATTTCCAAAACTGACTGATCGACTAAAACAATGTATATAGTTATGGAACCTGCCTACAAAAATTCACGAGAATCGGTAGAGAAATGCGACATGTAGACGAGAAAATCCGGACAGAAGCCGGCCGTTCGGACAGACATACGAAATCATTTTTGCCTAAGCTGAAACAATGAGTGAGAAAACAATGAAACAATGCACAATAAGTGTATTATGTAGTTTGGTGGTTTGTGCGACGAGGAATCCAAGAAAATTCTAAACAGTCATTTTGCGATGACGTCTCCGTTTTAGCTTAGGCCAGAATGCTT
The DNA here is from genome assembly GCA_948098915.1 of Lampropteryx suffumata. NCBI lineage: Eukaryota > Metazoa > Arthropoda > Insecta > Lepidoptera > Geometridae > Lampropteryx > Lampropteryx suffumata. The sequence goes on along the minus strand of OX402551.1, from coordinate 15,438,301 downwards.
TCGTATGTCTATCTAGCCGGCGTCTGTCCAGATGATCTCAATTACAGGTCGCATTTCTCAATCAATTCACGTGAAATTTTGTACAATACAACAATACCTGAATCGACAGAAAATGATATTTAGTTATAACTAAATATCATTTTCTGTCGATTCAGGTTTTGGATTTTTTTTTAAATGGCGGAGATATGGGGTTTGAAACCGTAAATAAGGTTATATATTTCAGTCATTTCGAAAAATGTTCATTAATGTCACTAAATTTTTTTGTTACCCTTTTTAAGACGCAACTTTTTTGTTAGAACTACTTTAAAATAATGAAAAAAAAAATTCATCAGCAGAAAATTCATTTCGGAATATAAGTAACTACGATTTTTGTTTTCCCATAGTTTTTGTTTGGAGTGAAGAAGCTTTTGACATAACAGCCATAGCGCCCATATTAACAAGCTATGTAAAGACAGACTCGCGAGGTGTACAGTTCACAGAGCCACTAGTAATAAATTGGTTAACTGTCACTATATTACCATGTAAAGTTTATTGTCGATAAAATTATCCATGAATGCAGACAACACATTTCTTATTTGGTTACAAAAAAATGGAAGCAAAAGAACTTCAAATACCGATTTTAGTCAAAACTCGAGAAAACTATACTCGAGTTAACTATACTGTGGCCTGCCCAGTACATTTCAGAGCACGATAGGTCATCTTTTGTTATTGATCAGTAAAAATGTATGAGGTCAATATAACGAGAACACGGAATAGTGCTGTTAAAGCTGTATATGGTCGGATTGCTTATGATAATGTGATTGTATACAGCTCGGTGTTGAAAGGATTTGGAGAGATTGAAGATAAAAAAAACACATTCAGTAGTAAAAGGTAGTTGTAACTTTTCTGGAAAAGTTAGTTTCGTTTATGTAAGTGTTGGGTTACATACGTTTTGTTTCTGATATACTACATGCCATCAAAAACATAAATTGTAGACTTGGTTTTTAAACACGTTGTATTTTTGATGGCATCTCATTTCTTTTTGTAGATTTAAACGCAGCCTTATGTTTATCTATGACCTCATTCTCTACAATTTCATGTGACTGTTCACTTTCCGCAACAATACTGCCAACTTTTCATAAGACATGTCCCATTCTTGCTTACAAGATATCTGGTACCTATCTTACCTATTATTCCATTATATTGTATATATACAGCTACACTGGTTCATTCACTACAAATGTATCTTTGTAATCATATATATATCTAGGATCACAAAGTTATTTATGCAGTTGCTGTATCTAGAAAACTGGACCGAAATTGCATAATATTTTAGTTTTTCCTTGATTTATACACTAAACACTTATTGTATTCTAAATTTGATGCTTTTATGTCTGCTAGAAGTGCCTTAGAGTTTTGATTAGATTAATTTATACTAAAGAAAAGCATTTTAAATGCTTTTATAAATCACCTATAGAGCCTAAAGTCCTCTAATAGCGCTATTTATGGTTCTTAGATAATGTTTATAGACCTAAACATAATTGGTCGACGACAACCACATTGATTGAACGCATACAAAAATTTGTGTTCTAATAATTGAGACGAAGAAATTATTTCAGTTTTGAAATGAAGTTTTCAAATTTTAGTTGGGGCAATAAAACTCGTTTTTGTTTTTACCCAAATTTAATAGTGCAACAGGAATCTCGTAAATAGAGGCTTCGTATTTGCGCCATTTGGAGTAGAAACGTCCGCGGGGAGTAGCGTATCGCGTTTTCAGATATCTTACCATTTGTTTGGAATAATGTGTGAGGTTGGTATTGAATCTGCAGGGCATTTCCACTTCACAGTTAATGTTTAGAAAAAAAAAATATATAAAAATATTGATAGACAATCCACACTCTAGCCCCAAACTAAGCATATAGCTTGTATTATGGTGATCAGATGACTGATACTTTTATATTTATAAATACATACTTATAACACCTGTATAACACCTAGACAGATCAAACACCTACGTTCATTTCTACGGCAAAGCTACTACCAATAAAATGAAATAGTGACACAAACCAAAGCTGCCCATGATAGCTTTTCGACAGATTTTAGTACAAGATTTACTCCACATGTCACTGAGAAATCAGGGCTTGTTTATAACGGTCCCTACGCTAGATAAATCAGTATGCGAATTACAAAAGTTTTGAGTTATCTTCGTATCCTGCTATTGAGCTTTACAAAGTCGCCAATGTTTCAATGTTTTTTCAACAGACTAAACCGATTTGAAAAAATAATAATGTGAAAGGTTATACTTTCCGATTGTTCCCATCGAAATTTTATCAAAATCGGTTCAATAGTTTTGTTTTTTTCCAAATTGCTAAAAAAATAAGTCATCCAAGTAGACGAAATTTCATATTTTATATAAATTAAGTCGGTTTGCTGTTTAGTTTTTAAAACGTAATTATTAAACTAAGCTATAAATATAGTATATAATATAATATATAATATAAATATAGCTATAACGGAATAGATTTAAGTGTGAAAATTTCAACTGGATCCGAAATGTTGATGTATTGGAATAAAACGATAACCGTTGGTAAATAAGGGAATTGACGTCTTGGTTCAGTGATCCGGTGATCGGTGACACGTAACGGTATATAGCATCGGGAACTGCTGCTAGCTACACTGGTAAATATTATCATTTAATTTTCAGTTACATTCAAGGAAGGGTTAGTTAAAGAAAGAGCGCTAGCCAAATAAATATTGCTGGACATTTTCCAAATCATCATCTATAGCCTCAAAGTAAGTAGAGCAAGTGTTATGTGAACCACATGACTGATATACTACTTAAATGTATATTTTCTTTGTAAATATATACACATTATACATAGAACATCCAGAACGGCAAGAAACATTTGCAGATCATGTAAACATTTGCGCCTAGGCGGGAATCAAAACCAGCAATCTTCTGCGTCTTCGCCCAGTGCGCCACAGAGGTCGTCTGGTGTATTTATTATATTTAGCCTCGAACTTCTCTGTTTTAAATTGTATTTAAAGTAAATTTTATAACATAAATTATGAATTAATGGTCTAAAATATTCAGTAATTATCTACATCTTAAGAAGTTGACGTCATTTTAACTTAGGCACACAAATAATAAATGAATAAACCAAAAAAACATTGTTCATTTAACTCCAGTTAAAATTCATTATTAGATTTTTGCTAATAAAAATAACGATTTAAACGCCATCATTACGCTCCAAGATTTGTCCAAGGCCTTAAATCGGGGCACAGAATAAGTAAAACATCAAAAACAACTAATGTATATAAATACAAAAAAAACGTGTGCGTCTCGAGACGCCCGACAGAAGTGATAACTTAAACTAATCTTACTAGCACTGTGGGTTAGAGTAAGAGAGGAGAAGCCTGTCTACCGCTGCCGTATGCGTGAGAAAAAGGGAAGCCAGACAGAATGGCGCCGTAACGCGTTACGTAACAAAGCGGTTTACCCATAAGAAGTTATCACTTCAAAAAGTGCACCTCCACCTCGTTTTGGAAACCGTCAAAAAATAAGGTCAGTTTAAGATGTGAAATAATGACGATCATCGTATTATATTCCTATTATAAGATCAATAATACGATTATGCCCAAATTAAAGGCCTTGATCAAAACCATGACGGGTTTTGACTGCGCTCAAATCGAGATTTTTATAGCAAAAATCAAATTAGAAATAGCTGAAGTTAAATGGACAATGTTTTAATTAGTTATTTTTTTAATTATTCGATAAGTTAAAACGACGTAAACTTCTAAAAATACGTAATTTAATACGTAGGAGGCAGTATATAGAAAAATACCCAACCTTGTTTTATATTAATTATTATTACTTCAATTAAAAACACACACTAAATAGGTAACGGACAAGTCAAAACCCGTCATGGTTTTGATCAAGGCCTTTAATTTGGGCATAATCGTATTATTGATCTTATAATAGGAATATAATACGATGATCGTCATTATTTCACATCTTAAACTGACCTTATTTTTTGACGGTTTCCAAAACGAGATGGAGGTGCACTTTTTGAAGTGATAACTTCTTATGGGTAAACCGCTTCGTTACGTAACGCGTTACGGCGCCATTCTGCCTGGCTTCCCTTTTTCTCACGCATACGGCAGCGGTAGATCAAATCAAATTAGAAATAGCTGAAGTTAAATGGACAATGTTTTAATTAGTTATTTTTTTTATTATTCGATAAGTTAAAACGACGTAAACTTCTAAAAATACGTAATTTAATACGTAGGAGGCAGTATATAGAAAAATACCCAACCTTGTTTTATATTAATTATTATTACTTCAATTAATAACACACACTGAATAGGTAACAGACATATTTTTTTCCATACAAAAGATCATTGGCTGTGTACTCGTCTAAAGAAAAAAAAATAGAAATTAGAACTTGTCATAAATCAACATTTGGGTTCATCAAAACTAATGAAAAGTGTATAAAGATATGATGAGATTCCTACGCGGTACCCACACCGGTAAATGAAAACTACAAGAACTTTCATTTTTCCTCTCTTCGGTAAAGTTATAATGGCTTTTCTTGCCATCGCCGTAAATTGATGTTTAAAAGTGCTTTAAAGTTTAGAGCGCGTGTAGATTTTTTGATTTTGTAGTGAAAAGACTTGAACTACACCAGTAGTATTAAATTTAAAAAAATACTTTGAATTATGGTGGTATTTAAATATATGATATTATTATTATTGCTATAGCGGTGATAAGCTTGCTATCGCCGCTATGTTGGGCGTGTTCCAAATACAATGATTGGGCTCGCCTCTATCTATCATCACTTGACTATAATCATTTGGCATCCCGAGATTATTGTCCTGAACGTGTTTTTGAAGTGATAACTTCTTATGGGAGGGTAACCCGCTTTGTTAAGTAACGCGTTACGGCGCCAGTCTGTCTAGCTTTCCTTTCTCTCACGCATAGCGCAGCGGTAGGCAGGCTTCTCCTCTCTCACTCGGTAAAAGTGGGAGAGGAGTTTAAGTTATATTAGTTATTAGTTATATTATAATATATTTCAGTTGACTTGAATAACAAGGTCTACAGTCCGATTTCATTAAATAACCTCAACTGGTGTAACAAACCACTAAGCAAATTGAACTTTAAACCAAAACAATTAAAACTTAATATTCAAAGCAGAAAAGCTCATATAAAATGATTATAATTTCCTAAAACACCGTAAGCCTCGAACAAAATGTCAACACTTAAATTACAAATGATTCCACTTTACCCCTTAACTAGAATCGGGTAGGGTTGTCCGTTAGCGAAAATGACAAGGCATGACTGTGCTTCACTCGCTAAGTAATTACATACACGTCACACGACGGCGCTGAACGTAATGTGCTAGGGTTGTCGCGAACGCGAAATATAATTACATTTATTGTAATTTAAGTTACTCGCGGTACTCGAGCCAACATCCGGGACGTTGATCATACAGGGATAATAGATTTCGGTGAACTTCAATAAGGTAATTTTAACAAAATAATTGAATGTAGGTACAGATAGTTCCATCCAAAAATATATAAACATGTTAGCAATGTTCTATCGAAAAGATTTTCCGGATAAATTAATAATGTTAGTTTACTTTGAATCTTGATTTTAATATTTGCTGTTATAAATTACGATTTTTTTATGTGTAACATCTTTCCTTTCGCGTTCCTGAAATCTGTGAGAGTGATTTCATAAAAAGGCACGGAAGTATGTAACAGGAAGCATGTAACAGGAAGCCCGCTCGCTAATTGATTTGACCAAAGAGCGCGCGTTGTTATAGTTTTGTTCGTCAGATGGTACCAACCTATTTTCCGACAGGTTGGTACTGTCTACCAACTGTGTATGCGTGTGTGTGACGAAAAACAGAAGGAGAACGCATCACGCTGTGCGCTTAACCTGTAGCGTTGTGTTTAAAGTGTGCTGTTATATAAACGAATTTTAGATATAATGTTACAGTTGCGTAATACCTAGATGAGAAGTCAGATGATACAGATCATATGCGAGTACTGTTAGGCTCGCTCGTTTTTTGTTAAATTCTCATCTAATTATTTATTAATTTATTTATTATTTTTTCGTTTGTATTTATTATTTATTTCTAATATCTATGTTTAAAATGTACCTATCCTTTATCCAACCTTTAAGCATCTGATGGCACGTTGAGCTCTCTGTCCCCCCTATAACAGCCGTTAAGCCCATGTCGGAGGCTTTTGAAAGGACTAACTCCGTCACCAGGGTTGGCCACTAAGCCTTTGCTGGCTATCTAGTAGCACTCATTAATACGAACTTAATTTATTTGAGTGGTGGGCAGAATGGTGGGCTAACAAAAGGTATAAAAATAGATTTTGTGTTAAATTATTTGCTCAAACTATGTATTTAAAAAACATGTACACATTTCTGTAATCACCATTTATGGTGGACCATTTATGGTAAAGAAACTAGAGGTCTGAATTGTGTAGATGTTTAATCTACACAATTCAGACCTCTAGTTTCTTAAGTTTCTTAAATGACTGCTCTATAATATAAATAATAAGTTTCATTTAAAGCGTGCATTAAGGGTAGTCTTTTCAAGAAAGCGTATTATTATAAAAATTACTACCTATATATAATTGATAGGAATGCATGGCCACATGTCACTCTGCTCTCAGACAGTTAACCGACACATTTGAAATATATAAACTCTCTTGTATTAGTTTTTCGTAGTTAAGGTAGTAATAAGATGGATCATGCAAAAAACCGCTAGGACCAGGAGAAGTTTCTTGCCGGTTCTTCTCGAGCTTGGGTAAGGAAGAATTGGCACCTAAATTCACCTAGTATGTAAGACGTTTCAAAGTCATCCTTGTGATTGTATTGAATATAGTATCCTTTAACTTTGACTGGCCTGTCAGTTCAATTGGTAGTAGCTCTGCCTTCTGTAGCTGTAGCTTGTGGATTCGATTCCCTCCCAAGACAAATATATGTGTGATTGTCATAGATGTTTGTTGTGTGTGTTATAAAGAGTCTCATAACTAAGTTTTTAGAAATATATAAGTATGCTATCATTTGGTTACATTAAACAAGCTACAAATCTGCCTTCTTTGGGGCTGATGGTGTTGTGTACATTAAACTCCAATATTTATTTATGACTGATGGCACCACAGGAAACCATGAGAACGCGGTTTTGTTGCGTTTTGGAATTTCTATATATTTAGAGCGATACTTAATCTGATTGAGTGATTTGTTATATTAGTAGGACTATCTTTTTAGGTATCTGAGGATATCCAAGTCAGAGGATCGTCCAATTATTATATTTGGCTTATGCCTACATTTTTGCAGAATTTACGTGACAGATTGCAAAAATGAAAGAAAGAAGAAAGAAACGCTGCTGTTTACAAGAAAACTGATCGATGACACACACCTTCAAAGTTTTACCTTGAAGATGTGCCGGTGTCGTGAATACGATATTTCTTTCACCGTTTGAAAACACTGGCATTGTTAAACATTAATTAACAGAATAAGCCGATTGGAGTCGAGACCCTGGGCTCGTGGGGAATAGGAGCCCATCATGATTTAAAATTATTTTACGGCGTCTGGTAGAAACATAACGTGATCCAAGAGCTGGCTCTTATCTAGATACCTAGATCTATCTAGATTATATCGGCTGGGCTAGCCCAGCGTACTAGCAATGCCATTCAATGTGAAAATGTCACCAGAGTCTTGGAGACGCTGCCCTCTGACAGTGATCTGGACCAGTTGAGCTGTCTATAGATTGTTTTAAACGATCCTTAGATAGCTCAACTGTTTTACATGTACTTTATATTGTTGTATATTATTCTGTACATTTCATTAAGTACTTTTTATTAAAAAGCTAGTCCAGTTCTCTATCGTGTGTTTTTAAATTCGTTTCATAGTCTTTTTATATTTGGTTAAATAATTTAGATGCCGACCCTACACTATTTGAAACTCCACATATTTAAAACGTAGATGTGAACTCGGTGAGACGCAAATAAGTGTTTAATGAAAATTCTGCTCAAGAGTTTGAGAAATTCTGAAGATATTGAGTAATGTGATTTCCGCGAATTCGGAAAGCTCCATATAAGTGAAATGGTAGGTAAACTAAAACTACACCGCTTTTGCTGCGGATTGAAATCGAGTATACCTACTAAAACAAACATCAATTCATCTAGTTTCATATAATACATGTTTTGCTTAATTTGGGGCTATTTATTTTATTACGAATATTTTTTTTGACGTGATAACGACTTATAAATCGATGAACGCCGACTGCACACACGAAAAAGCATGACTCATTGTCACGTTCCGTGAGTGCAAGCAAGAGCGTGGAACAAACGATAGAGAGGCACGATTTTATGACGTTATCACATAATATTATCCGGAAACCGACTTTACAAACAACCATTTTTTTTTCTTTATCTACTGCGAGCTAGCTACTCTTTAGACATACCCCAGGATTAGATCCTGGGGTATGTCTATGGACTTCTACAAGAGATCTGATGTATCTACCGAACCCCCTCGGGTTAGAGGATCGAGCTCGAGACAGATGAGCTATTTCCATGATACTCCGTCTTCCGCTTTTCTCAGAGCGGTAGACAGAAGAAGTCATGTTACAATTTTGACATGGTCGAATCAGAGCGGCTAATATATACCAATAAGATACCATATTATTATCTTACGTAATGCAATAGTAATAATATTGATAGACAATGTACACAACAACATCTAGCCCCAAACTAAGCAAAGTTTGTATTATAGTGGCCAGATAACTGATAGAATACTTATATATTTTTAAATATATACTTATGATACCCAGACATGGAACAAACAAATTAATGTATAAACCTTGCATTGAATTTTTGAGTGTCTAAAAAACAAATAGTTTCTGTTTATTTCAGAGCAGAAAAAGATCTGTCAAGATCTAGACCAGATCAACTTAAATAAAGGTACTAAAAAGAAACCATAATTATTTTATTACGTAATGCATTTGTCTATGTCTAACATTTGTTTTTTGGGTGATAAAATATCAGTTACTAGCTGCTGCCCGCGGCTTTGCGCGCGTGGTACCTACATAAAAAGTAGCCTCTGTCATTCTCCAAGGTCCCATCTCTCTCTATACCAAAATTCATCAAAATCGGTTCAATGGTTTAGGAGTGAAAACGTGACAGACAAACAGACAGAGTTACTTTCGCATTTATAATATTATATATCTATATATATAAAAATGTTATGTTGGTTTGTGTACGCTTCAAAAACTCAAAAAGTTCTGCACCGATCGAGCTGAAATTTTAGTATCATATATAATCCGCATCAAGGATTGTTTTTAATCTATTTTTTTTTTGTACCACAGTGAAGCGTGGCGGGGTACAGCTAGTATATATATTATATAGTATATATATATATAGTAGGGATATCCGGTACACTGCAGAGCAAAAAAAGCACCTAACTGAAAAATAAGCATACACATAAATCAACCCGGGAGTGTAGGTCCACACATATTATTTTGTTTGGCCAGTAATATATTTTGATGAACAATTACACCGTCCGTCTGTTTGTCCGACAATATTATGATGAAAAATGATCATCTACTTCCCTTGTTTGTTAAATACAAAGCTTTTGGTGTTTCGCACAGCCATGGAGTTTTTGTAATAATTTGTCAGCGGAAGTTTGCATGGCCCGAAGAGTTTTTGTTCGACTGCGTGTCAAAGCAGCTTTGAGTTTTTGGCGTCTGTACAAAATAATTATATGTTTGTTTTGTTTTATTCTTAAAAAATAACTATTTATTTACATGAAATAATTACAAAAATGTACAGAATAATAAATGTACAATAATAAAAATACATGTTTAACAGTTGAGCTATCTAAGGACCGTTCAAAACGATAATACATAGATCTTATTTATTTTTCCCGAGTTATTTCGGGTTTTTTTTGTCATTTTGGTGATTATATTCAAATAAAGCTAGAGTTATTGTAATTAACTCTAGCTTTATTTACGGGTGTGAATAATATTTTTGTGTTTCTTTGTGATTCGAGCAGAAATAATCCGTATAGTTATTTTATAAAAGATGGTGTCTTACTTAGTAAAACAAAGTCGCTTCCCGCTGTCTGTCCCTATGTATGCTTAGATCTTAAAAACTACGCAACGGATTTTGATGCGGTTTTTTTAATAGATATATTGATTCAAGAGGAAGGTTTATATTTATAATACATGCATAATATGGTATAGAAACACAAATAATTTTAGAGGTATCTAATGTGATGTCGTAAATAAAGACATTTTTTGCGCTTACATTGCAAACGCTGGCTGAACCCTACAGGATAGATCAAAATAATGTACTACAGTATTGTACCCGTGCGAAGCAGGGGCGGGTCGCTAGTTATTTTATAAAAGACACAATTTTTTTATAAAATAAGAATTGACGAACGACTACTTACGACTTTGTGACGTTTTACTATAAACAATCTAAACACTTGACATTGGCAAAATTTACATTAGTATGATACATGCCATTAATGACGAAGAAGAATATAATAAAAGAATACTTTCCTACGACATGTTTTCATTTGAGAATGATTGATCTAATCAATATTACAGGTTTATTTTTAATATCATATATTAACTTATGTAAACATTCACTCATTCTTTCTTCGTTGTAGGTTGTGGGTTCGATTCCTTCCAAGGCATATAAATAATCATAATAAATAATGCCGGACATTTCACTCAGCATCATCTGGCCCTAAAGTAAGCAGAGCTTGTGTTATTGGTACCACGTGACTGTTAAACTATTTATATACTTTTGTTTTTTTAAATACATACATATTATACATAGAAACAATCAATGTTTTTATTATAAACATAGTGTATTTTGTCTGGCTGATGGATATCATCATTATGTTTTTTTAAATACATAAGTATTGTATCAGTTTTGTAGTAAATCGTGTAAAGAAATTGTATTTCATTCATTTCTTATTAAGTATTTATAATGATAAATATTTTCTTATTTTCTAATATTTTCATATTCTTATTTAGTATTTATATGTAAACTAGCTGACCCGTGTCCACTTAGTTGGGCGGATACAACTTCACAAATATATTAAGGTATTAATATCGCTATTTAAAACAAGATAGTTAATCAAATTATTGTAATAATTTACAGAGATTAACAAGATTACGGATAAATATAGATGCCTATAGCGGCTATCTGCGGCTTCGCCCGCCCCGTTCCCGTTCCCGTTATTTTTGCGGGATAAAACATAGCCTATATCCTAATCCAAGTTACTAACTATATTCATTTTAAGTTTCATTCAAATCGGTCCTGCGGTTCTTGAGTTATAAGTGGTGTAACTAACACGACTTTCTTTTTTTATATATAAAAAATATATTTTCTTTTAGATATAGCTATACAGAATCGAAATTGCTTGCGCCATTGATCTTCTATTTAATTGTATAGCCTAATATTAAATATATTATATCCTACTAAGCCCATAGACAACAACAACGCCAATAAAATAATGTCACTTTATAATCGACAATCGATAATCGCCGAGCGTTTTGTGTAATTTATCATTGAGTGACATGAGGGCCTTATGTTTGGTGATTAGTTCCCGGTTAATGGTAGCATTGTTGGCATCAATCACAGGGAAATAAACCTTAACATAAAGAGCACAAAACATACAATTAAAAGTTTACAATTAGTTAATTTAATCATAATCAATATTTATTATTAAATGTTAATTTATAGTTTATTGTACTCGCTTGTGTAATAATATATGATGACGGAAGTTTGAAGTTCTGATAAACCCACGATTGATAAACTTATCGTTAAAATAGACTTAGGGTTGAGACCTTTCCGATATATTCTAAAACGTCCGCCTGTCTATCGTTTATGTTGTGATGGGTTGTTGACCCTTTCTTATGTACTTATCTATCTTCTATCTATCTATCTATATATATAATATATTTAAATGAATCCCTATTCCCTATTCCCGTTACGGCATCACGCGTGAACAGCTAGACCGATTACGCTAACTTATCTATCTTCTATCTATCTCTATATTTTATATATATTTAAACAATATAACGCAAGAGTTTGAATGCTTATTGTTAAATTATAACTTAAAATTAACATTAAAACAGCCAACTCGTTTAATCAGCAAATCGTGCATTGATAACATTGCACATAACTACAAAACGACTTGTAAGACTGAAGTGTTAGAATTTGGCCTATCAGATCTAAAGCTCAAATTATTAAACTCCCAGCTAAAAAAATTCTTAAACTTACATATTGGCGTAAGGAAATTCGAGATTATAATACGGATAATATAAAAAAGTTCAAGTTATGTTTAGAAGGTCTCTCTTTTTCTGATATGTACAGCGCTGAAGGCTCTTCTGTAGCATACCGGGAATTTATCGAAACATTTGGGTTGTTTTATGAGTTATGCTTCCCTAAAAAGTGCATTTTAATTAAAGTATTTAGAAAACCTAAATGGGTATCACGTGGTATTCGAAGCTGCAGCTGCATATTGACCTCAAGCAACAAATCTAAAACAACATGGCAACTTATCAATAAATGTCGACCGAATATACCGAAAGAACCAATATCTAAAATAAGGAATAATAATGTATACATAACAAACCCACAAGACATTGCTAACATCTTTAATGACTATTTTATAGATAAGATAAAACCGATACCAGGGATAGGTAAGAACGTAACAGCAAATATAAATAGACAAGAAAGATCCATGTTCTTAGCTCCCTGTCTGCCACGTCATGTATATAAAATAATAAAATCCCTTAAAAATACAAATAGCTCAGGATTTGATGGTATTAGTACTGATATTATTAAAGCAGTGAATGAAGCTATAAGTCCCCATCTTAGCTTCTTGATAAATCTCAGTATTGAAACAGGACAATACCCAGATGAGCTGAAAACTACTATTGTCAAACCAGTATTTAAGAAAGAAAATAGAGAACTGGTGGAATTTTATAGACCCATTGCTCTCATTTCCATATTTTCGAAAATATTTGAAAAATATGTATACGCATACCGGGAAAAAACAATTTACTTTGCGAAGAACAAAAAGGTTTTCGTGAAAAGAAAACAGTAAACATGGCAATATATGACTTCTTCTATAATGTAGTATATTTTGAGACATGAGACAGGCGTTTGACTATGTGGACCATAACATCATACTAAAAAAAACATGAGTTTTATGGAATTAGAGGAAACGTATTAGACTTAATTAAATCCTATCTTAGTGACAGAAAGCAAATCACAGAGATATCAAGAATAGAGACAAAAACCAAACTAGAAGTTGCACACAGATAAAAATACGATATCCTAAATACGGCGTACCCCAAGGCAGTGTGCTGGGACTGCTGCTATTTATTATATATATTAACGACCTGCCAAGAGCAACAACTAATCCCATGACATTATTTGCTGATGATAGCTTAATAACAATTTCTTGCAAAGACATTATATCTTATGAAACCGACATAAATGAATCAATTCAATCAATAATAAAATGGCTTGACAATAATAATTTAAAAATTAATTTAAGTAAGACCATGATTATTCATTTTGACCAAAGATCCCAAACCCCATCTAACATAAATATAACATTTAATAACAATTTAAATAATCAATAATCAAGTTGATGCTACACGATTCTTAGGACTTATAATTGACAAAAAACTTAATTGGAAAATTCATTTAGAAGGACTGAGTAAGCGTGTTAGTAGTCTTGCATATGCCCTGCATGAACTGTCATCAACAGTCTATACTGATGCTTTATTGAATGCATATCACGGTATGGTAGAGTCTGTTCTGAGATATGGGCTAATATTTTGGGGCAACACTACTAATAAAGACATCATTTTTAGGCTACAAAAAAGATGTGTGAGAGCCATGTTTAAAATAAAAATTACTGATAGCTGTAAACCATTATTTTTGAAGCACAAAATTCTGACACTTCCGTCCCTCTACATATTAGAAGTAGCTCTTTTTGTAAAAACAATCCCCATCTGTTCCCCCGGTTATCTGATTTTGTAATTCGAAGCAGACGGGATAACACTAGGTTAAAATTACACCCTGTAAAAACAGCACTAATGCAAAAAAGTGTTGTTGGTGTTGCTCCAAAAATGTATAACAAATTACCTACACTATATAGAGACCTGAACATCCAAATGTTTAAACTAAAACTAAAGAAATTGTTAATTGAAAAGTGTTATTATAATCTTGACGAATTTTTTAGTGATAAATTGTAATTATTTTTAAACTTGCATGCCATCTCTCTACCTAATTTGCATACCGTAAAGCGGTCAAGCATGTTGTTTCACATTGTTATACTTTTGTCATCTTCTGTTCACATGTTTTCTGGCAAATAAATATCTTTGAATCTTTGAATCTGTAAAATGTTGTTATGAATGTACAAATGTTTGTATGATCTGCAAGTATTTGTCTCGGGTCTGGGTGTTTCTATGTATAATATTTACAAAAAAAAAAGTATATAAGTAGTATATCAGTCATGCCCATAACACAATCGGTACCCATTACACAAGCTCTGCTTACTTTGGAGTCAGATGATGCTATGTGAAATGTCCAGTATTATTATTATTATTCCTCTGCTGGGTATTAGCCTCTCTTCGTTTGTGCCATCTTGCACCAACCTAACCCATGTACGACCTATTACTTCAATTCATATAATTGACTATCACTAATATTGACCTATGTCTCAATATTAGCTAGGTAACGTCCTGAGTTTTAGTATGCTTGAATTACAATATTGTGTACTCGATTGAAAAATGTTATGCCTACCATGGCTCGCTCCATGTCCCTCTGTGCTACTCTAAACCTATGCACAGTCTCATTCTCGTCGTCATCTTCCAGGTCTGTGCACCGTAAGTCATTGTTGGTAACGTAAACCCCTTAACTTAAAAAAATCTTTCAACTTCTGCCTAAAGTTAATCAATAATTAATCAATCATAATAATTCAAAAGTTAACCGTTTGAAATACACTTTGATAAACACGGGTTTTACTCACGTATTATTTTGAATGGAGGCACCGACAATGTTTCGATCATCTAGAGAATCTGCATCAGGGTGAGAGTTTGATCCGTGTTCTGTTCGTAATATTCTGTCTGTTCATAATTCGTAATGATAAACCACGAGCGGATTATCGACCAAATAATACGTGAACAAAACCCGTGTTTATTAAAATGTATAATACAATTCAGGAAACATTATTATAATTTTATTAACATTATATAATTTATTTACCTATTTTTCTCGACGTTTCGACAGGTTTACACTCTGTCGTGGTCACGGGAAGACTCAGTCATCCCCTGACCTAAAATAGGTAAATAAACGCGATAAATACCCGTTAATATTAATAATAATGTGTTCTGATCGCGTAAGTTTAAAAAACATCAATTCAGGAAAGTTTTGAAAACCGTTTGAAATAGTTGTAAACTAATGACAAATAGTGAAAAGGCGAATCTTAAGCAGTATATATATAATACACTTTATATACAACACTGTAAGTTAAGCGCACAGCTAATGAGTTCTTGTTATCTATTTCTCGTAAGGCAGTAAATATGTTTTTCCAAATTTTTGCCAGAAATATTGAGTGAATTTGTCTAGTGTGCCACCGGAAAAATCGGAGTGGATTTTTCCGGTGGCTTTTTAAAATTGGCAGTGCAACGTCAACGGACCATAACAAACCTATGCCTCGCAGCCCGCACCAAATATCCAGAACCATCCGTACCATCCTCCAAGTATTTGTGCGCGCAAAAATTTACAAAGTAAACACGGCTCCAAAAAGACAACCTTCACCAAAGCGCTAACGGTATGAATCAGCTAAGTCACTCCGTAATGTCGCACAAAAAATGTTTTCAATATGGGTCAAGTTGTTAATTATTGCAATTTGTATCTTATTGCGTATGCATAAATGTCATCCTAGCACTCCTTTTCTAACTGAATATCTACCCTTATAGATCGGAAGGTCTGAAAACATGGTAGATATCTACTGCTGTACTGCAAGTAGGTACATTACACTATTACACTTTTCCATGTACATACATTACACTAGCTCCTGCCTAGAAAACCGACTTAATTTAAACTTAAGTTTACTTGGATGACATATTTTGATTTAAAAACCAAACTACTATATCGATTTTGATGTAATTTTATAGAACAAATTGGAAAATATCTTTTAACATAAAACAATATTTTATAAAATCGGGTCTAAAAAATACATAACGATAAACAATCCAACAAAATTGAGAACCACCTCATTTTTTTAAGTCTGTTAAAAAGTAGCCTATGTCCATCCATTAGATACAATGTCAATAAAAAGCCAGATACACTTTCGAATAAATTTATTACCATAAGTATAGATGGATTTCCAGTTTAAAATGAAGTATCTCTCATATTGTATTGTCTTCGGAGCATAGGTATAATCTCTTTGCTAATAGAAGACTGCCAGGGACGTCTTTAAGCCAATAACATAATACACTAAATTCAATGATTCACGACTCTACTCATACTGAAAAGACTTTACAAAAGTTCGTCGTGGTTGTTGTCTCCCAGCTGTTCACATTGGCTTTGCAAAAAGGACGAAAAACTACCGCCTGGGACCAGTGAGCCGTCCGAACTACAGGACATGTCCATTCGGGACATTACAACCGGGCTGCGTTATCTCTGGCTTTTTCGCCAAGGGTTGCCCATTAAGCCTTATATTATTAAAGAAGACGGTTTTTACCATACCGCTGTTATTCATCTCGCTGGCCTTTTTCCCACTTTATGTGTAGTCGCCAGTTCAAATTAGTTATTTTTATTCAATACAAGGATAATTGTGCCCATTTCTTATAGTCTCAGAAGAACTGACAAGAAACTCGTCTTGGTCCTAGCGCCTTTTGAAAAGATGCCTTTTATATACTACTTTATCTACAAAAACTGTTAAATTTATAAAAGGTAGCAATATGTATAGACTTTGTAAATGTCGGTTAGGTTTAGAGGGTAGAGCAACATGAGGCCATGCATTCTTATCAACTACATAGTAATATTATATTACGCTTTCTTTATAAGACATGTCGAGAACTTCCGTTAGAGCTGGTGCGGCGGTTGAATATGGACCTCAAAAGGCGCAAATATGCCGGTCTTGAAGGCCTACATATTTGGGCCTTTTGGAGTTGAAACCCTGGGCCCGTGAAGAACAGGAGCCCACCGCGTTTTCAATATTATCTCATGGCGTCTGGTAGATACATTGCATGACCCAGGAGCAGGGCAGTGGAAGTGACCTGGATCAGTTGAGCTATCTATAGATCGTTTTAAACGGTCCTCAGATAGCTCAACTGTTTCAGATGTATTTTACATTATTCTGTACATTCTGTAATTATTTTTGTAAATAAATGTATATCTTATCTACAAACAGTAGTGGATTAATAGAGTGTTTCGACTGTGTTTGACTCTAAGTCACAAATTATTGCATTTTGTGTATTATGATATACAGTTTATTGCAGTTTTGTTTTCATATTTTTATGTTCATTGTCCAATGGCCTTATTCATTATTTCTGAATAAGGCCATTAGACAACTGGACAGTGACGTCAGAAGTATAGGTTAGTTTATATTGGTGGACAATGCGCACAATACTATCTAGCCGCAAACTAAGCATAGCTTGTATGCTTGTAGCTGTTGACCAGATCAATATAAAAGTATTATATCAGTCTATCACAGACGACCTCAGTGACGCAGTAGATGAAGGCCTGCCTGAGACGCAGAAGGTTAAGGGTTCGATTCAAGCAGCGGTAAAAATGTTTGTATGATCTGCGAGTATTTGCCTCGGGTCTAGGTGTTTTTCTATGTATAAAAAAATAAAGTATATCAGTCATTTGGTACACATAACACAAGCTCTGCTTCCTTTGGGGCTAGATGACGCTGTTTGAAATGTCCGGCATTATTATATATTTTAGTATAGTATGTATACTTTTTTAAATACATACTTATGATGCATTATAATACTCAGATACAAATGCACTTGTTCCACGAGCGTAGGTACTCTACAAAATTGTAAGAAAGGCTTTGTTCAGAATTATCTGCTCCACTTAGCAGCCTAGCACGTGGCCTACATAGTGCCTTGCATTGCGATCGTTACCTCGAGACTGTAGAGTCTTTACTGCAATTATGCAGGCTTATGTTAAGCCGGATACCCACATGCGAACAGTAACCGTTTGAGATACTCTGTAACAAGGTTATAGACGTTCTATGCACATGATCACATACAATAAAGCTAAGGGTGCACTGTGTTAACTTAGGCACCGATATATTATCAAAAGTACTTTTCTCTTATCATGTCACTAGATATTTGATGCACCCGTGATCTTCCTAGGTCTTAATATTGATGCAAAACTACAGTGGGCACCACGATTTAAATAACACATAATTACGTTTTAAAAACTAAAAAGAAACCGACTTCATTGAATGAAATTTGAACCTACAATACATTTTTAGTGGAAAGTAGATGTATTTTGTATAAATATAATATGGGTAGGCCAAATAAATGCACCGCTACAATGAGACAGCGAAGTATCGAAGTATATGAAAACATCATCGATGTATAATTTTTTTTGATTTTCTTTGATTTTTCAGCTCGACCGATTTTGATAAAATTTATGTAACCTGTAAAGTAAAGTATCTGTAAAGTATACCCTTTTAAACAAAAAAAGAACTTTCCAAATCGGTTCAGCCGTTTTCGAGTAATCGTTGAACATAAATAAAAAAAAAAAAAAAGATTCTGACGAATTGAGAACCTCCTCCTTTTTGATAGTCGAATAAAAAGTCGGTTAAAAATAGCTTGTAGGATTAGTTCCACTGCTTATGCAGTTTGTACGATACGGTGGCTTACTGATGAAGCTAGACTAGTTTATTTCAGCTACTTCCATAGTGTTATGTCATATGGGATTATTGTCTGGGGGAAAGCACTGCTGATTGGCTTGAGTTAGGATGAATTGACACCTAAATTCACCTAGTATGCAAGACGTTTCAAAATGATCATTGTGATTGTATTGAATAGTATCTTTTGACTTGACTTTGACTTTGGTGGATTCAAACCTACGACCTTTAGTACCAGCACTAGACCAGTTCTCTCGATTGTTTACCTAATACTATTAAAAATATTAATACCTATGTATAATATACAAATAGTAACAATTTTGAGATTCAAATACAAGAAATTTGCTGCAATATTATAGTTCGTTGATATACTTTTGCCTCATAAACGTCATGCACAAAATAAATTATAATCATTCAAAATGGTACAGTATGTGTAGAGTCTTGAATCACTGCATTTTCCATCTAATATCATTGACATTAATATAACCCCAGCAATCTTTTCTTATCAAACAAACACAAATCCGAATATTCTAATTACAATAACTACAGTTGTAATTATAATATGCCTTTTCGATATTCTTTTGATATTTCATTCACCAGACACCAGAAATACCTGTAGTATTACACATATTATTATTCAAATTTTAATTAACCTCCAACTCAACACCTATGTCTATCGTATTGGAGATTATATAATTATTATAGAGTTGAGGTAATAAAAAAGACTTTTTATTTGATAGTTAAAAAGCTATATATTGATGGAATACAACATCATCTAGACCTTACATAAGTATAGCCAATGATGATCATCATCTGGTCACCATAATACATATGGCGACCAGATGATGATCATCATTGGCCTTAGTTCATTTGTCGAAGATGATTTAGGTGGCGTCAGTAATGTTACAGAGCAGTTATTTGTAATTGAAAACATTCGTGCATATATCCACTCCAGCAAGCTGAAGTGGGTGAAGTTTCCTCCCCACTGACGCCACTCTGTCTGAGATTTTGTCCGACAGCGCAGGCCTTCCTAGGTACCCACACTACATTACTACCCTACTACCTCTCGACATTGCCGACAGGACCCGCAGGAAAGACTAGTTTAAACATGCGGTGTCGGTTCAGTTGCAGGTGCATAACGACTGGCACGGAGCCGGGTATGTTTCAAGTTTTCCTTCTCTGTTGCTAGCTCTTCTGTTAGTCAGTTAGGAGACTAACCTTCAATTATTTGAAGACTATCGTAGTCGTGACCAGATGATTAATAGAACACTTATAAATGTTTAAATTCTTATGATACTTTATAACACAGATATACAGAAAATACACTTATGTTCATCACACAAATGTTTATCCTGGAAGGGAATTGAACTCTCAACCTACATCAGGAGAAGGCAGAGCTACTACTAACTGAGCTGACAGGACAGTCAAATTTAAAGATGAAATATTGAACTTTTAATTGAGTGACGTATGCATGAGGTATTATAAGCATCAATAAAAACAATTAAATAAATAATAGCATCTTCAAGGATGGTAAAACAGGAAATGCAATTTTTATGGTCTCAGTTTTTTCATCAAATGATGAAAAAACTGAGACCATAAAAATCTTCTTCGTTATGGCATGATAATATTTTTGCAAATTTCAAATGCTTAGATTGTATAGGTAGACGTCATAAAGTCGTATCTAAGGAATGACATGATGTCTGTTTTGTGTCTGAGTTTTATAAAATGTAGTAATAATGTATTTAAAAATACTAGTAGTCGCCCACTGGTCAAAATTCGACTATAATTAATTTATATATAAAAAAACATCTAAAGAAATTAGCATTCTGCACTCCTCTATATAAACTATAAGTGTGCGAAATTTCATACTCCTCCGTCCGTGCAATTTTCGTAAAAAGGAGTTCAAAGTTTTGCTTCACGTATTAATATATATATAAGTATTCTATCAGTCATCTGGACACCATAATACAAGCTATGCTTAGTTTGGGGCTGAATAGTGATGTGAACATTGTCCACCAATATATTGTTTAAATGGGACCAACGGAAACAATAACCTCTCAAACAAAAAAAAAAAAATTCTCTAAATAGGTTCATGACAGAGTTCTAAAGTAACAAACATAAAAAAATACAACCATATTGAGTACCTCATCTTTTTTTAAAGTCGGTTAAAAATAAGAAAAAGCAGCTTAGGAAAATAGCCAGGAGTTTATAGAAAGAAGTGTTAGAACAAACGATTGGCCGCCGGTTTTAAAGCGTTTCGGTACTAACACGTACTTATCGTTTCATGCTTACGTTCACTGAATATTAAACAGTTAGTAACTTTCTTCAATGCACAGAAAGGTGTAGTAATTCTGGACATGTAAGAAATTCTATGAAATAACTGTGTAGAAACTTTTTTAGGTCTGTTATGTTGATATTAACTATTAGTTTCTGCCTGCTGCTTCGCATGTGTGGTACCTGCATAAAAATAGCCTATATCACATTATCATTAATACAAGTACAGAAAGCGAACTCAACGAAAACATTTGAAATGAAATGATTTATTTGCTTGAAATGTGGTAAACAGAGAACTTAAATACATAATTAGATCCACATATTTCGCTAGGAAACCCAGTAAACAAAAATTTAGTAGGACTCCGAAACGACTAAACCGATTTCGATGAAATTTTTAGGAAATCTAAGTACCAAAGTAAGCATAGCTTGTATTATGGGAACCAGATGACTGATATACTACATATATATTACTATTTTTTGTTAATACAAACATAATTATTATAAATAGAAACATCCAGATCCGAAACAAATACTTGCAGGTAATACAAACATTTGTCTCAACAATATAATATTTATTTACAAGTACCTAACAACACCTTTTTGAATCGTAATTTAGATTTCCAATCTCTCTAATGTACACCTACTTATTGATAATAACAATCGATTGTAATTTCCTGATAACAGTATTGATACTTAAATTAGTATTGATAGTTACTATTATGTCTTCTGTGACTAAAGTAGTCTCTTTTAATGTATACAGAATCGAAAATTACATTTTGAACCTTATATACGTGACATAAACGACTTTATTGGCTATTTATGCGGTAATTTAGGTTACATTAGGTACCTAACTTAGGCTTATGGTTTTAATACTCGCAATGGTACCTTAAATACTCATAATTATCATCATCATCATCATTGGCCTTCGTTCATCTGTTGAAGATGATGAAGGTGGCGTCAGTAAATTTACAGAGCAGTTAATTGTAATTGAAAACTTTCGTTCATGGATCCACTCCAGCAAGCTGAGGAGGGTGAAGTTTCCTTTCCACTGACATCACTCTGCCTGGGATTCTGTTTGTTAGCGCAGGCTTTCACAGGTACCCACATTAAACTCCCGACCTTGCCGACAGGACACGCAGGTAAGACCAATCAGTACATGCGGTGTCGGTTCGGTTATACTCATATTATTATTATTTTTATCATAATAAAACCTTATATTAAATATTATAAATATAAATTTGACACCGATAATTGCTAAGAATCGTTTTGCTTTTCAGCATAGGCCTCCCCAAAGCTCTTCCATAGTTCCCCATCACGGACATTCCTCGTCCATAATGCTCCTGCTATAGCTTAATGGCGTCTCCCCATCTTCGAATAGATCTATCTACCTATTAATAAAAACCCTTCATTTTTTAATAATTAACTATCGTGGCGCTTATATATGCCCTGTCTTTTTCATTCTAATGACAAAGAATAGGGACTGAAACAGATTTCAACAATTCATTACCTCGTATGTGTTATTAAGAGAAACCCCTAGGGTCTACTTCATAGACACATGAACTAAGTAGTGGTTTAAGTCTGTTGCTATCCTTATTCATTGACGTTAGAATGACAAGGATAGAATTAACTTAAACGCAACGCAAATAATAAATTTATTAAAAATACAGGTCAATACATGCGGAGCTGACTATACCATGTGTTTTTTCACCGTTTGAAAGTACTGTCACTTTGCACAAACATTTCCTACTACTATTAATACACGCGAGTTTGAAACCACGAGATGTCCAACTTTTATTTTTTGAAGTGAAAACTTCTTTGAAAAGTCAATGAAACGAAAAAGCGACAGTAAAAAGAGACAGACACATAAATTCATAAGATTTACCATGAGAAAATGAGATAGGAAGCACTATACGTTTTTGTGCGTGCATTCGTAGAACAAAGCTTGAGAAAAGGCATCACAACAACCGTGGTGTTTTGTATACGTGTACGTTTTATACGTTTGTTTTTGAAGGTTTCACATCTACCATGTGTGAATTGCACACAATTTTTTTTATGTTTGTTACCTCATAACTCCGTCATTTATGAACCGATTTAAAAAATCTTATTTAATGTGTAAGGATATACTTCCCGATTGGTCCCATATAAATATCATAAAAATTAGTTCTGTAGTTAGAAGTTTAAAATAAAAAACCTGAAAAAAATATGTCATCCACTTGGATGAAACGAAATTTTGATATTTTCTTTTTATACATAAAGTCGGTTGTCTTTTTAGTTTTTAAAACGTAATTATTAACCTAAATACTAACTCTACATTTTGACAACCACTGGTTTTATCCATATGTTATTTTGTTGATGAAGACACTTAAAGTGAACCTGTTCTGGGAGATGTCTTCGAACTGTGAGATGGTTCGTTTGTTTGAGAACAAAACGTATCAAACTTGAATGCGAACGCCAGCGGAAATGAGCGGGTCACGGATTAACCTCTCCCTGATGAAGAATCTCTTGAATCTAGATAAATCGAAACTGTGTCGGTGCTTTCATCGACATAATAAAATTTCAAAACTTTCGTGAGTTATACACATTTTGATAAACACGGGCTTTACTCACGTATTATTTTATCGATGGAAGCACCGACACAGTTTCGATTCATCTAGAAAATCTTCATCAGAATCCATCGACAAAATAATACGTGAGTAAAGCCCGTGTTTATCAAAATGTAAAATAACATTTATCAAAATTTGGATAAAAATGTATCTATCTATTAAATTTACAGAACTCACGAAAGTTTTGAGAATGAACCCTATTTACATTATAAGCAATAAGTCTGTAATGTTTGTATGATCTTTAAGTATTTGTCTCAGGTCTGGGAGTTTCTATGTATAATATGTATGTATTAAAAAAAAACCAGTGTATAAGTAGTATATCAGTCGTTTGGTACCCATAATTCAAGCTCTGCTTGATGTAAAGTCTGGATTCGAACCCATACCCAACCCAACCATTGGATCGGAAGGCGGGGCCTTTAACACAAGACCACTAGTGCTCAATACCTACTTAATAATATATACAAGGAAGACGCTGTAGAATGTATAAAATCTGTATCATGTTCTAAAATCCAGAACAAAATCGATATTCTGATTGAGCTGCGAGCATTGTGTAGGAAACCATTCAGTTGAAAACGTTTCAACTCATTTCAGATGGTACCCCGGTGCCCTGGGACACATTATGGTAATGCAACCTCGTTATTTCGACGAAGTGGTGGTGTATGTAAATAGAAAAGCACGTGTATGTTTCTAGCAAGTGTTTGTAGTGTTTTCGACACGATAAAATAACATAATGATTATTTGCTTACGTAGAGAATGACGTGAATTACTAACTGGCGATAATGTTTCGAAATTCTGGGTATTTTTTTATCAAAAATAATGTTTTGTGCTAATACCCTTATAATACTAATAAATTTAAGAGTCTAAATGTGGTGTTTTTTTTGAACCGCCAAATTTGTAAAATTTTTGTAAAATACTATCGATCTTATATTGCTTATAAGGCTAAATTACAGTAATTTTGAAAAACAGTAGTAATTAGGTTAAAATTTCTTATTCACTTATTGGATGGATTTTTCTAAAATTATCCGCTGTTTTATTCAGCACTAATTGACATGGCGACTAAAATAAGTTTGTTTTATGAATAATTAAAAAAAATATCATTCTGCACTCCTTCTCTATATAAACTACTAGCTGTCCGTGCGCAGCTTCGCATGCGTTGAAGATTTTTCCAAGGACAAACCAATTTTCCGGGGATAAAAAGTAGCCTATGTCACCCGGGGATAGTGTAGCTTACCAGCGGTAAAAGAATTTTTCAAATCGGTCCAGTAGTTTTTAAATTTATTCGTTACATACAAAAATACAAATCTTACCTCTTTATAATATTAGTGTTATCTACACTAATAGTGTGCGAAATTTCACACTCATCCGTCCACGCAATTTTTGTAAAAAGGGGCACAAATTTCTTGCTTCACGTATTAATATGTAAATAGATTATTATAATATCATTATGTAAACTAAATCAGATTGTCCGTATTTTACGTCAATAATGCTAATCCGTCGAAACAACAAATTAAATGTTTCATGTCTGTTTGATACCTATTTTATAGCTAAACGAAAGAGTTTTGGAACTAGAAAGATTGTATCTTGGAAACATAGACATAAGCTACTTAAAGTAGGTACGACACGTGCAAAATCGCAGGCAGTAGTTACTATCGAAATAAATATAAAACTTTTTGAGGTCAGCGGAATAAATTAAACTTAATATGTATTAACAGAAACGTACATATTAACATGAACCTACTGACCCTTCAAAATAAATGAAGCTGATAAATAAAGTGGCGAGCGTGTAAAAATGGAATCATGAAAGTAAGTTCCCCCTTCAATTTTTTTTTAGACATAATACCTTTTTCCAAAAAGATATTCGATACCTACATGTGTTTGGAATAGCAACGGTGGCTTATTCAAAGTTCGTGGAACCCAAAACATAAATCTCCCATTTTCCTGAATCCTCCTAAAAAATTCCTATTCCACACGTTGAAGCATCGTTGAAAAGCACGCAAAAAGGCCCATCAGAGCAGGTATGTAAATAGCCTACTCTTCACTAAGTGGCCTCTGTATTATAATAACATATTTCACAGGCCGGCCATCTTGCGAGCGACGTTAATGACTACACCGTGAAAAATTGGGGCGTTTTTGAAAAACGGGATTATTGAGTGGACCTAAATTTAGACTAAATTCTCTGTATTTTATGGCCTATTTCTGAGGGATCGGGGTCAGCGGTCAAGCGAGAGGACCAGGCTATTTATAAATTGGTTTATTAAGGTAATGAGAATGTAAACTTTGCTAACGTTGTAGGTAACTTTGCGGTGGGTATTTGGCTTTAACATTGTATATTCTGTTACACAAAGGTATAACAGATGGTTTGATATCAAAACGATACTTTATCAAGAAACAGATAAATCTGTGAAAGCCTTTATTAAGAAGGAAACCGAGCTATTGAGGTTTCATCTAAATAAGTCATCGTAAAATTGTTGAGAAGCTTTTGCTTTTAAAAACTTCGTAGTTGTTTGTGTCAGGTACACGAATGGAGCCTCTGAGACGCACCTTAATCCTTTCACCACACTGGTTTGAAATAACTAGTTACCCCAATTGTTTGTGGACTTTAAGTTTTCCTATGTGTGAGCTATTTAAATACCTAGAAGATTCCTTGTGGACTACAGTACCTTTAATATGATAAAGGTACTGTAGTCCACAAGGAATCTTTACCGAAACTAAAGATTCCTTGTGGACTATGGACCGTATCTCTGGCCTGTCAGCTCAGTTGGTAGCTCTGCCTTCTGCGCTGTAGGTTGAGGGTATGATTCCCTCCACGGAATAACATTTGTGTGAAGAACTTAGGTGTTTCTATCAGTCATCTAAGTCACCATAATATAAGCTATGTTTGGGACTAGATGGTGTTGTGTGCATTGTCCAGTAATATTTATTATTATCTCTCTCTATCTGCCCCTAAACAGAGCTTTTGCTCGACTATTAGTGCTATCGCGATAACAGTTTTCACGGTAATACTTATTTATAGCGAACATAGAACAAAGCGATGTAAAAATGAAAAAAAAATATATTTTTAAGTGTATCCGTACATATAAAGTGTTTTTTTTTTACTTTGTTATAGTGTAGGATGTTATGGCATAGGTGTTACAGAGATATTAGATTTCTTAAACAGTATTTTGGTACAGAATTCATTTAAAAAATATAAACATTAAACTAGTAATTTTAGATACGAGTCCAGTCTACGCCGTATTAGCCAAAACCGCTGTTTTCAAAATAGCATAAAATTATTATTAAACTAGATGTTAAATTATGTAAACCATAACCAAATAATGTAAACCATAACCAAATAATGTAAACCAATCAAATTTATTTTTGCTTACAAGATATAGCTGTGATATGTGCAAAGAGATGATGATAGAGTTGAACTGTTGACGACCTCTGAGGACCAAGGCCCGGCTGAGACTCAAACGGTTGCGGGTTCGATTCCCTCTGCGGGAGAAATATTTGTATGATCTGCAAGTATTTATCCCGGGTCTGGGTGTTTTTATGCCCTATAACATTTTATAATTTTGTTATATGCCTTAAATAATTTTATTAGTAGGTAAGTAGTGTTACTGAGATGAAACAAAGACTACGTTTCTTAAAATCTATAAATTTACCAAAAGAAATCTGATGTCCATATATTCAATAAGCTCGTAAATGCTCAGCCATGTCTTGGCCAGAACGCGTATGAAAGGTCACCTCAGTGGGCGTTCTCTTTTATCGAAATTTAATTATTTTTTTGTCAAGCAGCTGATATTAAAAAGTAAATAAATTCATATGAATTATATTACTAGTACCTTATAATCGAATTCAGACTCCCCTTCAATGCCAACGGCATTCCTTCATAGCCCTCAAGAAATTAAATTTGAAATTCATTACATTTTGATCTTCGGGGGTGTAGACTATAGGTATTTCATTAAATGATTATAGATTGAAAAATAATAGACTTATATAAAAATTTTCTTTTAAAACCAACGTATATTTCGTAGGTACTTACTAGATATTATTTTATCTATTATTTATTTTATTATATTATTTTTATTTCTGTATTTTTTTCTATAAATAAATGTAGTAATATTAAAATGAGTCAGTGTCGTCTTCATTGATAGAATAATATCGTGAGTAAAACCCGTTGATGTATAGTTCCTACTTATTTTATAGATCTATATTGCAACAAAAGTTGATTGATTAAAATCGATTAGTTCGAAATCGAAACAACCATAGCGTGGTTTGGCTAGCCGGTTTTACGTACCTACCCAAATATCTACTATGATCAAAATCTATTTCTTACCCGCTTACTGAAAACACGGTAACACGCTTTGTCACCAAGGTTAAACCTGGTAACCAGGTAATGATGACATATTATTTGATTCGTCAAATCAGTCTTGCCATATAATAATAACTACAAGTAGGTACACACTTAAAAACTGTTCTGTTTTGAAATACGTTTCCTATAAGCTATACCTTGACAGAACTATTTTGTCTGTCAAATCAACACATTACAATAGAAATATAAATAATTTATTTGCAAGAAATATGGTAGGTAACAGTTATTGAGTCATACAAAAAGTTCACATATTTCACCAAAGAACATTGGCATGCAAATTTTAATGTTTTCAAAAACATTAAATTAAACTATGGTAATGAAACTATTTAGCATTAATAAATTATATTCATTATTTTCAAGAAATTCGTTAACAGCTGTAAAAAGTAATGTCAAAAAGCTATAATTTTTTTTTTACTAAATGCTTTTTTGCAAGTTCTTTATTTTGGCAGGAATTTTATTAAATATTTGTCCACACATTGTAAAAGAACTTTTTTTTCATTTAAGGCACTCACTAGGTACTAGGTTGAAAGAACAATTATCTCAGGGTTTCTTACACATCTATGATATATGTTACGAGCTCTTATAAAGCTCTTTTAAAGATATTATCAAAAAATAGAATAACAGCTCTCATTATTAACATAGCTATCCCATGGTATCCCAAACACACCCATCATTCAGAACACAATCGCGGAGAAATTAGCCAAATACAACCTTAAGGACGAAATTACAAGGATGTGGCGTTTGGATATTATGGTATCAATAGTCCCAATTGTCTTGTCTTGAACAGGCGTAATACCCAAAAAATTATTCCTGTCGCGTCAACACCTGTAGGATTAACTTCTAAAACTATCATGGTTTCGAACATAATTTTCACTCAAAAGGGGATATTTTCCCGCTATTTCGGCACAAATGCATGCGCCATGATCACGAGATAAACGTCGGAAACTTAGATATCGGGAAGCAGAAAAACTCATATATCATGGTAAATATCCCGTTTAAAGTGAAAATTATACCTCTAGGATTGTTTGAATATTTATTAAACCGACATTTCAGCAGGAACTACTGAAATAACATCAAACTAAAACATTGAGTTACACTGAGTTGTTTTACAAGCCGAGCTGATGAATGTCATAATCTCGGATATTAACACAGCATCATCTGGTCCCAAAGTAAGCAGAGCTTGTGTTATGGGTACCACATGACTTATATAATACTTATATACTTTTTTGTGAGTACATATTATATATAGAAACACCCAGACACGCAAACCTTCTGCGTCTAAGCCGTGCCTTGGCCCACTGTCGTCAACATACGAGTAGTACCTAGTGTTAGCGACTTCTTCATACTACGATTTATATTGATCAAAGTGGCCTACTCTGATGATAAATGTTAATATGCCGCTCAAAGACCTTCGTCATGACCATTTCAAACTATTTAGTTCACTAAATAATAACAACTGACGACCTCTATGTCGCAGCGGGCTTAGGCCCGGCTGAGACGCAAAAGGTTCGATTCCCGCAGCGGGACAAATGTTTGTATGATCTGCAAGTATTTATTTTGGGGTCTCGGTGTTTCTATTATATACGAGTTATATCTATGTATTTATAAAAAAAAGTATATAAGTAGTAATATCAGTCAGGTGATACCTATAACACAAGCTCTGCTTACCTTGGGGTCAGATGATGCTGTGTGAAATGTCCGGTATTATTATTATTATTGTTATTAACTAAATTAAGTTAAAACGTATCAGTGATTTTCATGAAATTGTTACCCCTTAGTACTTTAGTACAAACTTTAGAAGCGAATCATTATAATAGTATACATTTGTAAACCTAACTGTTAACAACTCAAAGTTGAGACAGGATTCCTGGAATAGACAGCCGTTGGTGTGGTGTTCAAGAAGTAAGGAGAACTGGTGTTAGACATTAGTTTTGATTGCTGTTTGAAGTAAGTATACACTGTTGCTGTAGCATGAGTAGATACTGTAATAAGATCCTCTATGGAGTTAAATTGAGAGTCGAATAGACCAATACAAGAAGATTGTTTTAACAAAAAAATAAATCGTTGAATATTTATCTTCCGTTTCTGTCATCATATCAACTTTAGTTCACTGTCATGTAGAGAACACACAATAAGAAATAAAAATAAATAATTCCGGATACCTCACACATCATCTGGCCTCAGAGTATGCAGAGTATGCTGAGTTTATGTTATGGGTATCACAAGACTGATATAACTATAAATTACATAAGAAATACAAATACATATTATACATTTAAGCACCCAGACCCAAGACAAATACTTCAGATCATACAAACAATTGTCTCGCAGCGGGAATTGAACCCGCAACCTTCTGCATCTCAGCTGGGCAGAGTAAGGTTGTCAAAAAGAATAAAATACGAGTATATGAAATATTATGAAATATAAAAAGTACTTAAGTGTACTTAACAGTACAGAATGCGCGGCCATATCGCTTGATAGCAATCTCTTACTGGTAACCCTTAGATGGCTAGGATTGTGTTAACTAGTTAGTGTCTTAAAAACTACATTATGTGTACCAAGTTTCAACAGAATCAGTTCACAGGTAAAAGCTTTGTGGGTAATGAAATAATCATTCCCTATTTTTTTACTATTAAGGGCGGTTTTTTTAATTAAAATGGCACCAACTTTGAAGTATACTCAATCATGGACAAACAAAAGAGAAAAAAAAAATCGGGTTGCACTCCGAGAGTGCTGACAGAAGTGAAAACTTATTTAGGCGCGTTAGAGTTTAGTAATAAATCACTTCAAAATCAGTAATTATGGCGACTGCCAATCAAATATTAAACGAACACAGATGATGCAATATTTTTTGATCAGAATGTAGATAATATATCATAGAACCTAACTCAGTAAACTTCTCTATACAAAAGTAGACTGTAAACTAGAGAATTAAGGTTTATAATCAAATGGGGCGAGCGCGGCAGCCAGCTGCGTCTCGCCCCAGACAGTAACGGTGTCGCGCTAAAAGAAGTTTTCACTTCAATACAGGTTCGATTGAGCACATTTTTTCTAAAGAGGCTCTAAATTCTGATTTTATTAAACAATCAATACCAAGGATATGCCATAGAACAATGTTTGAATGTGCTTATGACTAACCTCTTTGCACAAAGGTTTCATGCATTTAAAAAATACAAACCCGAAATTTCAAACGAGCAATGTCATTGGCACTCTCGAAAGTACAACTTTGCCTTTTAATTAATTAAAGTGTCACATAAATAACTGTTCTATCCAATACGTATGTAAATTCACGTAGAGTTTTAAGTTTTAAATTATTTGGTAACATGCTACGTCGTAAATTTTGGTAATATGGCTGCAAACTGAGGTCGTAAACAAGAGTATGAAATAACTGATGACGAGATATAGGACCTTTAGTTATTAAAAAATAACAATCAATAATCCGTTAAATATAATTTGAATATTAATGGTCTCTTATAATCACATACCTACAATTAGCAATTTGTAATGACAATAATATTTTGTATTTTTATATATTTGTATTAGTATATTAAATAACGTTTAGTACACCGCTGTCGCGTCGTTTTGTTTTTATTTATCCTGTCCATCCAAAGGTTGTCTGGAAGAGATCGCTTTTAGCGATAAGGCCGCCCATTGTACATTTTTATTTATATTGTTTTTTCTATGTTCTTTTTGTGTACAATAAAGTGTCTATCTATCTAAGATAAATGTTTTTTATTGATCATGACACGATATCGCGACTTCGGTACTTGAGGGGGTAATTATTAGTACATGGATGACCGAGCTTTGTTCGGTATAAAACACGGATAAAACGACGTTTTCTAAAAATGAAACCTGGCTAGATCAATTTTTCGTCCCCATTAAACCCCCTTTAAACCCCCTATATACGAAATTTCATGAAAATCGTTTGAGCCGTTTCCGAGATTAAGATTATATGTACAAGAATTGCTCGTTTTAAGGTATTAGATTTAACTAGCTGATCACGATTTCACACGAGTGTTACCTTCATAAAAAGTTGTCATAGATAGATAGATAGATGACTTTGACATTTTATGATTACATATACGCGTATGTTCATCCTAAATATATAATCTAAAATAAATAAATGCCGGTCATTTCACATAGCGTCATCCAACCTCAATATAAGCAGAGCTTGTATTATGATACCACATTACTGATATACATTTTATTTTATGTACTTACATATGATACAGAGAAACAACCAGATACCAACCCGAGATAATCACTTGCAAATCATGCAAACACATGTCACGCGGCGGGAATCCATACCGTAACCTTCTGTCTGGTTTTCGCCCACTAGGCTACAGAGATCGTCAAATCAATCTCGATACCAAATTTTACCAAGATCCATTCAGCTGCTTAGCCGTGAACAAGCTAACAAGCTATCAAGCTTCAGCATGACTGGCCTATCAGCTCAGTTGGTAATAGCTCTGCCTTCTGCGCTGTAGGTTGAGGTTTCGATTCCCTCCCAGGATAAACATTTGTGTGATAAACATAGGTGTTTGTTCTGTGTCTGGGTGTTGTAAAATATCATAAGTCTGTATTTAAAATATAAGTATTATGTCAGTCATTTGGTCACCGTAATACAAGCTATGCTTAGTTTGGGGCTAGATGGTGTTGAATGCATTGTCTACCAAGATTTATTTATTTATTGTAATATTAGGTATGGATTCTTGACTGATATTTAATGCCTATTTCAAGAATCTTTTGTCTAGAATCTAGCCAATGTAAAGTAAAACGAGCTTGTGTTATGGGTACCACATGACTGATATACTACTTATATATTTATAGTACCTGGATGACCGATCGAGCTCGGTATAAAATACGGATTAAACGAAGTATTCTAAAAATGAAACCTAGCCAGATCGATTTATCGCTCCCTAAACCCCCTGCATACTAAATTTCATGAAAATCGTTGCAGCCTTTTCCGATATTCAGATTATATAAAATACATACATATATACAAGAATTACTCGTTTTAAGGTATTGGATATATATATATATATATATTAAGTATATTGCAAATACATACATATTCAACATTGAAACACCCAGAATATTTTTATGAAATACATTATTATAACAACATAAAGTAAAACTTCAGTCCGAACTCTGTCCGATGCTACTTGCGTAGACACCCTGGCCGCATCCCATCTGTTGGGGACTTCCGTTAGGGCTGGTGCGGCGGCTGAATGTGCCGAGGACCTCAAAAACCGCAAATATGCTGGTTTGGATAAGGCCTACATATTTGAGCCTTTTGAAGTCAAGACCGTGGGCCCGTGTGGAACAGGAGCCCACCGCATTTTCAAAATTATTTCAAGGCGTCTGGTAGATACATTGCGTAATCCAAGAGCTGGCTCCTATCTGGCCCAGCGTATTAGCATTGCCATTCAACGTGGTAATGCCGCCAGTATCTTGGGAATGCTGCCCTCTGGTAGTGATCTGGATCAGTTGAGCTATCTATAGATCGTTTTAAACGGTCCTTAGATAGCTCAACTGTTTCACGTGTATTTTATATTATTTTGTACATTTCTGTAATTATTTCTGTAAATATCTACCTTGTTTTCAAAAAAAAAAAAAAAAGAATTCTGTATAGTATGTATATAGTAGGAAGGTCAATAAATAATCCAAAGTATTATACCACTTACTTAATTTAGTACCAGTAAACCCAAAAAAAACAGATAAATCTACTAACAAAATTAAGCGGAGATTCCTTTTTACTGTCCGGGAAAACTGATTTATGTGTCGAGATAAGCAAGCATACGCAACTTACGACGAAAAGTATCCGCAAATATTTTTATATTTAGGTAAAGTTTTTGTAAGCGAATTAAAACAAATAAAAATAAGTAGGTATAAATAATTTCACGTAGGAGACGTGTTATTAAATGTTTATACGACGTGTTGTGACTATCTAGCCCCAAATTAAGCATAGTATGTACTATGATGACAAGATGACTGATAGAATATTTATATATTTTTAAATACATACATAAGATACTTTATAACACCCAGACACAGAACAGACACCTATGTTCATCACACAAATGTTTATCCTGAGAGGGAATGGAACCTTCAACCTACAGAAGGCAGAGCTACTGATAGACCAGTCAATTGTCAGCAAATTCGACAAACCACAGAATTAAGAAAACAGTTGGATTAAAATCTCGTTATATATTAATTGTAATAATATATGATGACATATTTCACTATTTCATTGTTATCATCACCTATATACAGCTATATTAAATTCTACCTTTCCCAAGGTTCCCTAAAAGAGATCGCTATTTAACGCTAAGACCGCCTAATATACTACCGTGTAGCTAAACATTGTTTCTTATAACAGTCCAATGTATTTGTGGTGTGCAATCAAGTATGTCTATTCTATTCTAAACAAAATCTCTATAGTACTTTGTTTTTCGTTTCCTTTTCAAGACCCTTTTCTCAGCAACGGTTGAAGGATCAAATTAAAAATACACCAAGTTATACTGATTTGGGCAAAAAAATATAGCCAAAAAGTTTTGGTAAAGGGAAACAATCAGCTTATTTTCACCGTCATTTCCTAAATCCAATTCAGCATTCAAATTAGCGGTTCTTCCTTGTTACTGTTATTTAAATTGTATTAAAACCGGTGTTTCATTGTCCAAGAGATTGAGGTAAAATCTCTCGAATCCCAGTTGTTGGAGTTGAATTATAGATGGCGCTATCGTACGCCGCAACGGATACGCTGTAGTCTTCCGCCGGATAGGCCCAGAACAAACATATCGGTTTCGACTAATAGCCCCAAAATTACATTTTCAGTTTCGAATGAATATATATGTAGATCTGTCTGATCTACATATAGGCCTACCCTCGAAATCGATGAACAATGTATCGTTATAAAAATCGTGCAAAACCTCACTTTTAGTTTAATCGTTTTTCGTTTTTAGCGATGGAGTGACCGACATTACTTTTGAGAATCGATGTCGTGATTCACAAAAGGCGATCCTATAATTTTGAATTTGACAATAAAATAATTGTTCATTCGACTGAGTTTTACGTACATTTCAAGGACTTTATCTTTTCGATATATCGAAATCTGTTCGCAGAGTAGACGCCCTTGTAAATAAATTACTCGATAAAATTAAAATTCAGCTCTCAACACCATTGTAAATATAATTTTTCTTCTTATTATAAAAATCAATTTCCGTGGCTTAGTCTTGCAATAAAAATATTGACTTAATTTTTGTTTGTTCACCTTAATAATGATGTCGGTTACCGGGTCATCTAGTTATTATAAAAAGGAATAATAATAAAATATTTTCAAATCTATCGACTACTGTTGAAACTCATAATTCTTTCAATGGTATGCATTATCATTATAGCAGTTGATTGCTAGATGTAGGTATCTCCCAAAGCGTGCTACTGAGTCGACTCTTCTCACCTTCGTCCTGCCAGCTACATAACTCAAATTAACACTATAGCCTATGCCTTACCCTATAATTGTATTTCACATAAGTATTGTAGTGATTTTATAATTTTTAAAAATAAACCTTCATCTTCGAATACAAATATCTGATCCAGAAATTCAATTTCATACGGTGAGGTTTCGTCATTTTCTCTCCAAAGCCTACAAAAATATAATACAATTTTTACATTTATTATGATGACTATATTCCATCCAGTGATTGAACTCTACCCTTATAAAGATAAGGGCTAAATTGCAGGATTTCATGCCACATTTGACGTCGTAACCCCTAGCGCAGAAGAAATAGCAGTACCTGCACAAGTTTCACTAAGAGCAAATATTCCACATCACAAATTTAAAAAGTCTACGCACTTGAGTGATTATGTATGTTAGATAATAATACATTAAAAACCTTGAAGAAAGAGTCCTCGCAATTAAGCAATATTGAACCATAAAATCATTGCTTCAAAGCTTATTTTATACTGAATGCCAATTTGGAGTGCCAGTTTGTCTTCAGTTCAAGGCCTTGTAAGAAACTTTTACCTCCAGTAGGGACGACCTTCTTACTTTTGTCAATGGTAGGCGTTATTGGCTTTCGATTAGATTCTTTTGATACAAAAATAAAGAGACTTTTCTTATCCTTTATAATATATTTTTTTAATAAAAAATAAATGTCTTAGTCAACACATAGTGTTTCAGTTTTTTCGCTGGACTAATTAAAATTTTGTGAAGTACGAACGAATGGAAATACGTTTACACCAAAGTCAAAGTTAGAGTAGAGAATTTTTTTTTTTACAAAAATACTTATCCTGGAAGCCACAACATTTAAAGTCTTGAAAACCAACTGTTTAGGTTACTTTTTTGTCAGTTCATTGATTGGTTACATAATAGGTTTATTTAAGCACTCGAACTAAAACATGTAAGTATCTTCGTCATTTTCGAAGTTATATTTTTAGATTTTTATTATTCTCATTATTCATATTTACTTCAAAAGCTCGTTTGTATTTCTGTAAAGGAGCAAGAATAACACGATTCGAGTGTCACCAAACTTTGAGAGCGCCGTAATCGGGGACTGTTTGTCCAACTTATTTTATACGGGTTGAGTTACCCGAAAGCAGAAACTTATGTTTCACGGTACGATTTTATACCTACATTTTATCTTACCTCTTGAGTACGCTTTTATAAAACAAGAGAATAATAGTAATCACATTTTACAAATACAAACGATAGCTTGTAAAACAAATTAAAACAAAAACCAGTGATCATCAACGAACATTATTGAACTGTTGGTTATTGAACAACAAGATGCTAACAAGAACTACATTATACCTAAGTACTATATTACTACCTTTTAAAACTATCATGGTTTTCCCTGCTTCCCGATATTTCGGCACAGTCGAGATAAACTGATAAAGCAAAAAAAACTCACATATCATAGTAAATACCCGGTTTTGAGTGTAAATTATATTACTATATAAGAAACTAATTTTGAAGGATATTAACCGTCCTATATATTTTGATATATATTTAAACTAAAAATAAAAAACTTTCTGTTAGAGAAGTCTACTCTTTTGATGAATTGATGACATAATTAGGACCTGACATCAAAAATTATTAGATATTCTGACTTTATTAGCATTTTTTATGTTATGTATAGTTTTGTTGATTTATATATCCTTTTTTTCTGATGATCTCTGTGGCGCAGTGGAACAAAGTGGTGGACAAGTGGACAAGTGGAACAAAGTGGAAGTCGAACCCGTAACCTTCTGCGTCTGTTCGACTTCCGCCGCGGGACGGGTGGTTGTATGATCTGCAAGTATTTGTCTCGAGTCTGAGTGTTTATAATATGAATATATTTAAAAAACATATGTATAAGTTGTAGGTATATCAGCCATGTAGTACCCTTAACACAGGCTCTCCTTACTTTGGGGCCAGATGATGCTGTGTGAAAAGACTGGCATCATTTATTTATATTTTATTCTAATTTAAAATATTGTGTTTATTAATTGTAATTGAATTCAAAGTGTTCTAGTAAGTATTAAAATAAGATTTTTAAAATAATTGTTACTGAATAAATAAAATAAAATGAATGTGAATTGTCTTTTTGAAAAATAAATAATCCATAAACCGAACTTGATATTGTATACTTACAGAAAATCATTCTAATGTAGGACCTATGTAATCTAATTTTAAAAATTGACTCCAGGTTACTTGTAGCTAGAGCATTATATTATTATTATTTCCTACTGCATTACACATACCTCTTTGATTTATTCATTTGTTATTTTAATTTGGCGAAAAAGTTTCTTCGCATTTTTTACGAAAATTCAAAACACTTTGTAATATAGTTTATTTACATTTAACTAAAGTATGTAGGAACCATTTTGTTCGATAACTTTTTGCCATCTTGTAGGTAAGGAGATGATTCCATTGCTATAGAAATTTTGGGACTTCTGATCAAAATACCGCGACAAGTGGTTTTGGCAGTCCTCTCGTGATGTTAACCTGACACTGCCTAAAGAATTCTGAAGAGACCGAAACAGGTAAAAATCTGAAGGTGCAAGGTCAGGACTATACGGCGGATGCATTAACACCTCCCAGCCAAACTCTCTTAATTTTTGCTGAGTGGCTAAAGATGTGTGAGGTCTAGCGTTATCATGATGAAAAACCACACCTATTCTGTTGATTAATTCCGGCCGCTTTCTCTCAACTTCTTGATTTAATCTCATCAGTTGTTCGCAGTAGAGTTCAGAAGTCCTGCCTGGTGGTAACAGCTCATAATGAATAATGCCCTTCCAATCCCACCACACACACAGCATCACCTTGTTGCGAGTTAACCCGGGTTTCGCCACAGTCTGTGAAGCCTGACCGGCCTTTGACCACGACCTTTTTCGCACGTTCTTGTCGTACGTGATCCACTTTTCATCACCAGTTATCAGCTTCTCCAAAAATGGTTCGGTTTCATTACGTCGTAATAAAGAATCACAATTGAGTACACGGTTCATTAGGTTATTTTCAGTGAGCTCGTGAGGTACCCAAATATCGAGCTTTTTTGTGTACCCAGTTTTTTTTCAAATGCGCCAAACTATTTTGTGGTCAATTCCCAGTTCTTCAGCTACGTCGTAACTACTGATATGCCGATCTTGCTCCACTTTTTCATTTCCACTATTTTATCCGTAATAGGGCGACCAGAGCGACGTGCATCTTTGACATCAAAATTTCCGGATTGAAAACGCTTAAACCAAATTTGTGCTACTCTCACAGATACTGCACTAGGTCCATAAACATCGCAAATTTTTTTCAAGGCTTGCGTTGCATTTTTACCTTTTTTGTAGTAAAATTTTAAAATGTATCGAATTTCTTCATTAGATCACTCATCTTGACTGTACGAAAAATAAATAAAAATCACACATTTTCCTAATTTGAATTTGGAATTATGTTCTTTAAAATTTAAACTTTTAATGATACCAAAACCAGCCAGATACAAATAGTATAGCCAAAGAGATTTTATTACAAGTTCATAGATAGGTACTATAATGCGAAAATACTTTTTCCCCAACCTAATATTTACCAGTGGTCGCCCACTGGTCCACGCGCAATTTTCTTAAAAAGGGGTACAAAGTTTTTGCTTCTCGTACCTATAATATTAATATTAGTCGTACCTACATAACTATTTAAGTATTTAGTATACTCAGTAATATATTAGATAGATAGATACATCTTTATTGCTACACCACACAGGAAAATACAAAAACTATTATTTTATAATAAAAGGCAATACAAAGGGCGGCCTTATCGCTAACAGCGGTCTCTGCCAGGAAACCTTTGGATGGATTGAACTATAAATAAACAGAGAAGGGACATATTATTACTAGGTGGCGGACGGTGAGAAACACTTGTATCCTGATAATATTATAAATCTCTTAATCAAGTTGAGTATCGCGAGATTTAAGTACCTATATAGAAATTGCAACGACTACAGAAAAGAGGGGACTCTTCAAACACAGGTTACTGCAACTTCACAGAAAAGATCCTAACTCCGGTCTATAATCATACCTACCTACTTGTAATCTACCTTACCTTACTCTCTGTAATTTTAGGTAAGAAACGTAATATTCTACAAACATGTATTTACTCTATGTGAATCCGTTGAACTGTTAATATCATTTAATACAAACTAAGGTACCTACGTTACGGAAACTTATGATTCACGTTCCTCCATAGGATTAATTTACTTTGCTTGTCGTTTCAAAGTCTTCATTAAGTTTTCTTGTAATGATAGTTCAGCTTTTGATATTGTTTCTGGGTAAATTACGTTAAAATATACTGAAATAATTACAGAAATTTCTAGAATAATATAAAATACCTACTATAGATCTATAGATAGCTCAAATAATACAGAAAACTGCCAGAGGGCAGCGTTACCTATCACTGGCGGCATTTCCACGTTCAATTGCAATGCTAATACGCTGAGCCAGATAGGAGCCAGCTCTTGGTCAAATTAAACTTTGTGTTTTCTTAAAGATAAATTAAATAAAAATTGTATTACCTACTAAATAAAGTAGTTACGTGTGTAATTTTTTTCAATCAATAAGGAATAATTTATTAATAGAATGTTCAGAATAGTTATAGTAATGAAACAATTAACTAACCTAATCGTTAGTCCTTTAATCATTTTTGTCGAATTTTACTTCTAGATTGAAATTAGTTCAATGAACAGTTCAAATCATTAACCGCAGTTAAAGTGGTCGGGTATGTACTACATATATTTTTCTGCTAAGTACCTAAATATATATTTTTACGGTTTTATACTTTACAATGATTTATTTTTTATTAAAATATAAAGGAATTTATTTAAAAATGAAACCCGAAACTGCTTTACAAAATGAGTTGAGTTGAAAAATTAAACATGATTTCATAATACTTGTAGTTAAAAAAGTTATTTTTGAATATTCGCATATGATCTAAATAGTCGCCAAAATCAGTAAAAACGAACAAAAAACCAAACCAATCGAAACAATCAACCGTTGTTCAATTGCAATGACAGACTAATGGATATCTATACATTTTCCTGATATTTAATTAAGTTAATAGTTTCTTAATAAGTATCAATTAAAACAAAAATAATATCTGCAATCATTCAAAATCACGATAACTCTTGGTAACATTTACCCGAACAGACCGGGTTAATAGTTTTCACAACGCGTCCAAAATGTTCAAATTAGTAAATGTTCCACTTTTCCCAACTCGTAGCGGAACACTAATATAACGCAACCCATTCGAATAATAATGAAACAGAAGGCTAAACGGAAACCCAACCGTCCACTTCCCCAACGGCCGAATCCACCGAACCGTATACAGTCCCTAATTTAAAAACTTACTGTTAAAACAGGTGATGAACCACAAAACGGCTGTGCACAAGTGCGTCAAACTGGCACCTCTCACTCGTTTTCGCACCATCTCACCAGAATTTTATCACCATACTACAAAGCAGAACCAATCCAAAACACTTATCGGTAAACCGTCGAATTATTGTGACGTAACTTGCTCCAGGATATCGAATGGGACGTCTGCTCGCGTTGGAGCGGTCCGAACGACTGAAGCTAGCTAGAAGGGTAGGGTAAGGGTAGGACTGAGAGGGACAATATCAAATGTTTGTATCCTCGCACAGCCATATCCCTTCAGAGTGGGGACCCACGTGCTGTGTTTAGTCAATTTTCGTCTGTAGGGCTATTTGTATTTTTATTGCCGTCGTTAAACGAAGCATCATTAAGTGGCGATAGTACTTTCTGTTCATTGGGCTCTATTGCCACTGTTTCAGCTGATAGGTGATTGGACAGCGTTTTTGCTGGCAAATAGACTTTTTGTGCAATTAAACATTTATCCAATTCCGTTTTCACTGCGACTGTTCTGTTTCCAAGAGAAAATGTTGATTGTTTTCATTTCACCTTTCTGAAGGAAATGACCAGTTGCGGGCTTTGGGTTAGTTGATACGAGTATGTTTTATGTATTTTAATATGGGCACTTTATTTTGTGTGCTTAATACTATTTACCTTAATCTCGTACATTCAGCTTTTTGATGTTAAATGAGGATATCTTTAAAGAGATTGCTTTTTAGATTTGATTATTTCTAATGTCAGTTCATTTTGATGTCAATTCTTATAATTCCAAAAACAAACATTTTAATTTTGTTAAGTATATCAACGAGGGCCAAATTACAAAACTTGGAAAGGATTTTGCCGGATTCATCTCCGAAAAGGAAATAAAAAAACACGACGGTGATTTTATAAAGATAACGTCTCTGAAACACCACGAAACTCGTATTAAAGTCGCGGGGATGGGCGAAGTTTGTCGGTTTGCCTATTGGAGCTTTCAACTTCGGGACGCATTTTTTCTCTAGTCATATTAATCTAAAAACAGTTTTTAAGACAGTCTTAAACAGTTTTTGAGTTATGCGTAACTTAAACTTTTTATTTTACAGCTTAGGTGGAAAGATTTTAAGGTCTGCGATGGCAGATCAAATCGGAACATACTTTATTCAATATGTTCAGAAGGGCCACTGAATCGTCTTCTTACATGCTAGTGAATCTAGGTGCTGGTTCCTTCTAACCCCAGTTCAAGAAGAATCCGGCAAGAAACTCGTATGGTCTTAAAAATTTTTTGTATGATCCTTGCCAATTTTGTTAACGGATGCTGAGTCGAGTTGGAGCAGATTCATTCAGCTTTTATTTAATCTAAATTACTTGATATTTTATAATATGCTATATACAGTTTCTGTTTTATTATTTGACGACCTCTGTGGCGCAGTGGGCTTAGGTCTGGCTGAGACGCAAAAGGTTGCGGGTTCGATTCCCGCCGCGGGACAAATTTTTGTATGATCTGCAAGTATTTGTCTCGGGTCTGGGTGTTTCTATGTATAATATGTATGTATTTACAAAAAAAAAAGGATATAAGTAGTATATCAGTCATGTGGTACCCATAACACAAGCTCTGCTTACTTTGGGGTCAGATGATGCTGTGTGAAATGTCCGGTATTATTATTATTATTATTATTATTATTACGACAAATTCAACACGTCGCTTTGGACCTTGTTATAGATGCGTACACTTTGCCCTATAAAAGAGTTATTAACTTAAGCGATCCAGTATTTGAGGTCTCAAATAACTCTTGTGGAGATAAATTCAAAGAATTGAACATTATGACTATGATTGGTGAATCATAATATTGTTTATATTAGAGAAAATATCACCAACATGAAGTTTGTTACACATAGGTATAACGTTAGAAATAAAGGAAATGTTCTGACTCCTAAGACTAGACTGACAAGAACATTAAAATGTTACATGCTTGTGTCCATTATATGATGTAATAAAATTCATACTTAAATCTAAATCTGACCCTGAATTTTCCATTATTGTAAAAATACCATTGTTACATAAGAGTAACTATAAGATAAACTAATCTAAATTTGTATTCATGCAACGGCAACCCAACGGCAAACAACCTCTTATATAAATCCAGTAAGTTAACGAAGTACTAAGAAGTTTTGTGTCCAGTATCTGAATCGATCCAGGTTTTGACGCAATGTAGGCCGCGACCGCGTTGATACCATGAGTTCCAGCAAAGCCAAGTGGCGAGGCCTTCTACTAAACTTTGAGGTTTACTACTCGATTTGAGAACTTTTATGAACATCGAAAAAGGCGTAACGATTTGTTTGAGCGCCAGTTGGATATAATTTGCTTTCGAGTTTAACTCTTTTTTTTTTTAAGATTTTTGTTTTTTTTACAGATTGAATTTCTCAAGATTTAAAAAAACCGACGGTGCTTTTATTTAACAAAAATATTTTTTATATTTAATGTCAAAAATCTGTAAAGTTTTTGTTTTTGCATCTGTAAAAAGATACCACCTGATTAACTTAAAGAAACCAAAACAAATTCCACAACAAACAAAAACCTTAATCCAGGCTTAACTCCGAAAAAGATCAACATTAAAAAACAGTCTACTCCCGATGGACATTTATATAACGGACCCATGGTCCACTGAAGTAGCGTAGCATTTATAAAATCACCGTAAAACGATCCCTAGCCTTGATAGGAGTTTCCTCATATGCCTTATATTCCTCATATTTTTTGTTACTTCGATGTT
Organism: Lampropteryx suffumata; assembly: GCA_948098915.1. Classification (NCBI taxonomy): domain Eukaryota; kingdom Metazoa; phylum Arthropoda; class Insecta; order Lepidoptera; family Geometridae; genus Lampropteryx; species Lampropteryx suffumata. The sequence continues at coordinate 15,394,528 of OX402551.1, read as the reverse complement.
TCTTTGAAGATGTCTAAAAAGCATGTCTAATGGATTTTTTACTAATTTAACCATCTGATTAGTAAATGTCTTGATGTCTTCATGGTAATTGTCTTGATACCAAGACAAGGTCAAATCGTAGTTATCGTGTGATGTAAATATATATTATCGATAGACTTACGTTTGACCACGATCTCGCCTGGCGGTAAGCGACGATGCGGCCGACGATAGGGCACGAAGGTCTAAAAGATACCTATTCACTCTTGAAGAGACCCAGATTGTAGTTCCCAAAAAGACAGATCATTTTGAAGTTCTGAATATATAATAAAAGCAATACCTTGAGGGACAAACTGCCACATAGCAATGCCTCAGTGAACAGTGGACCTTAGAATAAAATATTGTTGGACCCCATTACGTAAAAGGCCGTAAAATGTTTCCGAGTAATATAACAGACATATTTTCAACAAGATATACGTCTATTGGTTCAACTGAAACTGGCTAAGATTTGGAGAAATCTTTGAAGAACATTTACTTGTGTTTCAATCGTAAGTTAATGAGAGATGGGTTGAGATTTGAATAAAACTCAAACTCAGTTTAAATAAATCAGTGTTAAATATATCATACGCTTTGTTCTCAATCTATACTAATAATGGGTTAAAAATTACAACTTAATAGTCTCAGAAAAAACCTTTTGACTCTTTTCGCATTTGTATTTTTACTAAGTATTCGAAATGTGTTCAAATAAATAATCCTGGACATTTCACAGAGCATCATATAATCCCAAAGTAATCAGAGTGTTGTGGGAACCAAATGACTTATTGCAGATCGTACAAACATTTGTCCTTCGGCGAAAATCAAACACGCAATATTCTGCGTCTCAGGTGGGCCTTCGTCCACTGCGCCACAAAGATTGTCATAATATTTTTTGTTTGCTTCGTTTTTTTTAATCTATTGGTTAGATTAATCGTCACTGCTAAATGCACATGAAACAGATTCCTACTATGGAACAGATTCGTACTATGGTACAAAAAGTAATTAGACTGTTATTGAATTTTCTAATACGGAAAGCTAAAGCCAACAATTCCATAAGCTAACAATTCCATTGTTAATTAGGTCAGGTCTGACCTTAGGTAAAAGACATAGTCTTCAAGATAAGGGATACCTTGTTCACGCTATCTTGGCTACTAACGGTCACATTCCAAATTATGTTAACTGGAGCAGAACGGAAACCACATAAATTATAATACAAACAATAGCCTTTTTTTAGGATTCCAAAGTTCACAAGAAACCTTTATGATGGTGCCAGCGTCTGTCTGTCTGTCCGCCTCTAATAACAGCTGTTGCTTACAGACTGCATTACATTTTGCTAGTATTTTGCCCCTGCAAAGTTTTCATATAAACTGTTAAAAATACAAATGCAATGCGAGGACAATGCATACAAAACATCTATCCCTAAACTAAGTATAGCTTGCATTATGGTGACCAGATAACTAATAGAATTCATTTTTAACACATGATACTTTATGTGTCTGGGTTACATAACAAACACATATGTGTCTGGAATACAGAATAAACACCACCCATTTATCACACAACTGTTGGTCCTGGGAGGGAATCGAACCCTCAACCTACAGTGCAGAAGCAGAGTTACAACCAACAGAACTGACAGGCAACGTAGATTTAAGGGCTCTCTCTCCTATATATCCTATATACCATACTCCTGTATACCAGGTAAGGAAGGGTATTTTTTTATTGAAGTGAAAACTTCTTTTAGCGCGGTACGCATATTTTTAGATGAGGTAAAACCTCTGGATTTGCGACACCGTTACCGTCTGGGGCGAGACGCAGCCGGCTGCCGCGCTCTGCCCTTTTGATTATAAACCTTAATTCACATGTTTACAGTCTACTTTTATATGGAGAAGTTTACTGAGTTAGGTTCTTTGATATATTATCTACATTCTGAACAAAAAATATTGCATCATCTGTGTTCGTTCAGTATTTGATTGGCAGTCGCCATAATTACTGATTTTAAAGTGATTTATTACTAAACTCTCACGCCAAAATAAGTTTTCGCTTCTGTCGGCACTCCAGGAGTGCAACCCGATTTTTTATATAATTCTCATGTGTCCCATTGTTGGATAGGTATTTGAAGGTGTTCGGTTTTTAGGATATTTATAAGAAAACACCACACGTTGCTAATGAAGGTTATTTAACAGTTATCGATAAATACATTCGATTGACAAAAGTTAAGCTTCAAAATGGTAGTTTTTAATCGGTTAGTCTTTACTGCTTGATCTTTATTAGATTATGAGTAACAGTCTGATTTATAAACGTTAAAAATTCATGATAAGTTTGGACTAATTTGGTCTAAACTTATCATGAATTTTGTTATGCTAACTATAAGTAAATGGTATTAAATTGATTTGTGACATGCCCGCTAGTCATAACTAACTTTGGAACTTTAGAAGCCTTCACTGTGTGTGGTGCGGTACGCTTTTGGCCAATTTATATTCTTCTTAACATTATAAATATTTATAATTTAATATCAACTGTTTAATACCAAGTTGCTTGCAACTTTTATAACAAAATAAGTTTCAATACAAATTTTTTTCATTACGGTTCCCTTATTTTTCAAATGGATAAAACCCTTCAAGCGAGCCTAAAAAAGGTAGAAAATCAAATTGTTGCAACTATCTCTCGAACAAAAAACTGGCAAAACGCCAGCAATATAAAGTAATTTGGATAAGCCTTACGACGAGGTTTGCGTGTCGAGCATCTACATAATTTTCTACTGGACAGCCTAGATAGTTCCGATGTTTAAACCTTCACGTGTTACTGCATTCTAGTGCACCGACACACCTAGTTTCTATAATTTATTATTATAAATATGTACATAATCAACTTTGATTATAAAACTATTAATAACGATGCTGTGTGAATCGCCCGGCATTAATTATTTCTTTTTGTATTTGTTTAAGAAGAAGGTGATGGATCTTTTCGTCTTATACTCTGCCCAGCTAGAACTCAGCAACTTCAACGGCATCATTCGTTGCAGTATAATGTGCCGCTTATAGCACAGGTGCTAGGACGTGTTTTCAAGGTATGAATTCTTCGATAAGCTTGGTGTGTCTCGACTAAGGGCCGCTCCGTATCATGGAAATCTCTTTCAGCCCGTACTACGTTGCTTCAAAAGCAATGCAGCACGTTTGAGTGAAGAAAATGCAAGCAAACCTTTTATATTTTGAAATTAGCAGATGAATATAAGACTGTCTATCGGTTTTGATGTACAGTTATAAGATACTTTTGCAGATTGAGTATTTGAGTCAAAAACTTTTAGCGACCGTAAAATTTTGTGTACGAGTATAAGGGTATATAAATAAATTATGCATACAACACAATGTAGCCTCAAAATAAGCATAACATGTATTATGGTGACATGATAACTGACATGATAACTAACCTACTAATATTGTAAATGTTAAAGTAACTCTGTCTGTCTGTCTGTTTGTTACGTATACACGCCTAAACCGCTGGACCGATTTTGATGAATTTTGATATAGAGATACATGGGATCTTGGAGATGGACATAGGCAACTTTTTAGGTATGTACACACTTATGTTACTTTATAAAACCCAGACAAAAAAAACACCTATGTTCTAAATGTTATGTACAAATATGTTATGTATGTACCAAAAAGGTTTATTATGTGCCTCTAACTACTCTTTTATATAAAAGAGTAGTTAGAGGCACACAAGAGTAGACAGATACTAACTGTCCCGTTCGTGACTTCTTCCGCGCATTAAAAAATAAATATATATATATATCTATATCTAATTGTAAATCTAAACCATTCTCAAATCCACTTGAACATGCAACAAATTTCATCAAAATCGGTCTAGCCGTTTAGGAGGAGTTTAATTACAAACACACGCACTAAAGATTTATATATATACTAGCTGTCCCGTTCGCGACTTCGTCCATGCGTTTTAAAAAGAAAATAATATATTTAATTATACCGACTGCAGCACCATCTGCCAGGCTGATTTGTGAATCTAAACCATCCAGGACGCCACCCAAAAGCAAACAAAAAAAAAACATTCAAATCGGTCCAGCCGTTTAGGAGGAGCTCAGTGACATACACATGTACAGAAGAATTATATATATAGATAAATAAATAAAATGGTTTGTTTTTATGTAATTTACTTATTTCATTGCAATAGGTACCTATATAAAAAGTTTTATATATATGCTATAAAGGAATACAAGGCAGGTTCCTTGAGTATTCAAAGTATTCATAGCTTTAAATAAAACATAATATTTACTTGACTGGCAAAAAGCGCCGAAAAGCCTTTTGTTAGATACAAGTGCTATATATATGTATCTATAAAAGGCGAAATGTGTATATTTGTATGTTTCCTATAGACACCGAAACGGCTGGACTGATTTCGTAGACATTTTTAGGAAATCTTTAGATTGGGTGGTCCTGTGAAGTTTGGTAGCGATCGGATAAACAGAACTTTTTTTATCGGAACGTACTAGGCTACTGTTTATGTTTGTACCTACTATGCGTACGAAGCCGCGGGCAAAAGCTAGTAATGTATAAATTCTGAGTAAGTTTTGTCAGCCTTCTGGTTTCCATAGTACTACCTCTATGACACAGATTTGCTTAGTTTGGGGCTAGATGGGCTGTGTGTATAATTCTTTATATTTATATTTCTTTTATTTTCTGTTTAGTTTTTGTTTGTTAGCTTTATTTATTTCTACTAATTTAGATATAGCTTTCATGTCCGCTTAAAATACTCTTAACGGAAGCCCAGCGAGGTTTGTCGACTATGCAATTCGCATTAGTTAGGATCCATTTTGCGGCAGTCATTAATTAAGTTAGTGTGTATAGGTTAATCTCTTTGTCTATTGTAATGTGTTGTTGCAAATAAAAACAAATTCTATTCTGCTCTTTTCTATTCCAGGTCACAGACCACTCCTAATCCATTCAGCCGTTATGACACGATTTAGCCACAAATAAATAAAATAAGCGTACAGAAATCCACACAAACATTCGTATATATAATATTTGACAACCTCTGTAGCGCAGTGGCTAAGGTCTGGCTGAGACGTAGAAGGTTGCGGGTTCGATTCCCGCCGCGGGACAAATGTTTGTATGATCTGCAAGTATTTCTCTCGGGTCTGGGTGTTTCTATGTAGGTATAATATGTATGTATTTACAAAAAAGTATACAAGTAGTATATCAGTCATGTGGTACTCATAACACAAGCTCTGCTTACTTTGGGGCCAGATGATGCTGTGTGAAATGTCCGGAGTTATTTATTATTATTATGATTTGTGTCGGGCTTGGGCGTTTCTATAAATAATAGAATATACAAGTAGTATTGACAAAAAAATAGCCGTCTGTTACAAAAATTTAATTTTATATTATATTTTAATGTGTCCGTGGTTACAGCACCTCTGCAACAGAATCTGAATGAGTTTTTCTATTACAAACTAATTACACATAAAACAGATTTGAAATCCTAATAAGTTATTAAGCGACAAACAGCAGTACCTGTTGTGGATTGGTGGTTTAATAATAATGGCTCTGCTTTCAAATCCTAAGGTTGTGGGTTCGAATCCCGTTGTGCAACTGAAAAACAAACGAGCGTCATATAGTACTCTCAAACAGTGAAAGAAAACTTCTTGAAGAATGTCATATGCCGTTTTTCTTGACTTTTCCTTTCACCACACTGGTTTGAAATAACTATTGACGCGATATGAAGAAGAACACCTAACGTTGAACAGTCGACAATTAGAGGAAAAAAAGGAATTTTAGGTAATTAAGTAAGTATATATTATATTTTAAATCAAGTTTATCGAATTTATTCAAAAGTTCCGTGTCATAATTTAAAGTGGATTTCACGATCAGTGAAAACTTTGTTATGAAGAATAATTTTTGGTTTAGAAATAAAAGAGTTTCGTTAAAAGCCTTTCAACGTTTTCAATAGTGACTAATAAAAGTTAAAAACAGGCCGAATATTATAATTCTCTAAACCGATCGGCTGGTAAATTTTGAAGTTCAGTTCGACGATAAAATATTTCAAGTTTTGCATGCTAGGTCACGCTCCGACTAAATTTTGTAAAATTTATATTTAGCAGACGATGGAATGGCTTTTGGATTAAATTAATTTTCATTTGCATTTAAAATGCGAGAACAAGACTATTTTTGTAATAACCTTTATTTCCGTGTAAACTGCTCATCGTTAGTTGCTTATGATTTTGGACAGTCTCTCCTTTTTCTCTATATGTAAATTTTGATAAATTCTATTATTTCTAGACATTATTATCTATATAATATAAACCACAATTAGGAAGAGCGATATTCTCCTAATACACGTATTTTATACTTAAAAGGAGGTATCCAATACTGATAAGCTTTATTACATAAGTTACAGAAATAAAATATTTTGTATGTTGTATTTGTATTATTATTATATTAATGTTTAGATTTTCACGAACATGCCTATATGCCACAAAATAAATGACACGGTCGCCCATAAGCCAATCGCGTATCTGTTCTTAAGTGATTTGATGAGTTTTGCCAACTTATAATTGGTTGTAAGGTCGGTTTGTAAAACCTTCCGGACGGTAAGTATTTAAAATGACTGTTCTTTGCATTTATTAAAAGGTTGGATAATTGGATAAATTATATTTATTAAAACTAAAGAAAATACGTACTCGCAACGATGAAACCACGTTCAAATAGACGGCCATTTTAAAATAATGTATCTACTTACCATGTGAACCCACCGATACCATTTTGTCTGTTGAACTTTTAAGCCGGTACGAAAGCAGAATGACGTATGCGGGGTCACGAACGGAACTCCGACTCCATCGGATGCAAGCCGATATCAAACAGGACCGAAAGTTTTCTTTGAAACATTGTGGCTTGGGAGCACGTAGCGAACAATTGTTAAAATTAGGGAACTTCCTTGTAATCCAACGATTTTATACGATCGCAGTAAATGCGTCAAAACGTCCAAATCATGCAACTAGCAGACAGTAGAAAGAGATATTATAGCAAAAGTTATGATAGTCTCTTTTATATCTAAAGTCAGGCGACATCTGTAGCGCCAAGGCCAACGCTCGTCTATGACACGGAAGGGTTCGATTCCCGCCATGGAACGAATGTTAGTTATGATTTTTAAGTATTTGTCTTGGGTCTGGATGTTTCTACGTATAACAAGTATGTATTTACAAAAAAAAAGTATATCCGTCATGTGGTACCCCATAACACAAGTTTTGCTTACTTTAGGGTTGTGTGAAATGTCCGGCATTTTTTTGCAACATCACATGAACTTGTGACTATCACAAGTTCATGTGTTGTTAAAACCTGATTCATTGACATAATTATGTCAGGAAAAAAACATACATAAACACCACGCTACCTTATTAAGTGATTATACTCGTAAGATAGAAGTGAAGTGGGGATTCTTCGTTTGTCATTTTATGAAATAATATACCACTTCTAAATTAATTGTTTATTCTCGTGCTACTGCATGTTTTATTCTATAACCATAGCGGAATTGTAATCAATATATTGTGACTTCATAGCATAAGTATGGACAGTTGAATTATTAGGGTAATATGGTGCAAAATGATTTGAACGACGAGAAATCCCGAGAAAGTTCTAGACGGCCATTCCGCGATGACGTTTAGAATTGACAAATGAATATCGACAATCGACTAAGACTTTATAACCAAACAATGACTTGACACTGGCAAAATTGTGAACAAGATAGATGCCATTATAGGAAGAAAAGAATAAGAAGACGGGAAGTTTCATTTCCTTTTGTTTCGATCTTGTTTTTAACTTAATTTTTCGTTCTTTTCTTTCTTTCTTTTTTCATTCATTCATAACGTTTATTTCAGACAACATTACATTATAAATTAGTTACAAAAAAGAACATTAGGTGTCCATATTTGATTATAATTAAAATTAAAGTAACCCTAACTATCGCACACTGGTCAAGAGAGTACAATATACACTCTTGTCCAGTGTTCCATAAAGAAAGAGTCAGTGTCCAGCCTCTGGGCAATGAGCTGTAGGTAGCTATTGGAGCTGTCGCGCACCCGGCACATCAGGGACGCAGATCTTTTGCGCATTATCTTCACGCTAACGCCTTTGCAGAATGATCAATTTGTGTGGATATGACAGCAGCAGTCTAAAATAACTTATTTATTAAGACAACAAATGGCTCCATCCATACACAAAAATACCAAATAACATAAAGTTAAAATATAGGAAGGTACAACAATCCACACATAATAAGGTACATAAGTGTGTACTTTACACACTTATGTACTTACTTAATATTATAAATAGGTTTTGCGTATGGATTAATTAGAGCCCACATCCAGTACCTTCGAAGGCTTCTGTCATGCCGACCAGCCAAGGGCCTAGATTGTTATGGCTACCCAGTATTGTGAGTTTAATAGATGTTATTATAGTACGTAGTACGAAGCCTTACTAATAAGATGACTAATAAGTTACTAGTTAAGTTATACTAAGCAGTATCTATGCAGTCCTTTTACTTTGTAAACAAGATTTGTTTTATTCCGTTTCGTCCTGCGTGAAACTCAGAGTGAAGCCTAAGCTTTATTCGTAATCGTAATGACTTTAAAAGTCATTTGCGATATCCGATCTGCCGGGATGAGTATCATTGCTTTTAAGTAGCGCCATTTTCATTTTCTGTATCAAAATGTCAGCTCGATTTCTTTTTGCTGCATTTGTTTTTATAATAATGGTTTTAATTAACTCCCTCCGGGCGCATTATTTTTTATTTCCTCCGCTAAAGAGGTATTGTTATTATAATTTGTGTTAAGCCTTCTGTTATTTGTTAGTGTTTTTGTCTGTTTAAATTATTTTAATCTGACTGAATGTTTTTAATTTAGAATATTTAGATTAGTCTCCTACCTATTTATAAGTACATTCAACATTCTGGTTTGACAAAACTACTAACACGATAAAAAGAAGAAGATATGTCTTGTAATCTGAATGTTTATTTAAATAATAAATACAATGAAGATAGCTAAATTCCACTCGAAATATAAATCTTACTCACATTTTCACAAAACAAACAATAAAAATCCCTACATAACAATCTAATTGATCTTCATCAATATAAGAATAGATTCATTTAACGCCATCCAGAGGAGCCGGGTGGCCAAATTCATGTCCAGGGTCGACAGGTGTAAGAACTCAATTATTGCAAGTTTAGCTGAAAGGGTCTTCTTGAATAATATGTATAGACGATGGGTGCAAACCGCATCCTGATAGGTATAGTAGATTATTATTATTATTATTATTATAGATTAGATGATTATTATTATTTTTTATTCTAATTTTGACTGTATTATGTGTGTTATGTGTTTTTATTTATAATAAGATAGGTTATTTTGATATGGATCTTGTGTCTGAATAAAATAATATTAATATTATTATTCATAATTTTAAGTAGGTGTATTAAACATGCTGTCTGAAGATTACTTCGCAAAAACCTTAGCTTCCTTTGAAATAAACTTACAGCTTTCTACCCTTTGAAACCAATAACAGGAGCTCAGTGACCTTATACATCTTCATCAATCAGACGCGTTGAAAAAACCCATTGTAATTTTAAACAGAATGAGGTACAGGCATAGATGATCTAATAGCTCTACCGTGTAGAGGTCTCACTCCTACGAACAAAGAATAGACTGGTTTTTATGTACGTATCGTATAAATAATAATAATAATGCCGGACATTTCACACAGCATCATCTGGCCCTAAAGTAAGCAGAGCTTGTGTTATAATTGGAGCTACGTTATTTTTGTAAATACATACATATTTTACATAGAAACACCCAGACCCTACAAATACTTGCAGATCTATGTGCCACAGCGGAAATCGCAACCGTCTGCGTTTTAATCCGGTCTTGGCCCACTGTGTCACAGAGGCCTAAGAGTATGCAGAATTATCAAAAACATAATATAACTATTGAAACTATTTTTGAACATACAAATTTTCACTCAAAACAGGATTTGACTATGATTATGTGACTTTTACTTCCCGATATTTTGGTACAGTTGCATGCGCCATGATCACGAGATAAAAATGATCAGTTCAAACTCACTATTACACAGTTAAACTCACATTGCATTATAAATATCCCGATATTAGTAAAAAAATAAAAACAATACATTCATTATGAAGATATTTGCCATTTAAGCTCCACTTAATGCATTTCAGCTTAAATGCAAAGCAGAAATAGAACCGTGATTAAACCGTCTGATTCGTTATACCCTAACCATAATCGTCTTAATATGGTTGCATTTCTTGGTCTAAATATTGAATTTGCTCTAAAATACGGCCCTAAATGCCTATCAGTATCTCAACTAGATGAAAGTCCTAGAGTGACGTAGACTCTACAAAGGCCGTTAAAAGCGGTATTGTGTTACATTTTATGCAAATGAATGTTCTGGCTTCCAGCCTTTCTAGGCGTTTTACTGTGAAATGTACAGTAGTATAAAGTAAAGGATTGCAGAGTGGTCATTCGCTTAATGCCTATATTTGACCCATTTTGGTTGCATCATAGATGAGTAAACCCGAGAAAATCCACAGAAGCACCTTCTCTCACACATTAACAAATGTATGTAAGTTCACTGTATTTGTTTTGTTACGTTAATTTCTACATCAATTTCTAGAATTTTTTTTGTTTTACTATGTAATTTTTTTTATTGATGGGTTCGGATAGTAACGTATTATTAACCCGTTGACTCTTTACTGGTACAATTTACCCGGTAGTGAAAACTTCGTTGACTCGCAACTGGCCCGAAAGTTCTAGCGCGGGAATTGTATTTAAAAGTCTAAATTTAGGCTCGTCACTGCCGCGAGTCATGCAGCTGAAAAAGTTGGATAGCACTATTTCTTATTTTGTTATTAAGATTCCGAATTTCACAAGGAATTCGTATGGTTTTGTTATATCTGTCTTTCTGGCTATCCGGCTAAGCTATTATCAGAGCTTGCTTGCTCGCAGACCATTAGTTTTATCGAGATGTAGTAGATGCACGGTAATACGTATTAGTGGTTTTTAGGGATACCTCTACATGTAAAGTGAAGTTGATTTTACCCCATCAAGTTGCATATCTTTGGTCTTGTAAAGATACTACGAGATTTTTAAACAGTTTGTCGATACAGATATTCGATTGATATAGATCAGTGCCAAAACGACGCCAGTGGTCTCTAATTACTCAAACTCTTACAAATTTTTAAGTATCGAAAATGAGTATGTTTACTTATCGCAGGTATTGTAGGCACCGTGCTCACTCTATGGTCTCGGATCAGGCTTATTTCGAGGCCTAGAGATTGCGTTCGCCTCATGCCTCCTATTATGCACTAATGTGTTTTAATGGTTACGAGGATTGCCGTAACATGGAGGTAATATTACGAATTAACAGATTCGGAATACAAACAGTGTGTTGAATTGTAATGCTAGTTGATATGATTTTCACTCAGAATATAGATTTTATTCTTGGATTTTTGATAATCTGTTCTGTACGTAAAGAAACATAGTCTTTTATGGCAATGAAATAAAACGTGAAACTCTTGAATTAACAGGCTAAACATACACCCCTATACAATGAAGCGATTATTGATGAAGTCTATCTTGACTCTATCGACAACCCACTCTCGGTGGCAAAATAGCAAGCATTGTCACTACATGTAGCCCGATTCTCCAATGATCGTAGGGGCTATCCGTTCAATAGAGGAGATGAGCACCCCATGTGACAAAGCCCACATATAATAGGGAGATACTGCTGCTACTCTCTCAGCCGGGAAGGGTACTGGAAAAATTATTTTGACAAAACATTGTCGAAATACTTTTTCTAGTACCCTTTGCTGCTACAATATTGACATAGCTGCTCTTAGCAAAATACATCTTGGTAAAGAGGGAAATTTTGTGAATCATGTCATGTCTCTTTATGCGGGTACACTTTTTTCTGAAAGGGCATTGCAGGACAAGAACCATAACGCCTAGGAGTTAGCTTCGTGGTCAACATGGATATTGTTAGGTTACTAGAATAATTTGACACCTACACATCGAACTACTTTAAGTATTAACAATATTAGCTATGCGGATGCCATGGTTCTGCTGTTCTGTGAAAGGCCATGAGTCGGTTCCTTCCATTACGCTCAACCGCATTACTCAATTAGCGGAGATAAATTATAGGACAGGCAAAGGTAGCCCGGAACATGCGTAGTGCACATTGCTGGACCGATCATCGATTTGTAATAACAACGCTAAAGTGGTGTTTCCACCTCTCCCGTAGAAGGAATTTAGTAAATCCCACCACACCGAACGTAGTTTTCTTCCAGCACATTCCAAAGGCTTGCGTTCAAGCTTTTAATAATGTTATAAAATAGCCAGATGGCGAATAAATGACTTTAAGAACACATGTCAGACACTTTCAACAAATCTCATTGAAATAAGTTCTGGGTCGAAGACAAATTCGTTAAGAATAAGACTGTATTCACTGATACATTTAGAAAAAACTGAAAACAAACTAGACACTTGTAGTCACCAAGTTTTCTAGATCATATCAAAAGCAGCAGTTCCCAGATTAGAAAGATGACAAGAGGTATAAAGAAAAAACACTTTGTCTGCAATAGTTTTTAGACACTAACCAACTAACAATTTCGATGATGAGGTCCAAAAGTTTTACACGTTTGACCAGACACAGCACAATACCGTTGATATCACTGGATGGCATTCCGCTTACGTAGATAGATGACGTCTTGAGCCGATGGGCAGCACTGTGAACAAATACTCAACGTTACTGGTTCAGCTAATCTGCAGTTCATTCGTTCTCTCTCTCAAAACTGCCATTGAAAACTGATTTTTGAGAACTGCTACTTGAAGCAACTGTTTTCGTTATAAAACAGCGACCGAACCAGTGAGCAGTAGGCGTTGATTGCGTCTGTGGAGAATTCTCAAGAGGCGAGAATCTGCATGTTGCTCTGTGGAAACTGATTGTGCACAAATGGGATGAAGAACAGCTTCCAGATTGCTTCAAAAACTCTCGCAAAAAAACTCTTTGTATTAAAATAACAGAGATTGCTCTGAATGTATTGCTTATAGAGGTACTATCAACTCCGGGTAAGCGTTTACAAGAATACAATTGAATTGTACCTTTTTTTACCTGTAACAGAGTCGGCACAGAGTGATCAGACCCTGTTAGGAACACAAATGTACTGAGACGCGCAAACTTCGGAGGCATTGAGGTGTATCTAATGAGACGACAGCTTTGCTGTAAGCATATATGTCTCACATGTGGGAGAGTAGATTGGTGAAGTAGTACGTAGTACCTTTATATCTTAGTTATATCTAAAACATAATCAAGATGAAATAAGAAGGGAAATTATAAGTCTAGCCGTAAGGCCTTGCAAGGGTTATGAGTAAATCCTGAATTGTAAATCATAAAAAAGAATATGAAAGTTCTTTACTGAATTCTTGTACGGGTAGTTTGTTAACTAGATTGTTTGGGATCTAACCACTAGTCATTTTTATCTTTACTGACTTTGGATGACTTCACTGTGCGTTCATCGTTATTGGCGAATTTATTGCTTTTACTTTTATTATAAATTTCATACCTACAGACTTACCTACTCATCATTCGTAAAAAAATATTTACCCTCAAGATAAAAGAGAATGTTGTTTTTATTCTTATTTAACTTTAACTTTAAATAACGAGAGAATCCGTATAAGCTCGGAAAGTTCCATAAAGTTTATTAATACTTCAAAAACTTTCCAATGAAAGAACAAAAGACATCCGTAATTGACACCCGTCATAAAAAAAACTAGCGTGAAAAGTTCCGCGCCGAATCAGAAAGTTGGGAGCTTTCAAGTGAGACGAACTTTGGACTGGAAGTGACAAACTGGACGAAAGTTTGTGTGGAAACCCACCGGTCAGAGTGCCGTGATTGTGGCCAAGTTTTTGCTCCGACAATTCGTTACATATATCTGTACAGAAATTCACATATGTGGACCAAACTTTGTACCTGCGTTGAAGTTAGCGAGAAATAAGACAATTTTAGCCCAACTTGCGCAACTACTTTTAACTAGAATTAGGCTTTATCACCGATATATTTCTCCTTTGTTTTTATGTTATTAAAAATGGATCTTCTTGTCGTGGTAAACTAAACACTGTAGTATCACTAGACGAATTACAAGTGGCTCTGTGAGCTGTAGACCTTGCGAAGATTTTTCAAAATGACTGAAATATAACTTTTTTTACGTTGTCAACCCCCATATTTCCGCCATTTTGAAAAATTTACAATAACGAAATCGACAAAAAATTAAACATAGTTATAGACCCTGCTCACAAAATTTCACGAGAATCGGTTGAAAAGTAGAGGAGAACATCCGGACAGACGCTTAGGCGCCGGACATACGAAAGCATTTTCGCCTAAGCTGAAACGGAGGCACTCGCTTCGCTCGGTTAATAATATCGTAAAATACAAACGATCATATTTTGCTACTACTTAAGTCCAAATTAGTTGCTAAAGTATAGTTTTAAAACAATTTAAAATTGACATTTTATTTCATTATTGAATTGTTTTTTCTAGCTTTTCTGCAGTTTTCTTCTTTAGTTCTATTTTCTTTTTAAAATGCACGCATGAAGTCACGGACTGGACCACCTAGTTGGTATATTTAATAAGCAATGATATTACCCGTAATATCATTGCTAGTAAGTAATTTAACAGTTTTGCATTATTATAAGCAATATAAGCAGGCATACTCATTCCAATAGTATTTTATATAAGCAAACACCCAGCACTAACTTACTCTCCATCCAACAATAGGACCTACTGTAGATTCATAAACTACGAAATGTCAAGAAACTCACCTACTTCAAGACCTATTATCTCTCAGCCCCTTTCCCATTAGGTGGTGTCTGCTCAAAAGGTTCTTTTTTTTACTCTTCTCTATCATTCGTCAGCTCCGTAGTCACTCTTTTTTAACCTATATTATCTTTCACACAGACCTACTCCGAGATGCAACCCTAGAGTAATTATATGCAGAGCATGCAAACATTAAAGGTCTAAAAAGTAATTTAAACCGAAGCCAGCACCCGCATGCCAACTAATCAGACTGTTTTCCGAGAAAGAAAATAAATGTTATTCTCAGTAAAATGAATCACTAATATTATAACTGCGAATGTTTGTTCGTGTGTGCGTTAGTTCGTTACTTCTGCACACTCAAACGGCAGGACGAATTTGAATTAAACATAATATATGTGGACCTGGATATACACGTAGACAACTTTTTATCTATGAAGATATCACGTGGGAAAGTCGTGGCTAGTGACACTTTATATTCAAACTAGCGACCCGCCCCGGCTTCGCACGGGTGCAATGATGATACTTAATATACCACAGAATGTCGTTAAAACGTTATCTAAGAGAATAACATAAACTAAGAGATAGACATATACCATCATCGACTTTTTTGGAGACCTTTTTAAGGTGTACAATAATTATACTGTACTATTCATTATTTTGATCTATTTCGTAGGGTTCAGCCAGCGTTTGCAATGTAAGCGCAAAAAAAGAGTTTATTTACGACATTACATTAGAAACCTCAAAAATTATTAGTGTTTCTATCATATATTATGCACGTTTTATACACATAAACCTACTTCTTAAATCATTCTATCTATTAAAAAAAACCGCATCAAAATCCGTTGCGTAGTTTTAAAGATCTAAGCATACATAGGGACAGACAGACAGCGGGAAGCGACTTTGTTTTATACTATGTAGTGACTAGCTCCTGCCGTCGGCTTCGCACGCGTGGTACCTACATCACCTTTAAATGTAGCTTATATCTTTCACCAAGATACAATTTATCTTTGTATTCAATTTTATCAAGATGCGTTTCGCCGTTTAGTAGTGAGAAGTTAATAAACAGACAAACACTTTCAAATTTTTAATATTAGTATCGTTTTTATTTTAACTGGACCTGTTTATACCAATATGATTAATTTGTCTATGTCGCTGTGTGAAATCATTGTTTACTGGGTTATATCAGTTATACTACGCAGGCAGAAGACATCAACGCCACAGTCAGTTTTAACATCAAGACGTACGATTATAGCTTTACCGGCAACGACTCGGTCCCAAAATAAGGTGCAATGTTTACATAGTACAGTAAATTTCTAACACAAATAACAGTCACCTACAGTTCTGTACACTGTGTTACTTGGGATTAGGGGCTGACAAACAAACAACCCGTCTGAATTGTGCTCAAAGTATCAAGGGATAAATTCATACAAATTAACTTTAGCATTTGGTGGGTCGTTTTGTTGAGTTTAATTTATAATAAAAGTACAAAAACACTGCCATATATTAGGTACACCTTTTAGGTGGATACCTACCGATCAACATTCAATGTACTTAGAGCACAGATTACTTAGTACAAAAACGGAAGGCGAACTCCACTAAAACTATTATCTAAAATAGCGACGCTATCTATGACACAATAAGGTGCAACTCAGCTCGCACAAGCGCTTAGCGCCTAAAATTATATTTACGCACATACTCTCTCTCATGTCTCTCTTTTGCGTAATTCTATTTCATCTGGCGAGCTGAAAATAGTGAAAAAAAACATATCATGGAAACCGGCATGTTAAAAATATAAATGTTTCAACGTACATAACGTAACTTAACGTAGGTTTTAAGTATTTGTATGCAAATTTTCATGTTATCCTTACGTTTCCTTATAAATAGAAATAAACATACCGTTTTAGGAGACATTTCAATTTTGGTGCGTACAATGTATGAGTACAAGCAAAGAGTTTACGATGTGGATTTCCGGAGAGTTTTTGTGTAATCTGTTTTTATAAAAATACAAGCCGAAATACAACTAAATTGTTGTATCAAAAAACAACATCTATGTACTCAATAAACAAGTTCGCATTCATCATCATATCAGACTTTATGAAGTCCACTGCTGAACATAGGCCTCCCCAATAGATTTCCAGGAAGAACGATTCTGAGCCCTCTCCATCCATCGACTTCCTGCGATCTTTACAATGTCGTCAGCCCATTGGGTCGTCCTACGCTTCGTTTTCCTGCCCTTGGTTGCTATTCGAGAACTTTTACTCCCCAACAGTTATCAGTTCTGCGAGCTATATGGCCTGCCCATTACCACTTCAACTTGCAATTTTTTAGCGCTATTTCGGTGACTTTGGTTCTTCTACGGATTTCCTCGTTGCGGATTTTATCACGTAGTGAAACACCCAACATAGCTCTCTCTATTGCACGCTGCGCGACTCAGAGCTTGTGTATGAGGCCGACAGTCTCAGCGACAAGTCTCAGTTCCATATAATTATCATCACTGGTAATACGCACTGATTATGACGAGAAGATGTGCCTTAATTTCCCGAACGCTGGCCATCCGAGTTGGATTCGTCGGCTGACCTCTTTGTCGAATTTGGACTTGCCTAGTTAAATCGGCTGACCCAAATAGACATACTGGTTCGCATTCTAGAACTGCTAAAACATAATATATACCTAAATAGGTTAGAAACAAGGACTAGGCACAAAGACTTGGAAAATAGGAGCATTGACTAGGAACTATACTAAGAACCTAGTCTAGGAACATAATTAAAAATAAAAACAGTTATAATAAATAAAAAAGTTATAAGGTTGCGTCTGAGTTACCATATCTATCTACCAACCTACTTTTTTCACCAAAGTCAAAGTCAAAGTCAAAAGATGATTTATTCAATACAATCACAAGGATCACTTTGAAACGTCTTATATACTAGGTGAATTTAGGTGCCAATTCATCCTAACCCAAGCTCGAGAAGAATTGGCAAGAAACTCGTCTTGGTCCTAGCGCTTTTTTATATGATCCATCTTATAACTACCTTAACTACGAAATACAAATACAAGAGAGTTTATACATTTCAAGTGTGTCGGTTAACTGTCTGACGGCAGAGCGACATGAGGCCATGCATTCTTATCAATAATATAGTCATCTATATTATAATAAGCTTTCTTCAAAAGACTACCTTTAATGTATGCTTTAAATTTCTTAATAGGTAGTTTAGTAGCATTTTCAGGAAGCTTATTATAGAAGCGCACCGTGTTCCCCATAAATGACTTATTAACTTTTTCTAGTCGAAACCTAGGGACCACCACCATGGTTATTTTACCATCGGTCCAATTAAGAGCAACTATTCCGTCAGAAACTAACTATTAAAGGACTGAACATTGCTCTAACAAAAAGATAAGTTAGATTGAAGGACAATTCTTAATAAATGTTCTCGCAAATGATTGATATACATACATCAGTGTCATGAATGTTTTAATCGATTTATCTCGGATTTAGGATTTATTTCCTTACTTGGGCTGTGAGAACTTGTTTCCTGGCAAACTTCATATCTTAGGTCACCGTAAATTGATGTATTGGCGATTGTCAAAATATGCAGCATAATATGTACTTTTTTTTATTTTTTTGCTGGCGATGACATAAAAGCTATTTTTTTATAGCTTAATGGGTTCACGGTACCGTGAATAAGCTATAAAAAAAATCTGTTACTGTTACTGAATAATATTAGTTACAATTTGACCACGTTTCAACATCGACGCGCTCTTGAGAAAAATGGTCTTGACATACAGACGGACAGGCCCTTCTACAGTATACAGTAATTATATTTACTGTATAACGGCTCCTTTTGTTTGAGCAGCTACGGAACCCTAAAAATTAACCATAAAAATAGACTAAGAACATAGACTAACAAGATAGACTAAAAACATAGACATTGGCAATATGTATGGGAATGAGAAGAACATAGACTTCAACATAGGCAATATTGGGAATGAGACGTAAATCGCGACATAATCTAACTGTAGTTACTTTTACTGGTTTCGTTAGCAACTAAAATGTTAACTTGGCTAAGGGGCTGGAGTTTCAAGGTCTTAAATCAGGTTGAGCAATGGAAGCCTATAAAACAGCCTTTAAGCAACAGATCGACATAATAATTCGCCCAAAGTATCCACAGTTACCATAAACAAGCTCTTCGTAAAATGGTTCTAGTCTTATTATTCGAATGAACAGGAAACGGAAAACAGCGATGAAAAGATAATGTTCGGAACCCATAGCAATCCCGGTCTTTCCTTATTTTGACAAACATTCTCTTGAGGTTACCTTGAATTGTTATTGAAATATTCATGCCATCAAATGAACCCCTACATACGACATTTCGCTGCAAAACATACATTATAATAAAGGGAAGGCCAACTATTTTTTTATTACTCTACGTTCCTGTTATTGTATTCAGACGTCGTCTACTTTTTTATGTTTCATAAAAATTTACTGTATAGGTACTTAAGTCTCGTCTTACGTTACATCAGCGTTATTTCAGTTTCATTTCAGCTATATTTTTGTATGGGCAATATATTTTAAAGGGATATGACGTAGAGCTTACTAGTCAAAACTACAATTCGCTTGTTATTTTATTTATTTCTCGAAAGAAATTGAGATCTTTTGTGATCTGGGATTGCATCCTTATTTATATCACACAAGGGTTATCTACTAAAAATTCGCTATATTGCAAGTTGGATCATGCGATAACAATTTTCCGGGTGTTTTTAATCTTCATAGTTTTATTATAAACTAATAGATATTACAACCTTTTATATAATTAACTCTAGACTATTAAACAAGGGGAGCCGCAGGCAAGAGAAAATGATTATTATAATATTACACGAGCTTCTAGCCGAGGTTTTGTCTTAAAGATTCGGCCAAACCTGCGCATCAGTAACGCGGGAAGCGGAACGCGATGCGGTAGCGTGTGGATTGCAACGTGCAACGTGGTCACGTAGGTGTACAAAGCACCATAGATAAGGTATAGGTAGCGTACGCTACGCGGCAGACGCTCCCGCTTCGCAGTCGTTTTGGTCGCGCAGGTGTGGGTTATGTTTTAGGCTTAATATTGGTTCAGGCTATTTACTTCATATTTGCCATATTTCATCCCAATCCGTTCAGTGAAAAGGCGTGAAGATGTAATTGATCTATTAAAAACTTTTGAATAAATAATCTTAGTAGGAATTACTAGGAGGTAGGATTCAACCCTAACTTAATATCAATAAAATAAGATCACGGCGGCCACACCGACTTAATACCACAACAAGTTGCCAACTAAATAAATTGTGTGTCACTAATTCCATATTACGAAGAAAAATCCACCATAACTATACCGTTAACATAACGTTAATGGCGGTATAAGAATATCGTTTTCAGCTTATTTTGCCGTATCTGGGTTCTTGTGATTTTACACAGACATAACGAATAGAAGTGACAAATTTGATATGCATGAGTAAAATTTGATGGATTTATTGACGTGATAACGTCTTATAAATCGATGAACGCCGACTGCACGCACGAAAAAGTGTCACGTTCTGCCTGAGCCGAGCGTGCAAGCGAGAGCGTGGAACAAACAATAGAGAGGCACGATCGGTTCATCAATGTTTTCTTATGACGTTATCACGTAAAAATATCGTCCGTAAACCGACTTTATTGACAACCATTTCTTATGTTATATAACCGTTTAAAAACATAGAGATAACATTTTAAGAATTAAAGTATTAAAGACAACGCACAGTCTAAACCACTGGTCGTAGAGACTTCAAATTTGGTGGATGTATTAATTACAAAGTGTGAAGGAATTTCCGAAACTTATGGTGTAGTGGGCTCGTTACCAAAATGACTATTCTTTGATACTATGCCACGTGAAATGTCATATATTAGTTCCCAGCTAATTAGGTACTTGACATTTTAACTCTATTCATATATCGAAGTTTTTTCTACTAAGGACGTGAGGTTTAAAATAAAAGCTTATAAAAAAGTAACGCATAACAAGATAGACATTATGCGAATAAATTTACGGGGTAAAAGTATTTACTCGCATTTTATATAAATTTCTGCCATCTCATAGGAAGTTCATTTAATCCTTTGCGATGGAATTCTGACCTGGGTCTGGACTCAACAAACTGTTTGAAGATATTATGTACTGCTTCCTGGGCAGTATTTTTTTTACCATGCAGTAAATCAAAATTATAGATTCGGAGCTCTTTCTCTGAAAAACCTGTTGTGAATAACGCCATGAAGTGACTACTAAACAATAACTTTAGCCTATCTATCAGTAAGCTTTGCTTTAAGGCATTGTTGCCGCGTATGATTTGGGGTTGCTTGCGATTGTATCCACTTTCATTCACTTTTCGTCGTACGTCACAATTCGGTACAAATCCTTTTAATTTCTGTACCGATTTAATATGGTTCATGCTTTCATTTCCTAACTGTTTTTATTTAACTGATTTGGTGCAAATGGGTTAATATTGTGGGTAAGCTAATCAAACCCTCCCGCTTCCTTGGTAGTTTGTTATGGATCGGCTTCCACTATAAGTACCGATTCATCGTTATTTATCTAAGTGGCTGCCTTATCTCGTTGTTCACTCTTCAAGTCGATGTTTCCACTATGAAAGCAATTAAACCAAAAAAGCACAGCGCGTTCATTAGATGTGTCCTCTCCAAACACAGCATTGGATTTACTACGTTAGTTCCGCGTTGGAACTCGTATTCAAAAATTACTGAAAATGTTGATGCCTTTGAAGCTGATTGTAAAAACAATTGAAAGCCAAACAATAGAATGTCATGTTTTTTATTTAGAGTATTTTAGTGATCTGTTTCAGTATGAAATTCTACACCATGCAGGCTTAATGTTAATTCAAACTGTCAGTTAGAATGGCAATTCAATTTATAAACCCCTATTATTTATTTACTTTTAAAGAGGTATATTTTTGTCCATAACATGTCGTAAACCAAGAAACTACAGTTATGCCAAATACATGATTATTTCATGCCTCTGAGGCTTTCTAGTTTCACCATACTATCAAATAACTAGTGACACGATATAAGAAAAATAAGAAATAGCTGGCACGTTGCAACTATTTTGCTAGCCTTTCAGCATAGGGCAGTGTCATTTTCACATGCAATCCCTTAGTATGGCACTTTCACATTATTTACAAACTATCACACACTGTACACCAGTTACGTCGAACTTCCACGGAGCTAAAATTTAATTAAAATTTTAATGAGCCGAGCAATGTGTATTTAGCCGTGCTATAGATTAATAAATTATGCAGATGTGATGCAATTTTCACCACCTAATTTGGAGGGTGCTTAACTAGTCCTATGCAGATAATTGATTCAGGCGTGACTTTGGGGATACCCATTACAAAATAAATAATGCGGACATTTACACTCAGCGTCATCTAGCCATTTGGCCCCAAAATAAGCAAACCTTGTGTTATCAGTACCATATTATGACTGATATACTACTTATAAATAATTAAATAATATACATTTTGATATACACGGGTTTAACTCACGTATTATTTTGTCGGTGGAGGCACCAACACTGTTTTTATTCATCTAGAGAATCTTCATCAGGGTGAGTTTGATCCCCGGTCCGCTCGTTGCCGCTCGAGTTCACGGTTTGCACTACGAATCTCGCGGAGCGGGTTGCATACTGCATATCATACAAACATATGTCCAGCGTGCCGGCGGCGGGAATCGACTAGTAACCTTCTGCGTCAGAGCTTGTCAAAATATTATATAGATAGAAAAATATTTAGTACTATTTAGTACCTGCGGGCCTAGCACGGCACGAGGAGAAATAGTCTTTCCCCCGTTTTTATCCACTTGTGGTGGACAGGTGGTGGTGTATTTCCACTGACAGGTGGATAAAAAGGTGGAAAGACTATTTCTCCTCGTGCCGTGCTAGGCCCGCTGGTCTACTTCTTTTTCTTTCGTGTAGTTGTTTTATCCTATTTGACCAGTAGGTAGCTGCGTCTACGGCATTATCGACAAGATGCAAGATTTGGATATGTTACACAAGTAGGTACGTGTGACTGTTCCTAGGTACCACAATGACGTTGCGTGAACTCGAACGGGAACGAGCGGACCGCGGATCAAACACAACCTGAAGATTCTCCAGATGAATCGAGACAGTGTCGGTGCATCCATCGACAAAATAATTCGTTAGTAAATCCGGTGTTTTTCAAAATGTGCACTACGTATCGTTTACACCAATCATGTCCCATTTGCTGTGGTGAAAGGACTCATCAGCAAGAGTCTGTCTTGGTGGGTATAACGACATTGTTAGAATTGTGCAAGTGAAATTACTAGCCAAATAGACAAAATGGCCTAGCCGCCATGTAACACAATGTAAAATGCCTAGTTTTTTAGCTACTTTGTGTGTTGTACGTTTCTTTTCTAGTTTTTTATGTAATATTTTTTCCTTTGAGTGTTAGAAGTGAAGTTTATTAAAGATAAATATATAGATAGATTAACACTTTTTCAAAATTATTTCACGGCGTCTGGTATATTGCTTGGCCCGAGAGCTGGCTCTCCAGTCTCTTGGGAACGCTGCCCTCTGACTGTGATCTAGATCAGTTGAGATATCTATAGATTGTTTTAAACAGCCCATTAGTTCTATTAATGAATGAATTAAAACTCTTTATCACAAAATTAAAAAAGAAGAATAACTATTTCTTCTAATAAATCTAATGAAAATGAATTCTAATAGAAATAAAATTGTAAAGGCCTTATCGCTGAAAGCTATCGCTATCGCTAAAAGAGCTCTTCCAGGCAACCTTTGAATGGACAGGCTAAACAAAAACAGAACGACTGCGGTGTACAAAAGTTACTTAATATACTAATACAAAAAAATATACAAAATATTGTGGTAATGATGCTTATCGACATACACGATAAACATAAATACATACAACATACAAACAACTTTCTACAAAATAATAAGAATCCCTACTAATATTATAAATGCGAAAGTAACTTTGTCTGTCTGTCACGTTTTCACGCCTAAACCAATGAACTGATTTTGATGAATTTTGATATAGAGATAGATGGGACCTTATAGAAGGACATAGGCTAATTTTTATGTAGGTACCACGCGTGCGAAGCCGCGGGCAGCAACTAGTATTAATATATTTATGTTTTTGTAATGTTCTGTCAAATAAATCTTTTATCAATATATCAATCTACGAGTATCTATAATATCAATGCTTGTGCCAATACGCAATGCAATCAACCAGCATATTCTAGACACAAAACTTATAATTGAGTATAAATTATGTAAATAAGGACACAGAGTGCACTCCGGTGGCCAATTATTTTAGCTGTTCGGTAATGCACATATTTAGTGAGTTTCAAAACCACAATGTTTATTGGTTTAATGGGAAACGCCATTTAAATATATTCCATAATTCGTAAATAATTAATCTGGTATGTAGGATAGGTGAGTAAATAATTTAATCTTAAAATATTTTAGAGTGCGCGTTGTTTAATTTAACTCATAGATAGATCCTTGACGCATGTACAATATTATTAACATTTGCTAAATTTTACACAAACAAATATTATTATTTACGTTAGATAGACTGACAAAAACATATGCAAATACGTTTTAGAT
The DNA here is from genome assembly GCA_948098915.1 of Lampropteryx suffumata. NCBI lineage: Eukaryota > Metazoa > Arthropoda > Insecta > Lepidoptera > Geometridae > Lampropteryx > Lampropteryx suffumata. The sequence goes on along the minus strand of OX402551.1, from coordinate 15,369,962 downwards.
ATAAATATATTTATTCTCAAAAACTCAAGTATTGTCGCCTTCATGAGAAAAAGTTTAACATAAAGTAGGTTCTAAGCATAGGTATAACTTAGAATATAAGAAAAATATAAGGATTACGTGTAAGTAAGTAGGATGAGTATTTACCCATCCAATGCATCGCGTTTTATTGTTATATTAATGTTTTATTATCATTGTTTAATGTAAATTTTGTAGTAGTAAAATTTGTTTATTAATCATTCACGCGCTTTTACCTAATATAGATAATATGCATAGATAATGCTGAAATTATATATGATATGTAATGGAATATAAATTATAATATAAAAATGCAGTTCACCGATATTAATAACATATACTGTTGTTGTCCCAATCTGTTGTTGGACAATTATTTGTATGATCTGCAAGTCTCAAGTATAGGTGTTTTTCTATAATATGTATGTATTTACAAAATAAAATATAAGCTGTTATATCAGTCATGTGGTTCCAATAACACAAGCTTTGCTTACTTTGGGACTAAATGACGCTGTGTGAAATGTCTGGCATTATTATCTAGTGATAATAATGCCAGAATATAAAAGAAGGTTATCATATAATAATAATAGTTAGTACTGTTATTATTATATGATAACCTTCTTAGATCTCTGGTTATTAAGGTCATTGATAGTGTCTTAGAAGCATAGTCAGAGAACGTCCAAATACTATATTTGACACATGTCCACGTGTGACAGTCTGCAATTCTGACGGAAAACATTTCCAATGTTTTGGGTTCAGAATGTGCTGGGTTCCTCCGATGTTTTCTTCATCGTTTGAGAGCTGGCACTACGCATATATATTCTTCAAAAAATAAAATCTAGTGATGCACGACCAGGTAAAAACTTACAACTTATCAGAAGGCAAGGATACCACAACAGTGATAACATAAATTAGTACAAAATATGGTAGACTGTTTAATTACGCAAAGTAATAAAAAAAAATTGCTGGATAATACACACAGCACCATCTAACCCCAAACTAAGCATAGCTTGTATTATGGTGACCAGACCGATAGAATATTAATATATTTTTGAATACATACGTATGATACTTTATAACACCCAGACACAGAACAAAGACCTATTTTCATCACAAGTATATGCCCAGGGAATGAATCAAACCCTCAAAATACAGTGCAGAAGGTAGAGCTACTGCCAACTGAGCTGATAGGCCAGTAAATTTTATGGTATGTTAATAAACTGGACAGTTACAATTTCGAGTATCAATAATTCGTTAAACTTATGAACGCCATTTTGTCTCGCAACTTATGAAATATGGATAATTACCGGTTTAAAAGGCTGCCAGCGGTTCTGGCTATTGGTTAGTTGCCAAAATTTACTTACCAGCTTAATTTGACGTAAAATATCTATCACAATCTAGTGCTTGCAATGCAAGTAATATTTATTTGTTAATGGACTGTAAAAGCTTTGACAAACTGTAGGTGACTGAGCGTAAATAGCATTTTCTGAAAAAAAAAAAACACAATAGAACCATATCCTATTGTTCGTAAAACCCAGCACCATATTGTAAAACGTCCAAATTTTTTAGAGCTTTTCAGAGCTGCAGACTCATATAAGGAAAACCACAGAGAAAACCACACCACCCCATAGCATAAGCATCATAGAAAATGGTTTTCCTTACTTAAATAATGCCGGACATTTCACGCATCATCTGGCTACAAATTAAGCTTGTATAATAGGAACCACATTACTGTATTTACAAAAGAATTAATATAAGTAGTGCCTATATCAGTCAAATGGTATCCATAACACAAGCTCTGCTTACTTTGGGGCTAAATGATGTGTGCGTGAAATGTCCAGTTTATTGTTATAATTATTTCTACTTTTTAGTTTTAGGATAATCGGTTTTTTTTTTATTTGAATTATTGCATTGTCATCGGTCTTTGACAAGTGTGCAAAATTTGAATGAAATCTGGCCGTTTAAAGTGGGTCAAAATCGCGTCCTAAGGAGTCGGTGACAAACATACAAACATACATACAAGTGAAACTAATATAAAGCGTATAAAAACCCAATCCAAAGTCAAATACTTGTAGATCATATAAACATTTGTCACGGCCGCGGCGGCGGGAAACGAATCCGTAACCTTCTGCGTATCAGCAGGCCTTTGCTCACTGCGTCACTGAAGTCGTCACAGAAGAGAATTTAGTCAATGTATTTTACACGAAACGAGTTCTAAAGAAATCGTGCCAGTATTATGGTCTATGGCCCTGATTCAGGTTTCACCGAAATAACTAATCATTCGTAATTTACCAACGATCTGATTTTCTTTGCACCAAAGTCTGAATTGGAGTCATTTTTAAATAACACGTCGTAAATTTACTAAGTAACACTCTGACGTGTTTTATTTCAGTTTAGCCGCTTTGTAAATTGGTGTTGATAAAACTGCGAAAAATCTTAGAAAAATCTGTTCAATAGAGGCACAAAATGGCAACTTAAACTTATTTGAACACTGCTATATAAAATGTTACTCTAATTAAGACTTTGGTGTGAGCAAAATAAGATCGTTCGTACTTTACTACGAAATTTTAGCTAATCCGGCGAAGCCACAGAATCACGGACTCAGAAAGTCAGATTCTAGGACTTTAATATAAGAAATTCGAGGTTTGGTATATCCCTTGAGGTAAGACTAAGGTACGCCAAAGAGTCCTACCTCTATAGTGTTCATAAACAAAGTTTTGGCTGTTCGTTTAAGTGATTGAGTGTCAGCTAGTCAGTCAATAGTCTGTCTATTATTCATTAGCGTATCATAACGTGAGCAACACCTCTCACATAATATTATTTTGATGTGTAACATCTTTTCTCTTTTTTTCCTGCAATCTGTGGGAATGATTTCGTGAAAAGGTACAGAAGTGTGTAACAGGAAACCGGGATAGCGTGCGCTATTTGATTTGACAAATGAGCGCGCACGGTATTTGTTTTGACCAATAAGCGTGCGCGGTCGAGAGCTGGCCGTCAGATGGTACTAACCCATTTTTTGTGAGGTTGGTACTGTCAGCCAACGGTGTGTGCGTGTGTTTGACGAAAAAGAAAAATGGAAATAGAAAAGGAGAACGCATCTGCTTTGCGCTTAACCTTCAGTGTTGTATATAAAGTGTGCTGTTACATAAACTAATTCAGGATATAATGTTAGTTGTCGTTTGTATAATATAGTTTTTTTTTCAGTCACTCTGTATTGTACTGATACTCTTATGCCACCTTTTTGCAGAAACACCTGTAAGCCAATAACGATATATCCTATGTTATGGCCTATTAATTTGTCGTAGGCAGTGCCAACATAGCAGTTTCCGGCCAGCATCGAAAACATGTTTATTTATGAGGGATATAACTGTCTTGCATGCTCTCAGATTTAGTTTGTAATATAAAGATTTTGATGAAAATTCACAATTAACTGTAGCATAAGTAAGCTCAACTTGTGATTCTGTTCTTTTGTCGGGCTGTCTCAAATTTCGTATATACAAACAATCTTTATTTTGCTTACAGTAAAGTCTAAATTAGAGATACATTTTTTAATGACAGTTATAAGTAAATATGTATATACGTTTTGTTCTTTTATTGAAAAGATTCTTTTTAGTTTTAATCGACACATAACATGATGATTGACATGACTTACATGATATCTAAAATGAGTTAAAAGACGTCAAGTTAGAAAATTTAATTAGTGTCATTTAAATATGCAAAAGTTTTACATTAATCTACACTCGGAAATAAAAAAATAACAGCTATTTAACGCATTCAAATATAAACTCACTAAACACATAATGCAAGACCACTCTTTACTTGGTAAATGACTGCGTTAAGTAGGTACCTATGTATAAGTTAATTCGAAAACAACTAATGTCTATTTTAATTTTAAGATCATGCTATTCATAAGTTAATGACATGTAATTATCTTTTTATGAATAAATTTATTAAACCCAAATATGTTACTCTATGAGGCAAACAAAATAAGATCACCCGTGCTTGGTCTATCCACTTGATGCTATATAAACCATCTGGTTAGATGCAGGCCTGATTAATTAATTATGTAGTTTCCATAATACAAGCTCTGCTTATTTTGGGTTAGATGATGCTGTGGGAAATATCCTGCATTATTTTATTTGTATAATTTCGAGAATGTCTGAGGTATTGTGAGACGATTGATAGGAGTAGAATTAGTTCAATATGTTAAAACTTTTTTTTTTTTAAGTATTTTTATTATTAATTATTTGGTAAAACTATTTTATTGTGTTAAATTTTTCTGTTAAACTGTTATTTCATAGCGCCTTGGTATACCTACTGTAATGCTATGATCTTATTGTGTAAATAAATAAATAAATAAATAAATTGGATATGTGATCTACAAGTGATATTCCGAGCATGGCACCAAAGTCGAGGACGTAGGTATGCAGATCGCCAGGTTGAAGTGGAAATGGGCGGGACACTTGGCAAGAATAGATAACGTGGGATGGACAAAGGCGATAATGGAGTGGTGGCCAAGGAATGTTCAACGGCCAAGAGGCAGACCACCCGCCCGATGGTCGAACGATGTAGTCAGCGTTGTCGGGAACTACTGGATGAGACTTGCTAGGGACCGGAATCAGTGGCGTATTAATGAGGAGGCCTAATACCCAGCAGTGGGTGCAATCGGGCTAAATTATGATGATGATGATGATTTATTTGTTATTTATATTATATTAGTATTAAATGGCACCACAGGAAAAATTAGAACGCGGTATCGTTGAGTTTTGAAATTTCTATAAATATCTCGGCACACTTAACCTGATTAAGTGATTTATAATATTCGTAGGATATATCTAAAAATATATATATTTGAATATCCAATATACAAAAATAATCTATAGTCCTGGAAAGACCTCTCAGATTTCTTTATATTTAAAGTAATCCAGTAAAAATATATTTGGCACAAAACTAGTTTTTACCCAATAAATAGCTCAATAAAATAACCAGTTTGCTGAAAACATGACATCGTGTGAACGTGCTGCAAAACGTACCATTTAAAACGCAATAACCGACATCGGAATCTGTGTGGAGTTGGCTGCTAGCCAAGTGGACACCTTTCATAATACAAGTACCTACATAAATAACACGACTATTGCAACGGATGGAAGGTTTGTAATGACAATCTAGAAACCCTCTGCTATTTCATACAAATGTTTATATGATCTGCAAGTATTTGTCTCGGGTCTGGGTGTTTCTCTGTATAATATGTGTGTATTTACAAAAAAATATATAGGTAGTATATCAGTCATGTGGTACCAATAACACTAGCCCTGCTTACTTTTGGGCCAGATGATATTAGAATATACTCTATTTGTGAAGTTTTTTTTCCTCCTTTCGTACATTTGGCACATGTCTTCAATTTTTTTAGGATCTACGATATCCTTTCATTGTGGTAGATCCTAAAAAGTTCGAGATGTTTGCTCGAAATGTTTTTCTTCGCCGTTTCAAAGTCAGTGCTATGAATATACCTTAAATTTCGTTTGGAACAATCAGCTTTTCTTATTCCAATAATTTATTATGCTACTGTTTATTATCTACCGTATTAAAGTTGTAAATAATTATGTATTAATTAATTCTTGAGTACATAGGTAATATTATTATAACTACCTATTATTATAACTAGCTGCTGCCCGCGGCTTCGCGTGCATGGTACCTACATAAAAAGTAGCCTATGTCCTTCTCCATGGTCTCTAAACAAAAATTCATCAAAATCAGTTCAGTGGCTTAGACGTGAAAACGTAGCACACCGACAGACAGATAGAGTTTCTTTCACATTTATAATATTAGTATCAACAGCCTAAAATTGTATGCTTCTAGTTCTAAAAATTACAATACTTTCATACAACCATTCAACCCTTTTCAACCCTATACTACACTTTTTTCCAATTAAAAAGTAGCCTTTGTCCTTTCTCAGGTTTTGGACTATCTGTGTACCAAATTTCATTTAAATCGGTTCAGTTGTTTTGGCGTGAAAGCGAGACAGAGAGACAGACAGACAGACAGAGTTACTTTCGCATTTAAAATATTATATAGTAAGGATGTAAGGATTATTGCAGTAAGTATCATTTATTATTTTATTCTATCCTTATTTATTTTTATTAACTCTCAAAGATACCATATTATTGTACTTCTATTCCTACTCATTATTATAAAATTTACACAACACTCCACAAAAATATCTCACAGGGTCTTTCGGCTGAAGTTTTCGACAGAATACCAGCGCCTAGATACCTCCAAGTGGTGAGGCATATTATACAGATACATGACATACTCTCTGTATTCTCCACTTTTGTTTATTATAAAATAAGAGTTTTCTGTATGTCTATGTCTATGTCTTAAAATGTGTATAAAATGGATGTAATTTTTTCAGAAAAAGCCAATGAATCATTAGTGCAAAACAGGATTCAAACCTACGACCTTAGAAACAGAAGGCAGCGCCACAACCTCTAAACGATTAGTGCTATCTCTGTTATCAGTGTCAGTAATAATATTAACCTAAAATAACATTTTATACAACTTTTATTTATTTCATTTTCAGAACATTCATGAGTTGTGTGCATTTTGAAAAACACGAGGATTACTCACGTATTATTCTGTCGATAGATGGAGGCACCGACACTGTTTCGATTCATCTAGAGAATCTTAATCAGGGTGAGTTTGATTCGCGGTCAGCTCGTTGCCGCTCGTATTCACGGTTCGCACTCTATCCATCGACAAAATAAAAGTAAACCCCGTTTTTGTTTCTACTTTTATTTACATACTATGTGGGAAAAAACCAACAATAATATCTAACTAATATTATAATGTGATGTGATGTGTTATAATGTGATGATAAATGTGTAATGTGAAAGTAACTCTGTCTGTCTGTTTGTTACGTTGTCACGCCTATAAAGCTGAACCGATTTTGATGAATTTTGGTATGATATTTGGTATATATGGAACTTGTATATATGGGAAGTACATAGACTACTTTTTATGCAGGTACCACGTGTGCGAAGCCGCGGACAGTAGTTCTAAGAATGAAAAACTGACAAGTCGATTTTGCCCTTGCCAGGATAATTTGAATTCATGAATTTATAATGTACCGTATAATCGTTAAATTTAAACATTGCCAGTTTAATTATCTCTTATTATTATACCTTGTACCTTTAATATGCATTTTTATTAACGTTACTCATTTGTCCCAACCTTATTGCCTTATTGCCTTTTTATCTCAATAATAATTCATACACAATAAATATTGGTGGACAATGCACACAGCACAATTATCACCATCTAGCCCCAAACAAATCATAGCATTTATTACGGTGACAAGATGACTGATAGATTATTTATATATTTTAAATACATACTTATTAAACTTTATAACAAACACCTATTCATCAAACCTATGATGAAAGCGTATTATAATATAAAAAACTATATTATTGATGAGAATGCATGGCCTCATGTTGCTTTGCCCAAAGACAGAGATTTGCAATCTATAAGCTACTGTGAACTTGTATTAGTTTTTCGTAGTTAAGCTAGTTATAAGATGGATCATACAAAAACGCGCTAAGACCAGGACGAGTTTCTTGCCAGCTCTTTTCAGACTAGGGTTAGGAAGAATCGGCACCTAAATTCACCTAGTTTGTAAGACGTTTCAAAGTGGTCCTTGAGATTGTATTGAATAAAAATATTTGAATTTGAATCTGAAACAAAAGTCTTTCCTGGGAAGAAATCGAACCCTCAGCATACTGGCAACTTAACTGACAGGCCAGTCAAGAGTTCATGTTGACGGGTAACTGTAATACTGAGAATTGTCTGCTTCAGTAGTACTGGTACTGGGACTTCTGGGAATGAGCGTTTTTCCACAACAAAAGATCCAACATCCTATTAGTTTTTCATGAGATTCTAATATATTCATTGTCCTGTAATATATTAATTTATTTTGCTTCCAGCTCGTTACTAGCACCCGTGTTGCGAGCTCACGGTAGCTCATGATACTAGAGGTGATTATTTAAAATGTTTGCTTTATCTACGAAGTTGTCTTTGTTTTTCAGATATATCAGAACTTCAATAAGTAATGGAATATACTATAATACTTACTTACCTACATGATAGCGAATAATAACTTGTCTTAATGTTTATATCAGTTTTTTTTTTTAAAACCTATTTCCTTCTTTTTAAGCTTAACTTATTAGTGGAAACTTTACTGGATTATATTATATTTTAGTGGTTTAGTTTATATGTTTTATTATTCTGTTTGTTTTTTCAAATAAATTTATGATTTATTAATAGCCGAATACTAATACGTATGGAATAACATACAGGTTTTATATCTACCTACTATACAGGCAAAGCCGAGGGTAGCAGCTAGTGGTTTATAAAACAAAGCCATACACATCAAAACCATGACGCGCTACTGTGCCCATTTAAGCCCATTAGCGGAATCCGAACGCTCGCATCAGCGCGGGACACCATTCTCTACATTATTCGAGGCATTACATTTTCTTACCCGTCGTTGTATAAAATTAACATAAAAATGCATTCGAGCCAGTCAGCGTGTTCAAATTTCCCCATTTACCTCAAGTTTCCTTAACTTTAGACCCAGCATCCAGTATTAACCTAAGCTGAGTGGAAAAGAATGTCGAACTCAAAATTGTAATTAAGCATAGATGACTACTATATATTTATTTATTCAAGAGATGCAATTTTGCACGCAGGTCTAGAAACCTATTTACTCTTGACTTAACGAGACCCAGATTGTAGTTTTCAGGAAAGACAGACGACCGACGGCAAAGTATTCCAATCCTTGGCTGTACGCATTAAAAATTTAAAAGCAAAGCGCTTTGTTCGTAATGGGTGGTAGACTGACAAGAAATAGATGGTACTGACCGATACGTCCAAATTATGTAAATATAAATAAAATATACTGGTGGTCCATTCACACAACACTATCTAGTCCCAAACTAAGCATATCTTTTATTATGGTGACCAGATGACTGATATAATAGTTATATGTTTTTATATTTTTATTTTATTTGATAACTGTTTAGAAAACATACAGCTAGGTACATGAAAAGACTAATATATAATTATACATACCTACTGCAAGTACATATATAGCTGATAGCCAATTACAAGTTTCCACATAAAAATTTACGTTAGCATTAATTAAAAACAGTGAAAGTAGACGACTATTATAATTCAGAATTTAGATTAAAAGAAAAAAAATATTAAACAAGTTAGTTCCCAATATGAATAGATAGGTCTAGTGATACATACATGCTTATGATACTTTTCGCAGAACAAACACCTATCTATGTTCATCTCACAAATGTTTATGAGAGGGAATCGAATCCTCTACCTAAAGAGCAGAAGGCAGAGCTACTTCCAATCCAACTGAGCTATGAGGTCAGTTAAAGAATACATAAAAGGTCTTTTGATGAAAGCTTATTATAATATAAATGAGTATATTATCGATAAAAATGCATGGCCTCATGTCGCTCTGCCCTCAGACAGTTAACCGACACATTTGAAATTTATAAACACTCTTGTATTTCGTAGTTAAGGTAGTTATAAGATGGATCATGTAAAAAAGCGCTAGGACCAAGACGAGTTTCTTGCCAGTTCTTCTCGGGCTTGGGTTAGGATGAATTGGCACCTAAATCCACCTAGCATGTAAGACGTTTCAAAGTGATCCTTGTGATTGTATTGAATAAAGTATCTTTTGACTTTGACTTGAGTCGAAATCACGGTCGAAAATGCTTACGTACGTCTGTTCGGCCAGCGTCTGTCCGAATGTTATCCTCTACAGGTCGCATTTCTCAACCGATTCTCGTAAAATTGTGTGTGGTTCTATAACTATATTGAATATTTATGTCGATTCATTTTTTTTAAATGGCTGATATATGGGGTTTCCAAACTAAAAAAAAAAATATTTCAGTGTTATAAAAATGTTTGCGAGTTCTACAGCTCAAAGAGCCACTAGTTTAGTAGTTATAGAATGTTCCTTAGTTCGTATGAGAATGCCTAACTGGCGAGAGACAATAAATAGTTAATAATGCTGGACATTTCTCACAGCATCACTTAGCCCCAAAGTAAACAGAGCTTGTGTTATGGGTACCGCATGCCTGATATACTACCTATATAGGTACTTTTTTGTTGTAAATACCCGAAATAGAACCCGCGACTTTCAGCGACTCTCCATTTTTTTCACAACCACCTGGTTAATCTACCTGAAGTTATTATTTGTATGAGATTTAATCATTTCTAATGTTCATATTTTTTGTATAACAATGTTTTGGTTTTTTTCTATGTATAATAGATACCTATGTATTTGCAACAAAAAAAGCATATAAGTAGTGTTGGATACACTACTTATCGTTTTTTTTGGGGCTATAGAAGACGCTGCGTGAAATGGCCGGCATTATTATTATTATTGAAAAATATTCTAGTATAAGTATATCCCCGCTGGTGGACCCTGAGTTTTATGGAGGGTCATTAGTTAATGTCATGGTTTTCGCACTAAATTTGAAAAACTGAACTGTTTATCCAGAATCTGGCGGGGTGCCAAAAGGTCGTCGCTAGCACCTGAGCTAGTAATTGCACAGCACATTTTACTGATTGTTGAACGGGCACGATATTTTGCAGCCATCGATCGGTGACAACAACAGTCCTTAATTTATGACTTAGATATAACTATTTAAAGACTAATGGTTTATCTTATGTACATCCTAGTTCAAAATTTGTTTAAATGTGTTGCCATTTTTATATATTGACATTAGAAAGATAAAGACAGAGCACGCTAAAACATTACGCTAACAATTTAACAGTTTTTTTTTTGTCCATATTTAACTTCGTTGCTATTTTTAATGCATGATAAGGGAACACTAGGATTATTACCCATTGACCGTTCTATTCAAATCCATCTACGTTCCGGCTCCAACTAAATAAACTAAGCATATCTTGTATTACGGTGAACACCTCACCTTGGGGCTAGATGGTGTTGCTAGATGGTGGTGTCCAATATTATTATTATTATAATAGAGATAGCTACATATTCAAACAACACATTAGTTAATGTGTGATTATAGGTCAGTTAGACCCTAAGAATAACACTGAACTATTAATACACTCATTATAGCATCATTAACCTTATTCATGCGGAGTACAACACGATACGCTAAATTAGCGCCACAAAAAGCTCCTAAGAAATATCATGTTATCACTTACCTAATACTATTATTAGACACGTAATTTTCTTCCAAAAAATATCACTAACGTCTGCCCGTGGCTTCGCAAGTGCATCAATTGCTACATAAAAAGCAGCATATGTTCTAGAAAAATATGTTATTCCAAGTCTCCAGCGTGATCGAACCACAAACAAAAATAATTATAAATGTGAAATTAAGTAGAATAAAATGTCCTTTCGGAGATGGGTAGGCCATTTGTTTGGGTTACTACTTGCGTAGACATCCTGGCCGCATCCCCTGTCCGAGGCTTCCGTTAGAGCTGGTGCAGCCGTTGAATGTGCCGAGGACTTCAATAGGCGCAAACATAGCGGTCTTTATAAGGCCTACATATCTGAGCCTATTAGATTCGAGACCCTGCGCCCGTGGGGAACGGAAGCCCGCGTTGTAAAAATTATTTCACGGCGTCTGATAGACACATTGCATGACCCAAGAGCTGGCTCCTATCTATAGTATAAGCATTGCCATTCAACGTGGCAATCCCATCAGTGTCATGGAACCACTGCTCTCTGACAGTGATCTGTACAGTTGAGCTTTAAACGGGCATTAGATAGCTCAACTGTTTCACATGTATTTTATATTACTAGAGGTCGCTCATTGGTCGAAATTCTACAATAATTAATAATTAAGGTATATTTTATGCATAATTAAAAAAAAAAATTAGCATTCTGGACTCCTCTATAAAAACTACAAGTGTGCGAAATTTCATACTTCTCCGTCAAAAGGGGTTCAAAGTTTTTGCTTTACGTATTAATATGATAATGATAATAATTCTGTGCATTTGGGTAAATAAAAGTAGGATAAATAGGTTATATAACGAAGTAATAACCTAGTCTCCAATAAAAGTCAGCATATAAAAGAATGTTTGAGGCTATTGAAAACAAAACATTTGTTTACTTAGATAATTTGATAGTTTCGTGAGCAGACGTAAAATTATTTGTTTCTGTCCTACCCCCTACCCTCATGAATATATACTGAGACTATAATGTCCCGTAATTATGGTAAGTATGTTTTGAAGATATTTTTATGGAATACTTACAGAATATTTGATTATGACTAGTTCATTTCTTTAAAAGCATTATTGAAAGTCTTGTAGAATGAAACAGTCACCTAGGCCCGGTGTTTAGTCACTTTTTAAAATACAATAAACTTAAAGGTGTTACTTAACTAGTTTACTTGCCTAACCGTGCGTGACTATATATCTGAGTACATTTTCACATGTACTCAGATATATAGTCTATTTTTAAACGACTTAAAAAAAGGTGGATATCCTCAATTCGTCGGAATCTTTTTTTATGTATGTTCACCGATTACTCAAAGACGCCTGAACCGATTTAGAAAATTATTTTTTTGTTTTAAAGGGTAAAAAAAAAATCAACAAAAACACATTAATTGCACTTAATGTCTTTTTACATAAATGATATTTTCGTTTATTCTGCAACCTCGTTATATTAAATAGAGTCGGTTTTCCTTTTAGTCTTTCAAATATAATAATCTATATGTATGTACATATTCTTCTTATGTATAAAGAAGTGCCAATGTCATTGACGTGCCTTTGCCATTAGTCTAGTAAAAACATGATAACGGCTCAACCAATTTATTTATTTTTATATCGTTTTGTCCGCCTCAACACTGGGGTGGATTTTGAAAAAAAACAGTTACAAAAACCCAAAGGAACAAACATGTAATTTTGTATAGGAATTGCCACATTGGATTACTTTCAAAATATGGCAGAGGGCCTATCGTTAGACAATCAAATTAATTTTAGATCGTATGAAGTTCACCGAATCATCTAGTAGTTTATAAACCGACTTCATTTAATGAAATTTGAGCCCATAAAAATACAACTTAATTAAGAACCTCCTCCTTTTTATAAGGTCGGTTAAAAACGCTTTTATTTTCCGCTTTGTAGTACTTTTCAAATTCGAATAAATACCAAATAATTGATTTTGATGAAATTTTTATGGAAACAATCGGAATGTTTCACTTCACTTTTCACTTCAACTCTAAATATATTTTTTTCATTTTTTTGAAATTGCTTCTTAAATAAAGGAGTTATAATAAAGGAGAAAGAAATAAAGGAGAGAGAACAAAAAAGAAATTCATCCAAATTGAAAACTTACACCTATTTTTGAAATGAATCTAAATACGTTAATTTGACAATACACGGCAGAACCGAAGACACGAAAAAAGATAGTACATGGTGCAGATAGTAATGTAGGTATGTAGTAAACAACAGTTTGTACTGAATTCTAGGCTGTCCTGACAATAAAAAGCTTCCTCACTTGAAATTTTACCCAGCCTAGCAGTGCGAAAGTCGATTTTTGCAAACAGACCGCGTGAGGCGTCTGCGTGCGCATTCATTATAGGGTTTGACCCGCGCGTGACAGCGCATAATGTTTGGTCTCCGCGATCATTTATTACTTTTGCGATAAGGGCCAGTGTGATGCCGGCTAAAAACCACAGGCACGAGTTTTTGAAGTTCTTTGAAAAATACGGAAATTGACTTACCATACAGAATATTTTCTGACATGGTTTTTAACAAACTTATATGCCGGGTAATATTGAAACATTCGTCGGTAATATAACATTTATTTACAGATATGTACAGAATAATATACAGTGATATATAATACATGTGAAATAGTTCTGCTATTTGGACGGCATAAAACGATCTATAAATAGCTCAACTGATCCAGGTCGCTGCCAAAGTCAAAGTCAAAGTCAAAAGATATTTTATTCAATACAATTACAAGGATCACTTCGAAAACGTCTAACATACTAGGTGAATTTAGATGCCAATTCCTCCTAACCCTAGCCCGAGAAGAACTGGCAAGAAACTCGTCCTGGTCCTGGCGCTTTTATTCATGATCCATCTTATGACAACGAAAAACTAATACAAGAGAGTTTATACATTTCAAATGTGTCAACAAGGACAAGGACAAGGACCTAAAAAGGCCGGTCTTAAGGCCGGCCTAGCTCTATCAAGACTGGCCTTTTTAGATCTTTGTTAATCCGTCCGGAAATCCGTAAACAGGCCGTTCCGATTTTTATAATAAAAATACTGAAAACTAATTTGATTTAATATGAATCAGCCGTAAGCGAGCATATCTCAATATTACATTGATTGCCTTTTGTAAACTTTCGCGATCAGAATTCATATTAATAATGTTCATATTGGAACGAAGTTCCTTATCGCTCGGTTCGGTGGCGGATGGGGGCGAAAAAAGTAAAGATTTTTCCGTCACGAATTTCCGTCACGACCCTTTCTTTAGTGTAGACGATTATTCATAGGGTAACACGAATGAATGAATTAGATGAATGAATGAATTGAATGATGTAGAATAAAATGTTTATTTTCACAATTAGAAAAATTATATTCATTACAAAATTTCCTACCATTCTTTCAATTTATTAGTTATTTCTGCGTTTCATTTAATTGATTTCAGGCTCTAGTAATTCATTCATTTGTATTTGTTAATCAATAATATAATACGTTTATCAATAATAATATATGTACCACGATAGGAACTTCGCTCTAACCGTGCTCCACGACACTCGGGATTTTTATGTATGACGGCGCCATAGCGAATTTTCAACGACAAGAATGATAGGCGGCTGCGAATGTCACTCTAGTGGATCTTCGTGTCGATGGTAGCGAGGCATCCATCTGGTTTCTGACACTTCTTGGACGAAGTGGCCAGCACACCACGTTTGCGACGAATCGCTTTACATTTAGCCAAGTTAATCGGGAATAAACTAGTGTTGATTTCAGTACTAAAAATTATGATTAATCATAAGGAAGATTTATATTCTATGAGTAATTGAAAGAATTACACCATTTCTGTTACAAGGAGAACAATGATTTAGTTTTGCTTCTTCACCTGCGTCCACGACAAGTATAATAAATTCTGATGAAGGCCCTCCTGCGCTTTCATATACGTTATTATCTTTTTGTTTCATTCAGCCCACGACCATGTTCATTGTCATAACCAAAACGACAGGAGTAAATAAAAAAAATACATTGATTGACAATAGGTTATTGTACTGCCATAATAATAAATCAATATTATTTGAGAGCTCTTTTTAGAGAATTTAACATGCACAAAGCTGGAAAAAATATGTTATACATGTAAAGGAAAATTAGTATTTTGCTTTCCTGTAACTTTTTATATTCAATAAAGTCGGTTTTTTTAACCAACTTCAAAAAAAGAGAAGTTTCTCAATTAAATGTTTTTTTTTATGTTTGATACCTCATAACTCCGTCATTTATGAACCGATTTGAAAAAATCTTATTTCATGTGAAAGGATATACTTTCCGATTGGTCCTATATAAGTTTCTTAAAAATCGGTTTAGTAGTTAGATTTTTAAATCAAAAAATGCAATATATTTTGACATATTTTGCTTTTTTATACATGAGGTCGGTTGACTTTTTAGTTTTTAAAACGCAATTATATTTTTTTTAAACGTAATTATTTAATAAAAGTTTCTTCATCCCACACTTTATCAGGAATAGGTTTGCGGTGGAAACAATTTCGAAAAATTGACTGCTAAAGCCATGAATATCCACTTTAATCCTTTCCAATGCACACTGAACCACGGCTTATAGACTGAAATCCGACTTTTCATTCCATTTTACATTTTTGCTTTATGTCTTAAGCCATAAAGACGAATATGTAGCTGGAAATATAAGATTTTGTGTTCTCGCTCGTTTTGCGGCCCCATACGATACGTTAACGTTAAGTTGCGTACAAAATACGAAGCCAATCGCCTCTTAAATGATACTCCAAAGACGGATTAGGTATCTACTGTTATAGTATCGGCGTTTAACAAGTTACTCTTGACAGATTCATATTGAAACAACACATAAGTAGATATTTTTACAAAAAATGCTATTACAAAACATATTCTTCTTATAGATGTATTATATAAAGTCTTAACCAAAATGCAATGGAAACGATTCTATCAAATTTTTTACGTTCATTGACCATTCTGTAACTTGTAAAAATGCCAAGTTTCTTATCAGTTTATGACTTTGTCTGCAGCTTTAAGAGTTGGACTGATAACATTTTTATAGAGCCGTTAAAACACTTGTTTTCTTCGTAGCTACTTTTATCTTTTTCAATAGCTGTCAATAAAACAGAAGCTATCAAACAATTTCACCTTTTTATTTAAGGAGAATAGAAGGTGATAGATACTACATTATTTTATTATTTTATAATCGATTCCCGCCGTGGGCCAAAAATTTGTATGATCTACAAGTATTTGTCTCGGGTCTGGGTGTTTCTATGTATAATATGTAAGTATATACAAAAAAAAAGTGTATAAGTAGTATTATTATTTATCAGTCATGTTGGTACCCATAACACAAGCTCTGCTTACTTTGGGGCCAGATGATGGTGTGTGAAATGTCCGGCATTATTTATTTATTTATAACTAAATAGCTGTTGCTCACGACTTCGTACGCATATTTTTAAGGAATTGTAGCTTAAATCCTTCCCCAGGATGCAATTTATCTCCTTGCCAAATTTTATTGATAAGTTTCAAACCAATCACACCTATTAAAAAAATTTCATACAAACATTCACTCTTTTATGAGAGTTATTTTGCATTTATATTGTATTTTAAGTATCCAAACCAAGTTTCAAAGAATGTGATTTCTTTTTCTTTTCTACCTGTTAAAGAGTTCCCATACAAACTTTGACACCCCATTTAACCCCTTTGTTAGGGTTATTTTGAAAAATCCTGAAACACGTGTCCATTAATTTTGCATTTTATTTATTCATATCAAGTTTCAAGCAAATCGCACCATGCGTTAAAAAGTTTTATACATTCGTTTTCACCCCTTTTCACCCACTTAGGGGTTGAATTTCAAAAAATCCCGCCTGAGTGGGTGGTTTTGCTGTAAAAGGAAGCTACCTTCCAAATTTCAGCTTTCTAGCTTCAGTGGTTTCGGCTTGGTGATGACGAATCAGTCAGTCAGTAAGGTTAAGCTCTTTTATAGGTATAGATTAAACATTATAATAGTAATGAGAAGATATTATTATAATTTACCATAACAGAAACTATTATATTTATTTACCGACTTCAAAACAAGAAGGTGTTCAATTCGTGTTTTTAGGGTTCCGTAGCCAAATGGCAAAAAACGGAACCCTTATGGACTCGTCATGTCTGTCTGTCTATCTGTCTGTCTGTCCGTCCGTATGTCACAGCCACTTTTTTCCGAAACTATAAGAACTATACTGTTGAAACTTGGTAAGTAGATGTATTCTGTAAACCGCATAAAGATTTTCTCACAAAAATAGAAAAAAAACCATAAGTTTTGGGGTTTCCCCATACTTAAAATTGAAATTTAAATTATGTAATTAATAAACGAAATTTTCTATGTTGCTTACAAGTGACTTTCCTTCCACTGGTGTTTACTAGTTTACGAAAAATAATAAAGTACTAATAAGCGTTAAATAAAAACTGTTTTTAACCGACCTAAAAAATAATAGGTACTAAATTCTTTTGTATTTTTTTACATTAAATGAAGTTGGTTTTCATTTTAGTTTTTAAAACGTAATTATTTTATATTTTGTAAGAAAAACTAACCAAACATTTTTTTAGATGAACACCATGATTAACATGGTATTTGTTCTGTGTCTAGGTGTTAATGTTAGTGTTAGTGTATTTACTAGTGCGTACTTATGAATTCCATCGGTAACCTAAGCCATAAGCTGTGTTCCCTAAGCGTATCATATGGCTACATGGTGCTATGTGAATTGTCTATTTACATTTATTTATTATTCTGTTAGCACAGCAATAAAACAGGCACATTCACGAGATTTAAGCAAATTTTCCACAATTTGTATTCTTGGCCTTCGGAATTAACTATATAATCGTCTATTTCATAATTTCATAGTTACATATATACTATTAAGCTAATGTGACGTTAAAGAATGGTCTGTCCTTGTCATTTTAATGTCAAGGACACAGAGATTATTTTTGGCTGTTTTGCGGAGCAAACATTTTGTTATAATATATATTTTTCTAGAGTTATTGTAAAATTAGTGACATTATTCAAATAACAAATGATATTGACTCGGGTGTGAATAATTGGAATTAAAGTTTTGTGTTTCTTTGTGATTCAAGCAAATATAATCATTTTATACGACAATTTTTTTATCAAAAAAAAAATACAAAGAACGAAACAATATACAACTTTGTGAGGTCTTACCATAAACAATCTACTTAAACACTTAACATTGGCAAAATTGTCATCATATGACACATGCCATTAACAAAGAAGTATAACATTAATACACTACAGACATAATAATAATAAAAATAATAATGCTAGACATTTCACACAGCATCACCTGACCCCAAAGTAAGCAGAGCTTGTGTTATTACTGATATACCACTTATATAGTTTCATTTTTTTGTATATACATACATACTCGTATGTAGAAACAGCCAGACCCGAGACAAATACTTGCAGATCATACAAATATTTGTCCCGCGGTGAAATCGAATCCGGAACCCACTGCTTCTCTGCCGGACCTTAGCCCACTGCGCTACAGAGTCATATAAAAATATGTGGTATTAAATAAATGTTTAAGTACATATTTTTCATTACTATTTGTTATTGACTAAATGACCCTGTGAACTTTGAACAATCTAAAATGTATTTAATTGTAAAGTATTGAGACAAACAAAACAATTACAACAATTATTTAAATCGATCGGGTAATTTTCATAGAATTGTTATGTGAGACGGCATAATATTATATAAATTATATATATATTTGTGCCACCAAAAACCACAGAATCGAAGAGAAAGAAATGAAAATCAAAAAAAAACCGGCCAAGTGCGAGTCGGACTCGCGCTCCGAGGGTTCCGTACAAAATTCAAAATTCAAAATAACTTTATTCATTACAATCACAAGGACCACTTTGAATCGTCTTCTTACATGCTAGTGAATCTAGGTGCCGGTTCCTCCTAACCCCAGTTCAAGAAGAATCCGGCAAGAAACTTGTCTGGTCTTAACACTCTTTTGTATGATCCTTGACAATTTTGTTACGGATGCCGAGTCGAGTTGGAGCAGATTCATCCCAAACCTATAGGTATATACGTAAAATTTCAGCCATCACAACAATCGAGTCATAGTTGGATGATGTAACAAAAAATTTACAGTTATCGCAATTTTTCCTTTATCTGTGCTATTAGAAGTTGCTTCGTACCAAATTTCAAGATTCTGAGTTCACGGGAAGTACCCTGTAGGTTTTGATTCCCTTGCGAGTTGCGAGTTTGAATATATGCGACTTAAATTGCTGTTTCTCTTGATTGCGTTGACATAGAGAAGTTTGATTTTGTTACAGCTTAAAGGTATTCTATAATTTTAAGACCTGAGTATTTTATATGAATTTCAATTTAATACCTCTACGCGTTCATGAGAAAAGGGGTAGTAAGTTAAAAATTATTAAAAATATTTTTATTATATGATGCAACTAAAAATGTACGGTTATCACAATTTATCCTTTATCTGTGCTATAAGACGTTGTTTCGTACCAAATTTCAAGATTCTGAGTTCACGGGAAGTACCCGTAGGATTTGATTCCTTTGCGAGTGTAGAAAATTTTAGGAAATTTGGGGCATAAACGGCTGTATCTTTGATTGCGTTGGCTTAGAAGTTTGATTTTTTCACAGCTTTAAGGGACAGTAGACTTGAGTATTTGATATAAATTTCAGCTTGATACCTTTACGCGTTCCTGAGAAAAAGTGTTTTGACAGACAGACGGACGGACGGACGGACAACAAAGTGATCCTATAAGGGTTCCGTTTTTTCCTTTCGAGGTACAGAACCCTATAAAATTACAGTTTTCGCAATTTTTCCTCTATCTATGCTATAAAACATTGCTTCGCACCAAATTTCAAGATTCTAAGTTCACGGGAAGTACCCTGTAGGTTTTGATTCCCTTTCGAGTCGTGAGTTTGAATATATGCGACTTAAATGGCTGTTTTTCTTGATTGCGTTGACATAGAAGTTTGATTTTGTTACAGCTTAAAGGTATTATAGACTTGAGTATTTCATATGAATTTTAATTTAATACCTCTACGCGTTTATGAGAAAAGGGGTAGTAAGTTTAAAATTATACGGAATATTTTTATTATATGATGTCACTAAAAATGTACGGTTATCACAATTTATCCTTTATTTGTGCTATAAGACGTTGCTTTGTACCGAATTTCAAGATTCTGACTTCACGGGAAGTACCCTGTAGGTTTTGATTCCCTTGCGAGTGTTGAAAATTTGCGGCATAAACGGCTGTATCTTTTGATTCGTTGGCATAGAAGTTTGTTTTTTTTACAGCTTTAAGGGACAGTAGACCTGAGTATTTGATGTAAATTTTAGCTTGATACCTCCATAGGTTCCTGAGAAAAAGTGTCTTGACAGACAGACGGACAGACGGACGGACAACAAAGTGATGCTATAAGGGTCCCGTTTTTTCCTTTCGAGGTTCGGAACCCTAAAAACAACTTTGCCAAGCAATTTTCGAGTTTTTCTGATACTAAGGCACGGCAATAGATAAAAAATCTTATATAAAAATAAAATAATATATAAATAGTCCTGGGCATCACAGACAGCATCATCTAGTCCTATCCCGAAAGTAAGCAGAGCTTGTATTATGGGAGACAAATATCATCATCATCATATCAGCCTTTATGAAGTCCACTGCTGAACATAGACCTCCCCAATAGATTATGGAAGAATGATTTTGAGCCCTCTCCATCCACCTACTTCCTGCGATCTTTACAATGTCGACAGTCCATCGGATGGGGGGTCGTCCTACGCTTCGTTTTCCTGTCCTTGGTCGCCATTCGAGAACTTTTACTCCACAGCGGTTATCAGTTCTGCGAGCTATATGGTCTGCCCATTGCCACTTCAACTTGCAAATTTTGAGCGCTACGTCGGTGACTTTGGTGAACCACCCAACATAGCTCTCTCCATTGCATGCTGCGCGACTCTGAGCTTGTGTATGAGTCAGCCAATAGTCAGCGACCAAGTCTCAATTCCATATGTCATCAATGGCAACAAGCACTGATTGTAGACTTTCGTCTTGAGGCTCTGCGGTATCTGTGACGAGAAGATGCGCCTTAATTTCCCGAACGCTGCCCATCCGAGTTGGATTCGTCGGCTGACCTCTTTTTCGAAGTTGGACTTGCCTAGTTGAATCATATGACCCAAATAGACAAAATGTTCTTCAACTTCGATTATATCGCTCCCAACATGTACCGGTACGGGTGCAACATGAGCATTTGACATGATTTTTGTCTTGCTCATGTTCTTTTTAAAACCCACCTGTTGGGAGACGATATTGAGGTCGCTGAGCATTGTGCCTAGGTCTTCCAGCGATTCTGCCATGAGGACTATGTCGTCGGAAAATCGAAGGTGAGTGAGGCGTTCGCCATTGATGTTGATACCCTGTCTATGCCAGTACAAGAGCTTGAAAACATCCTCCAATGCAGAGGTGAACCGTTTCGGAGAAATAACATCTCCCTGTCTCACCCCATTATGCAATGGGTTTGGATTCGTGTTCTGTTCTGTGAGTCACATATATATGGTTTATGTATTACTTATATTTATACTTGTTTTTTTACTAACTTCCTCATTTTGGTATTTTTTTTAATCATTTGAATGTAAAACGAATCCGATTGGTTCCATAGAAATGTTATTAAAATCGGTTTAGTAGTTTGGTTTTTAAATAAAAATAGCTGGAAAAATATGCTATTCAAGTAAACAAAATTTCGCATTTTGCTTTCCTGTAACTTTCCAGTGGTGTTTACAATCTTCGAAAAACGACTTCAAAAAAAAGTAAGGTTCATAATTTGGTTGTTTTTTTTTTATATTCAATGATGTCGGTTTTATTTTTAGATTTTAAAACGTAATAGTTTGTAACTACACATTGTTACATATAAATACCCAGGTCTGAGATGATATTTACAGATCAAACAGTTGTTCCGCGGCGGGAAATAAACCCCCAAACTTCTGCGTTCCACAAAGCCTTCGCCGACTGTTCCACAAGGTCGTTTCAAAATAGAAGATTATGTAATGAAATAAACCCATAATTATCAGCTTATATCATGTTCATTATATACCGAGAAGGAAAAATACGCTATCATTGTCGTTTTCGTTCAAAACTATTTTAATAAACCTCTGCAAGTAGGTAGAGCAATGGATATTGTAATCCGATACGGAATTAGGGAAGCCCGGCGAGAATCGATTGGATTATTAGGAATGATGACACCTTCAATGCCGCAGATTAAATTATACCCTATTAAGTCATTCCTAAGTTCACAAACCAAACTAAACCTTATGGCTTTACATTTAAGGACTTATTTATAAGCTCTCAGTGCGTTTGATAACCTCTGTGGCGCAGTGGCTAAAGACTGTAAAAACGTGGAAGGTGGCAGTTTCGATTTCGGCCGCAGGACTAATGTTTGTATTATCTACCAAATATAATGTTTTTCTGTGTATTTGTATGTATTAATTGACTTGCCTATCAGCTCAGTTGGTGGTAGCTCTGCCTTCTGCGCTGTAGGTTGAGGGTTTGATTCCCTCCCAGGATAAACATTTGTGTGAAGAACATAGGTGTTTGTTCTGTGTCTGGGTGTTATAAAGTATCATAAGTATGTATTTAAAAATATATAAGTATTCTATTCAGTCATCTAGTCCCCATAATACAAGCTATGCTTAGTTTGGGATTAGATGGTGTTGTGTGCATTGTCCAGCGATATTTATATATAATTTACAAAAATATATATAAGTAGTGTCATTCATGTGGTTCCATAATACAAGCTCTGCTTACTTTTGGAGCTAGATGATGCTGTGTGAAATGTCCAGTAAGTTCTTCTTCTTTTCTTTCTATAATGGCATCTGTCTTGTCGACAATTTTGCCAGTATCATGCGTTTATTTGTTAATAAAGTCTTTGTGGATGGTCAATTGTCAATTCTAAAAGTCATCATCGCGGAATAGCCGTATAGAACTTTCTCGAGATTCCTCGTCGTTCAATTCACATTGCACCATAATACACATATAATTCATTCATCCATACTTGTCCTAATATGTTGTCACAATTTATTCATATTAATTCCACTTAAATTATTGAATAAAACATGCAATAAAATGAGAAAAGAAAATATTAATTTACAAGTGCTATGTTACTATACGAAATGACAAACGAAGAATCCTCCAGTAAGTTATTTTTTGATAAAAAAATATGTAACTTGTTCTGGCAATTAGGTTTGAACGGAAATTAAGCAGTAATAAACTGACTTTACGTTTCAATATCGCTTACCTTCGTGTACATAGAGAAAGGTTTTGAGCGTGTTGAGACCGGTTCACATGAACATAGATACAGGGTCTGGATTAGTTGAGCTTGAACGGTTTGGGGATGGAGTAAGTATTTAGGGTGAAATTTCATAGTTCACAATATGGTTTAAATAAACACATCAATACCGTGTGAGTTTTAACCTAACACACAGTTCAGTTGGTAGTAGCGCTGCTTTCTGCGCTGTAGGTTGAGGGTTCGATTTCCCCCAGGACAAACATTTGTATGCAAAACATCGGTATTTATTTTGAGTCTAGGTGTTGTTTTTTTCATCTTTAGAAAATGTTAGAAAATGTTTAGATAACTAAATTTTAAGTTTATTTTGTTTGTTTTATTGTTTGCTGTTTATATATAAAATTTATTAATTAGTTTATACTGTTATTCAATATATGTTCTTTGTTCAACTATAACATCGCCTTGGAAAATCCTGTAATGGTGAATTAGTTTTATAAATATATATAACATTAAATTTAATTAAAAACTTAAAACACCACCGACACAAAGATACTCGTAGATAGATATATTGAGGGAGTTGTGAAAAAAAATGCAATTCGCCATTTTGTGGTAGCGGCCATCTTGGATTTGAAATTTGTCATTTAGTATTCTACTAGTCAAGCCGTTCATTTGATACTCATATTGAGGGAGTTGTGAAAAAATATGTAATCCGCCATTTTGGAACGATTTTCATCAAATATAGCTTAGAACACTCCCGACTTATTTATTTTATATTTTTTACGAAACTTTTAAATATCTTTTAAGACCTTATGCAACGATATGCCACAAGATGAGGTAGTAAATATATAAACGGTTTTTTTTTCAAATATTTTATTACCCACTGATACTGCTTACCAGTTAAAGTTTTAAAAATGTTAATAACCAATAGTTTGTTTAATTAGATTTCAAGCCAGTATTGGGTGAAGTTGAGCGTGGATGATGATGTACATCATCACCATACAGTAAATAGGACGGGCGTAAATCAATAGGATTATGCGGAATGATGACACCTCCAACGTTCACCTACTAGGATTAGTAGAGCTCCACCGGATTTGTTGATTGAGTAGTTATAGGTTAGGATTTTAGATATATCAGAGGGGTTTATAATTAAGGTGCTCATTTTTGATTGCTGTTAAGAATAAAAAAAAAAAAGTTAAAATACAGTAAAAAAGAATTAAAGAATATATAAAATCTTTATTCAAAACACTAAATAAATAAATAATCCCGGACATTTTACACAGCATCATCTGGCCCAAAGTGGAGCTTGTGTTCTATTGATTTGTTTGACCAATATGCAAGCACGGTGGTAGAGTGGGCCGTCAGATGGTACCAACCCATTTTCCGAGAGGTACTGTCAGCTAACAGTGTGTGCGTGCGTGTGACGAAAAAGAGAAAAGGAAATTGAGAAGGTGAACCCATGAGCTGTGTGCTTTATCTACAGTGTTGTGTATTATGTGTGCTGTTATGATAATACTCAGTTATTCAGGGTATAATGTTAATATTGCTTAATATCAAGGTGAGTTATCAGATGATACATATAATATGCGTCTATTATATAGACTCGCTCGTTGTTTTTATTTATTAATGTAACAAATATATATTTTGTATATTTTCGCAAAATCTTTTTCTACATTTATGCTGCGCAGACTGTTTACGACGATAAAGAATACAAATTTATATTATGACTTCTCTGCAGTAGACCGCTTTGCCCACAGGCTCATTCATAGAAACGCCCTGGCACGGGAATATGACTACTCAGCGCTTCGATGCCAATAGAAATGCTGATGGCAATAATAAAATACGAGGTTTATCGCTTTGTTTGTCATCTGCTTCGAAGATGTTCAGTTATTGGCATATTGCTTTCTCCGTTGTCATCTATTAGGTAATAGAACCTTTGAGATAGTGACTGCAAACCAGGATTGGATCTTTATTTGTATGATAATTTCACCATAGGCGTAGGAGAGAGTACCTAACGAAGCATGGAGACCATCTTTTAAGTGGTATACTTGTGTTAGATGGTCTCGCTCTTCCATATCGTATGTTAGTACAGTTTTAGTTTAAGTATGTAAGCATTTACAAATTACAAAGAAGGTACTGGTAGATACGTACATGCTTAATGCCTTCAGATTCAAGAATTAAAAATAAAATAAAATGTAGGTAGATCGGTATTGCATTATGTGCATCGTAGAATAATCATCAAGGAAAATGTAGGTAACTAAGTAATGTACAATTTTTCCGATATATATTTTCACGATGATGCGGAGATGATAGAAGATCATGATCTAGATAAAAAAGCAGAAAAATAAAAAAAATACTTCAGTCATGCGTGAATCATCACTGATATTTTTTTTGAAATTCCTCAGATTAAAAATATCTAAATTAAATTATACCATGACCCAACAAATTCCAATTTCAATTTTCAAGCTGACCGCTTTCTTGTTCACATTGGGTGTAGTTAAAATCACCGGTCACTGCAGGACTTATTTATAAACTGAACAGTTTAGCCCATTTTTATATAGTTTTAATCAATTTATGTTTTAATTCAAGTTCAAAAACTATAAATAAAAACATGAAAACAGCGTTCTTCACTTTATAATTATGATATGATACTATTCGATCAAATATATAATATCGCTTCTTCTTCTCTTCGTATCTCTAGTTATTTCCAACACGTATGGATATGTTGTATGTTGTGAATTGGTGCACCTCAGAGGCTCCATTCAAGTCTTCAAACTTTATAGGTTCTACGGCATTTCCTCACAATGTTCTTTTCACCGTTTGATAGTACCAGTAAAACACATATATATTTTTCGAACAGAATGCATTAGTTTCAACTGAATTGGAACCAACGATCTTAGGATCGGAAAGCGGGGCCACTACGACTAGACATTCATTGCTCTATATTATCGCTACGTTCGAAATATTAATATTATTATTATCATTAATATCGCGACGAGCAAACGCTAAAGGTCTGAAGGCTGCAAAAAGGTATGACCTTAAAGCTCTTTCAGTAAAGTATTTACTCATAAACTTCCCCGATATAGTTAAATAATAATAATAATAGTTTGAGTGACTAAAAGTTAACAAACTAATCAAAACAAAGAGGCTCTTAGAAGCACTTTAATTTTTTCATAACACTGATTCGAAATAACTAGAGGTACGAAACTAACCAACAATTGAGGGGTGTATCCCACTATTTCCATGGAAATACAAAATAGAAAAAGTGGGATTAGCGTTTTTTCCTAATTATATCCCATTATTTCTATTGCAGCAAAAAACGATTTGGTTAGGTTATGTTAGAGTATAGAAAACAACGCGCAAGGCGAGCGAGCAAAGCGAGCGAACAGCGGTAGCGGCCGTCGAAGCGCCAAAAGAATATAGTTACTATTTTCCATGGTTCGGTTGACCGGAAATTTTGAAATTTCGTTTTTTTTTTTTGGAGCGGTCAACTGTTACACGGAAATATGCACGCCGTCATAAGAGGTGATGCAGTTATTTTTTTGCCGCCGCCCCCAGCTATGGAAATAGTGGGAGAATCAGTCCCAGTATTTCTTTCAATAGAAATACCTATTGGAAATAGTGGGATACACCCCAATTTATGCCCGAGTTTATAAATACTCCAGTATATAAGTTTATCGAGACTCCGCACACGTCAAGATGTCAACCGGAATAACGAGTCGAGTGGTCGGAGCTTGGACATGTCTATCACAGGCGTAATAGTGCCCCATAACACAATTTGACATAGGCTCGTGTTGATCCAATCTACAGAATGGTTATACAAGTGTCCCGGAATTGGTACTACACCAACATGTCTGCACTGAAATTTTATCAAACAGATCTTGAATTTTACTACTAGTGCTAACCTATTTATGTACTAACTAAGAGGGTATTTCGATAATTATTGTGTTGGGTCGTTGTATCTGACCGGTAAGTTGAGGCTTCGATTCCCTCCCAGGACAAATATTTTTAGAGCAACTTATTTTGTTTTTAAACATAGGTTCATTATTGAAGGATTAACATGTATATTTAAAATCAGGCATTGTGAAATGAAAGACCGAAATCATGCATTTATTAATCAGGGTTTCACAAAACAAATAAGTAGTGTTGCTTCTCAAAATCAACCGGCGCTTCGAAATAACGAATTTTAAAATTCCAACGTTTACCAATTCAAATTTTAATTTGCATTTTACATAAAGCCGACGGACAAAATACCAGAGCTCACCTCAAAAAGTGTCCGAAATAACTCCCAAAAGCTTAATACGGTCATGTCTATACCAAAACTCCATATGACAGTAATTATGTACCTAACTTCCAAACGTGCTAACAGCCAATGCGATTGTGGTTGCGCCAACCTCTAACTCCTGCATTCACCCACCGGTACAGCGATCAACTTATATAAAAGCTGGTTTAACTGTCAGCACGTGTGAAAGCTCCATTACCTTTAAAACACTGGGACAGCACAGGAGAAAATTAAATGGTGCCCTCATAAAAATGAGTGTTTGTAACACAATGGGTGTGCTCCTTCAATTTGGCCGACCCTCGGCCTTTGGTCCACTCTCTCATTACTAAAGGACGTGTATACTACCAAGATATTACAGACAATTTTTCGGGTCGCGTGGCAGAGGGTAGTGAAGGGATTTTTATCGAATCGACCAATGCTTTTACCGAGTTCTTTCTCTTCTTTCTTTCCTTCAGGTACGATGAACGGTCCATTTGAACAAATGCAGTGGAAAGGTATTTTTTTCGTTTTGTCGGATAAAGGATTCAGGGTTTGTTTTTATTCGCGGGAGCTGAGCTCGTGTTTTGGGCGGTGAAAGGGCTTTGCGATCTACTTTTTACTTAAATAAATTGTCCGATTGATACATATAGATAAAACGATTGGAAACTCGCGGCTTAGTTCGCGTATTAATCACTTTTAATCTCCTCTTAGTTACCATTGGGTAATTAAAAAATAATTGAAATAGTGTTTCTTAAAAACAATGTCCTTTAAAAAGTTGTTTCTGGTTTATTTTTATTTTGTATTAATACTACTATAATATTATTACATAGGTTCTTATCTAAGTCTATAATCGGCACAATCATGATCACAAGATAAACACGAGATCAGTTTATGTCACTATCATTATACATGTAAAGCAGTTGATATATCTGAGGACTGTTTAAAATGATATATAGATAGCTCAACTGATACAGATAACTACCAGAGGGCAGCGTCCCTAAAACACTGGCGGCATTGCCACATTGAATGCAGTGCTAATACGCTAAGGCAGATATGAGCCAGCTCTTGGGTCATGCCATGTTTCTATTTTACACCGTAAAATAATTTTGAAAACGCGATGGCTTTTTGTTCTCCACGGGCCCAAAGTCTCGACTCCAAAATGTTCAAATATGTAGGCATTATCAATTATATACGGCATATTTGCCGTATATAATTGATATGTCCCCGATTCTATCACACGCCGTACAATAATTATGAAAACGTGATGAGCTCCTGTTCCCTACGGGCCCAGGGTCTCTGCAATAGACTGCAATAGACTCAAATATAAAAGCCATGTTGGTTACCTTTCGACGGCAAAAAGAAAATACTCTGAACAAGACTAGATCCACTTTCACGTTTTCTGCGGAATAAATAAAGTGTATGGAAATGACATTTGCTTGTGATAAGTCTGAATCTGAAGACTAAAGACTGAAGTAAGACGTTTGATGTCACTTCCATATAATATGATATTTCCGCAGGCATGAAAGCCAACAGAATGTTGATCTTATGTTGATCACCATAAGTCATAAGTTGTTTTAAATCTATAAATCGATTTTATAAATGATTCTTCCAGAATGGATGGCCACGATTATGATAAAATAATAGATATCGTGATTAGGCACATTTCCTCTCTCCGCATCATATACATATTAAAGTCTTCTCGATTATTCCGCACACGTATTTGTGTGTGGAATAATAAGTTAGACGTATCGTAAGAATAATAATATTGTTTTTTAGAAAGCAAAATCCAGGTTTTAAGGTCCGTATTGATTCTTCGTCTGTCATTTCATGGAGTAACATAGCTCTGCTAATTTAATATTTTTTACCCGTTTTATTGCATGTTTTGTTCAGTTATCTTGGCGAAATTTTAATGAATAAATTGTGACTATAGAACGGGTATGGATAATTGAATTATATGTGTATTGTGGTGCAATGTGATTTGAACGACGAGGAATCCCAAGAAAATTCTAGACGCCATTCCGCGTGACGTCTAGAATTGACAATTGACCATCGACTAAGACTACTAACAAAAAAACTGACTATAAACTATAAACACTTGACATTAGCAGAATGACATTAGTATGTCACAGACCATTAACCAAGAAAAAGAAGGTCCGTATTCCCAAACAAAACAAAACTCAGATTGATTAATAAGTTAAGTTTTTTAAACTTACGCGATCAGAACACATTATTATAAATACTTACGGGTATTTATCGCGTTTATTTACCTATTTTTCCCGACGTTTCGACAGGTTTACACTCTGTCGTGGTCACGGGATGACTCTATAATAGGTAAATAAACGCGATAAATACCCGTAAGTATTTATAATAATGATTAATAAGTATTTATCAGGACAATGGTTTTAATGATCTGCAAGTATTTAAACAAATAATAATAATAAATAAAATTGCTGGACAATGCACACAACACCATCTAGCCCCAAACTAAGCATAGCTTGCATTGTCGTGACTAGATGACTGATAGAATAGATACATAAATATATTTTTAAATACATACTTATGATATTTTATTAAGCTCAGACACAGAACAAACACCTATATTCACACACAAATGTTTATCCTGGGAGGTGACCCTCAACCTACAGAGCAGAAGGCAGAGCTACTACCAACTGAGCTGACAGGCCAGTCAAATTTGTGTCAGGTATAGGTATGTATATTTACAAAAAAAAGTATTTAAGTAGTATATCAGTCATCTGGTACCCATAACACAAGCTCTGCTTACTTTGGGGCCAGATGATGTTGTGGGAAATGTCCGGCATTATTATTATTGATTTTTTTTACAGGATTTGATTCAGAACTGTTAGAAAATCTATACATAGTTCTCGATTTGAGTGGACTATTTTAACTGCACGACTTTGTTAGATGTCAAAGTAAGACTTGTGTTCCGTTGTATTAAACACTGAAAGTAAAACAGATATCAAAGCAAAAACATTTATGGATTAAACATCTATAGGCTAGGGTAAACGTAATTGTTGGCATGGCGATACAGGCGTTGGCGACGCTTCGCCGCGCTATGATGGAATATAATTTTGTTTATGTTGAAAACATTCTTAACAATATATTAATAAATTTTGATAAACATTGTTTTCACTCACGTATTATTTTGTCGATGAAAGCACCGACACTGTTCCGATTCATCTAGAGAATCTTCTTCAGATGAATCGACGTTAAAACGACGTTAAAACGACGTTTTGTTCATTTAGAATTGATTTTGCGAGGACTTTCAGAAGTTTTAATCAACACCAATTTACATGACGTCTAAAATATGCTTGAACAAATATAGTCAATAAATGAATCGTCATTTAAAAATGTTATTCAAATCCAGACTTTAATGCGAACAAAATAAGATTGTTCAATATTTACGAAATTTGAGTTCCGGAGAAATAGTAAAATCTGGGCTAGTTCTCGACTACTTTTTACAATAACCCCTTGAAAAGCTTTTTCATGTTAGAATTACCCTTAATCGTTATTATCACCTACTTGAATCTAGGATAAGTACCTAGGTATAACAGTTAGTACCTACTTTACCTAATAGTAAGCTCAGTCTCGTAACCTTGGTTTGATCTATATGGCGATAAAAACAATAAAGGCTAGAGATTTGGGCGTAAAACCTATCTCTGAAACTTTTATTACCTTTTAGAGAATATTTCACTGTACAAATTTATAAAAAATTGAGTTAAATATTTTAAAATTCGAAATTACCTATTTTTTTTATTTAACCCTTGTTATTTTTAATATATTTTATGAAAATTTGAGTAAATGAATAGGGAAACAAAATTATTTATAAATTTAATATTACTATTTCTGTAAATTTACATATACTTCCATACTAATGTTAATTATAAGCTCGAATGTGTCTCTATCTATCTAATGTTTGTTCGTTTCTTACCCGCTCCCGCCTAAACAGACGAATGTATCTTGATGATATTATGTAAGTAGATAGATTTTATCTTGGGGACGGCCATAGGGTACTTTGTATGCGCGTGTAGAGCCACGGGCAGCAGCTAGTAATAAATAAATGCTGGATGCTGATGAATCTTAATGATACCAAACAAAGGTACAGTGTTTCTTGGTAGAATGCTTTCATAATCCTCTCGTACAGCCTATGCAATAAAATCAGTAACAAAACGTTTCTCCATAAAATCATTTGCCGTGGAATTTCAAGTCGCAGCATTTGTGTCTTCAACGTTATTTATAACAAAGTAAATGCTTAATAAAAACTTTATAGAAAAGACCTCATTAAACATATAAATAGAGAAACGTAT
This sequence comes from Lampropteryx suffumata, assembly GCA_948098915.1. Lineage (NCBI taxonomy): Eukaryota > Metazoa > Arthropoda > Insecta > Lepidoptera > Geometridae > Lampropteryx > Lampropteryx suffumata. Next base: position 15,337,759 of record OX402551.1, on the reverse strand, counting down.
CTTAACAATGTATGATAGAGAAAATCATTTTTCCATGTTTCACATTTTAAGAAGTATTGCTTTCTCGTGTTCTTCGTGTTGGATAATCTTGAAATTTCGAGGAATTTCAACAACAAAATTGTCACCTACACATGTGTAGACTATTTAAATATAAATAAATAAAATAAATAAATGATCCCGGACATTTCACACAACATCATCTGGCCCTAAAGTAAGCAGAGCTTGTGTTATGGGTACCACATGACTGATATACCTAATTATAGACTTTTTTTTTTGTAAATACATACATATTATACATAGAAACACCCAGACCCGAGACAAATACTTGCAGATCATACTATCATTTGTCCCGCGGTGGGAATCGAACCCGCAACCTTCTGTGTCTCAGCTGGACCTAAGCCCACTGCGCTACAGAGGTCGTCAATATGAGAGTATTGTGCTATTTGTACGATGGAGAATCGAAGAAAATTCTAGATGGTCATTAATCGAAGACATTTTGAATAGACAAATTTCGATTGACTTTTTGACGATAGTAAACTACTGTCTTTTCTTCGTTAATGGCATGTGCAATAATTATGTCAATTTTGCCAGTGTCATAAGTTTATATTGTTTATAGTATGATGTTGATGTCACAAAGGCGTATCGTGTCGTTCGTCATTTGTTATTTTATAAAAAAATGGTGCCGTTCATATAAAATTACTACCGAGTATATTGTATTGACTCAATATATTGAATAAAAGCTTTGTGTTCGATTTTTGCTCGATTCCTTTGTGAATCGAGCAAAAATCAAACACAAAGCTTTTATTCAATATATTGAGTCAATACACCCGAGTCAATATCTCTAGCTCTATTTAAATAAAAACACCTAAATTTGTAAAAAAATCTAAATAATAGAGAGCCCAATGTATTTGTAATTGTAATTCGCAAGACGGCCAAAAATAATCCGATTATAATCCAAAACAATCTCACTTCACATTGTCATTGACAAGATTTTGATCCTGTCATTATTTTTTTTGCTGTTTTTAAAATAAAGGAAAAAGATAATTCATCAGTGTGCCTGAATATTGTCTAAAGCCTGACCTTCTGAAGCGTCACATCTACTGAATACCCATAACTCATTTATAAAAACACAAAATTGTTATCTTACAAGGCAATTGCCTGTTAATAATATAGTAGAGTTATCGATCATTTTAAGGCCTGAAACCAACGGTCCAAAGTCACGAGCTAGTCGAAGTAGGCAGGACGAAATGGTTTCCGTAAAGCCACGTTCATTTTCACGTGCGCAGAGATTTTTTGCGGATATCCTATTTATTGAAGTGAAAACTTCTTTTAGCGCGGTACGCATATTTTTAGATGAGGTAAAACCTCTGGACTCGCGAAACCGTTACGAGACGCAGGGCTGCCGCGCTCGCCCCATTTGATTATAAACCTTAATTCACATGTTTACAGTCTACTTCTGTATGGAGAAGTTTACTGAGTTAGGTTCTTTGATATATTATCTACATTCTGAACAAAAACATAATAGAATATTAAATGTATTTTAAAGTTTCTAATAACTAATAAAATACAATTCATAACCCAATAACCCAATAACCCTAGTACCCATCTAAAAATGTCTAACGCGCCAAAATAAGTTTTCACTTCTGTCAGCACTCCCGGAGTGCAACCCGTAATTTTTTTAAATTGTATAATTGTATAACTAAGTAAACATCTGAAATGATAACTACTTAAACTTAAAACATGTAGGTAGGTAAAACGATCTCTTGGTTGGAGAACCTGAATATTGTCTCTCTTTCTCCTTTTTATCGTGTGTAACTAGTTATATTAAACGAGGATTCAAATGCACCTCAGAGGCTCCTTTTGTGCACTTGCCACATGTTTTAGAACGTTTTAGGTTATACTAAATGCCGGTTTCCTATTATATTGGTATTCATTTTATTTCAATATGAATACCCATATAATAGGAAAGCGTCTCTTTGATTTCAATAGAGACGCACGATTTTACCGCAAAGCAATACTTATCGCTAATATTTAGTGTTTTCTTTACAAAAATCGTGAATCATTGTATTTTGTATTATAAGTCCATTGGCTCAAATGTCACCTCAATCTTCTGTTAGCAATCAATATGGCTTATTCGTGATTTTATTAAATAAATCTATTTTTGCTTTGACTTTGCTTGACATTGCTGGCGAGTTCAACGAGAAGAAAAAACTAACAGCTGTTGGCCTTTGCCTTGACAAATTGCTGTATCATTGATTTTTCCCGCTCAGCTCTCCGCTCCGCCTATGCACTCTCGCGGGAACCTAAGGGTGAGAGTGGTGGGGAGCGATAGCGGATAATGCTTTAATTGATGGTGGGGCATGAAATATGTTTCAAAGATTTGTGCGGGGGAGCGTCACTGCAAAATAAAACATGCGAGAGAGCGGGTAATTTTTTTTGAAGGCAAGCTGCATGATACTTCTGACGTTTATTTTTGGGATGAAAAGAGGTTGAACCTTAATTTCACAAACGCACTTTTTTAGTGTTACATAACAATAATTCGTTAGGAATATAATAATAATAATGCTGAAAATTTCACACGGCATCATTTGGTCCCAAAGTAAGCAGATATAATTTATAATTTAATCATCTGCATGAAAGAACAATTACACTTAGTTTTTTTACATTTTAACCCCTTAAATGACAGCGATATCTTTAACCGCTTTTCTTCAGCACAACACTACAGTCCCGTACCGTCACGCAACATCGCTTTTTAGACTCATTGATTATTTAATAATAAATTCATTCGTGCCATAATAAATTTACATACAGTGAATCAACCACTGCTGAGTAGTGAATAAATCGTGTTTCGTTACCTTCTCGCTTTTACATAATTTTGTTATAAATGATGGAGTTTTTATTGAGTTCGCGTTGAATTTGTTTAGTTATGATGTGATAATTTTGTAATAGTCATAATATTTTCATTTTAACTTTACTAATGCGGTACTTAGATATTAAAGAATCCTATTCCTAAATCCATAACCTACGAGTCCTTAAATACTTCGTCACCTGAGTTACAGGGTATGGGGCCTAAAATACTTTGTCATCTGAGTTGTAGGTTATGGGGCCTAAAATACTTCGTCCTCTTGAGTTGCAAGCTATCCGGCTTAAATTACTTCGTGATCCGAGTTGCAGGCTATGGGGCCTAAAATAATTCGTCACATGAGTTGCAGGATATGGGGCCTAAATTACTTCATCTGCGTTGCAGGCTATGGGGCCTAAAATACTTCGTTAATTAAATTGCAAGCTAGGCGGCTTAAAATATTTCTTCATCCGAGTTGCAAGGTATGGGGCCTAAAATACTTCGTCACCCACGTTGCAGGTTATAGGGCCTAAAATAATACGTCAATCTGAGTTGCAAGTTATGTGGGGCTAAAATACTTCGTCATCTGAGTTGTGAGTTATGGGCCCTAAAATACTTCGTCTTCCAAGTTGCAGGTTAAGGGCCCTAAAATACTTCGTCACCTGAGTTGCAGGTTATGGGCCCTAAATACTTTATCACCTGAGTTGCAGGTTATGGGCCCTTAAATACTCCGCACCTGAGTTGCAGGTTATGGGGCCTAAAATACTTCGACATCTGAGTTGCAGTATTTGGGCCCTAAAATACTTCGTCTTCTGAGTTGCGGTGTTTAAGCCCTAAAATACTTCGTAATCTGAGTTGCAGGTTATGGGGCCAAAAGTACTACGATATCTGAGTTGCAGTGTTTGGGCCCTAAAATACTTCGGCACCTGAGTTTGTCACTGACTCACAGGAACATATACATTTTGTAGAAGTTACCATCAGTATACCTACAGAAGAAAATTGATGGAAACTTTACTAAAATGTGCACGACAATGTAAGACGATTCAAAGTTTGATATTATTGATTAAAACTACACATTTTTATTTTGGCTTTGACTTACGGTTTTTCTGTCGTAGAGTTCTGACACGTAGAGATATCATACCTAACAAACCTATCCTAAAATAATGTACCTATGAACTCCAGGCAAAATAAATGCGATCTGCTTACTCTGTTTCCTGCTTCTCTCATATTTGCAAAAAAATATCACATATTTTAAGCTTACAATATCAGCAATGTGTTTAACAAATTCCATTCAAAACAAATTAAGCAATAATGAAAGAAAAATATACGCGCGGATTGTAATTGTTCATAATTATGAAGGTGAATGCGGTCGTATTAAGCTCGAGCTTTTGTTAATATTGCACATGGACATGCAATGGCCGCGGTTGGGGAAATACAAGAATTTTGAGAAATACTGTAGCTACTGCCTACAGTTATAAACTGTCGTTTGGCCGTGACAGAGGCCTATTAACTCTATAACATATCAGAAAACTACTACTTCTAGGAGCCATCTCTTGAAATCAATAAACAATAAACAATATATCGGGATAATATCAGTGCAACACCCTACTCTTGGATACATCGTTTCGACTCATTTTATGCCATGGAATGACCGGCATTACTTTGGCAATCGATGTCCTAATCCACTATAACAAGCGATATAATCATTTAAATTTGATAATAAATCAACTATCAATTTGACTATATTCGACGTACATTTCAACGACTTTATCGTTATGATACATTGAAATCGATTAACGGAGTTGACGACCTGTATGAGTCAATCAATCATTGGCTAATCATTTTTGAAAAGCAGGAAAGCAACAGTTTAAATTGCCCGCAGAAGTACAGAAGTCAAATGAAAATGCAACTGCTATGAACTATCCAGGTACTATTCTCGCAGAGTGTTTCTTAACTTCATGCGTGGATCTGGAGTGACTAAATTGCCATGCCATGACATGAGTGCTTTGGTTTTAGTTTTTTCTATTTATTTGCCACTGACTGTTTAAAAATGATATGTGAAAATTTTCATTAAAAAAAAATAACAGAATTGTACAGAATAATATACAACAATATAAAATACATGTGATACAGTTGATCTATCTAAGGGCCGCCGTTTAAAATAATCAATAGATAGCTAAACTGATTCAAATCACTGACACTGACGTCCTCAAGACACTGGCGGCATTGCCACTTTGAATGGCAATGCTAATTCGCTGGGTATGGTAGGAACTTTACAACTAGTTCCTGGGATACGCGATGTTTCTACCAGAAGCCATATTCATATTCATATTCATTTATTGTTTGTGAATTCAGGTGTTACAAAAGACAGATGAAGCAGGACAGCAGACAGGACAAGCCGTGAAGTAACTTTGAAAGTCTTATATGTAATTTTATGAATTAACGTCTATAATCTGATATCTATATTTATTAAACAGGATGAACTGTAATACGAAAAATGGCGGTTCAAATGTTCATATGTTCAAAATAGGGCGTTGTGGATAATTGAACCACAGTGTTGGGTCAAAATGGGTATACCTATATCTGTGTTCGTGATACGCCATAATAAGGTAATGCCAAGACATGGTATTTGGTTAACCTAAGTGCATAACGTGTTATTATTGTCATCAAACGTATGTGAAGAATGCGCTTGTACCTACCTTCATATACCACAGCTCCCGATATTGAGTACAAGCTTCTGCCCACTTCCTATAACAAGGATGTGCTAGATTTGTTGATTGTCGATTGGACAAGCTGGCAGCATACAATAACAGATTATTTAGTTGACAAAAAAGCTAGGGATTAATCTGCTTCAACTCGACTCTGCATGCAGATGCATCCGTAACAAAATTAGCAAGGATCATACACCAGCTAGCAAAGATTAGCAAGGATCATACGTGAACTGGGGGGGGGGGGAACCGGCACTTAGATTCATCATCATCATTGGGCTTAGTTCATCTGTTGATGATGATTTAGGTGGCGTCATTCATGTTACAGAGCAGTTATATGTAAGTAAAAACTTTCGTTCATGGATCCACTGCAGCACGCTGAGGTGGGTGAAGTTTCCTCTCCTCTTACGCCACTCTGCCTGGGATTCTGTTTGATAGCGTCAAAGACGACGCCTTAAAGACTCACTAGCATTAAATAAATCGATTCAAAGTTGTCCTTGTGATTTTATTGAATAAATAATGTTTGGATTTCATTAAATTTACCTACCTCATACGCTTTACCTTACGAAATGTAACCTTATACTATTCCAGATCACAGACTACGTCAATACTAAGTTTCATCTGACTCCGTTCAACCGTTTGTTATTGAGATACACACAAACATATAAATGTCCAAATATCCACACCAACATTCAAACTCAAATTCAAATACGTTTATGTTCAATACAATCAATATTTCACTTTGAAACGTCTTACAAGGTGAATTTAGGTGCCAATTCCTTCTAACCTATTCCCCTTTATAATATTAGTAGAAATGATCAGTCTATACCATAGTAACTCATAAGTTGGGTTCTATACAAGTGTATAAGCGTGACCTTTCATTTGAATAGTTCGAAACATTTCGTTGTATCAAAAAGTCCAACACCTTGAATGAATGTCAACTTTTATAGAATAACATTCACCTTAGAGTCATAATGTCGCCGCCGTAATTATTGGTTAAATTGAACCATCAGTGAGCTACACGTCGACCGACCGATAATTGGCTAAGTGGGTCTCGGAATTAGATCCCACTTTTGTGGTCACGCGATCGCGCGAGGGTTAGTTGTGGGTCATTTTTACCAAGCACAAGAAAGATGGGTTAATGTTATGATAGTGAAAATAGAGTTGGGTATTATGAGCTTTCGATAGCTTAACGAATTTTATTTTGTCATACAGATACTTCGATGTCATTACGAAATATCGACGTTTATTGGAAGTGTCGTCTTTTGATCTTGAAGATCTTATAGTATTTATAATAGAAAAAACATGCTTACGACTATAATATTTGGGCTCAGTAAAGATCTCCTCAGATCTCTAGTTCTGATTGAGATTATTTTAGGTAACATCTTTGAGGTTATTTATGAATAAATAAATAAATAAAGCTGGACATTTCACACAGCATCATCTGGTTCCAAAGTAAGCAGAGCTTGTGTTATTGGTACCACATGACTTATATACTACATAAACACTTTTTATATACCTACATTGATACATATTATATATAGAAACACCCAGACCCAAGGCAAATACTTGCAGATTATACATTCATTCGAAATCGAAACTTCTGCGTTTCAGCCACGCTGCGTCACATAGGTTGTATATGAGTGATAGTCAGAGGCACTTTCAAACATAAACCTTCTCGTATGCCCATGATTTTGACAGTGGTTACCAATTCGTATAAGCAAGGTATTCTTTATATAATAATACCATTACAGTCAACTTACCCAGGAAGTGGTGCTAGTTACTGAACTAATATAAACCTGCTTGCGCACTGCCTGGTCACAAAGCTCCAACCATTGAACTATTAACACGAAAGCTACAACGGAATGTAACCAAAGGAATGCTGCAATCGAAAACGCGATCAAAGGGCGGTTTCCAAAATAGTTTTGAAATGTTTAAAGCCAATTTCTACCCTAGATATCGTGGTTCTGGTGTAATATATAAGAATATTAAGATACTTTTTGAATTTTGTGATCAGAATCGTACTGTTTTAGTAGTTAATGGATATTTGACGCGTATTAATTACCTTTTCATTTTTTCCCAACTTTTCGGTTATGTTGCAACCGTAGTCGCGGGATGTCTGATTTATTAAAGGTCTTTCAATCATTATTTACAATTAATTGTGATGTAAGGTTAATTTTTGCAAATGCCTCTACCATTGGTATAAACATTATAATCCATGATACAAAGTATGCCATGTTTTATTTCAGGTTATGACCTATCTATAACCCAAATTCATTTATTTCTGTGGCGCAGTGGTTCAAGCTTTGGCTGAGACGCAGAAGGTAGCGGGTACAGTTCCCGCCCCGAGCTAAAACGTTTGTATGATCTGCAAGTACTTTTCTCGGATCTGGGTGTTTCTGTGTATATTATGTTTGAATTTCATCATCATCATCATATCAGCCCCTAGAAGTCCACTGCTGAACATAGGCCTCCCCAATAGATTTCCAGGAAGAACGATTTTGAGCCCTTTCCATCCACCGCTTTCTTTTGATCTTTACTATGTCATTAGTCCATCGGGTGGGGGGTCGTCCTACGCTTAGTTTGCCTGTCCTTGATCACCATTCCAGAACTTAAATTCCCTAACAGTTATCAGCTCTGCGAGCTATATGGCCAGCTCATTGCCACTTCAACTTGCAAATTTTGAGTGTTACGTCGGTAAATATGTGTTCTTCTACGGATTTCCTCATTGCGGATTTTATCATGTAGTTAAACACCCAACATAGCTCTCTCCATAGCACGTTGCGCGACTCTGAGCTTGTGTATGAGGCCAATAGTTAGCGACCAAGTCTTAGTTGTAGTCTTTCGTCTTAACATATCTACAAGACTTTCGACTTGTATGTATTTACAAAAGAAAAAAAACAATATAAGTAGTATATCTGTCATCCGGTACCCATAACACAAGATCTGCTTACTTTAGGGCTAGGTGATGCTGTGTTAAATATCCAACATTATGTATTAAATTCAGTTTAGCTGTTACGACGTGTTTATGTAAGTAATCAATATCAAAACATTCGAATTTATGTTATAGTCAGGCGTGTTTCACTTTCTAAAGACTTTACAATCAGTGCAAGCATAATGGAAGAAAACTTATGTAAATTCACCATGAAACTTGAGCTCAAAACGCTCCAAGCTTATAGTTTACAACAGTTATGGAACTTCAAACTTTATCGAGGAATGCTGTGCAGCGGTTTGATGGCTAACAACAGATTTAGCCTTTACAATTCACTCAAACATCAAAGATTTACAACTAGCTTCCACTCGCGGCTTCGCACGCGTAGTAGATACCTACTAAATAAATTGGTAGTAGATACCTACTTAGTTTTTTCAGCATGGTGGTTTATTTGACGACCTCTGTGGCGCAGTAGGCCAAGGTCCGGTTGAGAAGGAAAAAAGGTAGTATATCAGCTTACTTTGAGGGCAGATAATAGTGTGTAAAAAGTCTAGTATTATTTATTAATTTATTATTTACATCGGTTACTACTACTAGTCTACTAGTCCATACCGGTTTTCATCCTACCGTGTCACTAGTTATTTCGAACCAGTGTGATGAAAAGATTCAAGTGCGCCTAAGAGGCTTCTTCCACTTGGCACGATTTCAAATTTTTTAGATTCTACGACATGCCAGTTTCCTCACAATGTAGGAGTAATTAATTATACCGTCATAAGATGTTAAAGAACTGCACGTTGTTTTTAAGTTTATAATCACAAAAAAATGTGTTTATATATTATAAAAATATATGGATTCAACGTTCGTGTGACACTTTGCTTCTATCCAAATTTCTTGAAGCTAGCAACGGGAAGTACCTCTACGGTTTTGATTTACTGACGAGTTCGAAATAGCGGCAAAAATTACCTTATTTTTCGATTGCGTTGACATAGAAGGTTGAGTTTTTTACAGCTTCAAGGGACATGATATTAAACTACAGTTCGATACTTCTACGCGTTCCTGAAAAAGAGGATCTTGACATACAAATAGACAGACAGACAACGTGAACGTAACAAAGTGATCCAATAAGTTTTTTTTTCTTTTTGAGGAAAATTATTCAATGGTTCCACCATTTAAATAATTTTGATATTCCAGGCCACTGTCTTTACCAAGTGTCATCTAAATCCGTTCAGCCGTGTATACACAAACACACAAACTTTATATATGTATACAACTTCCTAACATTTTTTTGCATATAAAATTATAGGTTTTATAAATACATTATACATAAATTATATACATGTGTGTATAAATCAAAGTCTAAATAACAGTAGCAGTGTTTAATGAAAATTCAAAAATGTCTTAAACTGATGTGTCATTGACGCGTTTTAAATCATTTCAGACACTACGTAATTTAGTGCTGATTTAAACTGCAGATATACCTAGGAATATCATATCAATATTGGGGCAAATTGTCAATTTGACGTATTTTAAAATTGTCATTAAACTGTTACTCTAATTGGGAGGAAGGAAATAGCTAGCCCGGTGAAACTACTGAATCAATACCAGTAACACCTTATTTATTATTTATTACCTATCAAAACTATAACATCATTGTCATATCGACGACCTCTGTGGCGCAGTGGGCCAAAGCCCGGCTGAGACGCAAAGGCTTGCGGGTTCGATTCCCGCCTCGGGACAAACCTTTGTATGATCTGCAAGTATATGTTTTGGGTCTGGGTGTTTCTATGTAGTATATGTATTTATTTACAAAAAAAAGTATTTAAGTAGTTTATCAGTCATGAGGTACACATATCACAAGCTCTGCTTTGGGGCCAGATGAAGCTGTGTTGAATGTCCGGCATTATTTATTTATTATTATTATTTATTGAAAAGTCAACATAATAAACCAAACAATAACATAGTAAGCCAACTTTATTAAATGTTTCCAACAGTGCCATTCTCATATTCAATCGTAAAGTATCCGTGTTGTCCGAGACTACTTGTCTCCACTTACCAAACGAATAGCACTCGTCACATTTCATCACAATTTAAATTCGAGAAGAAAAAATATTCATTTATGCGTTTATAATGTCTTTTGTTTTCAATATCAAAAGAAAAGATACAACAAAGAGATAGCTAAATTGGTGACCGTTTTCAACACCGAGTGACACCTTTAAAAGGCCAACTCGTTCCGTTATCGTCCCGTTTTCTAAACATTGAACAAATAAGGTATCTCTCCGCTGTGGATCTTTGTATTTACAAACAGCTTATAAGGAGAAGGGAATTTAGGTTATCATGAGTTCCATAATTGAGCTGTATGAAGCAGAATTCAAAGTTCAATTCAAGCAGAACTCACAACAATAATTCTTACTACTTTTTCAGTAATGTCCTTGACGACCTGTGTAGCGCAGTGGGTTAAAGTCCAGCTGAGACGCAGAAGGTTGCGTGTTTGATTCGTATGATTTGCCATGGTTCTTGGTGTTTCTATGTATAATACTAGCTGTTGTTGGCGATTTCGTCTGATTTTTTTTTAAAGGAATTGTAGCTTAAATCCTTCCCCAGGATGCAATTTATCTCCTTGTCTAATTTTATTGATAAGTTTCAAACCAATCACTCCCACCACCCATTAAATAGTTTCCATACAAACATTCACACCCCATTTTACTCCTTTATGAGAGTTATTATGAAAAATCCTGAAACACGTGTCCATTTATTTTGCATTTTAAGTATTCAAACAAAGTTTCTAAGAAATCACACCACCGGTTAAAAATTTCCCATACAAGTTAAGTTCTTTTATAGGTAATAGATGTAGACCCGGATGACCGAGCTTTGCTCGGCATAAAACACGGTTAAAACGACGTTTTCTAAAAATTAAACCTAGCTTGATCGATTTATTGTCCCGGAAACCCCCTTAATACTAAATTTCATGAATATCGTTGGAGCCATTTCCGAGATTCAGATTATATAATATATACAATACATATATACAATAATTACTCGTTTAAAGGTATAAGTTGTATTTACAAAATACAAATAAAAGTATGTAAGTAGGAAGTTTATCAGTCATGTGGTTTCCATAACACAAGCTCTGCTTACTTTTGGGCTCGATGATGCTGTGTAAAATATTTTTTTATTTATTTATAAAGTCGATGGAGAGCATGTGTCGAAAAAAAATTTGCCAAAAAAAAAAGTCATAAACATACAGTCACCCCAACTGAAGACGAATGAAGAACTGATGTAGCGTCTTATAAAAACAGAATCTACTATGTTTATTTTTTAAATGAGATTGTTAGAGTGATTATTCTTAGATAATTGTTTACTCAGAACAAAATACAAAAAAATACAAGTAAAACGATGAAACTGCAATAATTATAAACTGTACATTAATAAACCCTAAATAGGCAGAAGAGGTATACATGAAGCAGCAGTAGTTGACACTGGGATGAAATAATGATGATGATAAAGTCTCTGACCACGTTCACTGTATTCTCGATTCCCGGATCGCCCCTCGAAGCGGCAAACTCAAAGGGATCCGCTTTAATTAGTTTTATTTCACCAATCCGACTTACGAATCTTATAACGTTGCGGTTCAACAAATTTAATGAAAGGACACAACTTTGGAAAGTTGTTTAATTTTATGTCCGAGTTGTGTTTCTGTAAGCATCAAAGTGACAGACTGGGAATGGCCTCACGAAAAATATATCGCTCGCGCCTAAAAACTCATCAGCGCTTCACTGGAGCCACATATTTTGTACATTAAGCTACGCTTGAGGGATGTTTGGACTCACTGTTGAGCATTGTCTGGACGCTTCTCATCTAAATGATAATAATATGTTTAATTCGGACAACAGTAGAACAAGTAACAGATCTTAATTAACTTAATCTACGACCCATAAAAAAAATTAAATTGAACAAAACTATGACGATCTGCGGTGCGGGAAATGGAACCTTCTGCATCTCAGCGGGTCTCACTGCGCCACAGAGGCCAACAAGACACAAAGACAAAGAGGTAGTCAATAAAGTGTTACCTATTTATCTATCTTGATAACCTCTGTGGCGCAGTGGTCAAGACCTGGCTGAGACGTAGAAGATTGCAGGTTAAATTTCCACTACAGGGCAAATGTTTGTATGATCTGCAAGTATTTGTCTCGGGTTTGGGTGTTTCTATGAATAATATCTTTGCATTTATAAAAGAAAGAAAAAAAGTATATCAGTCATGTTGTACCTACCCATAAAACCAGCTTAGTTTACTTTGGGGATCGATGATGCTGTATGAATTTATAAGTTTATTGTTTAGGAAAGTACACGTGAAGACAGCGACGCAATTGCAGTGTAGGCAGCTGATTGTGTACTGCGGAAACATAACACTTTTCAACCAAAACTCTTCATGCGAGAACGTATCTCTGCGATTGTTGGACCTCTCACCATAAACTAAAGCTCACAATATGACGAAAGTTCAACTTTTCGACTAATGGTCCTAGTCTTCTTCTTAAGGTACTCCGCCTTCTCTGTCTTCTCGTTAAAATGTACTTACACCACTAGCAAATTTATCTAAATAATGTTTTTTTTTTATACCGGACATTTCTAACAGCATCGTCAGTGGCCCCAAAGTAAGCAGAACTTGTGTTATGGGTACCGCATAACTGTTTTACTACTTATATACTTTTTTTTGTAAATACATACATATTATACATAGAAACACCCAGACCCGAGACAAATACTTGCAGATCATACAAACATTTGTCCCGCAGCGGGAATCGAAACCGCAACCATTTGCGTCTCAGCCGGGCCTAAGCCCACTACGCCACAGAGGTCGTCAGAGAGAGAGATTTTATCTTATATTGCATATCATATATTGCATCTAATACAAATTGACACGCGCCTGTTTTAAATGAGCTCATGTATAATCTTGGTGGCGCACTGCACTGTAATATCCAGCCTCCTCAAATTGAGCCCGCACAACTTTCCCACAAATTTGTCGCGGACGAGATAAACAAAGCCCGTTGCGAGTTGGCGCTATGAATATAAACTGTAGAATTAGGCCGCTGCGTCGTATGATATACCGTGTGTGTGCCTAATTTAATTCAGCAAGCTAAAGGATCCCCTAAGAAGCGGCGGCTGTCGCTGGGCGGTCGTAATTTTATGAAAATAAAACACTGATTAACATAAACTTAAATCTTGATGTTGTATTTATATATCTTATAATGTTGAATTTACATACATGTGTAGAATAGTATTAAACACATGATTATACCTCACGAGGAAATCCGTAGAAGAACCAAAGTCACCGACGTAGCGCTCAAAATTTGCAAGTTGAAGTGGCAATAGGCAGGCCATATAGCTCGCAGAACTGATAACCGTTGGGGAGTAAAAGTTCTTGAATGGCGACCAAGGACAGGAAAACGAAGCGTAGGACGACCCCCCACCAGATGGACCGACGATATTGTAAAGATCGCAGGAAGGCGGTGGATGGAGAGGGCTCAAAATCGTTTTCCCTGGAAATCTATTGGGGAGGCCTATGTCCAGCAGTGGACTTCATAAAGGCTGATATGATGATGATGATGAGATACCTCAACTGATACAGATCCTGCCAGAAGGCAGCGTCCTCAAGATACTGGCGGCATTGCCACATTGAATGATAATGCTAATACGCTACGCATGATAGGAGCAAGTTCTTTGGTCACGCGATGTGACCAGACCACCAGTCCAGACGACGCCCCAGTTTTTTTTTATTCTTAGTATATTGAAGCCACAAAGAGATAATTACTGGTTCTCAGTTCAGATTACTGTTGTTGATAATGCCAATTTGATGGCTGATGCTCCTCTTATACCGTCAGTTCACGCGTCAGTAAACGAATGTGTGGGAGGCTGGAAGGTCAAGTCAGTGAGGTTAAATAATTATCAGAAAATGTTGTCCCACGCATAGGGATAGTCTTATAATATTTGTGAATTTCCTGTTTGCAATAATTAATCTGTTGATTCTAGTTGTCCAGGACAAGGAACAAGGAAATCCAGGACCAGGAAATGCTATACTATTTCCTTATAAAAACAAACTTTGGAATATCCATTATTCATTCTCATGTGAAAACTGACTTTGCTAATGATGAAGTACTATTTTTATTATTGGTACATAAGTTATCTGTAAAAGTTGGAGCTTTTAAGGTAAATTCTTATTCTTAAAACTAAAAACCTCATAGCTCGTCTATCACCTGAACAATAGAAGTCAATCCGGCGACATTGTTCCGCAAATAAAATCCCCGTCTACGGAACAAAGAAGATAGATTAACGCAGAAATGTCCAAGTAATTGTGAAAAATGCGAATCGTTTCCTTAGCTATAGAGATTTCAACAAGTCGGCCGACAAATTGATATTTAAACTGGCGATTTGAATTTGACTATTTCAATTCAATCAAGTAGATGGATGGGTTTTTAATTCTAGTTTTTACTGAAATACATACAAGTCACTTTCCTATTAGTAGCCTTATTCTGCTGAAGAAGTTTTTATTCCACTTAAGGGCATCTATCATGGATTTTAAACTTTTTTAAAGCCAGGACCGTCATCCTAACATGCTCTCCGTAGCACAGAAGTGGTTAGATAAAGATGCTACTGAAATCACCCATCCAGTACTGACCGCATATGACGTTGATTAACATTGATCTGTAGATCGACTGTTAGATTTGCCACGAGCTTTCCAGCCTGAACGGCCTAAGATTAATTCAAACTGTTTCAGCTAGCTCATTATATTATTATAAGATAGAGAGTAAATAAATAAAAAGCCATACTTTTGATGTTTTGTTTTGCTCTTCAGATTTGAACCCAAACCTTTTGCGCCTCAACTACTAGCCCGCTAAAACCCAAAGGTTGGTTTGTAAGTAAAACTATCTTAACCGAAATTCATGCCTAACCACAATTCATGCACAACTCCACAAAACCTTTCATAAAACAAGCTTTACTAAAACCGAGGCTTTCACAATGGGTCGTTTACATGTAGTAAATTTTATTCGATAGAAAAGGATCTCGATGATAAGTTTAGGTTATGCTGTAGTGCACATGTGAAAGTGAAATGAGCCTCGTTCTTTATGATTATTATTGTAAGTAAGCCATTTAAAGCACCCCACAGATGAGCGCACTCTTTCCGTGCAACGTAATTTAGTGCGCGTATTTACGGCGCTCAAATCTTAATTGAATTCCTTATTCAAATAAGGAATTCTGAAAAAAGTTAAACGGGTAATGTTCTAACTATCTTACTCTCCGCATATTAGTGTATACCTAAGCTGCAATTTAAAACGATGTCAACTACAGTAGAAGATGATTGTTTAATATTTTTTAATATTATTTCACAATTAAATTATAAAACTAGCCATTACTTTTAAAACCATTTGAAACGAGGAAGTAAGAGGCAAACAATGGAAAAAGATTTTTAAGAGTTCATATATTTCTGCGATTTAAGAAAACCCTACCAGAAAAAGACTAACGGAGTCAAATTGCAGGATCTCGGTGGCCAGTTCACATCATTCACGTTAGAAGACCAGCCCTTAAATCGCTTGTGCAGAATGTCCAATGTGGCATGAGCTGTGTGGCACGTCTTGTTAAAACCACATGTTGGTTGTCACATGCCACATGGTGTCCTTATCTTCAATTCAGGCTAAAAAAAGTTGATTTATATCACACCTACTGAGAAACATGCCCATGCCATTTCCAAATATAACTTAGAAAGTACATAATTTCATGCCTACTAAAATGCGGGACTGAAAAGTCTATGGAATTTAATTTCTAACGCGTTTAGCGGGAGAGAAAAGTGTATGGAAATCCATTTTTAACGTGTTATTTTTTTATTTCTTCATAGATCAGCCGTTAGCTATGGTTATTTTCATTATAGGTCAAACGACAAAAAGTTTTAATGCCAAATGTTTTATTCCTCTTCCGATTTCAGAACAATATTTTGAAAAAAGAACCCAAGTAATAATGGCATGCGCGGGAATTTCTTCAAAATTTGAATTTGGGTTTAATAATTTTATAAAAATATCAATTTAAAAATATTTCTCCTATTTATTTTCCACATAGGTGTAGTATAAAGCACTATGTATCACTCGGGAGAAAGTGCGATTCCTACCTCGTGTGTGTCAAATGACACACTCGATAGGAATTGGGCCCTCTCTCGCCTAGGTGTACAATGTACTATATACCTATGTATGTTCCTCATATCGTATAAAACTTGTATCCCTTAAATTAACGAGCAGGTACCATGTACTATATACCTATGTATGTTCCTCATATCGTGTAATACTTTTATCCCTTAAATTAACGAGCAGATAGCTACTAAAAAGCGAAAAACCTGGACTTACATTTTCAATACAAAAGTTTATTTGCTGTGGGCACCGTCTTAAGAACAGGTCATAGGGTTTTCTTTAGCCTTAGCAGATATAAAATATAAAGGGTCCCACATATACCTAGATATATATATATGAAACTCTGTATAAATCCTAAACATTTTCGCAGGCGCGTTTGTTACTAAATCCGACCGAATTATATCCCGCTGGAATAAATTATGAGGGCGGGCCATCCCCTCTCAACAGTAGTGCCACAGTATAAGTAAAAATGGGTGTTTATGCAAAGACTGACCATGGCACTGGAACTCATGGCTCATGCTCATAGATCCTACTTAACCATGCGACACACGGATACGTTTTTGTGAAATGCACTCATTTCTGTAAAAAAGTTAAGCCTAGTTGATTTGCTTAAGCCAGGTAAGCTACGTTCAAAATATACCACGTAGGATCTACCTGTACCTGTATGGGATAATTAACTCAGGAATATAAATAAAAAATATTTTTCAGATTGTATTGTTATTTATGATTATATTGAGGTAATGGTTGTTACAATACTCGTAAATAGTAAGACTTATGAATGAATGGATGTAACAAAAATGTTTGGCTAATTATTAGTTTTCAGTCTGGGAATAATTATACTAATCTAACATTTTGCCTAATCGTTGCTTAATATGCTTCACTGTTTTTATAACACCTTCACTCTCGAACAGCAGACCTTCCTTGCCGAGGCCGTATGGATGTTCGTCTCCAGTGCGCAGATAGTACAGGCCTTTGGTACCTGGTTTGCAGCCGTAGCCCATGAAGCTGACATCGCCCGAGCAATCATCCTTCTGGAATTCTTTCCAGTCTTTACAAGCTCTAGCTGGGAACGCTTCAGGGTTCTTCACAGACTCGGCAAACAGTTCCACGACGCGGTTATGCGACTGGAACTGGAATAAGCAGTTGGGTTGCTGTTCACCTCCATTTGGAAAGAAGTCTACATGCCCAACCGGCGATCGCAGTCCATAGACGCCAGCGTTCGTGTGTATAACATCTACGAACTCCGCATCTGTCGGAGCAAGCCTCAGGTTTCTGTCCACGTGGCTGAAGCAAGGCCCAGCTGGGTCTAAACCAGATATGCGGCCAACAAGAGTCTCAGTAAGTGACTGGAAGGTTTTCCCAGCGAATGCGGCTATGTGAGAGCCAAGACTGTGACCCACCAGGTGAATATTTTTGTGATTCAGACCTTTGTCAACCATCGCAGCCAGGGTCGCTCCAAGTTTCTCTCCTATAAAGCGGACGTAGGTGCTGGAGCGCAGATACAGGAAACGAATCAGTGGACTCGCGTCTAAAACTAAGATGTTGTGGTTACCTTGGCTCTGAAAAGCTTCATTCACAGCGGCGAAGTTGAAAAGCGTAGGGTCGTCTGTAAAACCGTGGAGGAATATAACGAGGGGCTGCTCATGGCTGTATCCTGGGGTTTTGGGTAGCAACTCAGCCACTACACCTAACTTGAAAGAAGTTTGAAGCTCGTTGGATAAAAAACTGAGCTCCAGCTGATCGAGATCGGGCTCTACTCCATGCACGTGTTCGTAGTCCAATCCCATCAGGTTCTTAATTTTGGTTGATTGACTGCTTCCTACAAGCATTATAGCCTGATCCAGGGGTTGCATGGCATTTGCCATTTTAGTCTTGATAAATTTTTCAGTTTTGTTGACAAACTTGTGTGCCAAATCCTGCTTCTTTTCGGCTGCGTGTTTGGGCGGCGCCATCAGTCCAAGGACTGCGTTTTTCATGGTGTTGAACATCTTGATGTGGCACAGGATTTTCGATCAATTAAGTATAAAATACTTTAAGTAGATCGAGGATCTGTATAAACAGAATTTCCTTAACCCTGAGCACAAGTGACCACCACTAAAGGTGTATTAGCTCTGACCACTTAAGGCCGTTGCTGTTCCTTTAATGCCTTTACTATTTATACAAGCCAATGAGGAAATATTGAAAAAAAATATATCTAACTGAATAAATCAAATGAGGACAATATTGAACAGATATCAGTTTATATACACAATTGCGTTGGAATTTAGCAGATACGCACTATTATATTATTATTTATTTTTCTGGGTTTATTGATGCTTAATTTTATGATGCAATCTTCGCATCATCTTGTTACTCCATCTTGTAACTCACTTTATGAGATCTTGGTGTTTATCAAAATCAATCATTTTGATAAACACCACGCACCGTCTTAATGTAATTAAGTTTAAACTAACTACTTTAATCGTTTCAATTAATCGTTTAAAACGGTCCTTAGATAGCTCAACTGTTTCACATGTAATTTATATTATTATGTACATTTATTTTATTATTTTTGTAAATAAATGTATTTTAAATAACCTTCTTTACAACTTATATAGCTCTCTTTAGCTTATTATAATATAAATGACTATATTATTGATAAGAATGCATGGCCTCATGTCGCTCTGCCCTCAGACAGTTAACCGACACACTTGAAATGTATAAACTCTCTTGTATTAGTATTTCGTAGTTAAGGTAGTTATAACATGGATCATGTAAATAAACGCTAGGATCAAGACGAGTTTCTTGCCAGTTCTTCTCGGGCTTGGGTTAGGATGAATTGGCACCTAAATTCACCTTGTATGTAAGACGTTTCAAAGTGATCCTTGTGATTGAAAATCATTGTGTATTGAATAATGTATCTTTTGACTTGACTTGACTTGACTTGACTTTAACTGTCGTTACGATTTCGATTACCATGTTAAGTCTTTCTGCTTGGCAACGGCGTATTTTGATCTCTCTAGTTATCTCGGCTGTAGGGCAATCGAACCCAAGCTCTATATACCTAGTGCCTTTACTGGTTTTAAATGTATTATTCTGTGACAAGGCTAAACTTTAATTAAGCTGCATTTCGACTGAAATGGGTTCCCCTTTCAAACATTCAGACTTCGAAGCCGAATGATGTCCAACTTTATTATTAGACCCCAAAATTGGTTATTTGGAAAAAAAGTGCATTGAACTCGGAGAAATGACTTTGGGGTGGGTTCCTGAAAGGATTAGGGTTATTTTAAACACGACTCTGTGTTATCGAAACTTAATATAAGACTCAAAATGAAATGACGTCAATTCAAGCAATTTCGAACTGATTCTGTAGGTTGATCACACACGTACGCCTTTGTTTATAAAAAATCACGACATTGCTTATTAAATTAAAAACATCTAACACCAGCTGACGTAATTGTTTGTTCAAAAACAAAGCATTTAAACATTTTGTTGAAATAACAAAATCATAGCGTAACTAACTTACGTCAAATGACGTCAAGTGTTTTACCATAACTACGCGCTCGTGGCATAGCTAAGCTGTTTTCTAATAGTTCAACGAAGTTCAGCAATTTTTGAGATTATTCATTGGATGGGGTTACCGTATTGGCATTTTCATTTCAAGCACGTTAACCTGTTGGTTTTGGCTTTATAAAATTAATTTAAATATTATGGGAAATCCAATTAATAAAGAAACAAGGTGACTGATATAATGCTTATCTATTTCTAAATACATAATGTGGTTTGTCTTGGGTGGGAATCGATCCCACAACTTACAACGCATAATTACGTTTTAAAAACTAAAAAGACAACCGACTTCATGTATATAAAAAATGTCATTAATGTACTCAATTTCTAGATATCCGTTGATTTTTTTTAAAACCGTTCGACTCATTTTCATAAAACTTAAAATGGGACCACCTGGGAATCGATTCAGGCGACTTTGAATAATCGGTAAATATAAAAAAAATCCGACGAATTGAAACCTCCTCCTATTTTGAAGTCTGTTAAAAATACAGAGTTGAGCCATCTGAGCTGAGTATGAGTATCTGAGTGAGCTTAGTATGAGGGAAGACGTACTAACTCCTTGACCAGAGTTGGCTAATGAGTCATGCGAGATGTAATAGTAGTTCCAAAATGACGATAACGACCGACATCGGTTGTTGGTGCGTTTTATTGTGCAATACCTGGCATGCACTTAATGTACAAACTTACAAGTTAATTGGCGCATCCATTCTAATGAGTAAATTCGTAAAGAAGAGCGACGCCAGACAAGAGTAACACGAAAGAAAGAGAAGCACTATGTAGGTATATATAACGTTGGCACTAAGCGCTTGTGCGAGCTGAATTGCACTTTATTGCGTCATAGCAAAAGTCGCTATTCACATAAATGTTGTCGTGGAGACTGCCTTCTATACATGTACTAATAAGTATTTTGTAATATTTATTCTTTGGTCTACCATGGTTGGTATTAATACTTTGACACATAAATAACGTTATTGACCTTTCTACTACACAATAATCTATGTAATAATACGTGAAACAAAAACTTTGTAGGGACCCCTTTTTACGAAAATTGCGCGGACGGAGGAGTATGAAATTTCTCACACATATAGTTTATAAAGGGAAGGAGTGCAGAATGCATTTTTTTTTATTTATGCATAAAAAATACATTATTTATTAATTAATTTTATGTTCGAATTATGACCAGTGGACAACCACTAGTTATAATTATACCTGGCCGTAAATAGCAGACTGTTCGTGTACAAATGCATAAAATTCCATCCCGAGTAAATGACTTCATTCTGAGTAAAAGCTGTGGTATTCAAAAAAGCTCGGAAAAACGTTGCATGACAAACACGTGCTAAATAATACTGTGAATACTGCGGCTTTAATGACAGCTAAATGAAGTTGCAAGTAATTTACTCGGTGTGGAATATATTTGAAAATATTTTAGAGAAGCTTCAGCCTACGGATTCGCTCGCGCGGTATACGGTAAAGGTTTGATTTTCCAACAACCTGGTTACCTTATTCTGTAGAATTCGTTTGGTATCTCTGGCTTTTATTTTGGTCAGCGAATTAGCATTGCTATACAAATTGGTGACGACCGGGACCTAAATTATCCAGGTAGTTATTTATGAAATATGTAAGTTGACATTGTAATACTAGGTAGTTAGTTAATTAAAGCAACAATTGCAATGTTTTTAAACATTAATGTAATTAACTTCAAAAAAGGAGGTTCTCAATTCAGTTATGTTTTTTTACGTTTTTTTTTTAAATGGCATAAACTAATAATTTGGATACAGATCAAACACCTAAGTTCATCACACAAATGTTACTCCTGGGAGGGAATTGAACCTACAGCGCGGAAGGCAGAGCTACTGCCCGTATTATCAGTCGTCTCTTTCCCATAATAAACAAAGTTGTGTGAATTGTCCATCAATATTGATTTCATTTGTTTAGTTATATTTTTCCCGTTCGCAGGTAAACAGATCAACGTATTACTGTCACTATGTCTACGTATCCTAAAAGTCTCTGGCTTGTTCCCAGGGATTCCAAAAGTCTTTTTTACGATTCCAAATTTTCAGTAAGAAAGGGACTTAATTATAAGTTGAGTTTTGTATTGAATCAAGCGTTAGGTATAACTTCGCCTCTCAGACAACAATACTTGACAGCCAATGGCAGACTAATGTTTTATTTTACTCAGGGTTCGTCGAAATCATGATGCGAATGTGAATTATACATTTCATTCAACATCAAAGAGCTTCATAAATAATCTATAGAAGGACTGCCTACTGAGAAAGAGTAAATTTGTTTATCATTGACAAAGAAAACAACGAGACTTCCATTATCTCCCGAACAAAGTAAACACCATCAAGGCGGTATTATGGCAATAATAAAATATTATTTTCATGGAGAGATCACGAGGGCCTCTCGACTGCCGTCTGGCACTAGCTTGGAAGCCCAACAGAATTTAAGCTACGTACTTACAAACATAAACCAACGTCTGAGACTGCGAGATTTGTACTCTATTACGTTTACGTAAGAGTTTTTTAGGTGCAAAGCAGTGAAGGTACAAGTTGCACATTTGGCTGGCGCCCAGCTGAGATTCTGTACGTTCTGGGGACAAATCATTGGGAGAAAACAGATTTGAGCGGCCATTGCACGCTACTACCGGCGGAAATATAGTTTGTTATTGTTGTTTGCCCGCCTTTATTTGAACAAAGTTCATGATTTCCGGATATAGATGTATCAAGTGAGATCAAATAGGTTGAGATTTTGATCTGTTAGCTTTTAAATTGTCGCGGGAAATTTTTATGATAAAAACGTTTTGGAAAGAAGTGTGGCATGGATGATTGCAGCAGGAATACACGTTTTCCTATACACCTACTTAGTGTAGTGTGGTATATGTCATCATCATTTGCATTATGATTTCAAAATCTCATCATCAAAGTAAATAGCGTGATCGTACTAAGTCTAACCAGAGACGAAACAATTTTATTGTTTATCGAAACTCAGTCCGTTTTGACGCGAAAACAGTAGGGTTTGTTCCCAAAGTTAGTATTCTTTTGTTTTGACACTGGAATTCATATACTAATTTCCAGTATGAACATACATCAAAAAAAAAGATTCCGACGAATTGAGAACCTCCTTTTTTGAAGTCGGTTAAAAATATATTTTAAATATGTAGTTATGATTTAGGTACTAGACATCTAACTAATATTTCTTACACCTTGTATTTACAAAGCCTTGAACTTATTACCTAATAGCCTTGGATTCATGTCGAAGCATATTAGTCATCTGTACATGTACCTACCTGACGTCAGAGTTTCATTGTCTTTTATTGGTTTTTTGATGAAATACCACGCGCACAATGCTACTGTGCTACTCGTGAATCACTGACACTAGTCACTACCATAGGAGGTCACAAAGAGATTGTACGATGTGTGCATACACATCGTATTACTAGTCGCTCAGCTACTCTGACGTTTGCAATGACGTAACGAAATACCGATATTATGCACTTACAGTATTATAACTTTAAGAAATTGATAATAAAGATATAATTGTATATAATGTTGCGCAGTAATCATATCATTCTATTGCAATATGTTTTACTACAGATATTTTCTACATAATAGTTACCTAGATTTGCTCATCTATCCTAGATTATATATACCTAGATGTATCTAGACATCATAATTCGTTTACGGTCTCAAGAAATAATATTCATGCTTCTTACGAAATAGTGGTTTGGATTATCCTGAGTGCTAATAAAGTAGATACCAAGGAAAATAAAGTAAGAAAATGTATAATATAATTATTATTATAACATACTTATGTGTCCTTCTTCCTGTTTTACACGTTCAAGTTAAAGGTTAGTTCATTATATCAATTACGATTTCCTTGAAGTCAGTGTTCGTGGTGATATAAAATTTCAATGGGTGTCATCTCATCATCGGGTCTGGGTGTTACTATGTATGATATGTATGTATTTACATATAAAAAATAAGGTATATAAGTAGTATATCAGTCATGTGGTACCTATAACACAAGCTCTGCTTACTTTGGGGCCTGATGATGCTGTGTGAAATGTCCGGGATTATTTATTTATTTATTTATTTATTTATCTTTTAGTAATTTGCAAGCGTTAGCTCCTCAATCGAAGAAATAGTAATAAAAAAAACCTTAATTGCAATATAAAATTTAAAATACATCTATTACACTAATATTATGAAGCTGAAAAGTTTGTTTGTTTGTTTGGATGATCGCGCAAATCTCAGGAACCACTGGTTAGAATTGAAAAAAGATTTTTGTGTTGGATAGTTCATTTATCGAAGACGGCTTTGCGAAAATGTAGCGATAACGGGAAAAAAATATAGAGCTTCCGTTGCGTGCGCTACGTAAATGGTTTATGTTACGCAAAAAATATGTATGATGAAATTAACCCTCATTAAAAGTTCCTAAAAACAGTCCATATCTATATTTTAAAATTGACTCACTATAACCATTTTTTATGGTAATAAATTTGATTAAAATCAATGCATTATTTGCGAAAGAGTTTTATCAATATAATATTTATCCTTATCCAAATAAATATATTATTAATTACAAGTATTTAATTGTGAACAAAGTTGTCCTTGACATCACATGATTTTAATCAACATCTTAAGAGTTATCTTAGTTTTAAAATAACTCCGCAACAAAATAGGTATGTTCGGGTACACGCGCGCATGTCGCGCAAGTCGCTGGCCGGCGGCCGCCCCGGTAGCTCTGCGAGGTACCAAGCCGCGCGGCTCCCTACAGAGCGGTTCAAATCAGCGAACTGATTTTTTAAATTTGTTTTTGCGGTATCTCATCGTATAATATACTTTTACAATACACTTTAATTTTGTAGTAGTAATCTATTGGGTATTGTTTAGTGATTTTTTTTCTAATATTTTCACAATGGGACTTGCCCGAACGATTGGTTTTGAATTTTTTCATCATCATCAAAACAAATAAGAAATATATGATGGAGTTTTTTCTCTTTAAAAGTTCAAAAAAAAATCCGCAAGAAGATCTTTTAAGATTTTCTCACTATAACCTTTTTTATGATGATCAAATTTGTTCGAAATTAATGCATTATGAGAAAACCAGTATATGCTTCTACCACAAGAAAATAAAACTATATATATCATATACGCAGAAGAACTGAACAATACCTTCTACAAAGTTAGTACTAATTATATAAATACCTCCATTATTTAATATTACAGACCCACATTTTATAAGACCCCAGTACATTTACCCAGCGTTTCATTATTATTCCTGCTTCCGTGTCATTTTTTACTATAGTTCCATTTTTTTAGGTTTTTTCCACAAAACGCGGGTGAAACCGCGGTGCACAGCTATGTTTTAACAATTTTTTTCAGTTTTCATTACGTTTATTCACATAAGACATGGTATAGTATACATGAGGTGGAATTATTAATAGTAGAGCTGCATATCTCGCCCGAGTAGGTACAAGCTTTTTGAAGAAACCCTGCCTGTCTGTCTATCTGTAACGCTTTCACGGGTAAACTATTGAATCGATTTTGACGTAATATAGTATAGTATAGAGTAAACTAAAACCTCAATGAGAACATAGTAATATTATTTATCCAACCGTGATCATTGATATTCACGTGGACGAAGTCGCGGGCAACAGCTAGTAATAATATAAACTTAAACTAGTTTACAGGACAAAGATGATAATTTTAGCAAAAATAATGCAGCATTAGGTACATCGATAATTTTCAATTTACCTCCCTCGGATAGTTCTTAACTGACATGTGCCAAATGGACGAAAGAAGACAATATCTCGCACTTTAGTCCTTTCACCACACTGGATTGAAATAACTAATGACATGATAAGAAGAAGAAATTTTTTAATGTGTACTTCAGTGAGCACTAGGGAGTTTTCTTTTGGTTGTCTTGAAGAAAACATTGCGCTCTTATTTATTTATTTTTTTCGAGTTATTTCCGGTTTATGGTTTTTATTTTAATGGAGCTAGAGTTAATGACTCGGTTGTGAATAATTGGAATAAAAGCTTTCTGTTTTTTGTGATTTCAGCAAAAATAATCCGTAGTTATTTTATATGAAAGGCACCATTTTATATAAATAGGAAATGACGATCGACTTGATACGACTTTGTGACATACTATAAACCCTTGACAAAACTGACATTATAATGACACATGCAATGACACACAATGACACATTAACAAAGAAGAAGAAGAAGAAGAGCACTGATAGAGGACTTACGGCAACCAAGCTCCATCAATAGAGCTAACTCATGGTCTATGTATGAACAAAAGTATTAGACTTTTAACTTTCGTATATATAAGAAACTAGCTGACCCGTACCCACTACGTTGGGCGGTTACAACTTCTCAATAAATATTAAAGTAACTAATATCGATATAAAAAAAGATAACTATACAAATTATTGTATATTGTATTTGAGTTAACAAAGTTGCGAATAAATATTGATAGGTAGCGGCCATCTGCTTCTCTCGCCCCGTTCCCGTTCTCGTTGTTTTTCCGGGATGAAAAATAGCCTATATCATAATCCATGATACTAAACTACATTAATTTTAAGTTTCATCCAAATCAGTCCAGTTGTTCTCGAGTTATAAGTGGTGTAACTAACACAACTTTATTTTATA
This sequence comes from Lampropteryx suffumata, assembly GCA_948098915.1. Taxonomy (NCBI): domain Eukaryota; kingdom Metazoa; phylum Arthropoda; class Insecta; order Lepidoptera; family Geometridae; genus Lampropteryx; species Lampropteryx suffumata. The sequence continues at coordinate 15,310,901 of OX402551.1, read as the reverse complement.
GATATAAATAAATAATATATAATGTATTTCTCAGAGCATCATCAAACATGGCATGGCAAACTACTTCCATGGCCAAAGACTTCGGAACAGTTACTTTTTCACTCTAATATAGCCTAGTTTAGACTTATCAGTAGAAGAGTTTTTATATTCGGTTCAGTATTTCCAAATTTAATAAGCTCCCTGAAAATGCAACTAAACTACCAATTTAGAAATTTAAAGCTTACATAATCGGTAGTCTAATGAAGAAAGCTTATTATAATTTACATTACTATAGTTGATAAGAATGTATGGTCTCATGCTGCTCTGCCTTCAGACAGTTCGCTGACAGATTTGCTGTATATATACTACCTTGTTTTAGTATTTAGTTTTTCGACTTTTTCGCAGAAAGTTGTGGGATCGATTCCCGCCGCAAGATAATTGTTTTTATCTACAAGTATTAAGTCTGGGTGTTTTTTGATGTACAATAAGTTTGTATTTACTTGTATTTATTTGTATATATATAACTGTATATCAGTCATGTTGTACTCATAAAACAGCTCTGATTACTTTAAAGCTAGAGATACTGTGTGAAATGTCCGGCATTATTTATTTTATTTATCTTGGAACACAGGTATAACATTCATTTTGTCAATTAGGTAATTCCAGCAGTAACTTGAATTTATGCTATATAAAGTTTCCTTAAATTTTAGCTATCGTGTTTGCAGTCGCGTGTAGCCAACACAATGAAATATTTCCCGTTTTTATTTTTTAAAACGCTGTTCCACTGCCACGTTACGAAGCATATTAATTAAGTTATTTATTTAATTTATTGGCAGCCTTCTATAATAAAGGTCGGTCAAAAAACCTTTTGACCGACTTTTTCCAAATGAAGGGAATTTTATTATACCTATTTATGTAGACTTTGTTATACAAACAATATTTTGTTAGTTTACCAAAAATAATTATATTTACTGTCCTCAATGTTTTAATCATCCATTTTCTGGATAGATTAAAATCAACAAACATAATTTGATATTGATAGCGGCGAGATCCAAAGGAAAAGAAAAGACCCCAAACGATATTTCCCAAAAAGATAGTAAAATTGATTAACTTCGTTATCTCCCGACCGAAAGTTGTTGTTTAGAAACAATAGTAAATCAACAAGGGGGGTGTAGGCGCTTATATACGAATATCGGAAATTCCACGCAACCATGACGCAGTACAAAAAGCTATCAAAGCTAATTGTGTGCCAACGAAAAGAAAATTTCGATGGAAAGCTGAGATTGGCTTCGATAAGAGCCCATTACGTTAGACTGCTTTCAAACGATGTGGCAAATGGCAAATGCCGCCCTCGAAGCACTATTTGGATCGGTATATCATGTATTATGGTTGGTTTACACCGTTCACGAACCGCATTTTGAGCATGCCTGTGTAATGCAATTTTTTATTAAAAACCCAAGCTCATATGGAGCCGATATTGACTTCAAATTTGAATTATATTGTCATACTAACCTTATTAAAATAGTTGAATGTACTGTTATAACGATTCCGATTTGTTATCATTGCGTCTTATACTCGTAATTATTTCAGTGAGTAGTTTCTCTATGTACAATGCTCGAATAATAATTGTATCGAATCACACTTCACAGGTGCATCATTTTGTCGAAAAGTTCGTAGGTCGTTTAAATTCACTCTAACTATATAAAAAAATACTGCGTCATAATTTTAAAACAACGGCATGCCGCCGTCGAATGCAACTACCTTCACTCAGAGGCTTCAAACTTGCTGCATATTACTCCCATATATTTAACAAGTCCTTAACGAGTTCCTATTTTATTTTATTCTAGCGTGATGGCTTCCCTGAGTGGTTTATGGGTGGATTAAATACTTTATGTATGGCGCTAAAGTTCTTGTTCATGATTCATAGTATTAGGTAAGTATGTGACCCACAGCATTAATTGTTTGAGGTTGTAATAGCAATACTGGTGTTACAGTGAAGTAGTTGTGTTATAAAATGTGTCCGTTTGTGAACTAACGTCATTAAGGTACTTTAGTTAGAATCTAGAATCTAGATAAAAAATACGAATACAGTCATTAATCTTCCAGCTAAATGTAACTTTTGATACAATATATATATATATATCAATTTCTTACCGGTTCCAATAAAGCGCAGTTGCAGGTTGCAGTTTCATTGCTTCATTAAAACTGCAAACTGGTAACGTATCGTGATTCAATCCGCGTGTACATAATCCAGTGTTTCTGGTACATCATCAAAATATTTTCTCTAGTTATGTTTTTTAACGGATGTTTACTCAAAAGGTCGTTTTGAAACTTCTCCCATAAAAGGCATTCACACAACCGCGTTGCCACCTACCCTGGCTGTTTACAAAGAGAAATTTCCAGAAAAGTTCAGATATAAAGGTACCTAAAGTAAAATGTGAGACGTGACGACAAATGGCGCAAAGCTGTTGTTCTAGAACTTACTGCAGTTGGAATTGTTCTTTCTAGAATCAAGTTTGCAGAAAGTTGAGACTTTGAGGCACTTAGGTACTCAAATTAATGAGGGCTTTGAGCAGCGTGTAAAACTATGCAGTCTAATATAACAATTCAACATCAATCAGTATCAATTCCAAGTGATGGACTGCTTGTAGTATTTTATAGAGTCAAATAAAGAAGAGTGATGGGACGACATTATGTCTATGACATAAATGACAAAACCCAATAATTCACAACTCTTTTATCATACAATCTCTAATATCAATTCATTTAAGTTGCTTATTGCTTATATTACAGTAGTTTCTATAGTTCAAAGTTTATGTATCTGTTTACGTCTGGTTTGCAGTGTGAAGTGCACTTTTCAATTTTGCAGCTCTATCTGTTTAATCTCAGTAGAATCTTGAGATTAACTTACCATTGTAACATATTTTTTTGTTATTAGAGTTTCCTTGTAACCCTTGTACCCTTATACACTTCGTTGTCCGTCTGTCTATCTGTCTATCTATCTATCTGTCTATGTGTCAAGACCCTTTATCTCAGGAACGCACAGTGGTATCGAGTTTGAATTAATATCGAATACTATGGTCTATGTTTTTTTGATGCTTTAAAAAAACTAGCTTCCAAGTCAATTCATGAATACGGCCTAAATATTGTCATATATTCATTAATTATGCCACATATATCAACACTCGCCAGTATATAAAATCTAATATTTCCCTAGTTTCCCTATTGAAATTTGGAAAGAAGCAACGCCTCATAGCACAAGCAAAGATAAAATCCGAAAAAAGTTAACTTGTATACATGAAACAAAAAACAGTTTTTGTGGAACATCATACATTTACGAGTTCGTTGAATACAACAAACATTATAGCTTTAATAACACAAACAATTATTTTGATGCTTTCACAAGCGAGTAATAGTCTCGTGTGGTCCCGCCATTATGTACGGACGTAAATAGAATTAAATGGAAGTCTCAAGTAGCAACATATGGCTCGGAGCGACACTATGCGACGTTGAAATGCAATCTCTTTGAAAGCTTGCTTCAATCGATCGATATAAGTGAAGTGAAAATCATATCTAAAAAGTTTGGTTTCTACATTTTTGGAGTCTTATTTAAAACCAGTGTTATACTTTACTTTGACTCAGTTACATAGCAAAGTTCATAATATGTCTAGTATTACTGAGAGTTGTCTGAAACCAGTCAATAAAATGCTATAAAAATTTAACGGCTTTTTGACGCAAGCAGTACTAGTTCCACGTTTTGTTTACTTTTTTCACTCTAACCGAAAATTATAAAAATTTGCGTTATTAAAGATGTTATCAGTGTAATATACAGCTACTTTAACAAGTTAACGACATCGTAAATAATTTAGTCGATGGTCAAGTCGGGTCAAAATAACAAGTCGGTGTAGTAGCTTTACAGGCCTACTTAAAATGTCGAATAAAAATATTGTGGGCATAAACTACAACATTATTGACCAACCTCTGTACAAGTTAATTGATTCGCACCGATTATTTTTAATGTTAAATAAGGAGTATACATATCATACAAATTTTGTCAGAATGATCTGTAGAATATTTTTTTATTGTTTTAGGTAGAGCGTTGTACAATTGTGCTCCCCTAAAAATAATTATTTTTTTGGCCATAGTTAGTTCTTTCTTTTTGTAAGTGGATATTATTGGCATTTCTCATGTAATTTTTCATCATGTAAAAATATTTGTGAGTGTTGTAAAGTATTTTTTGTATGCTGAAGTATTTTTAGTTAAAAGTATTTTTTTGTATTTTGTAATTTTTGTGTCATCGTAGATTGTTTCAATTTTACTCCCATAATTTTAGTAAAACAGTACTTTAATAAGTTAAATATTTTAATAGCGTATTATCGCTACTTAAAAATGTTGTTCACATTTGGCGACTTTATTTATAGACCAGGAATATCTGTAGATTTCATTATAACTATAGACGATGATTTCTGAATCGAATAAATATTGACCTATACTGTGTTCAACTACAACATATTTTTTGATTGACAAGGAATTTACTTGGAAATTTGGCTTATCACGTTTGTCATTGTTAGGTAAAAAGGTTAAAAAACTACTGCAAAACTAGAAAACTTGGCGAATGCACATTATCACATTGATCTATAAAATACATTGTACATGAAATTCAAGAATTGTTTTTGAGGGGGATTTTCTATGCACTCAGATACATTCCGTGATACTGAGGGCAAGTACAGCTGTTGATCCCAGCTTTTCAAAAGTTGTTAGATCATGACAGAAACCTTTGAGCGGCCTATAAACTCCAGCACCAGAACTGGCCCCTGAATCATACGTATACTATTAGGCTCTTGAAGCGTCCAAGCTACACTACGTAATCTACGTAAGCTAAAATAATGTATGGCCTCATGTTGCTCTGCCCTAAGACAGTTAACTGACACATTTGAAATGTATAAACTTATTGCAAATTTAAAAAAAATTGGCCAAGTGCGAGTCGGACTCGCGCTCAGAGGGTTCCGTACAAATATAGGTATATAAGTAAAATTTCACCCTTCACGATAATCGAGTCATAGTTGGGTGATGTAACTAAAAATTTACAGTTTTCGCAATTTTTTCTTTATCTGTGCTATAAGACGTTGCTTCGTACCAAATTTCATGATTCTGAGTTCACGGGAAGTACCCCGTAGGTTTTGATTCCCTTGCGAGTTGCAAGTTTGAATATATGCGACTTAAATTGCTGTTTCTCTTGATTGCGCTGACATATAAGTTTGATTTTGTTACAGCTTAAAGGTATTATAGACTTGAGTATTTTATATGAATTTAAATTTAATACCTCTACGCGTTCATGAGAAAAAGGTTAGTATGTTTAAGTTTTTTATTTTTTTTATTATATGATGTAACTAAAAATGTACGGTTATCGCAATTTATCCTTTATCTGTGCTATAAGACGTTGCTTCGTACCAAATTTAAAGATTCTGAACCCTGTTAGGTTTTGATTCCCTTGCGAGTTGCGAGTTTGAATATTTGCGACTTAAATTGCTGTTTCTCTTGATTGCATTGACATAGAAGTTTGATTTTGTTACAGCTTAAAGGTATTATAGACTTGAGTATTTTATATGAATTTAAATTTAATACCTCTACGCGTTCATGAGAAAAAGGGTAGTAAGTTTAAAATTATTAAAAATATTTTTATTATATGATGTAACTAAAAATGTACGGTTATCGCAATTTATCCTTTATCTGTGCTATAAGACGTTGCTTCGTACCAAATTTCAAGATTCTGAATTCACGGGAAGTACCCTGTAGGTTTTGATTCCCTTGCGAGAGCCGAAAATTTGCGGCATAAACGGCTGTATCTTTTGATTGCGTTGGCTTAGAAGTTTGATTTTTTCACAGCTTTAAGGGACAGTAGACTTGAGTATTTTATATAAATTTCAGCTTGATACCTCCACGCGTTCCTGAGAAAAAGTGTCTTGACAGACAGACGGACAGACGGATGGACAACAAAGTGATCCTATAAGGGTTCCGTTTTTTCTTTTCGAGGTACGGAACCCTAAAAATATTTTTTATTAGTAGTTATAAGATGGGTCATGCATAAAAGCGCTAGGATCAGGCAGAGTTTCTTGACAGTTTTTCTCCTAAATTCACCGAGTATCTAAGACGTTTCAAAGTGATCCTTGTGATTGTATGGAAAAAAATACTTTTTAACTTGACTTAAATCCTACAGAGCTAGAGACAAAGAGAATTAAAAACGAATTCTTGAGACCTTTGAAGTAGGACTAATAGAGGCAAAGAATATTTATAATTACTTTTCCACTAAAATATACAAATTGGTAACCTACAAAGCAGACTTAAATCGTAACTTTTTTAATTATATATGTTATTAAAATGTTTAAAATATTTTGTAAAGTGCCGACAAATATTGACCGTGATATGGATTAGATAATTATTAATTACGTGCCGTAGTTTTTCCATCATCATAATATAAGTAGTCGTATACCCATACAAATATATCCTTACTAATATTATAAACGCGAAAGTTTGTATGTATGTTTGTTACTCTCTCACGCAAAAACTACTAAATGGATTTGAATGAAACTTTACAATAATATAGCTAACACATAGGCAATAATTTGTAAAGATATTACCACTGTAATGTAATGCTCAAAGTCGAATCTATAATGCTACATTACACGCGAACGCTCGTCGGTCAGGGAGGCAGTATTGTAATGTAATGCTCAAAGTCGAATCTATATTTTACATTGCACGCGAATGCTCCAGGTGAGGGAGCGCCTTTATATGTAACTGGTATGTTCATTTTATAAACAATTAATCAATCCATTTATCAAATTTGTCATCTGTCACTGTCACCTTATATACATCATTATTGTGTACATGTATTTAGTTCGTACTCTACCAAATAAGTATCTCTTTAATTTAATGTTTGTAAATTCAACTTTTTTGTTTTAACTGTTTGTATTTTTGTATATTTCTGAAAACCAGCGCTGTCTCCAATAGGAGTGGCAATAAAGCTGAGACTGGACCTGTTTGGCACCACAAGCGAAAAATGTACCTACTCTCTCATCATGTGTAATTTGGCCTACCTACTCTAATCTTTTTCTTTCTGTTTGTTTGTCTTTGTTTCTAACCTTTTTCGTGTTGTGTGTCAAATAAAGCATTATTCTATTCTATTCTATTCAATATAACGATAAGTATCAAGTAAGTAGGAAAAAAATCTGCCATCTACAAACTATCCTGGCGTGCGCTGCAAAAACCGTTATAATTACACGAAGTACCAACTAATCCTGCGCAGACGACGTCGCGGGCACCAGCTAGTAAATATATAATATTACGAGTATATATGTGAAAGTTTCTCTGTCTGTCTGTTTGTTACTCTGTCACGGCTAAACGGCTGAACGGATCTTGATAAAATTTGGTAAGAAGATTTATTGTATTCGGGGAAAGAACATAGACTACTTTTTGTCTCAAAAAACAACCTTGAAGGGGGAAAATTAGGGGATGAAAGTTTGTTTGGGCAACTCATATTTCCTTGATCACAAAATTCATATTAAGGTTTTTGGTAAAAAATCCCAACTAATGTTATAAATGCGAATGTAACTCTGTCTGTCTGTCTGTTTCGTTTTCACACCTAAACCGCTGAAATAATTTTGATTTTGGTATAGAGATATATGAGACCTTGGAGAAGGACATAGGCTATTTTTTATTTAGGTACCACGCATGCGAAGCCGCGGGCAGTAGCTAGTAGATAATATTCTTGTATTTGCGGTATGTATAATTTACATAGATATTTACAATTTACATATCTCCCAAGCTGGCCAAATGCTTATCGGACAACGCACAGCGAAGGTTTCCGAAGTAAGGGTAAAATGACTAGTGATTCGCAAACCAAAGCAACATCATTAAAAAATGTAGTGTGGAGCTTTGATTAACTTTTTCAATGTTTACCAATCAGGATGTTACTCTTAATCCTTACGCACTGTGATGATTTACCTTAAAATTTCATAAATATTCCACGTTTTTGAAAATATTTCTGGTATTTCAAAACAGCAGCATTTGTCGATTGGCAAATTTAAAAACGTAATGAAACAGAAACTGTCTATTAAAGAATATTATAAAATATCTGATTATTTAGATGACAAAAAAGCTTGGGATGAATCTGCTCTAACTCGACTCGGCATCCGTAACAAAATTGTCAAGGATCATACAAAAAAGGGTTAAGACCAGACAAGTTTCTTGCCGGATTCTTCTTAAACTGGGGTTAGAAGGAACCGGCACCTTGATTCACTAGCATGTAAGAAGACGATTCAAAGTGGTCCTTGTGATTGTATTGAATAAAGTTATATTGAATTTAGAATTTTAGAATTTTGCAGGACACTGGACACTATCCACAAATTTACGTGTGAGCCTGCACAGTGACGGCTTTCGAAGTCAGTAAGTATATCAATGACTAGTGGTCAGGTCCCAAACAAATTTGACACCATCTAATTAGTAACTAATTCAACACCAAATAGAGATGACGTTATCAACACTAGACTATTTTAAAAATAGAATGAACTTATCGCGGTAAACGCGTTTGGAAAGAAGTACTTTTCGTATGCAGGGATTTGCAATATATATATTTATTTATTTGTTTTTAAAATATTGTGTTAATCATACAAGAAATTTTGTATTACATATATGGATTTCGTCAACTCATAGTTGACGACCTCTGTGGCGCAGTGGACTAAGGTTCGGCTGAGACGCAGAAGGTTGCGGGTTCAATTCCCGCCGCAGGACAAATGTTTGTATGATCTGCAAGTATTTGTCTCGGGTCTGGGTGTTTCTATGTATAATTTGTATGTATTTACAAAAAAAAAGTATTTAAGTTAGTAGTATATCAGTCATGTGGTACCCATAACACAAGCTCTGCTTACTTTGGAGCCAGATGATGTTGTGTGAAATGTCCGGATTTGTTTATTTATTATAGTTACATTGGTACAAACGGTTATTAACATAACAATGAAACGTAATGAGGTAACATACTTTAGACGTATATCAATGTTAATTATGAATTTTATCAGAACATTCAATCATTGAAAATATTATATATTTATATATATATATATATAATTTATTTTATATATATATATATGGGAGACTAGTTATAGATCTCTTCATTCTCAATTTTTTTTATGGTTTTTCGTAACGCGTTACATTTTTCTCGGCAAGGTCGGCAAAAATTGGCTAACAGCGTGTTGCACCACGCAAAGCAAAGACTTCCGAAATAATTAAACGTAAACATTACTGGTAATTACTTTAATGTTAATTACTGGAAAAAAACTGGGACTTGACTAGTCCCAAATCAATTCAACACCATCTAGTGAGCAAACTACAATAAACAATAATCTAGCAAGGTCTTACTAGTCGTCGTAACTATATTGTACTTCAGAACCCTACAAATTGTGCTATTAATATTATTTAACAAAATAAAACTTACAATACCCGTGAGAAGAAACTAACAAGTGCAACACGGCCATATGGGCGATATGTGAAAATTAAAACAAGGGGTGAATTTAACGTTACCTTCACACGCGAGGGCGAAATGGGGTCGAGCTGTGTTTAATTTTATAAAACGCTATGTGATAAAGTGATTCTTACGTTTGAATTAATAAACCTATGAGTAACTCGATTACATAGTTTTTTTTCTTTTTTCGTGTCGTCGTTGCAATTTAATTGACCAGTAGCTGCCTAGATCTACGGCATTTCAATCAAATCAAAATTCCTACTATCTATCTACTATCTACTATATATTTTCCAAATACCACTCACTCATTTATCACGAAATCTCAGAAACCACCGATTGGAATGAAATTTGGTATGCAGCTTCCTCTAGGCCGTAGGTGATCGCTATGAAAGATTTTCAAAAAATCAGGATTAAACCGCGAAAACCATGATTATAATTCAATTTTTTTTTTATTCAGACAATTTCATAGTCCATTGTGTTAATCAGCTTATAACTAAGGGTTAGTTCTTAAATTTAATTATAAATTTTGACCTTTGGATCAATTCATACATAACAGGACAATCAAATTTTTCAGCTATCGCGGTTAGGATGTTGCTCCCTCGGGTTCTGCTGAGCCGTGAGGCTGACTTTTTCGCCAGATAGCCTCGAAGGTGTCAGTGCGTGCATGGGCGAACATGGTTGAGGCACTGCAAAATCGCGGCAGTCGCAACAGCAGCCTAAACGCGTTGTTGAATTGGACTCGCGAAGCATTGTAAGCCTTTTGGGTATAGTTGACCCACAGACTCACTGAGTAAAATGAAGTACAGTATGCTCTGAATAAGGTGACCTTCACCGCATCTGTACATCGTGCGAATCTGCGGGCCAGCATATTCGCCCTGACTGACAGTGCTCTGCGTTCCCTCTCCATGTCATCGTCGTCCTTTAGTTCTTCAGTCACCAACTGTCCTAGGTATTTAAAGTTATATACTCTTCTGAGAGGCACTCCATTTAGTGTTACCGATGGAACATATATCGGACACTTGGTGCCGGCCCTGAATACCATGAACTCCGACTTTCTCACATTGTATTTAAATCCATGAGACGCAGCATATGACTCACATACAGCAAGAAGCTTTCGGAGTGCACTGATTGAGGGAACCAGCAGCACCATGTCATCAGCATAGCTAATGTTATTAATACATACCCCATTAACATGGCAGCCCACCGGCATGCTGCTGAGTCGCAGAATCAACGCATTCACGTACAGGCCGAAGAGACAAGGTGAACTCAACCCCCCCTGGTGCATTTCACACTCCTGCCCATATTCATCCGAGAGCTTTCCTGCCTACCTCACTCGGTTCCGCTGGTTTAGGTACCAATACCTGAACAGCGATACCAGCTTGGAAGCCCTGCGTCGCTCAACTTGTCCCAGAGTATATCATACGACACCATATCGAATGACTTCAAGATGTACAGGAAACATACACAGGTCTGTCCGTCCGTCCTGTCCAATCCAAAACATTAATTCGTTCAGTATTATCTTGCTACTTTTTAACTACCACGAGGGCACAGCCGCGCGAAACAGCTAGTAATATTATAAATTACTAGCTGTTCTAGTAACTTATAATATTATAAACGTTTTCACACCTAAACCGCTGAACTGATTTTAATGAATTTTGGTATAGAGATAGATGGGACCTTGGAGAAGGACATAAACTACTTTTAATGTGGGTACTACGCGTGCAAAGTCGCGGGCAGCAGCTAGTATTCTATCTATACCTATAAAAGAGCTTTACCTAACTGACTGACTGATTCATCATCGCCGAGCCGAAACCGCTGAAGCTAGAAAGCTGAAACTTAAGTAAACTGAAACAAAGGCGGGATTTTTTGAAATTCAAAAAGTGAAAAGGGTTGAAAACAAATGTATGAAATATTTTAACGCGTTGTGCGATTTGCTTCAAACTTGATATCAATAAATAAAATGCAAAATAAATAGGTACGTGTTTCAGGATTTTACAAAATAACTCTAACAAAGGGATAAAATTGAGTGTCAAAGTTTGTATGGGAACTTTTTAACGGGTGGTGTGATTTCTTAGAAATTTGGTTTGGATACTTAAAATGCAAAATAAATGAACACGTGTTTCAGTATTTTTCAAAATAACTCTCATAAAGGAGTAAAATGGGGTGTGAATGTTTGTATGGAAACTTTTTAATGGATGGTGGGTGTGATTGGTTTGAAACTTATCAATAAAATTTGGCAAGGGCAAGTACAAAGATATTTAAGAAAAATTGCATCCTAGGGTTGAATTAAGACTACAATTCCTTTCTAAAAAAAATGCGGACGAAATCGCGAGCTACAGCTAGTAATAAAAAAAAATCACAAAGACCCTTTGAATCGTCTTTTTACATGCTAGTAATCTAGGTACTCGATCTTTCTAACAAGAAAAACAAAGTTAAAAATATAGTTCAAGAAAAATCTAGCAAATAAACTGATCTGACTTCAGATCCATATTGAAAAAACTAAGATATTTTTGGTTAAAAAATATTATTTTGAAGTTTATCCTTTGACTACTCTATTGAAACGGCCGCTTGTTTTTTAGGAAACAGCCATAGGCCATGTAGCAACCGTGAAAATAAAATCAAAACGTCAAAAAAGAAAGAAAGCTTTAGGCTTCGTAACTTCCATCACTTCAAAACAATATCATCATATCTAAAAATCACTGAACACTAGTCTAGTGGTAGTAGCCTTCCAATTCTTAGGTTTGAAACCGAACGTGCACCAAAATATTTTTCTGTTCGAAAAATGTATGTAAGACATAGTGAGGAAACCGGCATGTCGTTGAACCTAAAAAGTTCGAAGACATGTGCCAAATGCACGAAAGGAGCCTCTGAGGCGCACTTTAATCCTTTTACTACACTGGTTCTAAATAACTAGTGACACGAATGTGGTAGCAAACTAAACGCATTTTATTCTTTATTTAGTTCTGCGATAGTCTTTAAATTATTGAGGGTTAGTCCACCTGCTGACTAACAGAAGAGAACAGAAATAAAACTTGAAACAACCCGGCTCGGTACCAATCGTTATGCACCTGCAACCGAACCGACACCGCATGTACTGCCTCGTCTTTCCTGCGGGGTCTGTCGGCAAGGTCGAGAGGTGAGTGTGGGTACCTGGATGGCCTGCGCTTTCAAATAGAATCCCAGGCAGAGTGGCGTCAGTGGAGAGGAAACTTCACCCACCTCAGCTTGCTGGAGTGGATTCATGAACGAAAGTTTTCAATTACAAATAATTGCTCTGTAACTTGACTGACATCACCTAAATCATTTTCAACAGGTGAACTAAGGCTAATGATGATGAATATTAAAAATTCGATACATTGATTTTACAACTTCAAGCCAAACGCACACATAGACTAACGAGAGGGATTTAATTAAAATTAATTCACGTTACACAGTCTAAGCTCAAGTTCTACAGAATCATCTACATTCGTACTGAAACTTGTGTCATAACTTTAAATTATTCTGCACTTAGAAAGCTTCGCTTCTGCATTAAATAGTCTAAGTCTGTCTTGAGATTGGAGAAATTATATTAGTCACTCAAAGCACTTGAGCACACTTCATAATTTAGTTTGTACATTTTTTGAATGGGTATTTTTTTTACAACAAGAGCAAGCATGGTAAATAAATAAATACAAATTGGTAAATATACACCATTATCTAGCCCCAAATTGAACAATCTATCTATATTAATAATAAATAAATAACACCGGACATTTTACACGGTATCATCGCCAAAGTAAGCAGAGCTTGTGTTATGGGTACCACATGACTGATATACTACTTAGATACTTTTTGTAAATCCATACATATTAGACATAAAAACATTCAGACCCTAGAAAAATACTTGCAGATCATACAAATATCTGTTTGCGGCGGGAATCGAACTCGCAACCTTAGCCGTGTTTAGGTAGTGTTCAAATTGAGAGGCGTATATAAGTACCTTTCGATAGGCATTTCGGATATAACTGACAGTCAATGAGGTTATTACAAAGGCTTTAGACCAAAAACGTGAATGAATTTACACTTCAGATTGTCGAAATGCAGTGTATTTTGACTTATAGAAAAGAAAGCATAGCGTAAGTTACTGTTTCTGGATCTTTTTAAAATCAATTAGAACCTTAATTATTTTAATTATTATAGCGTTCAAACGATTTCAAAACATTTGTGAGTACGCATTTGATAAAAACAGGTTTATAATCACTTATTTATTACCTATGTATCTAATCGATATATTTAAAATATGTAAGTACCCTCACTGTCTAATAATCACTAACTAACGTTGTTTTTAGTAATGGTCTAACAACATTCTTATGAAAATTTTAACACCATTTTATTTCTAATTATACGAAATTTCTCTTCCTTCTCTAAGAAAACAAGAGGTTTTCTAATGGTTTATCATTACAAGTTGAGGTTTTTTTAGAGGAATACTACACTTAATAATATGTCTGCATGCAGCGGGTCTCACTGCGTTTGCATGGTGTAATTCCAAGTAAACAAAGCAATTCTAAAAACTCTTCATAGCAGTCTTAGTTCGTATGTATTTTAATTGAAGTACCACCGAGAGCACATTTAACTTCAGGCTTTTGTTTTGCAGGCAATTTACTATTGTCCTGAAGACGATTCGCAGCACTTAAAAAGACGCATTTACATAGAAATAAGCAATCTGAATGAACCTATATATAAGCATAAATAGAGCTAAGAAACGAATAGTACGAATAACAAAAGTTACTAAAAACAGAAAATTTCATAGGAAGCAGGCAATCTGAATGAACTTGTTTTTTTAACTGACTTAAAAAAGAAGAAAAAAATCCAAATCATTTTTTCATGTTCTGATTTTCTTTTTCTTTTTTTCTTTTTCTTTTTAGTTTTTAAAATGCAATTATAACATTAATAGAGCTAGGAATCGCACAAACGGCATAACAATATAAATAGTGACTTAGTCAGGCAGTAGTCAGGCAATCTCAATTAACCTATAACACCATAGAATTAGGAACCCCAGTAAATTTATAATAAATTATGCGAGAGAATCCATACTATTTTATGTACAACATAACATAATTAAAAACGTTTTTAAACAGAAACTGTGTTTTATAGCATATTATAAAATATCAGAATAAATCAGATCATATATCAGAATAATAATAATAGATGACAAAAAAGCTTGGGATGAATCTGCTCCAACTCGACTCGGCATACGAAACAAAATTGGCAAGGATCATACAAAAAGTGTTTAGACCACATGAGTTTCTTGCTGGATTCTTCTTGAACTAGGGTAAGGAAGAACCGGCACCTAGATTTACTAGCATGTAAGAAGACGATTCACACTTTGAATCGTCTTTGTGATTTTATTAAAGACAGTTTTGTATATGTGTTTGTATTGTATTCGCATATTTGTGTTTATACACACTTGGGTATTTTTGGTTAAATATGAAACAAAAACAAGTAACATATAACTTACTGAAATAATTACTAAAATGTACAGAATAAATAATACTATAATATAAAATACACGTGAAACAGTTGCGCTATCTAAGGTTCGTTTAAAACGATCTATAGATAGCTCAACTTACTTAGTTTTGGACTGAAACAATAAACGTAACGAAAGTTTTGTTACTCAGGTATTCAAACACAGAAAACCATCATTATAGTTACCGTTTTCATTGTGATTGTGGCCTGGAAATAACAATGGTTATACCAGATTTACGTACGATTTAAGCTCAGAGCGATTTAACCGTTGTTTTTAATCTGAACTAGTTTTTATCCATGGATTATAATAATTTTGCTTACTCGTTCGCATTACAGTTTAAGACACAAATTAAACACTTTTCTGTAGTACAATAGAGTAATAACGACAGTACTGTTATTAGACCAAATTTTGTCGGGAACCTGTTTTTTTATTCGTACATAGGTCTAAGTTTTTGATGAACACACAATTAATTTAGATCATATTTTATTTATACATTATATATTTTTTATATCATTTTTATCTATTATTATTTAGCAACATTATTTAGCTACTGGAAAAAATGTGTTACGTACACACATTTTTTCCAACAATAGAGTAATAACGACAGTACTTATGTGTTATTAGACCAAATTTTGTCGGGAACCTGTTTTTTTATTCATACATAGGTCTACGTTTTTGATGAACACACATTTAATTTAGATCATATTTTATTTATACATTATATATTTTTTATATAATTTTTATCTATTATTATTTATTTTAAATTTTTTACCTATGTTAATCCTCTTCTTCTTATCGTGTCACTAATTATTTTTATTAAAGAGCGCCTCAGAGGCTCCTTTCGTGCAATTAGGTAAGCCTTAATGTGTATAAGATGTCGGCAACGTCGAGAGCTTTCTCGACGTTGCCGACATCTTTCCTATATTAATTATTTACGTGTATGTTTTTGCCCGTAAAGTCACGCCTGTCAAGGTCTAGTTGTAATACCAGGCTACTTTCTAAAGAGGGTAGCATTAACGCTGAGATTGGACTTGTTTGGACATACCACCCACAGGGAAAGGACTAAATGTTTTTGAACCACAGTTATTATAGCTACTATTAGTGTACAATTGTATAATGTTATTTTATATAATATGTTATTTTGCTAAATTGTATTTTTTCTTACCTCATTGTTCCATACATGCTTCTTTCTACTGTATTTTCAAATTCCGTGTGTGTAAATGTACCAAATAAACATTTATCTTATTATATTCTATATTCTAAAATAATATTTCTTACATTCATTTTCAGTCATATGTTTTTTTGTACGCATAAATCATCTCTCGCCAAGAAGAATAGTACAATTTATTTATATAAAAAGTTGTTTTTGACGGCACAGATAATGTACTCTTGCTTGTTTGTTGCTTTTAGGCTGTCCACTAAACCAGCTTTTCGTTCATAAACTTCTGATAACTCTTAAAGATTTAATTTTACAAGTGGTCGCCCACTGGTCGAAATTAGACCATGATTAATAAATAATGCACTCCTTCTCTATATAAACTATATGTGTGCAAAATTTCATACTCCTCCGTCCGCGCAATTTTCATAAAAAGGGGTACAAAGTCTTTGCTTCCCGTATTAATATACATCTAAATAGTAAAACACTAATTGTATTAAACTCTTATAGTCTGTCACGCTTTAGCTAAAGAGTTGTTGCTATCTATATTTATTAACATTAGAATGACAAGGACAAATCATACTTAAACGATACTAAATATGTAATTATAGAATAGAAAGTATGAGTGTATGTTTGTTTGATTGTATATTACAAAGTCTGACATTATTTATTTCGATTTAAAATAGTTAAACAGTTTTTGAAAAGACTATTTACATCGCTTTTTGTCGTTATCCAATTTAAAAACAAATTTAAGAGTCTAGCTTCTGCTCTCGGCTTCGCATTCACGGTACCTACACAAAAGTAGCCTATAGGACATAAGTCAAAGTCAAAGTAAAAAAAATATTTAATCAATACACAAGGATCAATACACAGTCACAAGGATTACTTTGAAACGTCATACTAGGTGAATTTAGGTGCCAATTTTCCTAACCCAAGTCCGAAAAGAACTGGCAAGAAACTCGTCCTGGTCCTAGCGCTCTTTGGTTGATAGAACTATGATTAACTAACTAAGAAAACGATACAGTAGTTATACGTTTCAAATCTGTCAGTTAACTGTCTGACTGCAAAGTAGAGTCTTTTATATTTTGAAATATTTGGAAGTATGGATTAGTATGGATTGCGTCTCTTTATAATAAATAGTATTTTTCCCAAAAACCCTTTATTATTAGATCAAATTAAACCTACCTTATCGCTAGCTAACTTCGTGGCTCCACATTATGTAAAAAAATATTATGTCCTGTCTTTATGTTATGTTCTTCCCTATAGTTATTTATTTACTTTGTTGTGTTCATTTTTATGTAATTCTATTTCATTCCTTTTTCTTGAAGAAAATACCTTTTTCGGTTCGGATTATGTTATATAAATTAATAATGGAAGGTTCGGATCAGAGTTTCAGAACTGGTGAATGTCGTTTGAAACTAGTAAGGCTTTGATTATGTGGGGAGGGGGGTTTATGGTGGTGTGTGTGTGTGTGTGTGTGAGAGTATGATCTAGATAATACCGATGTTTTTAATGTAAAAGTAGGTAAAAGTGCGAATGCGTGTGTGTGCGGGTGTGTGTATCTGTTTGGGGGTATGGCCTGCTGCTGCTATTATATTATATGGAATAGGTTTTCTGTTTGGTCATTGGTCAGGTTATGTAGGTGTTTGGTAAGCTTTGTTTTGCATTCCTTGACCGTTACGTCGTGAATTTATATAGCTTTATCAATTTTATTGTAAATATATGGGGCTAGAAAGGAGCTATGTTTTTGTGCAAAGGTTGTCCTGCAGCGAACCGTAACCGCAAAACATTATTTAGCGCCTACCCGAATTTATAATAGCTGGTTTGGGATGTTGTCTCAAGATAGCTTGCTGAACAAATATTTGTCTGCACTTGAGCTTTTTCAATTCTAGGTAGAGCTGTGTCGTTGGGCACCTGTAAACGTAAGACAAAACTACATCAAAAACCACTATTTGGGCTCTCTTAAGTGGCAGCATGTGGATCTTCAGCTTCACTGCTCCACCCCACGATGTTACACAGTACATAAGTACACAGTGAGTGGCATAAGGGTTAATTTGAAAAACCCTTATATACGTGTCGATTTATCTGTATATAAAGTAACAAACCAAGTTTTAAGTAAATTGCACCACGCGTTATAAAGTCCCCATACGAATTTTAATTCCCCATTGCACCCTTTCTTAAGAGTTTATTTGAAAAATACTTATATACGTGTCCATTTATTTTGTATACAAGTAAGAATACAAGTTCTAAGTAAATTGCAGCACGCGTTAAAAAGTCTTCATACAAATTTTAAACCCCCATTGTATACACCTAAACATATTTACCCTTTTTTACACTCTTATTAGTAGAATTTTAGAAAATGCGTTCTTAGCATGCGCCTACACTCTTCAAAAAATGCTCGTGTCAAATTTTAAATCTATAACCCTTGAAGCTTTGGAGATTTCGTGATGAGTGAGTGAGTCAGTGAGTGGAATTCTTCTTTATTCTCCTTTATAATCGATATATATGATATCGATTTCAACAGCTGTAATATTTTCGGCAAGAGTTTTTCTTCTATTTATGAAGTAATTGTTTATGGAGTTAAGGTTAGCAGATTGGGATGAAGAGTCCCGTATTCAACAGAAAGCTATTTCATTCAATAACTAATCATTGTTTTTATTTTGTTGACAAGTATTAACATTTTAAGTTTTTATACTAATCAGAAGGGTATGAATCTATTATATATTTTATAATTTTACAAGTAATACTACATTTAAAATAGGTTTTTATAATTATGTTTAATTTGGTTTTAATGATTTTAATGTAATATGATTTTTACAACTTATCAGTATAAGTTTATTATATTCACGTGCCTGTACTCGGCCGAGATATGCAGCTCTACTAATTGTATTTCTACCTAATGTATAATGTACTATGTATTTTTTAAACGAAATATACTGAATATATTTTCACGGTTATTTTACCATCGGTCCAAATCAGGGCAACAGACCGTCACAAACTACATTGCTCTAACGAAACGATAAGTGGGCTTGAAGGAAAATTAATTTTGTAGTTGAATTTTTTTTCCCATGAATCGATATAATTAAATAAACTAAATAAACTACAAATTAATTATATTCGGATTTATTCTTGTACTTGTACTATGATAACTTACTTCTTACCACATATTATGACTCTAGGTCAACGAGAAAATATTATATAAATTATAATTTACTTGCGATCGTCAATCGGAAAAAATGTACGTAAATAAAAAACATTAAATAGATGGACAAATATTTAGTACTATTCTCAAAGAGTTAGACACGATGCAGACGCATGCACCTCCCTCCCGCCCGCAATTGAAAAGCCATGCAAAGCGTTATTAAAAGGCTAGCACACACAATCCACACATGCAACCTCCCAAAGAAATTCGACACGTGTTTCACCTCTCCACGAGGCATCCGAGGCGAGATGAAAATGCTGATATATTTACAGTAAAAACATGCAAAACTAAAAATTGTGCTAGATTTGTCGACTGGGCTACACCGGGTATATATAGAAGTAGGAATAAATTGTATGAATTATATGCTACCAGAGAGACAATGTTAGATGATCCAGTTTTTACTTATATGTTAGGAATTACTCAAAAGTCTTCAAAAAAGTTTCATGCGGCTAAGTCACTGTTTTTGAGAAAAATAATAGAAAATTCAACAAATAAAATAAAAGCAACTTGGAAATTAATTAACAATGAAACAGGTAAATCAAGGGCTCGCAATATACAGTTCAAATTAAATATAAATGGTACAATTTTGACTAAAGAACAGGATGTTGCGAATGCATTTGATAGTTTTTTTTTTTCAGATATACCAAAAATAGTGACCAAATCGTTAAACTCTTCAGCCTCCAGAGCTTTCGTTCTATTAGAATCTAGTGTTGCAAAATGTAAGAATGAGTTTAGTTTTAGCTACATTAACGAGGCTAGTAATGTAAAAGCATTCAAGTTAATTAATATAAAAAATGCAGAAGATCTTTAGGGAATGTCTACAAAGGTGCTGGGTGTCATTATCTTAGATATTGCACCATGTTTAGCTTATATTTTTAATAGATGTATCGACGAGGGAGTTTTTCCCGATCTCATGAAACACAGTAAACTCATTCGTATGTTTAAGCCTGGAAGTGAAAGTGATCTCGCTAATTATAGACCGATATCGATTATAGGTAAATCGATTTAAGGTAAATCTTTGAAAAAATAATTCCTAATCAGTTATTTTACCACTTTAACGTTAACGGCCTGCTACATAGTAATCAATACGGATTTACTAAAGGTCGATCAACAGCTGATGCAGGTATAGCGCTCTTAAAACATATATTTGAGGCCTGGGAGAAGTCACAGGATGCAGTTGAGGTATTCTGCAATCTATCTAAGGCCTTTGACTGTGTGAGTCATGCATGTTATCTATCTAATAGAGTCCAGAAAGTAGACGTGGGTGGTGAGAGGTCTTCGGGATCAATTATTGATATAGGGGTACCTCAGGGATCGATACTAGGCCCTTTTTTATTCCTAGTATACGTTAATGATTTACCTTTTTTTGTAAAAAATATTTGTGATATAGTTTTATTTGCAGACGATACGTCTTTAATTTTTAAAGCTGATTGAGGTAAAACCAGTATATGCGATAACGTAAATGAATCCTTATCGTTAGTTCTTAACTGGTTCACTGTAAATAATCTTTTGCTTAATTCCAAAAAAACTAAATGTATCAAATTCACTTTGCCAAATGTTATTCATAGCCCGTCCAACATTGAAATAAATGGAGAGGCAATGAATCTTGTAAATTCCACGATCTTCCTAGGTCTTAATATTGATGCAAAACTACAGTGGGGACCACAAATTGAAACGCTTGCTGGTAGGCTTAGTTCCGCTGCATATGCAGTTCGTGCGATACGGTGGCTTACTGATGAAGCTACAGCTAGACTTGTTTATTTTAGTTACTTCCATAGTGTTATGTCATACGGCATCATTCTCTGGGGGAAAGCAGCTGATATTGGTAAAATATTTGTAACTCAAAAAAGGGCAATAAGTGCCATTTATAAAATAAAACCACGAGAATCTTTGAGAGAAATATTCAAAGAAATTAATATTCTCACAATAGCTTCACAATATATATATGAAAATTTGTTATACACACATAAAAATAGAGATGGGATTCAGCAAAATATTGACCTTCATAAAACCAATACTAGGAATAAACATAAATTATACATCCCTAGGTTTCGACTAGAAAAAGTTAATAAGTCATTTATGGGGAACACGGTGCGCTTCTATAATAAGCTTCCTGAAAATGCTACTAAACTACCTATTAAGAAATTTAAAGCAAAAGGTAAATTAAAAGGAAATTACAATTAAAAGGTAGTCTTTTGAAGAAAGCTTATTATAATATAGATGACTATATTATTGATAAGAATGCATGGCCTCATGTCGCTCTGCCGTCAGACAGTTAACCGACACACTTGAAATGTATAAACTCTCTTGTATAAGTATTTCGTAGTTAAGGTAGTTATAAGATGGATCATATAAAAAAGCGCTAGAACCAAGAAGAGTTTCTTGCCAATACTTCTCGGGCTTGGGTTAGGATGAATTGGCACCTAAATTCACCTAATATGTAAGACGTTTCAAAGTGACCCTTGTAATTGTATGGAATAAATAATCTTTTGACTTTGACTTTGAGTTTGACCTTGACTTCTCAAAACTACGCGGACCGCGTATCAATCGGTCCGTAGTTCTGTTCACGAATCTTGTGATATGAAATTTAGATCGAAACCAGTTGGATAGGTTATGTTAGACAACGTGCAAGGCGAGCGAGCGAAGCGAGCGTGCTGCGGCAGCGGCTGCCGAAGCGCCAGAAGAATATAGTTATTTTTGACCGAACGCTAAGAGGACCGATTGCGAGGATGACTAGTTGCTAAGTTGACCGATCAAGAAGTTGACTGATTGCGAAGTTTACCGATTACGAAAATAGTGAAAAATAGTGGACGGTTTGCTAAGTTGGCCATAAGCGTTGGCCATAAGCCATAATAAACAGTATTTATTTAATGCGTCGTCTTAGTTACTTGATTTTTACAGCTTCAAGAGACCATAGATTTTAGTATTTGATATTAATTTAAATTTAATACATTCACGCGTGCCTGAGGAAAAGGTTCTTGTTGTTAACATACAGATTGACAGACAGACAGGTACAACGAAGATATCCTATAAAGATTCCTTTTTTGACGTGAAAACGTCTTATAAATCGCTGTACACTGGCTGCACGCACGAAAAAGCATGGCTCATTGTCACGCTCCGCCTGAGCCAAGCGTGCAATCGAGAGTGCGGAACAAGCGATAGAGAGGCACGATCAATTAATCAATGTTTCCTAATGCCGTTAGCACCTAAACTTACCATCCGTAAACCGACTTAATCGACAACCATTTTTATTGGTTTGCATAACCCTAAAAAAAAGACTTAGAGTGACAGTCGCGTATGAGACGGCACTGATAGTTCTCTTTAACATCAGTTACAATTTTATTACAAACCCGATTCTGGGCTACTATATAGTCTTATACTATGAAAGCACCGAATATTGCTGTAAGGAAAATATAAGTCAGATTCAAGGACAAACTTAAATTTGTAGTTGAACAAATATTCATATTCCCATTGCAAAATGTATATATAAGATACAAGTCATGTATGTTTGTAATTGCAAAATTATGGATTATGTAAAATAGTTCCCTATAGGTTTTTATTGACTGGCTCTTGTCAAATTGTGTGGCATGTGTTTTTGCTCTGACTTTGATTTATTTTACAGGTCCAAGGAACCGTTGATTTAAGTGTTTCAAATTAATTTTGATTTTGTCCTTGATTTGTGTCCTTGAGAAAAAGGGCCTTCAAAGACAGAAATATATACAGACAGGCAGATGGACAAAGTAAGCATAATGCGGGTTCCTGATTTGCTTTTGAGGTACGGAACCTCAAACCGAAGTGATGACTCGCTCTCGCGCTTCTTTAGAAAAAAAACTATAGATCTCTAAACTACTTTGGCCATACCTTTTAAATCACATTATTATAAAGATCGGAGACGTTAGTCCTTATTGGAAAACTAGTGTGTATCTACATCTTAAATCCAAAACTACAATTAGTTATATGTAAGTACACCTTTTACGAGTACTTGTCGCCAGACACAGTAAATTACAAATAAACCGTATGAATATTTCTAAAGCTCTTAGAAGACCAATTTTTCAAATATATAGCTCCAGTTACGGCAATGTTCGCGCTAGAAATTCTCCTCACATACTCTAAAAATATTTTTAAAATTCGCTCTGAGACCGTAAAGTGGGTGTAAGATATTACAAAAATAAAACCGTAAAGTGGTTAGCTATAAATAAAACGGCGGCCGCTATCTAGCTCTGGAGATTAAAGAATAAGAAACACCGAACTGCCGAGAGCAATGGCGAAGTACCACTAAATTTCTAAATTTCTCTCTGGTTGACACTAACAAAACTTCGTCCCCGTTGCGACAGTTCGAAAATACACGGACAATTTAGTATAACTACTGAACTATATCTATACAAGCTTCTTCTTGTGAACGCATAATACCTACATAATTACTTTTTAAAAACTAAAAAGAAAAATGACTTCATTAAATAAAAATTTGAGCCGATATAAAATTAATCTTTTATTTTTTCACCCTTGGTAAGTTTTTATTTTAAATATTTTAGTACTTTATCATTTTTCCATAATTGTAACACTACTGGAAAGTCAATGCAAAGCAAACTAAGAAATATTATTTACTTGAATGACATATTTTTCCAGCTATTTTGATTTGATTAAAAATATATTTTCAAATCGGTTCATAAATGATGAAATTATGAGGTAACAAACATAAAAAAACAACTTAAACCGTTCCCTCAAAGTTAATAAAATAAAAATATTGGTAGACAAAGCACACAATCAAGTCCCAAACTAAGCATAGCTTGCTTATGGTGATCAAAGGAGTAATAGAATACTTATATATTTTTAAACACATACACATACTTTATTATACACCCAAACTCAGAACAATCACCTATGTTCATCACACAAATGTTTATAGGGAGAAAATCAAACCCTCAACTTACAGTGCAGAAGCCGGCTACTACCGGCTGAGCTGACAGGCCAGTGATAATATAATCTAGTTTCTTACTGACAGGCAGATAGACATACTTACAGATAATTATAAGGGTACATTTTAGCTAAGCGCCGAATCGGCTGTCAGAAATTGAAGAAGCAGCGGTCTTACTCGTACATAGCTGATGTCGTAATATTGTACAAAAAATAAACACATTTCGCAAGAGAGTTCAAAAGGGAACTGAAAATAGTGGAGTAAATTCGTAAGGCAAACCTTGGAGACAAAAATGTTAAAAACGGTAGAGGCTATATTTGACTTCTAAAATCTCCTCTAGTTATTGCATCATGGATAGATATAAATGCTCAATCATATTTCCCACCAGAATTTAACAGAAAATGGCCGCGCGTATCGTATGGTTTAAAATTAATACTGTTTCAAACCCTATAAGTGCCCTAAGCGTTTCAATACAAATCCTGAGATGAGCTCGATATTTTAAGCCCACATTCCAAGAAGCTAGATACCTCAATTGTAATCCGAGACTTTGTTTTGAGCTTAGGTTTTGTTCTAGGATCATAATGCCAGACTAAACACATATCTAGGTTTTATTATTAATAATTAACGTATGTATTTTCTTAACGTTTATGAGAATTTTGCTAAGATTTTACTGCCAATTATATTAGATACGAAATACAAAGACTTCAACGCTGATCTTTTGTCGAAGATCAGCATTGCGTTTTATAGTTCCGACTGTATAACGCAACATAGTTTGTCGCGTTAGTTGCGTATTTGTAGCAGCACACTTGGACGATTGCGAGACCCTAAATTTTTAGTTTAGTTGTTATTTCGAGTGTACCTTCATATTGCTTTTTATGTGTATGTTGTTACAAATAAATGTACTTTCATTCATATTTTTTTAATAGAAAGACTCTATCTATGTGTTCTATATAATCCATTCATTAATAATATCAATTTGAAAGTGTATGAAATTTTATTGGTAAACGGCTGAACAGATCTTGATGAAGTTCAGAAACATATGGTCTCATGGGAAAGGATTTATAGTACTTTTTATTTAGATAATACATGTGCGTGGCCGCGGACAGTAGCTAGTAATTAACAATTTCTTACCATATGCTGCAAAACTATTATGGTGCACAAATTGTCAAACCGTGTGTTTTCAAAACAGTATCAAAAGTTCTACGTCCAACGTCTATACAACTACAGATAGATTCAAGTTTAATGTACTTCGTTCAACAATGAAATTTCCATACATCCGAGTAATATGCATTTTTTGTTTACCTTTTTATAAATCTCGTTTATGCACCTATACGGTGACGTCACTGAAAGTTGCTTGGCCTTGTAAATGATGGGTTTTTGAATAAAGATTTCGCAAACGGAATAGTCAACTGCACGCTCCGTTTCAAAGATTGATGTCTGATTCAGAGCGAACAGTGCAGTGCCCAGTTCAAAGAGCAAGAATACTATAGTGCGTTTCTATAATAAACATCCTGAAAATGCAACTAAACTACCAATTAAGAAATTTAAAGGGTAGTATGTTGCTCTATCCTCAGATAGTTAACAGACTGATCTGCAATGTGTAAACTATTGTTATTTTTTATCAGTTTTTTGTAGTAAAGCTAGTTATAAGAGGGATCAGTTAACAAAAACAATGTAATTTATTGATCAATTGGAATCAACTTAGACTTCTTAAGAAAGTATTTAACGAAATGTTTAGAAGGGAGTTTCTAAATGTCTCGTGTTTATTTATTTACTTCCTTATTTTATAACCTTTATGTTGTATTTTAGGACAGGACTTTAATTTAATAACATTCAATAATATTTCAATAATTTATATTTATAATTTTCAATAATTTTTCACAGGACTGGTAAATATCGTGGTATTGAATAATAACCTTTTAATTAGAATTTGAATTGGATAGGGTATCTAACGCTTTTAGCATGAACTGCCTTTAGACAGATTGAATAGATAAACTAATTATTATAACCCAGAGCAAGAAGTATTTAGTATCACAGGTGTAGTTTATGGCCATATTCCATTCTTATTCACTTTACAAATTCATTTTCATTATTAATTGATGGATTTGTTTCTATATTTTACATTTCATTTTTCAGTGTTCCAGTCTAATTAATTAACAGTTGTGTATTGTACATCTACTTTATTGTTTCAAATACGTAATATTTCAAATTTCATACATAGGTTATTTTGATATTGTTAAGAACTCCCACATTAGGTGTACCTGAGTATATATAATGTATATGTATATATGTATGTATAATGTTTGTGTATATGTATGACAACAAGAACAAACGTATGTGCCACAAGTCAATAGATGATCTAATGATCCTTATAAACACATTTCTTCGCTAAACTTAATTTTTTATTAAATAATTTTATTTGAAAGACCTTTGCCTAGCAATTGGACGTAATCAGATAATCGTCATCATTATAGGTACACAGCCTTCACCCACTGCTAGGTAAAGGCATCCAGCGTAGTATGTACTTTGCTTAATTTGTTAATTATTATTCTATCGTGTATTTATCACATTCGGATTGTTTTGCGTTTGTGGGTCATTCTTTTTATGCCCTGTCTGAAAACCAGCGCTGCTTCCCACGAATATGTAGAGCTACAATTATGCTGAGACTGAACCTGTTTGGCCCACACGACACAGAGGGGACTAATTAGCACAAAACTATACCAATTTACTACCTACTGTTTTTTCCTTTGTTTTTGTTTGACATTATCTATATTGTTACTTTTGTTGTGTCTAGTGTTTTGTCTTCTCTGTGTATTGTGTGTCAAATAAACAAGTTCTATTCTATTATGACCAAATGGCTGATATAATACATATATATTTTTAAATACATACTTATGATATATTATAGGACCTTGACTCACAACAAACACCTATTTCAACACATAAATGTTGTCCTATGAAAGAATCGGACCCCCTAACCTACAGCGCACAAAGCAGAGCTACAAACTGACCTGTGAGATATAATTGTAGGTCAATTCTTGGCAACGGACGACCGATTGAGCTGGGTTCAGCAAACGAGATAACTTAACTATCTTCATAATCTATCAGCAACATATTGACAGTGTTTAAAGAACCACTTATACCAACAAATTTAAATAATTTACGGTTTATTTGCTAGTGCTGTGTAAAGTTGTTGCTCTGTGAAGCTGGACTTATATAAATGATCGCTAGAATCGCATTCGACTCCAGGTTAATTACTGGTGGCGTAACGTGGAACTTACCGGATGATTTAACCTCTGAGTAGGGTCCGTAGGTGGGTGATTATTTATGCTTTGAGAGGCCAATTATAAAATTTGTTTGTGTGGACTTAGGTTTGGGAGTTTGATGTGAAAGTAACTAGAGTTACTGAGTTACACGAACCATGTGATCTCCTGAAAATTCTGGTTGTTATTGCCAACTTATATTTGAGCGCAATATAAACAGAGCGATGTAATTTAAGATTTACTGAGGTGGTATAAGACTCAAATTGAAAATATGAAGCGTTTGGTGTTGAGATAAAAGCGTGGGCGCGTCATCATATGAACACGCTGGCGACGTAATTACCCACCCCATTTAATGTTTTTTTTTACTCATTCAATATCATCTAGTCCAAACTAAGTAAAATTATATTGATATTAGATGACTGAGAGATTCAGGTTTAAAAGTAGATATCACACAAGATTACAAATTCACTTGCAGATAAATAGTTACCCAAAGTAATAATATAATTACGTTTTAAAAACTAAAAAGAAAACCAACTTCATTGAATGAAATTTGAGCCTATAATACATTTTTAGAGGAAAGTAGATGTATTTTGTATATATATAATATGGGTAGGCCAAATAAACGCACCGCTCCAATCTGACAGCGAGGTATCGGTACAAGAAAACATCATCGATGTATACAATTTTTAGATTTTCGTTGATTTTTCAGATCGACTGATTTTGATAAAATTTAAATGGGACCACCTGTAAAGTATACCCTTTCAAATAAAAAAAGAATTTTCCAAATCTTTTCAGGCGTTTTCGAGTAATCGGTGAACATACACAAAAAAAAGAAAGGTTCCGACGAATTGAGAACCTCCTCCTTTTTGATGAAGTCGGTTAAAAATATGGTGCCATCGTGCATGCGTAGCGATATAATACATAACTAACGATATATAACTTAAATACTAGTAAATACATTCGTTGAAAACTCAGACATAGAAAAAACACGTATGTTAATTACACAAATGTTTTTTTTTCTGAATGGAGATCAAACCTAGAACCTTCATTGGAAAAGGCTTAGTAACTACCAACTACGCTGTGTCAGTCAAAATGATTAATTTTCATTACCTTGAGGAACCTTCAATATTGTGTAATATATATAGAATTTATATCTAGGTAACATACCAACCATTTGATCGGCTGACATGAATACAAGTGAGCCCTTACGGTAATTAGGGCAAGAAACCCCAAGCTACAAATCACGGCAGGGTCCATTCAATGGACGTCCCTCTCAAATCATTCAAGCTCAATACACGTCTTTAAGACCGTCTGAATTGGATATCAATAGCCAAACGCTTTGATTTTCTAGAAAGCGGCCACAGCGGAAAATGTCTTCATAATAAGGGCATCGGATAAGGGTCTTATGTTTACGTATAATTTTACATGGTATTAATCTTCGGATACATTTTTGACACAATGAAAGAATAATTAAGTTTTAAAAACTAAAAAGAAACCGACTCCATTGGATACAATTTGAGACCATAAAATTATTTTATTTTGAAATTTTTATTGGAAAGTAGATGTATTTTCAATGTAATTATCGTTTCATGTCCGCTAAACAGAATTGGTCCTAACGGAAGACCAGCGCGGGTTGTTGACACTGCAATCCGCATATTCTGAGTTAGGGTCCATTTTGCGGCAACCATTCATTTTGTATATCATATTTTTGTTGTATTTTTGTCTGTGTTGTTGCAAATAAAAACTTTTCTATTTCTATTTCTATTTTATTTATATATAATATGGTTAGACCAAATGAACGCACTGCTCTGCACTGCAGGTAACAAAAATATCATCGATGTATACAATTTTTAGATTTTTGATGATAGTTTAAAAACCGCCAGACCGATTTCGATAAAATTTATATGGGACATTTATAACAAAAAAATTTCAAATCGGTTCAGGCGTCTTTGAGTAATCGGTGAACATACGAGTACATAAAAAAAAAGATTCCGACTAATTGAGAACCTCCTTTTTGATGAAGTCAGTTAAAAAGAAAAAGAAAAAAGAAAAACATTTATTTAGCACACACAAAACAAAGGGAATACAACCATGAGCGGAAAATAGGCCCCATGCAGAAATTCATCCCAAACACATACACAAAAACAAACAAAAAAAACAACTATGCGTAAAAATTAGCCCTTTCCACGAACCAATCAACATTTTAGTGTGGCTAAAAAGGTTCAATCTCAGCATGTGCTAGGCACGGAAGTAGCGCTGGTTTTCATTAAGACTATTTTGAGCCCTATCCATATTTGTATAAATTGACGGACTGAATATTTGAAAAATCTCTTAGCATTTGAGATAAACTAAAATTTTTGAGAGCCCGTTATCTTTCAAAACTGTATGACGAAAGTTACGGAAACGGAAATGAAAACTGAATACATTCTTCTTCTTCGTTTATAGCATGTGTCATAATAATGTCATATTGCCAATGCCAGGTTTACATTGTTAAAAATGTAATGTCACAAAGTCGTATATTATCGTTCGTAATTTGTTATTGTACATAAAATGGTGTCTTTAAAAATAAAAAAATATACGCATTATTTTGGTTTGGATCACAAAGAATCACAAAACTTCTATTCCAATTATTCACACCCGTGTCAACAACTTTAGCTCTATTTAAATGAAACACCAAAATAACTAATAAAACCGGAAACAACTCGAAAAAAATGAATAATATAAGAGCGCAATGTTTGTTTTAGAAGAAGTCCAAAAATAATCAAAACTTAATAAAGAAATGCTCCTTTAATTTGAAGGCTATACTAACTTATGTTTCTGTAATTTTTCTGATACTATTTAGAAGGATAACGGTATCAAACATTTGAGTTCGTCTCAAAGTTGGTCTTAAGTTATGATTACCATAATATTATCGTGTACCATGATGCCATGATTATGATAATCATTATTTATGTAAATAAGTAGTATATCAGTCATATGGTACCCATAACACAAGCTCTGCTTACTTTGGGGCCAGATGACGCTGTGTTAAATGTCCGGTATTATTATTATTATTATCATTATGATGAATATCATGCATTATTTTGGGCGTAAACACTTTATTTAGGTTTTGGAACATGTAAGAAAGATGGAGATATAGGCAAATATTATAGAGAAATGGAAGAACGGGTAAAAAATACATGTGTGCGACCCCGTTAAGGTGTGGTCTAAAATCAAGAAGGAGGAAATGTATAGATTTCAAATGTATGTATATATAAGGGCTACAACAATGCATGATGCTGATCTTAACTTATTAACATTGTAGGTGATTTGATATGTTTTGTTTGATAATAGTAGAGTCGTATTTATCATATTTCTCGTTTGCAATATCATGAAGTAGTATAGCACTTCTAAATTAATTATATTTTCTCGTGACATTGCATGTTTTGTTAAGTCATCTTAGCAGAATTTTAATTAATTAATTGTGACTTCATGGTACAAGTATGTACTATGAAGTTACATGTTACAATGTCATTTTATGGACGAGGAATTCCGAGAAATGTTCTCGACGGCCAATCTGCGATGAGGTTTTAATAGAATAATTATGTTTTAAAAACTAAAAAGAAAACTGACTTCATTGAATATAAAAAATATCTAAGATGTTTTTTAAATTTTTGTTGATTTTTAAAAACCGATTGACTGATTTCGATAGAATTTTAATAGGACTATCTGGGGAGTATACCCTTTGAAACAAAAAAGATTTTTCCGAATCGGTTCAAGCCTCTTTGAGTAATCGGTGAACATGCATACAAAAAAAAAGTTTCCGACGAATTGAGTACCTCCACGTTTTTTAAAGTCAGTCAAAAATGACGATCGATTTTTTTTTTTATAACCACTTCACACTGACTCTGGCACTGGTCAAATTGTCAACAAGACAGATGCCATTATAGGAAGAAAAGAAGAAAGAAGATTTACTATTCAATATTAAATCTACTATAATCCAATGGCTTTATAAGAGTTAAATTTGTATTACATTTCACAATTTATAAAATGTTAATTTCATTGTACATTCAAGTTAATGGTGAAAGTCATACAAAATAACAGTATCAGTAAAAGTTTTAATTGCAAAACGACTGAAAATTCATTTAGTGGATTTAATATCCAGCTTAATACACTGAAAGCAAATTACATTGCATAGTTGGCTGATGATTTCATTTAAATGTGCAAATCTGATAATATTAATATAATGAAATTTAGTAGAGTTGTTATTATACATTTTGATAAACACGGGCTTTACTCACGTATTATTTTGTCGATGGAGGCACCGACACTGTTTCGATTCATCTAGAGAATCTTCATCAGGGTAAGTTTGATCCGCGGTCCGCTCGTTGCCGCTCGAGTTCACGGTTCGCACTCAAGTTTAGGTGCCTCCATTGACAAAATAATACGTGAGTAAAGCCCGTGTTTATCAAAATGTAAAGTACAACTCATGAAAGTTTGTACCATTCATTTTTTAATACATCTACTACAAAAAGTGAGGAGATAGATACATGTACATAGGCTATGTCCGTTCCTTTATTTCCTTTATCCTCACCAAATTTCATCAAGATCTGATGATAGATTTAAATAGATTTCGTGTTCGACGACATTTGTGGCGCAGTGGGCCAAGGGCCAGGTGAGACGCAGAAGGTTCCGTTTAAAGAGTTTATTCTCATAAGAACAAAGATACAGTTCACTTATAATGAAAATTAAATTACTTAATTAACTGGTACATAACTAATGTACATAAGTAGGTATTTTGTTAAGCTAGTGGCAAAGCATGCAGTACTTAAAAACTATAACTTAATAACTAGGTAAGTAGCAAGGCTTTTGTTTGCAAAAGAAACATAATTTCAAAAGATAGGAATATATCGACACACTCAAACTATAACAGAATTAATAGGGTAGTCGAATAGTTTATGAAACGGAAGTTTTTTTACTACCATCACTTTACTCGTTATTATAAACTTGTGTGTTTACTTGTTATTATAAATAGACTGCGATTGAATGCAGAGTGCAGAGCTGTGTGTGTGTTTGTGTGTATGTAAGCACCGAGCGCGTAAGGTGGTGTGAAAAAAGTGTACTGTTTACGAGCCCACTATGCTTTAGTATTAAAGTTCGAGAGACAATCGTTTTTTTAAGATTTTAATAGCAGTTTTTTTTTGTTGATTATGTACAATTTAAATGTAAATTTATTTATTATTAATAATTCTATAGAAAACAAGCATAAGTAAATTATTTTAGAAATGAGCCTTATTATGAATATTTAGGTAGTATTTTATTAGTGTTATATTTAGGAATTTTAGATTGAGTCTACGATAAATTATTTGAGCTGTTTTTAAACATGTTTAGGCTTACACATTCTTTGATTTTGTGTGGTAGTTTGTTATACATTTGAGTACCTTGGAACATTATGTTCATTCGTCCATATCTTTCTGTTCGGGGGGGTCGCACATAAAATTAATTTTTGCACCTTATGTTATATTTAATTTTTCTAACCGTAAATTGTGTGTTTGTTTGAATAGTTTTATTAAGGATTTTTTTTATTAGAATGCACGTATTGTAGGAGAATGTTTGTGTAATGTTAAGTATTTTAGTTTCTTTATATTGTATTGTTGTTGATGTTAGATAGTCGTAATTGTATAAGCGTTTGATAATTTTATTTTGTGCTATTTGTAATTTATTGATATTAGATTTGGCTGCTGAACCCCATATTTCTATTAAGTATTCAAGATGAGGTCTTACAAGAGAATTATAGATTGTGTTTTTTATAGTTGGAGGTACACAGTTTCCCATTCTGCTTAGGGCTCCAGTTAGTGACGTTAGTTTTTGCCATATGTGTTCTATACGAGGCTGCCATGACAGCTTATCGTCCAATATCAGCCCAAGATACTTTTCTTTGTAAGATAGCTGAATGTTAATACCGTTTATTGCAAGAGGCCTATAGGCAGGATTTTTTTTATTTATTGCGGTGAAAATCATATACGAGGTTTTAGTGATGTTTATCGTAAGAAAGTTATGAAGAAACTACTCATTTATCACATTAAGGTCATTCTTTCCGATTCATTTCCAAAGTCTACTTTGGAAAGACTATACACAAAAGACACGTGTCATCGGCATAAACTGTTAGGTATCCTCTCAGACCTATTTGATTAATATTGTTAATTTAAATAAGAAACAGTAAGGGGCCCAGGATCGATCCTTGCGGAACCCCGCAAGTTATTATTTTAGTAGTACTTTCTTAGTTTCCTACCTTTAATTTTTGGTGTCTGTTATGTATGAGGAAAGTTGGTCATGAGCTGTTCCGTTTATGCCTAGGTTTTTATTTTTTTCTAGGAGTTTGGGGTGACTGAACGTATCGAACGCCTTCTTTAGATCTATAAAAACTCCCAGGGCCATATTTTTTTGATCAATGTTTGTTTTGATATTAGTTATTAGATCTATTGTATCTGATAGTCTGTTTGATCTTTGCCTAAACCCATATTGTTGGTCAATCAAAAATTTTTTGTCGGTTAGGTATTCATTCAATCGGGTGTAAATGATTTTCTCTAAAATTTTTGACATTACGGGCAGCACAGAAATTGGTCTGTAGTTGGCAGGATCAGATTTGGTTCCAGATTTGTATATTGGTGTAACTTTAGCTAACTTGAGATCATCAGGAAATATGCCTTCATCTAGGTGTTTATTTACACAGTCCATTAAAGGTATAGCTATCAAAAGTTTTAATCATTTTATCGCCTTAGTGCTGATTTCATCAGACCCAGTGCTGCTATTTGTCCTTGGGTTGTCAATGATTTTAATTATTTCTTTGGAAGTACATGGTCTAAATTCATTAAGTGTTAAGTCGTGTTTATGTTCTTCACTATACATTAATGTGTTGCCAGAGTGATTATGATATCGGTTGGGAATTTTATTCGCTAAATCGGTTCCAACTGAAGCAAAGAAATGGTTAAAGATTTCACAAATTTTCGTGCAGTCAGTTATAGTTTGAGCGTTTGATACAAGTTTGGGGGGTGTACATTTTGTTTTGAGCTTATTAGCAGATAAGGTATTGATAAGCTCCCACATCTTTTTAGGATTATTTTTACATTTTATAAACTCATTATAGTAATATTTTCTTTTGTCTATTCAAATTTTCTTTCCAACCTGATTTCGCTTTGACTTAAAAACATTTATTAAATTTTTATTTTCTTTGTCTTTCTTTATTTTTTGCCATAAATTTTTGAGTTTCTCTGATTGATCATGTCGATTACTTCCTTATTTATCCAATCATCTCTTGGAAGGTTCATTATCTTGATTTTACAGGTTTTATTCTCGGACAAGTGTGTCTTTACAAAATTCTGTTATATGTCATAGCTGCTTTCTTCATTTATGTATGTAGCTTTTTTCATTCCTTATATTTGTTTGTGATCGGAAAGCGTCTATTATTATTATTATGAGTCTATTAGTCCGAATTTAAAATGATATTTATGTAGGTCTGTCGCCACGTGATCTAAAATTGTTCCTGCGGTAGTTGTTTGCCGCGTATTATAAAGTTTATCTACTTTATTAATGATAGCATATCCTGTTTCTTCTATAATATCTAATATCTCTCTGTTTGGTGTCATCATCAGTGCACAAGAGATCTAGGTTGAAATCACCAAAAATTAGAGTTCTTTTTCGCTTTTCAAGCTGGCCGGCGAATGTGTCCAGGAAGTCCTTTACATTACCAGGTCTGTAGATAGCTCCTATGTTCAGTGTTAGTGCAGGAAGATAGACCCATAAGTAGTGGTTGCCCTCCTTGTATATTTCTTCTGTCGTCTCGACACATAAGCTGGTGTGTATGTAGATAGATACGCCACCCCCTTTACGGTCACTTCTATAGTTAAACATATGTTTGTAGTTTGGTAAATCATACAACTTTGCATCCTGGTCAGATTTAAACCATGTTTCAGTTATTATAATAACATGTACCGTTGAGTTTATTCCTTTTATTATACATTTTATTTCATCAAATTTTGACTGTTTACGTATACTTCTTGCGTTAGCGTAAAATAAGTTTAGAGATGATGAGTTAGTTGATAGGTCTTGATATCTATTAGCTAGATTCTGTTCTCGGTGTTTTAGATTCGATACGAGGTTCTTCATATAGCTTCTTTGCACATTTGTTTGATCACAGAAAATCTTAAATTTCTTTGGTATGACTTGTTTTTAAGCAGAAGTCTCGTCGTTTCCGGTGATCGGAACATTATTTTGATCGGACGAGGTTTTTCTGCATTGTATTTTCCCAGTCTAAGGGTGTTTAGAGGCCTAGGACAGTCCTCATATGCAGCTGATAAAACTTTGTATACTTCTTCCGAGTCATATGTGTTTCGAATAGTACGATTTCTATAGTTAATTTCTTCTAATCCAACCATGATGATGTTTCTTTCTCGTTGAAACCTCTCTTGTCGTTCTTGAATGAGGTCTTGTTGTACTGCAATAGGTGTTAGTTGCTGTTCTATCTCTTTATGGGTAGTTTTTAAAAGAAGAAGGTCTTTTTCAATGTTTGCAACTTTTTCTTGGGCTAATTTGTGTTCTATTGTGATATTTTCTACAGCTCTATTAAGTTTTTCGTATTCAGCTGTTAGATTTTGTGTAGTGTGTTTGATTGTTTTTATTTCTGCTATTATATCTTGTATGTCGTTGTGTATTAAACTTATGTTCTCATTTTGAGTCCAAGTAGTTTCTCTAATAAGGTCCATCATTGCTGTTCGAAATTCAGCCAAATCTTTTCTGAGATCGTATTCGGTACCACGTTCTTTTCTTTTTCTCTGGTATTTGTTAATTCGATGCTCATCTTTGTCGTAATTAGATAGATTTGATGTTGATCCATCCCCAATTCCACTAGCACCTATCGCCAAGTGACTTTGTCGTGGCGATCGCTGAATACTCATTTTAGTTGTTATATTTACAGCTGTCTCTTGATCTATTTGACTTTGGTACTTTTTTACTTAGTAACAGAAATGACTCATTTGAATTAGTGTTGTTCGGCTCTCCAACTATTCCAATATTGTATTTTCACTTAATGCACTGGACTATAGAGTGTATTGTCGTTTAGCGCCAACCAATATTTTACGTAAATATTTTTAGTTTGTAATTGCATTGATTTTAAACACGTCTGCTCACTTCGGTCTGCAGGTTGCGGGTTAGATACCCGCTTCGGGACAAATGTTTGTATGATATGCAAGTATATGTAGTATATCAGTCATGTGGTACTCATAACACAAGCTCTGCTTACTTTGGGGCTAGATTATGCTGTGTGAAATGTCCGTTATTATATTTAAAAAAAAAGACAGAGACTGGTCCAGTCTAGCAAGTTGCTAGATGCTGGGGAAGACAAAAAGAGAATAAGTAATAAGTACTGTTGATATCTCTGTGGATAGCTTAGTTTTTTTATTAATGGAACTAAAACACACATATTACTTTTAAACGAGTTAAAAATATACAAAAAAGGAACAAAGTCAAACATTATATAAATAATACAAAATAAAACAATGACAAGGAAACGGACAATGGTTTGCATAAGTATTTAAAATGATGTTCAGTAGTAATTATATTAATTCTTAACATGCATTGCAAAATAATCCATAGCGATTTTTTTCGCGCTATGTGTGGAACATAGTATACCTTAGCGGAAAAGCCGTTGAAAATTACATGATTCGGAATATATAAAATAGCGCAGTTGAATTTCACTAATATGCATTCAATACTATTCATGTCATATTCAAATGTAGGATTTATAATCTAGTTTAGATTTTTTATTTATAATACTCGTACATGCTTAAGCTAAATTTGTTGTAATCTGTTTTGTGAATTTAATAAATAAATAAATAAATAAACCGCGTGGATTATTTCATTAGTGCGCGCTTTCGTGATTTATTGAACTGTTTTGTATTATATTTATGGTTTATTGTTGCTAACCTTAAATGAATTTTCTTTACAAAGCCTCATGATACAGCAGAACCGCCATAATCGGTTACCTAACCCGTTATTATTACAATTGAAAGAACATTGTAATAACGGCATTCAGTGCAGAGCACCAGCATTCTATTTAGAAAGCGGCCATTTTTCTACGCCACGGCCTGCTATTAACTCCCCACTGAAATAAAGACCCTATCGCTGGGTAATGGGGAGGGCTGTGATAGTATTATTTTTGCAAAATAGTTTTTAAATTAAAACGCGGCTTTGGGTGAAATGAAAGTGCTGTAAAACGTGATGGGAATCAGAGTTCGTGCTGACTGCCGGCTGGCGGTGACGTGACGATCGGGCGACGGTATCGTAATCGGTTATCACACGGCTTTTTGGTTCTTTGGTACCTACATTTTGCTGTTTCTATAAAGCTAAACCAAAGCCCAAACGTTATTTTTGACATATTTCGTACCGCGCTCATCACTATAACGGAAACGATTTAGCTCTAATTTGGATTATACGTTGATCAAAAGTTTCGGGATCTCGTTATTTTTGACTGTGCTTTCAAACGAACGTTTTTGATTTAGTACATCCTAGTAGTCTATGTATAGAGTAATACTAGGTAGTTCTATATATAAATTTGTTCGATTGGTATAATCAACGAATCAATCGATTCGGGAGAATAACGCGTTACCATATTGACCTTCATATTTGTCATATCCAAACCTTTGCCTCAAACAATCCGTGCAATGGCAATTATGTTGACAAAAAGCACGATAGCCCTACAGATGTGTTGAGTTCTATAATGAACTAGATGATATATAGAAACTAATAGCATCAGCGTCTTTGATACGCATATTTGATATAGTGATTATCAAATTCTAACTAGAAAAGAACAGGGAACTTTTTTAATTTACATGTTTAAAGCCTTCTCGTGACGGAGAAATCATTGTCAAGATCTTTTTAAACTCCTGGTGCCCGCTGTAATAAACTAAACGTGTGCATTTGTATATGTGTGTGTCTGTCTGTGGTATCATAGCTCCCAAACAGATGAACTGATTATTATTTAGATTTTTGTTTGAAAGGTGAACTAATCTTAAGGTTTCTAGACTGAAATTAAAGAATATTAAAGGTAAAATGGCCTCTAAACTGCAGTGCAGAAAGCAACGGGAAACTAATGCACAACATCTCTGAAAATGGAATGATGCAAGCACAAATAGAAAGCCGCATTATTCACCGACAAGAGCATACCTCTTCAATTAGAAGTAAAAGAAGAGTCCATTCTCGTTGGGGATAAATGTTGTAGAGAAAACCCAAGGGTTTGTTCAGCAGCTATACCTACTCCCAGGTTTGAATAAGATACCTGGATATAATCAGATATATAAATAAAACCTTCAAGTCCATTCTAAAATGAACCCGAAGTGGGCATAAAAGTAAAAGATCTTTCCCGGCTTTGTAGGTAATGTTCAAACAAAATGGCATAAAATTTGCCCTTCTATATATATATTGTTGGTATACAATAAGCATTTATGGTTTAAAAGAAACGTAATAGAGATGGAATTTATTAAATTTCGTCTAAGCTACGTGACCGCCGGGGGCCGCAGGGTTTCACCCCCATTAACCTTGTCTCGACATGATTTAGGAGCGAATACGAATTTTCCTGTATTCCGCCATAAGGTGGCGCCTGGATACCAAGACTGGTGACTTGGTCTACTGTCATTGATATGACTGCAAGGTGTCTTCTATGCAAACTCGTTTAGGAAGATTTCTAACAGAAGATTACCTAAGATGAATCACAAAATGCAGCCGTCATAGTTCTACAAATTTGAAATTTTTATTGGTTGTATTATAACTATTATAATAATATTATTTTGACGACCTCTGTGACGCAGTAGACCAAAGCCCGGCTGAAACGCAGAAGGTTGCGGATTCGATTCCCACCGCGCGACAAATTGTATGTTCTGCAAGTATCTGTCTCGGGTCCAGATATTTATATGTAAGTATTTACAAAAAAAAAAGAAGTATATATGTAGCATGTGGTACTCAAAACACAAGATCTGCTTACTTTGGGGCCAGATGATGCTGTGTGAAATGTCTGGCATCATTATTATTTTTATTATTATAACCGAAATTGGGCGGCCTTACTAAGAATCGTATCTCGACTTCTGTTAAAATTTAATCACTGTTTAAATAGTGCCATCATTTTTTGTAGTTTTTGTAGAATAGTGACAAATAATGACATGGCGAATCCTAAGCAGTGTTTAGGCAGGGTTCAAGTTGAGGGCGTTTTTATTCTTATCGTGTTATTAGTTATTTCTAACCAGTGTGGTGAAAGGATTAAAGTGCGCCTCAGAGGCTCCTTTCGTGCACTTAGGTAAGCCTTAATGTAAGCTCTCGACCTTGACGACAGGACCCGTAGGAAAGACGAATCAGTACATGCGGTGTCGATTCGGTTGCAGGTGCATAACGGCTGGCACCGAGCCTGGCTTGTTTCAAGTTTTCTTTCTCTTCTCGGGGCGTTTATAAGTAATGTCTAAAGTGTTTCAACCCAAACTAGACTTATTTTTTCTGTATCCACTGATACACAAACCATTTGTTTTTGTAAATTAATGGTCTACCTTATATTCACAAACTAGCAAATGAGTTGTTTTAATCTGTTGCCATTTCTATTCTTTGATATTAGAATGACAAAGAGAGATCAGATTTTAACTCCGCGAACGCTAGTCATGTGATTACTAGCTTCTGCCCGTCGCTTCGCATGCTTAGTACAAACATAAAAAGTAACATATGTCCGTTCCTAAGATACAATCTATACCAAATTTGATTTATGCAAAAAAAAAAAGTTCTGCTTATCCGATCGCTACCAAACTTCACAGGATTACTCGTCAGGCCAATTTGAAGATTTCCTTAAAAAAATCATCGAATTCAGTCCAGCCGTTTCGAGTCTATAGGGAACATACATACACACATTTTATATATAGATATAGATAGGTCAGAATTCTAAAATAAACAAAAGACGTTATAAATAAACTACGAAATCAAGTGACACATTGAAATTGTGGTCACTACAGGAAACACGGTCTTGAACCGTTATGCATTTTTACAACTACTCATGTCTGCTCCAAGTCGCTCATTAGAGAACGCCCCCTTTAAACGCCTTCACCTTTTTATACGGAACAGATTTTTTTGTTGGTTTTAATAAACTGACACTCGGTAATGAAGGGAATTAGAGCCAGGTACGAGGTTGTATTCCCGGATTCTTTATCGCAGATTCGGAATTGCTTTGGGAGCGCTGTAAAGAATGTGAGATATTCGTAAAACCTTCTCCCCGGCAATGGATGGCGCTGGCTCATTCAGGCGTACTTTATTATGAACGGGATCTTTTTGGTTTTCTGTACTATGCTACGAAAATTAAATCAGAAGAGATTTAGAGATACTCAGCTTCTGTCTGGTTTCAGCATAATAGTGATCTTCATAGGATCAATACTAGGAACAGAAACAAATTATACATCCCTAGGTTTCGACACGAAAATGAAAATATGTCCTATATTGAGAACACGGTGTGTTTCTATAATTAGCTTGCTGATAATGCAACCAAACTAGCTATTAAGAAATTTAAAGCTTACATAAATAGTCATTTGAAGAAAGCGTATTATATAAATGACTATTATATAAATGTTTTTGTAGTTAATGTAGTAATAAGATGGGTCATGCAAAAGCGCTAGGACCAGGTCGAGTTTCTTGACAGTTCTTCTCGGGTTTGGGTTAGGACGTATGTGCACCTAAATTCACCTAGTATGTAAGACGTTTCAAAGTGATCCTTGTGATTGTAATGAATAAAATATATTTTATCTTTGACTTGACTTTCTCTTCATCACACTAGCTACTGCCTGCAGGCTTGCATGCGTGTTACCTAGATATAAAGTAACCTATGTCCTTCCGCAATACACAATCTACCTCTTTACCAAATTTCTTCAGATCCGTTCAGCCGCTTAGCCATGAAAAGGAAACAAACAGATAAACCTACAGAGAGGTTTTATAATTTATAATAGAATTTATAATAGTATGAAAAATAAAAATAGTAATTAAAAAATATTTATATCAGCGAACCAGAGTAAATCCTTATGACTATAGCAGTACCTAGTCTAATAATAGACCAATAGAAACACTCATGTTTTGCATATAACTTATTTTACTTATTGGAATATATATGGGCTTGTCACTAGGCAAAGCATGTATAGAAGAAACCTGTATCACGGTTATACTGATCTTGGCATAATAGCACATTAGAGAATTGATGGATAATTAGCTAGCGTATCGTTAAATAATAGTTGGTTCTGATCATTATAATTTAAATAAATATCAATAGCACAGCTACACATCATATATTAAAACTAGAAGATAGGCCTAGAGTTTTATGTACCTAAGGTTTGCAATCGGCCCACTACGCCCCGTTTTAGAACAACACTCAAACACAGGTTAGATTAGTTAGATTTTCTGACAGTGCGTGCGTAAGTTATCGATCTGGATTTATGTTTTGATCTCGTATAGCCTTTAGTTATAACTCTGACGTGACACAGAGTACATCGAAATTATAGTACGATTGATGCCAACACAACTGCTTTTCTTTATATCCCTGAGGAAGCTCTTTCTCTGTTTTTTATAGTCTAGTTCACCTAAGGGTTGCCTGGTAGAGATCGGTATCGGCGATAAGGCTGCCCATAGTATAGCCTTTTATAGTAAAGTTATTGTTTTTGTAATATTCCGAGTGAAGTCCATATAAGAGTAAGTAGTTGACCTTGCAATACCTGGGGGCAATATCCCACGCACGCCGCCGGTCCTTACAATTCTTTCGTCTGTTCGTCTAGTAATTTCACCTGCTCCAGTGGCCTTAAACCTTAACACAGTAATGTTTAGAAACAGAATATCGGGTACTGCTTTGTTGAAAATAATAAGCATTCAAGATGAGTTGTCATGTAGAAGAATTTAAATTAAACGAAAGCTAGCGGAGTTGTCAGCTCGTGCGGTATTGCCAGCTCGTGCGGATATTCACGCGCATATTGTAGTTCTTGTTCGAATAGTCAGAGATACCTTTGAACGAGGCGTTTACCTTGGGGATCAAAGTTTATTTCATTTACTTCCATTTTATATAATCAGAATTTCACATGAAATAAGGTTAATAACAGCACTCTACCGCCTACACTACCAACATCTTCTATTTACATTAAGCCCCTAAACATGGACCCTCTAAATCGGCCCGGTTCTATATTGTCGTAGGCCGGAACCACACTCGATGAAGCAGAGGATATTAACCGGCAGATAACAACAGATCTTTGGGAAGGGGATGTTAGGACGCATACACAGGCCTCATGGCTTAGTAGGTAGTAACTCTGCCTTCTGTGTTGTATGTAGGTCGTAGGTTCGATTCTCAAGACAAACGAACATGGTATTTGTTGAAATTGTAAAATGAATGGTGTTTGTTCTGTGTCTAAGAATTATAAAGTATCTTAAGGATATAAATGTGTTTTCAAATACACATACAATTGTTGTATCAGTAATTTGAATCCTAATGCAAGCTTTTCTCAATTTTGGGCTGCGTGATATATCCATCAATATTTATTTATGGTTATTATTAAATAAACTAATTCGAAGAATGAAGTTCGAAGACACGTGAAAATTGCATGAAAGGACCCTGAGATGCATTTTAATCCAATAATCACACTGCTGGTTTGAAATAACTAGGTACACGATTATCAAACAAAAGCAGTGAGTAATTGAATAGTTTTTTTCTTTTTCTTCTAGTACCTACGTACTTAGTGCGTTCATGAACGATATAGAATAAATACGTTTTAAAAACTTAAAAGAAAACTTATATTTACATTTATATAAAAAAATACTAAATTTCGTTTACGTTATGAAATTTTTATTCCAGATATTTTGATTCAAAAACCAAACTACCGATTTCGATGAAATTATATGGGACCAATAAAAAGTATATCCTTTTTAAAAAAAATTGTTAAATAGATTCATAGACAGAGTTTCGAGTTAAAAATATACCAACGAATTAAGAACCTCATTTTTTTGAAGTCGATTAAAGATCGACATCTCTTGTCTTGAAAAAAATGTCTTTTATTTTACATACGAAAAAATAGACAAGAAAGTCATTGTATAGTCACTGTTACTGGATTTTGATGGTTTTACTACTAAACTCTATGAAACAAATCCCGTGAGCGATTGTAAGCGGCTTAGTTTAGTGAAGGGACTCAACCTTGCGGAGATTCGTGCAATGAAGTGCAAAGTCAACTGCATGTTCCCCACGTTTGCCAAGTTGTAGTGATTATATTGCTACGCTAGACTAGCTGAAGTTTCGTCATATACGAACGGTCTTATTTTCCTCTTACGAAATTAGAGCAACAATTTTACATAACAGTTTTTAAATAAGTTAAATTCTTTTTTTCATTTTTTTTTTCATTGAATTGATTTTCCTTGGAATTTCCGCATATATTGTGCATATTTCCGTCCACTTTTAAACTCGTTAGCTAGACAACTAGCTGCTGCCCGCGGCTTCGCACGCGTTTTACCTACATAAAAAGT
The DNA here is from genome assembly GCA_948098915.1 of Lampropteryx suffumata. NCBI lineage: Eukaryota > Metazoa > Arthropoda > Insecta > Lepidoptera > Geometridae > Lampropteryx > Lampropteryx suffumata. Next base: position 15,266,824 of record OX402551.1, on the reverse strand, counting down.
ACCTTATGTTCTTCCCCCGAATGCAACATATTATCTTACCAAATTTCATCAAAATTTGCTCATCCGTATAGACGTGAAAAGGTAACAAACAGACAGAGACACATTCGCATATATAGATGAGCGTCTATAATTTAGTAATTTTGTGTCATTTAAATATATAAGCAGTCTAACTTTGTAAATACACAATTTACCAATAAATTACAATAATAATAATGATGAATTATTATAAATATTAACGGGTATTTATCGCGTTTATTTACCTATTTTTCCCAACGTGTCGACAGGTTTACACTCGGGATGACAGTCATCTCATGACCACGACAGAGTGTAAACCTGTCGAAACGTCGGGAAAAATAGGTAAATAAACGCGATAAATACCCGTTAATATTTATAATAATGTGTTCTGATCGCGTAAGTTTAAAAAACTTTATTAATGACGAACATTTCCCAACGACCAAAAGTAAGCAGAGCATGTTATGGGTAACATGACATGACGAAAAAGTATATAAGTAGTATATCCTACTTATATACTTTATTTATTTCTGTAAATACATACATATAATACATAGAAATACCCAGACCCGAGGCAAATACTTGCAGATCATACAAACATTTGTCCCGCGGCAGGAATCGAACCCGCAACCTTCTGCATCTCTTATTTGCCTTATATCAAATTCCAGCAGCACTTTTAGTTGTAGCTGAATGCCACAAGGAAACCATGAAGAAACCAGTAATAGTGATACTATGACTATCTTGTCACCTCTTTTGTATGTATAATAAAAGATAGATTTTTCATACAAATTTATTTTATTTTTCTGTATTGTTCATGAACGCACTAAAGACTTAATGCGAAATAGAGAAAAAAACTATTTAATTCATTGCTTACTTATTTTTCCTATAAACAATTTTTGAAATAACTTCTATTATCATTTTGTCATATTATTGAATAGATTTTTCTTGGAATTTCCGCATATACTGTGCATATTTCCGTATATAATGATTTGAATGAAAGCGTCTTTGGTAATTTTGGGAAGTGTAATTTTAGTATATAATTATTTATTTGGAAAAAAACTGAACAATGTAACTAATAAACAACATTACTAAAATATTACATAATCCAGTAAAGTTCCCACAAACAAGTAGACCTTAAAAAATGCAGTGATGAAGATGATGAAGATGAAGATGATGAGATGAAGGGGACTTTCTGAAAAGGTTATTTTTTACTGATTTAAACATAAGACACGATTTTTAAATACAGAAAGCAGTTGTTCGCTGATGGCGTGTTTAAATTTGGAAAAGGAGAGGTCAAAAATGTCGAATATAGAAAACAAATCATTATTCAAATTCATGGATTTAAAGTGTTTGAGGCGTAATTTGTACGAATTGTACAAGGTTGGAATGTGTGATTTATTATCTCAAACTTAAACTTTGGAGCAAAAATTTTACGAAATTTTAAATTGTTTTCTAGAAACAACAGGATTAGGGCCACTGTGTACACACCCTTACAGAACTACTGTATAACCCGTGGTGCCCGTGCTATCAGCACCCTTTATTGTCGGCCGGATGTACGTACAGTGCGTACGTATTTCTGTATTAGCATTGTACTGGTTAAACTTCCTGGTTTTAGGGTAACTATAGAAAGTTCTCAAATAGATAAATTGCTACAATATTAGATTTATAATTATTATTTGTATTATCTAATTACGTCTAAAAAATGGTGCCCTATGTGCCCGCCCTATGTCCCTAAGGTTCTCTGGTTGTTTTTTTATGTGTTTCTTCATAGCTCTGTCACTCCGTCATTTAAGAACCGATTAGATAAAATATTTAAAGAAATATAATTTAAATATATTTTCTATATATTTTCTACATATATATATTTTCTGTATATCTTAGGATACGTAGTTCAGTTGATAAATTGTATAAGTGATGTCTTGCACTCGTAAATACAAATTACTTGATAGTCTTTATATTATATTCATTTACATCCATACTGATTATGATAAATTGAAAAACACATTTTCGTAGCCAAATGGCAAAAAACGGAACCCTTATGGAATCGTCATGTCTGTTTGTCTGTCTGTCTGTCTTTCCGTCCGTATGTCACAGGCACTTTTTTCCAAAACTATAAGAATTATACTGTTGAAACTTGGTAAGTAGATGTATTCTGTGAACCGCATTAAGATTTTCACCTAAAAATAGAAAAAAAAACGATAAAGTTTAGGAGTTCCCCATACTTGGAACTGAAACTCAAAAATTGTTTTTCATCAAACCCATACGTGTGGGATATCTATGGATAGGTCTTCAAAAATGATATTGAGGTTTTAATATCATTGTTTTTCTAGTTTGCGAGAGACACTTCCAATATGGTAAAATTTGGGTAAAAAAATATATGATGTACTTACATTACCATACAAACTTCCACCAAAAATTGGTTCTAGTTGGTCTTAAATCGTAAGCAGCAATTTACCTTTTATTCAATCAACTCAAATATAAAAATTAAAAAAAAAACATTTTATTTCATAAACATAAACCTTATGCATAAATCGTGAACCATTATTTTCCAATAATAAATCTGTAATTGGTGCCTAAGTAAATAAGAATTATAATTCGCGCGGGGCGTGGCTTGATTGGTATCGCCCAGATGTAACAACAAAAGTTTCATGGAGTTTATAAACAAAAATGTTTTTTGCAACAACAATATGCCAACATTACTTTTTGGAGACTTCAACGAAGATTTTTTAAAAGACAGTTGTATACTATAATTCATGCAGAACGCTGGACGTTATTACCACCTTGTCCAACTACGCGAGGTGGCACACAAATTGATAATATTTTTGGAAATATTTTTTGGTAAACTGGAATATATATTAGCTTGTTTAGCTATCACAAGCCTTTATGGGCTCGCATATAGTTAGATCTAAATCCCATAATTTAGGTACCTAATCATAATGTTTACTTATCAATAACTTAATTTAAAAAGTACACTATTATTAAAACATCGATCAAAGTTACAACGAATTACAAGAACTTTTATATTATGTTACTTGCTGCTACGGAACCCTTCATGGGTGAGTACGACTCTACGACTAGAGATATCAGTAGTGTTAGGTAAGTATGTACCTACCTCTACTAGGTAGGTAGTTTATTCTGTGGTTAGGTACAATTTACATAAATATTAAATTAAATAAATTATTAAATATATTAAAACTTATTTGACCCAATATGATAGATACCTAGATAGATAAAATCTTAATTTGAGACAACATTACACAGACACACATTAAGGTACAATAATAAAATAATAAACTTAACTTCTAACACTAAAAGATAAATAAGGAAAAGATTACATGGATAATTAAAAAAATACGAATTACAACTAACACACAAAGTAGCTAAGAAACAAGTTAGGTGCGTGTAGGTCTGCGCTGTAGTGGGTCAAAAAGGAACAGTTTCAGCTTATTAGGTTTCGACTAGAAAAAAAAAATAAGTCCTTTAAGTAGAACACGGTGCGCTTCTATAATAAGCTTCCTGAAAATGCAACTAAACTACCTATTAAGCATTTCTAAGCTTACATAACGTGTAGTCTTTTGAAGAAAGCGTATTATAATATAAATTATCATATAATTGATAAGAATGGATAGCCTTATGTTGCTCTGCCCTTTATAAACTCTCTTGTATTAGTTTTTCGTAGTTAAGGTAGTTTAAGTCATGAGGCGTAGGGCAATGCTGGTTTTCAGACTGATCCTGTATAGTTGTAAATCCACGAACAAAGAGAAAGAACAACACTGCAACTGAATACATAAAATATTTAATAAATTAATCAAAATAATAAATCAGTACAATAATCTTTACCTATAAAAAAGCTTAAGCAGACTGACTGACTGACTGACTGATTCATAATCGCCGAGCCAAATCGATGAAACTAGAAAGATGAAATTTGTAAGGTAGCTTCCTTTTATAGCAAAACCACCAACTAAGGCGGGATTTTTTCAACCCCTAAGAAGGTGAAAAGAGGTGAAAACTAATGTATTAATTTTTTTAACGCTTGGTGCGATTTGCTTGAAACTTGATTTGAATAATTAAATTGTAAAATAAATGGACATGGGTTTAGAATTTTTCAAAATAACCCTCATAAAGGAGTAAAATGGAGTGTGAATGATTGTATGGAAACTTTTTAATGGGTGGTGGGTGTGATTGGTTTGAAACTGAATTGAATAAAAAAATCCTGAAACACATATCCCTTTTCTGTGCATTCAAAGTATCCAAACCAAGTTTTAAACCAATCACACCACCCGTAAAAAAAATCCCATACAAACTTTGACACCCCATTTTACCCCATAATTAATGTCTGGCATTATTATTATGAGTTTAAAAGAATACAGTTTCCTGTCAAGTTGTGCTTTGCCATGACCATTAATAAATCGCATGGTCAATCGCTGAAAATGACCGGCGTTGACTTGAGGGATGACTGTTTCTCTCACGGTCAATTTTACGTAGCGTGCTCTAGGGTGAGTGGCGCCAGTAATTTGGTATTTTTGGCCCCGAATGGGCACACCACAAACATGGTATACAAAGAAGTGTTAGACCAAGCCACCGCCAGCTCACCTATGAGATGAATGCCGAAATTTAACTACAGCATCTGTCATCACATCATTTATCTACTGATTTTAAATATACTACCTGTTTAATCATAATAATGCAACTACAGCATCGTCAGTACAGTAATGTAACCATATCATTTATCACCATTATATTTCATACAAATTAACTAGATACATAACCTTTATTATTATTATGAACGCTAAAGTAAACTGTCTGCTGTTATATTTTCACGTCTGATCTGCTGAACATCTATAAAATTTGGCAAGGAGATAAATTGCATCCTGGGGAAAGATTTAAGCTACAATTCCATTAAAAAAATCGGACGAAGTCGTAGGCAACAGGTAGTAAGTCATATAATGACAAATGAATATGTGCTTTGTTTTTCTATATTGCGACTCAATCACAACAATAAAAAGTGTCGTCAAACAACGTCATTTACTACAACCACGCTGATAGATAATTCTCGCGCGCGTATTACAACCTCATCAAAATCACACACACGTAAGTTTGCTACAAAGCGAGGATTGCTAATGACGTGTATTATAAAACAAATTACAAACCTGACGTCTTATGCTTTTTAATTATAAATTATATAACGCCAGTACAGCACGTGCTTAGGGAAAAGAGGTTAGATTCACAGAAACCTGAATGTACGTCAGTTTCATCCTTTTCTAGCGCCGACTGACGCATTTTAGGAACAATTATAACAACGATACCGAGTAGTAGAAGATGTCTGATGTACCTAACTCATACGAGCGAAAACAGGACATTAAATAACCATACCAATTGTGTTAGTATAACTTATATAACATGTTATGTAGTCTTAACTACGCGTAAAACAGACATAGTCATTGTGAACTGCGCGATAACGTAAACAAAAATTGGGCAACCGTGTATCAAAGTAAAGGCCTACTTCGTCGGTAAGGTCAAAAACGTCAGAACAAGTAGTGTTCAGGTCCCAAACCAATACAACATCATGTAATCAAAACTACAAAAATGTTGTATGGAACTTTCATGTTGACAAATCGGGCTGCAACTCATTATCTAGTACCAAAGGCAGATACTGAATGTTGTTATAAACTGACCACTTCAAAGCTACCAAACAAACATCTGTATTAAAAACTGTTCAAGAAACTTGTTATATCGTTAACAGTCATAACCACACGATGCCACACGATGGGATAGTAAAATAAAAATAAATCAACACCAGTTTTATTTTATACTAGCTGGTGCCCGCGACTTCGGCTGCGCAGGATTAGTACTTCGTGGAATTCTAACAGTTTTAGCAGCGCACGCAAGAATAGCTTGCAGATGGCAGATTTTTTCCTACTTTCTTGACATTTATCGTCATATTATTGACAATTCACACAATATCTTTATAAATTATAGCCTATGAGTTATTCTGATGTTTAAGCTATATTATTGTAAAGTTTCATTAAAATCCATTAAGTAGTTTTTGCGTTCACGTTCATAATATTAAGTAAGAATAGGTACTACACGTCAAAACATATTCTCAAAGTATTTAACTATGTAGGGACCACTCATACGTATTACAGTGCAAGATTTCTACACAACAATACTAACTACGGTGGACAGACCGACTGACAGACGGACGGACATAATTACGGACGGACATAGACATTAGGGGTAAATTGTAGACTAAACTTTTAAAAGAATACGAGCCTGCTCATATTCGTATTTGCAATTATGTAGCCGAAGTGTTTTGTTCGGTCTGTTGCCATAAAGTTAAATTAAATAAGTAAATGGTGGACAATGTAAACAACAACATCTAGCCATCAAACTAAGCATAGCTTGCATTATGGTGACCAGATGACTGGTATAATCCTTACTTCCAAACTATTATTATAAATGCGAAAGTAACTCTGTTTGTCTGTCTCGCTTTCACGCCAAAACTACTGAACCGATTTAAATAAAATTTGGTACACAGATAGTCTAAAGCCTGAAAAAAGACATAGGCTATATTTTGATTGGAAAAAAGGGTAAAAAAGGGGGATGAAAGGTTGTATAAAAGTATTGTCGTTTTCAGAACTAGAAGCATACAGTTTTAGGCTGTTGATCCTTACTAATATTATAAATGTGCAAGTAACTATGTCTGTCTGTTATGTTTTCACGTCCAAACCGCTGAACCGATTTTGATGAATTTTGGTGTAGAGATAGATGGGACCCTGGAAAAGGACATACACTACTTTTTATGTAGGTACCATGAGTGCGAAGCTGCTGGCAGCAGCTAGTAGGTACTTATATGTTTAAATACATACTTATGATTATAATACGCAGCTACAGAACAAACACCTGTGTTCATCACACAAATGTTTATTCTGGGAGGGAAACCAACCCGCAACCTACAGCGCAGAAGGCAGAGCTACTACCAACTAAGCTGACAGCCATCTTTATTTATCGTTATTAGAAAGACTAGGACAAATAATACTTTGACGCCATGCCAGCTAACTATGTGATTTTCGAATGTATATCTATAAATGAAACCGACTAAAACAAAGTCCTAACATTTATCCCACGAGCAGCTATGACTGCATCCGGCTCGGCCTACCCCCGCGAGATAAAAGTTAATGGTCCAACTTACCACGAATTATTCCCTTGGCGAGGCATATTTTTTTTTATCTCCGACTGTGTAAATGTTTCAATAATTTAGGCGGTTTTTTTAAGCGGTAATGTTTATGCTAATGCGTTTCCGTTGTCATTCCGCTGGGAAGGTCATTGTTTGAAAAAGTTATTATATTTATGTAGAGTTGTTTTTGTCATATTTTATGTAGGTATAACGGTTGTGCTAGTTGTCTTTTAAAAAATCCTTAGGGGACACCTAATTTAGAAAATTAGATTCCGAACCAATAGGTAAAGCAAAATATAGTTATGCTATTAACTACAAATTATAATATAAAGGACATGACCTAACACCCTTCAGATGATTTTTTTACAAAAATAAATTTTATTTCATATGTTTTTTACTTTTAACATCCGCTGTACTCCATAAAGATCAACTGAGGATCATCAAAAATGGCTCAGCACCCGCATCTGACGATAAAATTAGGTCGGTTATTTTTGCTGAATTTCGAGTGAGGATTTCTACGTGGATCTGATCCCAGATGAGTGCTGCTTGGAGGATGATGATGGAGACGACAAATTATTGGGCGTTAGTCCCCTTGCTGACTAACAGAAGAGCTAGCAAAAAAGAAGGAAAATTTGAAAAAAGCCCGGTTCGGTGCCAGCCGTTATGCACCTGCAACCGAACCGATACCGCATGTACTGTTCGTTTTTCCTGCGGGTCCTGTCGGCAACGTCAACAAAGAGGTTAGTGTGGGTACCTGGGAGGGCCTGCGCTATTAAACAGAATTCCAGGCAATTAACTGCGATGTAACTTTATTGACGCCACCTAAATCATCTTCAGCAGATGAACAAAGGCCAATGATGATGATGATAATATACATATTGATAGACATTGCACACAATACCATCTAGCCCCAAACTAAGCATAGCTTGTATAATGGTGACCAGATGACTGATAGAAAACTTATAAATTTTTAAATAATTACTTAAGATACCTTAACACCCAAGACACAGAACAAACACCTGTGTTCATGACACAAATATTTATTTTGGGAGGTAATCGAAACCACTGAGCTGACAGGCTCTCTTTGTTCATGTAACTCTTTACATTGGTATCCCTGTATAGTCCATTAAAATGTTACATTTTTTAGGCCTTAGTGTGCATTTGTCAGAGGACGCAATTTTATTTTTTTAATGTGTAGGGGGGGTCAGTAGAAGCTTAAGTTCAAGTTTGTGGGGTCGGCACCCTTGTCCCCCGGCCGCCATCTTGGAAAAGGGGGTGCAAAGGGTTTTCGCGCTGTATCTCGTAAACTAGTTACCTTACAGAAAATTTAATCAAACATAAAATGTAGCAAATTAAATTTCCTACAATTTTATTTCTATTACTTTTTATCGTCAAGTGACCAACAAAAAAGTTATAAACAAAAATAAATGAAAATTTTGTTTGTTTGTTCTAGGTTTTACAGCGCTCCAAACTTAAACGGATTCTCGAATGCTCATAGGGATGCAATAAAAACTAAAAATTAGGCTTACTTTTCTATCTATATTTTTTTTATTCATACAATTTATTATGATCTTAACATTCCTATGCTATTATTGAACTATGTTTGACCCTTTTACCCACCACCTATGAGGTATAACATGGGCAAAGTCAAATTTATAAAAATTTAATGCATTTTTTAATGCATTTTTTGTCACTGTCTTAGCAAATCGTTTGTATCGCAGAGTGTCTAGAGTATCGTCTTTATTTCCGCCATATAAAAAGACGAAAAAACGTTCGCCAACAACACTGAGTAACGATGACTCGACTTTCTCACTCATAAATAATTTAGTTCCACTTGCTAACTCTGGATGCTTCTGCAAAATTTTTATAAATTTGACTTTGCCCATGTTATACCTCATAGGTGGTGGGTAAAAGGGTCAAACATAGTTCAATAATAGCATAGGAATGTTAAGATCATAATAAATTGTATGAATAAAAAAAATATAGATAGAAAAGTAAGCCTAATTTTTAGTTTTTATTGCATCCCTATGAGCATTCGAGAATCCGTTTAAGTTTGGAGCGCTGTAAAACCTAGAACAAACAAACAAAATTTTCATTTATTTTTGTTTATAACTTTTTTGTTGGTCACTTGACGATAAAAAGTAATAGAAATAAAATTGTAGGAAATTTAATTTGCTACATTTTATGTTTGATTAAATTTTCTGTAAGGTAACTAGTTTACGAGATACAGCGCGAAAACCCTTTGCACCCCCTTTTCCAAGATGGCGGCCGGGGGACAAGGGTGCCGACCCCACAAACTTGAACTTAAGCTTCTACTGACCCCCCCTACACATTAAAAAAATAAAATTGCGTCCTCTGACAAATGCATACCCAAATGTAACTTTTCAATGGACTAGTAATCAAGATGTAAATCAAAAGCTGTCAATTAACACTGCAATATGTTTAAAAAACTTTTTTAATCAAAAGCAGCTTGAATAAAAGTCTTTGATATTACTATGAACAAACACGTGACGCTCGGAAACTCACGTAAAGCCACAATAAAACTATGAATGAAGTGTATTTTTTACTCAGACCTTTTGTATTAGTGCGTTTATAATTTGCAAACGACTGGGAAGTTTATCAAATAATAATGACACTGTGTTTTGTGTTTCCTATTATCAAAGACCATATTCATACTAATATTATAAATTCGAAAGTCTCTTTGTCTCTCTGTATGTCTGATACCATTTCGCGGCAGATGGATCTGAAATTTAGATATATAGAAAATACTTTATTACACACCACAAATCGGACAGTTATAAGAAACAATGTTTAGCTACAAGGTAGTGCAATATGCAGTCTTATCGCTAAAAAGCGATCTCTGCCAGACAGCCTCTTATCTTGGGGACATAGGTTATTTTTTATATAGTTGGTAGGTTATATTTCTTAAATTAAAAAACCACTAGGTTTGTTGAACAGCGGTGGTGATTCTTTCGCTAACAAAAAACTACCTAAAATTGTAGCTGAATTATTTCATTGAAGGGACCACGATAGTCTAGTTAGTCTTAGATGTAATAATCAAATTATTATAACCTGACATTAAACAAATGGACAAATATTTAGTACCAATCCGTGAATCTATAGATTGGCGGAATAGTACTAAATATTTGTCCATCTGTTTAATGCTTTATAATAGATTTCTGCAAAGTCACGCCTGTTTTAATCATCTACTGTTGCAATAGTGAAACAAATTGTATATGGCAGTTTTTGTATTGTTTTCTCACTCGTACATTACTAGAGCAGCATTGAGCGAGGACATGACTAACACGCATATATATGATTCGTTTCATAATTTAAACAGGTTGTACCATCCACATGATGTATTTATTACCTCTGTGGCGTAGTAGGCTAAGGCCTGGCTGAGACGCAGGATGTGCGGGTTCGATTCCCGCCGCGGGACAAATGTTTGTATGATCTGCAAGAATTTGTCTCAGTTCTGGGTGTTTATATGTATGTATTTACAAAAAAAAGGATATATGTATATATAGTATATGTAAATGTTAGTATATCAGACGTGACGTGACGTGACGACTGGGACCGACAAGATTATATGTTTTTGATTTCATAAATAATCCAGTTGGTTGTTTAAAAAATAAGTTAGTTTATATTATAATATTAGGTAGTTAGTTAAGACGGTGCCCACATCAAAATAACTTTTAATGTTATAAATTATTCGTTTTTTACCGCTATTTAGTGGCTATCTGCTCGGCTATTGAAAAAAATATTGTTAAAAAAGAAATATATTATGTATTTTCAGTGATTTTCCTCCTACTTCTTTATTTCAAGCTGCTATTAAAATAACTGTTATATATATAATTTACTTATTAAATATTCTAAAATAAATAATACTTATATAATTTTTACTCAAAACGGGATATGTACCATGATATATGCGTTTTTCATGTTCAAAACCATGATAGTTTTAGAAGGTCTAAATAATATAGTCTAAAATATTCAGTAATCATCATCTCCTAAAATTAATGTCGTTTTAACTTTCAGCTTACACTAATAGGCGGAAATTAGGCTAATTAAAACAATACCCATTAAGTTTTTTTTAAATTCTTTATTTGAATCTGAGAAACTAATTGCGATTTGAGCGCCGTGAGTTGGCATCAAAACCATTTGATCAGGGAGTCGTCTTTATTGACTGGCCTGTCAGGTTAGTTGGTAGTAGCTCTGCCTTCTGCGCTGTAGGTTGAGGGTTCGATTCCTTCCCTGTATAAACATTTGTGTGATGAACACAGGTGTTTGTTCTGGGTCTGGGTGTTATAATGTATAATAAGTATGTATTTAAAAGTATTATTGACATATCCTTTATATACAGAAATAATTACAGAAATGTACAAAATAATATACAATAATATAAAATACACGTGAAACAGTTGAGCTATCTAAGGACCGTTTAAAACGATCTATAGATAGCTCAACTGATCCAGATCACTGCCAGAGGGCAGCGTTCCGCGTTCGCGATACTGGCGGCATTACCACGTTGAATGGCAATGCTAATTCGCTGGGCAAGATAGGAGCCAGCTCTGGGGTCACGCAATGTATCTACCAGACTTCTACATTTAATGTATTTAAAAAATTTCTATCAGTCATCTGGTCACCGTAATACATGCTTTGCTTAGTTTGGGGCTAGATGGTGTTGTGGGCATTATCCACCAATATTTTGTTTTTTTTGATGATTTTTTTACAAAAATACACTTTTTACTTTAACCATCCGCTATATTCCATAACGATCAGCTAAGGATCATCAAAAATGGCTCAGCACTCACATCTGACTGTAAAATCGGGTTGGTATTTTTCACTGAACTGAATAACACTTTGAGTGAGGATTTCTACGTGGAACTGTTCCCAGACGAGTTCTGCTTGGAGACTGATGATGAAGACGATTGCAATAGTCTTCAAATTATTAAGGGTTAGTGTCCCCCTGCTGACTAACAGAAGAGCTAGCAACAACGAAGGAAAACTTGAAACAAACCCGGCTCGGTGCCAGCAGTGATGCACCTGCAACTGAACCGACACCGCTTGTACTGACTCTTCTTTCTTGCGGGTCCTGTCGGTGAGGTTGAGAGATTAGTGTGGGTACCTGGGAAGGTCTGCGCTATTAAACAGAATCACAGGTAGAGTGGCGTAAGTGTAGAGGAAACTTCACCCTCAGCTTGCGGAAGTGAACGAATGTTTTCTGTTACAAATAACTGCTTTGTAACTTAACTGACGCCACCTAAATAATCTTCAACAGATGAACTAAGGCCAATGATGATGTTGAAAATTTATTTGCTTTTTGTGAAATGTGTTTTACCAAATAATGTTGCAAAAATATCATTTCCGCGTTCTATTTGAAACCACCCTGTTACCCTTATACCTCTCCAGCCTAACATGTTTATTCCCTCTACAACTTGCATAGTCGAGACCACTTTTTCCCCGCGTGTGAAAATTTAATGACTGTAAGTAAAATGGGTACTACTTATTTCAGCGCACGCTTTTATCTTTGGTTTCTTTTGTTTTGTAAATAACTAAAGCTGTTATATATAAATGTAGTGATAGAGAATTTGCAGAGAGAGAGAGAGAGAGTTGCACACAAGGAGTCTATGTTTTTAAAAAACACGCTTTAGCTAATGAGTTGTTTTGAAACTTTCATAAGTTGTACTATACATTTAGACACTGTTTAGATTCATCTAGAGAATCTTCGTTGCTGCTCGAATACACCAACAGTGCGAATCGTGAACTCGAGCTGCAACTAGCGGACCGCGGATCAAACTCACTCTGATGAAGATTCTCTAGATGAATCGAAACAGTGTCGGTGCCTTCATCGACAAATTAATAATAATAATAAAGCTACGATAACAATTGGTAACTTATTAACCTATAAAAAATCCAATTACATTTATTACACTTAGATGAGTTTGATTTCTAATTTATAATTATTTTTTTTTGTAATTAGTTTAATTATTATTTACTTTGATTTTTATTTGCTTCAAATTATCAGTTACCTAATTTTGAATGCATGGACCCCGTTCGGGTAAAAGCCTCCCCCAAGGAATGCCATCCTTCTCTGTTATTAGCTCTGTTAAGCCAACTTCCGCCCGCGCACGCGACAGTTTCATCTGCCCATCTGGCCCTTGGTCGGCCTCTTGATCTGGTGCCTTTTGGCCCAGACCACTTTACCGACCGTAGAGTCCATCTATCGTCCTTGTAACGGGCTACGTGGCCCGCCCACTTCCATTTAGCCTTCATTGCAAAAGTTAAGGCATCGCATACTATTGTCTTCTTTCGAATGTCAACCTTCTTTACCTTAACCTTCAATTTTATACCTAGGCAACTTCTTTCCATTCTTCGTTGGGTGTCTGAATTTTGTTACTGGTTTTGAGATCGAAGGCCCAAGTTTGGCATCCATAGGTGAGGCACGGTAGAAGTCCTGTATCCATGACTATTTTCTTGGTCGATAGCGGAAGTTGCGATTTTAATATTTCCTTATGGTTCCAGAACTTGTTCCAGGTAATCGCCACTCTTTGGTTAAGTTCCTCAGTGTTTCTTTTCTTATCAGACAAATTAATACGTGAACAAAATCCGCGTTTATTATATTGTATTATTTAAATCTGTTGCCATCTCCCATTGACATTAGAATGACAAAGACAGAGCATACTTTAACGCCCTGCTAAATATGAGATTAAAGGATATCTCTATCCATATCTTTATATGGTTTATTTTATAATTATTATCTAAGTGATATCTGTGAATCAAATGTGTTGTCAGTTACCATAATTTTTCATTGATAATACGAGTGCACAAAAGAAGCCTCTGAGGAGCAATTTTATCCTTTCACCACACTAGTTCGTAATAATTAGTGACACGATAAGAAGAAGAAGAAGAATTAACTGATATTTAAGTGCCAAGACCATGCGCTAACAAGACCCTAGCTAATTGATTATGACCTGGATCCCATTTTAATGCTCCCATGCTTTTGGGCACCTTACCTGTGGTCAGTGATCTGAATTCTGCTTCTTATCTGTAGGTAGGTCTTATTAAATGTAAAACTTATTTACTGAAATTAATTACATACATTTACAGTATAATATAATATACATGTAAAACAGTTGAGGTATCTAATCGCTTTAAGCACTGCAAAATCTTGCCAGTATATCGACAAGTACAACATCTCATACTCAAACAACACTTCTTTGATGAATCCTTGAAAACTATAATCAATCAGCCTGTATATACGCGAGCTCAAAACCGGCTTTATGCGCCGTACACAAATAATGCTTACGGAAAGAGGACTTCTACGTATCTTGTGCCTCGAATAATTAACGATCTAGCCTCCGATTTTGTTAAGTCTATCACACCAATAAATATTAAGCCAAAATTAAAATATTTTTTTATAAATAATATTAAATTATGACACCTTATGGTAGGTACATTATCTTGTTTAGGTACCTATTTATATTATCACCTTGGAAATGTATCTTCCTAATTATTACTTTTACCAGCACATATACCAGCTACCTACTATTTTTATTGTAAAATCGATGTAAATCTCACATGATACATGTCCAAACCTCAGTAGTTTATTTGTGTTATTTTGAGTACTTTTGTTAATTAAATTTATATTAATAAAAAAAAAAATAAAAAAAAATCTAAGGACCGTTTAATACGATCTATAGATACCCAACTGGTTAAGACCACTGACAGAGGGCAGCGTTACCAAGACACTGGCAGCGTTGTTGAATGGCAATGCTAAGACGCTGGGCCAGATAGAAGCCAGCTCTAAATTTGATAAATTTAATATATTTTAGGACATTTTAGGAGCAGAGTACCTAATTATTAAGTTCCAAAATATATTTTTACTTTATGTAAGTAAAACAGGACAATGTACAGTCGTTTCAAATATCTAACTTCAAAACGACATCGTTTGAAACATGGTTTTCGTGAAAAATTTCAAATATTTTACAAAATAAATATAAGCAGCGATTTTTCGAGCGCTCCACACGGAAGCGACGTTTGACATCTCTCGTATATTGCTTTCAAGTTATTTTAAGGTAGAATTTAAAATTAAAAATACACATCCAACGTTTATATTCTGGAAACTAAATATACTTTGTAGCTCAAACATTGATTTACCTACAACAAACTACAAATCAGTAACTTTTTACATATACCTAATAGGTATTCCTTAACGTTTATAAATAATCAGAAACTAATAATGATTGTAGGTAATGATTGTTAAAATAAATTAGCCAAGCAAATGTGACCATGCTCAGTAAAGGCTTCCGATATCAGTAAGGTTAAGTATGACCTATGTTCATGTCCCAAAGCAATCAACACCATCTAATAAGCATATCATAAAAATAATCTATGTGCCTTTTTATTTGTCACTGAAAATCCAGTAAAAAGTGATAAATTTACTTGTATTTTCATTATAATATATATCCAACTATTTTGTATAACCTATGGGGTTTCTCCAAACAGCAGTTTAGCCGGTATGTGGAGTAGGACACTGACATCTATCTAACACACGATGAGGAAGTAAAATATTTGAAAAATATTTATTTCCCCATCGTGTGTTAAATGAAGAGAGGTAACAGTATATTTTGTTTTTATTTCATAGCTTTCATAGTCTGCGAGCAAGAGCATATTTAGGAGCGAACAGATAGACAGATGGGCATAGCAAAACTATAAGAGTTCCTTGTGAGCTTCCGAATCCTACACAGTAAAGACACAAAACCCAACGAAATAAGATATTTAATAAATTTTCAAACCTATTATTCTTAACTGGCTTTATACTTTGAGAATTGTAATACCCGAAGTGAGGATAATTATACCATAATATCCATTATTGGAGGATATACTTCGAAGGTACCATTATCTGTACGGAAATAACTGTATAAATTAAAATATTTCTTAGTAGGTACCTAATGAATAATGCGGATATGTATTCTGCCGTTAGAAATATGTGTATGCATTTAAAAGGATTAGGTGCAATATCATATTTTAAGTGGATTAAAAACCCATCACAACGAAACATTTGAGCTATCTAAGGACAGCTTTAATTAATATATAGATAGCTCATCTGATGCAGATCACTGCAAGAGGGCAGAGTCACCAAGACACTGGCGGCATTGTCACGTAGAATGGCAATACTAATACGCTGGGCCAGATAGGAGCCAGCTCTTGGATTACGCGATGATTCTACCAAACGCCGTGAAATAATTTTGACAACATGATTAGGTCCTGTTCCCCACGGGCCCAGGTACTCGACTCCAAAAGACTCAAATATGTAGGCCCTATCGAGACAGGCATCTTTGCGCCTATTGTAGTCTTCGGCACGATCACTCCGCAGCAGCTCTAACGGAAGTTCCCGACATACTTATACTATTACTTTGTACCTATCTATGCCATACTATTGTTTATTGGTCAAACATAATTAAATAATAATATCCACTGCATTTATATTTACTGAGCTAGATAAAGATAAAAAAAATGTGCATTATATTAGAAACAGACTCGTTGAAACTAGTTCTAGTCTTCGAGTAAATACAGGCTATTCAAATGTTCTAAGTAGAAGGCGGTGCCACACAGATGCAGCGGGTCAAAGGCGGTTAATCGCTTGGAACAGTTTACGATCCGTCTCGGCTCCTGTTCCTTCCGAGTTTAGTCCTCTTACACATTACATGACTCTGTAATAGCAATAATACTTTTTGATAAACACGTTTTGCATTTAAAATTAGTGTTTATATAGATAAAATAACGTATTTTTCAAATTGTGCTCAAATAAATATTATTATTGGTGAGTTTTATTTTGATAAACACATGTTTTATTTACGTATTATTTTGTCGATGGAGGCATCGACACTGTTTCAAATCATCTAGAGAATCTGCATCAGGGTGAATTTGAACCGCGATCCGCTTGTTGCCGTTCGCGTTCACCGTTCGCACTGACGGTCCCTCCATCGACAAAATAATTCGTGCGTAAAACCCGTGTTCATCTTACGAAAGTTTTGGAAGTGAAATAATAAAAATATTTATTTAACGACGGCTAACGATGGAGCAAAAAGGTCTAGAAGACACCTATTCACTCTTGACTTGAAAAGACCCAGATTGTAGTTTTCAAGAAAGACAGGTGACGGCAAAGTATTCCAATCCTTAGCTGTACGCATTATAATAGTGAAAGCAAAGCGCTTTGTTAGTAGGGTTGTAGACTTACAAAGTATGGATGGTATTGAGCGATACGTCTGTTGTGACGAGCCTCAAATGCCTAAACTCTAAAAGACTGTTCAAACTTTACAAGTAGTGCAGGATATTTAAGCGTCTTAAAGCAATACCTACAACAAACTTAGTCATTCAGATGCTAATAACTCTAGCTGAGACTCCAATTGGGAACTTAACATGGATTTTTCTTTATCAGCAAATTGTTTTTACTATTTTTACTGAGAAACCGTTGTGCACAGGTTTCATGCTACGCAGGCTGAACCCATCCTAGTATTTCAGATGTGGAAATCAATTAAAACGATTACTTATGGAAACATACTCATATCATAACTAATATTATACAGAAAAAAAATGTTTTTTTGTATGTTTGTTTGTAATGTATAACCTCAAAACTACTTAACCGAATTAAAAAAGCGAGAAATAGGCTGTATTTTCAAAAAATTCTAGATTCCCATGAAAATTCCAATAATGTAACCGTAGGTATTAACATTTTGCCTATAAAAGTCATTATTTGGCGAGCACTGCAAAAATTATTGATGATACATAAAATAATGTACTACGAGTTTATTACCCACAAATAAGTCCACGAGTCTATCCCCTCTACTTTGAAACGTCTCTCAACTTCTGTCAAAGGTTAATCTTTATATATACTAGTGGCTCTGTGAGCTGTAGATCTCGCAACAATTTTTCGAAATGACTGAAATATAACTTTTTTTACGTTTTCAACCCCCATATCTCCACCATTTTGAATAATTTACAAAAACTGAAACGACAAAAAAATATATATATAGTAATAGAATCTGCTCACAAAATTTCTCAAGAATCGGTTAAAAAATGTGACCTATAGAAGAGAAAATCCGGACAGACGCCGGCCGGACATACGAAAGCATTTTAGCCTAAGCTGAAACGGAGACACTCGCTCGCTCGGTCAATAAATATGTGCGTGTGTATTAGGTGGGCTTGGACTTAACAAGTGAATGCTGATGCATCTCCACTCTATCAAATTTATTTTTGTTTAAACAGAACAAGCAAAACAACGCAAAAGAATGAAACAACAGCGATCTTGTTCAAGCTCTTTGTTCGTTTGGGCGAAGCCCAGCTGATAGCTGATATGTAGCTTAAAAGCTTGCGAAAAGAACATGTATTGTGTACGAAGACTGGTGCGATTTGGTGACGTCACATGCTCGACGACGGGCATAGATATACTTTATAGCGGCAAGATGAATTCACTTTTGATGTCTGCTCGATAGAATTTAAATTATTTTTCGATGTTGAAGTGGTTTGAAAAGAAAAGAACGTTGTAGCTTTGGCTGCATAATAAATGCTGTAGGTATTCTTAACTTTTTTCTTATGTCATAACTATTCTAGAGTCGAAATATACATGATTTACATGTATATACCTATAAAAGAGCTTAACCTGACTGACTGACTGACTGAATCATCATCGTCGAGCCGAAACCTTTTTCACCAAAACCACTCACTAAGGCGGGATTGTTTGAAATTCAATCACTAAGAGGGTGAAAAGGGGTGAAAACGAATGTATGAAACTTTTTAACGCGTGGTGCGATTTGCTTAAAACTTGATATGAATAAATAAAATGCAAATAATATGCATGCAAATGCAAAACAATAAATAAATGTACACGTGTTTCAGGATTTTTCAAAATAACCTTAACAAATGGGTAAAATGGGGTGTCAAAGTTTGTATAGAAACTTTTTAACGGGTGGTGTGATATTTTAGAAACTTGATACTTAAAATGCAAAATAAATGGACACGTGTTTCAGGATTTTTCAAAATAACTTTCATAAAGGAGTAAAATAGGGTGTAAATGTTTGTATAGAAACTTTTTAATGGGTGGTGGGTGTGATTGGTTTTCAACTTATCAATAAAATTTGGTAAGGAGATAAATTGCATCCTGGGGAAGGATTTAGGCTACAATTCTTTAAAAAAAAATACGAAAGAAGTCGCGAGAAACAGTAAGTATAAGTATGAGTAAGTTATAAAAATACAATAGATTCAGTTGTACAATGGTCAACTCAGATAAAACCAGACGAATTTTCCACCGATGGTTGATAAGTCTATTCCAATTTGCCTAAATTTCCAATTAAGTTGGAATTCAATTAACAAATAAAATTTGTTTTTCCTAATTCCCGCACTCACTTTATTACTTAGATGAATTTAATTTACTCGTAGATCGGACAATTATAGACTTGTACACCTCAATCCTCAACTTACTTAAGTATTTACTTGAACGGTTTGCGTCGCCACAACTCAAGGAGTCTATTTAACTTGGCAATGGTCGTAGGAAGACAGCCTAATTCCATTTACCCTGGCATTTTATTGGATCTCCTTACTGTCAAGAGCTTTTTTGGCTTGTCAGCTCAGTCGGTAGTAGCTCTGCCTTCTGCGCTGTAGGTTAGGGGATTTCCTTCTAGGACAAACATTTGTGTGATGAACATTGGTGTTTATTCTGTACCTAGGTGTTAGAAAGTATAACAAGTATGTATGTAAAAATACTAGCGGTCGCCACTGGTCGAAATTCGACCATAATGGTTAATGATTAATGTAATTTTATGCATAATTTAAAAAAAGTATTAGCATTCTGCACTCCTTCTCTATATAAACTATAAGTGTGCGAAATTTCATACTCCACCGTCCGCGCAATTTTCGTAAAAATGGGTACAAAGTTTTTGCTTCACGTATTAATATATATAGGGTCTTTCATTAAGCGTGTCCTATCTTTAAATTTAAATAAAACAAAGTGTGTCTGATATATTATCGAAATTATTTATTTATTTGAAAGATGTAGTGATGTAGCCATTATGTGTGGAATATGACATCATTCAAATGTCCGCCACGGCTTCTCTGGGTGGAGCGCATGCGAGATATCCAATTTTCCATGACTTTTGCGCATAAATCAGGCTGAATTTGACTTATGGCATAGGTTATGTTGGCTTTGAGGGCCGCTGTGATTTGTGGTTTATTCACATAGACCTGCGACTTAAGAAAACCCCACAAGAAAAAGTCTAGCGGGGTTAAGTCACAAGATCTCGGTGGCCAGTTCACATCAGCTCCACGTGAGATGACCATGCCCTCAAATCTCTCATGCAGAATATTCAATGTGGCATGAGCTGTGTGGCACGTAGCGCCGTCTTGTTGAAACCACATGTCGTTGGTGTTCAGATGATCCAGTTCATGCCAAAAAAAGTTGGTAATCATCGACCTATAGCGCTCGCCGTTGACAGTGATGGCCTGGCCAATGTTGTTCTCAAAGAAATATGGCCCGATGACGCCGCCAGCCCAAAACCCACACCAAACTGTAACTTTTTTGGGATGCATTGGACGCTCTTGGATCTCATGTGGATTGGTATCATCCCAAATTCGACAATTTTGTTTGTTTACGTACCCATTCATCCAGAAATAGGCCTCATCGCTGAAGATAATTTTTCTGTGAAAATTACGGTCAGTAGCTAACTGCTCCAGTGCCCATTCAGCAAACACACGTCGTTGTCTATGGTCGTTTACCTTCAATTCCTGGGTGAGTTGAATTTTATACGGGTGCAGGCCCAAGTCACGACGCAAAATTTGCCAAGTTGTGGTCTGTGAAAGGCCGAGTTCTTGTGAGCGATGCGAAATCGACTGCCTCGGATTCTCCTGCACACTCTCACGGACAGCGGCGATGTTTTCGGCAGACCTTGCGTTTCGTTGACGGACGGGTGTTGGTCGATCATTTACCGAACCAGTGGACTCAAATTTATCCACCACACGACGAATAGTCCTCTCGGTAGGACGATTATGGCGACCGTTAAATGGGCGAAGTGCGCGGTGCGTTGCCCGAACAGAACACTCATTTTGATAAAACAATTTTATCATTTATCGTGTTGTTGAATGCTATAGCTATCCATGATGATTTGGCAAAACAGAATGAATAAATTACAACCAATTTGACAGATGTAGCTTCAACAAGATGGCCGCTACCAACTGTCAAAGTTCGGACGTGCCTATTAGAAGACCCTTTAGATATAAGTATTCTATCAGTCATCTGGTAACTATAACATAAGCTTCGATATGCTTGGTTATGCAATATATATTTATTTCATATATTCGGAGATAGAAAGTTTTAGTTAAATCTTTAATAAAAGCATTATGGATGATGTCCATATTGTCTAAAGGTAGACTATTTGAAGATAGAAAGACTTATAAAAATGCAGCAGAAGCAGGCTTATAGGCTTATGGACGTGATGAGGAATTATCGAGAATTAAGCTGATTAGCAAAACGATCTTTTAAAATGTTCGTTGTGTGATTGACGTAGGCATTTGTTATGTGTCTGTTTGTTATAAAGTATCACAAATTTGCATTTTAATTACAAGTATTCATCAGTCATCTGGTCACCATAAAAAAATCTATGCTTAGTTTGGGACTAGATGGTGTCTGCATTGTATACCAATTTGTATTTTAAAGTGAAAACTTCTTTAGCATCGTTGTGATTTGAAAGTCGATGAAACGAAAAAGTAACAGTAAAAGGAGACAGACACATAAATTCATAAGATTTATAGTGGGAGAAAATGAGATAGCAAGCATTATACGTGTTTATTATTACGTGTTTGTGCGCGCATGCGTAGTACAAAGCTTGAGAAAAGGCATCACAACAACCGTGGTGTTTTGTATACGTGTACGTATTATACGTTTTTTAAAGGTTTCACGTATACCACGTGTGAATTGCACACATGTTTTTTTTTTTTTAATATAGGAAGGCTTATAAAAACTAGGAGCATAATGGATGATATACTTATTGTCTAGAGGTAAATTTAAAGTAAAACATTTGAGCTATTGAAGTGAAGCTAGTTGAACAGCATTATACAACGAAAGATAGCTCAACTGATCCAGATCACTACAAGAAGGCAGCGTTTCCAAGACACTGACGGCATTGCTGCGTTGAATAGCAATGCTAATACGCTGGGCTAAATAAAAGCTAGTAGTTTGTTAAACTTGTGTAAAGGGTGTTAATAAAGCTTAATTGAAATTGAAATTGATTGTCTAGCATTGTACGTGACATCTTATATTAATGCGGTTAGTCGTAATGATGATGATCTACATCCAATGGTCTAAGTTTGTAAATTGGAACCTAAATGCTCCATAAATTCGTAGATGGTAAAGTGGTTCGTGGGTTGGTAAATATAGGTCCATAAATTGATTTTAAATGAAGCATAATATTATGGTAGAACAGAAAGCAAAATGGCTACCTGGCCTAAGCTTTTAAAAGGTTAACCAAATGGGTTTGTATCGGCTTATTTTACTGATCATAAAAATATTTGATTGTAATCGTCGTATTTGCGTGATGTTATGTCGTAACGTCCTGATTTCTAAACAGCTGGTCATGGCTGACTTATTTCTCGGTGGTTGCAAAATTCTGCCATAAAATTTGTAAAAAAATAAACTTGCTGCGTGATCATTTTATATGGTCTAGATATTCATCAGATATTCAATGTTTATCAAAGTCACCAAATCAAGTGCAGTGTTTAAAGTATTACGCAAACGAAGTAATGAGTAGTTCCACTAGTGTTCTCATAACACTATTAGTGTCTAAAACTATCACCAAACCAGAAAACTATTCTGCAGTTTGGTGAACGGGCTAGCAAATTCAATTTAACGGCTGAGCCGTCCTGTTACAAGGGTCCATTAAGGGAGGCCGAAGAAAAAACGCCGATAACAGATGTTAATTAATCGTATAAATCTATTGCCGGCTTCGTTATAGAATGATATTGCTCTTTGGGCAATTAGGAGACTTGTTTCGATGGTTGCTTGTAGTGTTGGAAAATTCGGGTTATTCAGGCACGGGTGAAGCCGAAAAAATCAATTTATGTTTACGTTATGCAAAAGTCATTGTTAAAATATTAATTAAGAGTTCACTTTCATGTTTTCTATGAACCTTGTGTTTATTTATGAGTAACTACAACACTTGCAATTATTATGTGATGTAAAATTTTATGATTGTTACGGGTGTGGTCCTCCACATTGTGTCGTGTTCCTCATTGCTGAGGGTCGTGACCTCCGCGAATCATTATTTGGACGATCGCTTTCCACTTGCTTCGGTCTTCGGCAGTGTGTAGGCTTTCGTGGACGTTCTTGTTGGTGGTGTTGGATCTGGTCTGTCTACCGCATCGGACTCCTTCCCCTTGGTCGCCTTCCCTGTATTTTTCACTTGTCACGAGGAGCTTTTCTAGGCTGCCGTTCTTCCTTTTGGCCATGTGCCCGAAGAAGTCGAAGATCCTTTGGAGGCAGATTGTTGATAGCCTTACGGTGATTCCCACTTCACGCAGATAAGACACGTTTGTGCGGTGCGCTGTCCAGGGTACTCTCAGCATTCACCTCCAGCACCACATTTGTGGTTGTTAACGATTAACTATTTGACTCTATGCAAACAAAGGATCGTATTTTATAATATAACTCAGATTAGCTCGTGAATTGAGCAAAAATTTTCTGCTCTATAAAAAACACAGGCCAAGGACACTGTGATGTAAGTTCAACCATTCATAATTATTGTATACGAATTAATGTTTTTGTATAATAAGTCTAAAGACTAGCACGAATTAGCCAACTAATCAGCGCGTTTCAAACCGCGCTATTCTGAAGTATGAAATTTTCAAGCCGGATATTTTCCGATAGTGCGTCTAATTTCATGTTCCACAGAAAAGCGTGCAAAATCGTCAGTAGGTGCTAGAACTTAAGCCGAACGATTCTAACAATAAAGCCGAAAGTCGCAAAATACTCAATGCCTTGACTGTGTCGCCGTCCATCCGTTCCGTCTGGTCTATTTTCCTGTTTAATGGTGTTTTCTTTTATCGGGACCTTTTGTTACACTGTCTGTCGTTTGTATGCTCATTAGGCATTAGGTTAAGGTATTAATAGGGTTTGCTGGACGATCCTGTTTAGATTTCCATTGCGTTACCTTTACAATATCCCATGACAAATCTTTTTTTTTATCATCGATAAACCTACGTTTGACCACAATCTCGCCTGATGTTAAGCGACGATGTGGCCGACGATGGAGTAAGCAGGTATTAGGTATTACTAGAAGACACCTATTTGCTCGAGACTTCAAAAGACCTAGATTGTAGTTTTCAGGAAAGACAGACGACGGCAAAGCATTCCAATCCTCGGAAGCGTACAGACGCATTATAAATGTGGAAGCAAAGCGCTTTGTTCGTAAGGGTACCACCCTTTAGGGTTGACAAGGTATGGATGGTATTGAGCGGTACGTCTGCTTGTCCTGTTGTGAAAAGGAGAATATAACAAATCGCAGAATATAACGAATTTTCATCTCATGTGCGCGTATGATCGCGTATTTGCACACGTTTTGATAAATAGTAAAACTGCGTGGTACTTAATAATGCTATTCCAGTCCTTAAGTTATTATTAATTTTCATCCAAATCCGCCAAGTCGGTCTTCTTGGATTTATTTCCCACGACATCGCAACTTGTTAGAAAGACTAACCATACTGCATAAATACTTTAAAGAAGCATTGTATTTAACCTGCTTTTTTAAAACTATTTAGAGCGTTCTAAATCGAAGTTCGTTTTTAAAATTGTTAAAAACAAAGAATGCCAGACATTTAGCACGGCATCATCTAGCCCTAAAATAAACAGACCTTGTGATAGTAACTTGGAAACCTATTTTTGAATCCTATTGTTTATTAAGTACCTGGCCAATAACGCCTTAATCACACGCATTATCTGTGGGGATAATGACTTGCATGTATAATTTCAAGCTTATTTTACTCAATATGTTTTAACGTCACATTTATCTATAACAAAACATGCATCGTTTGTTTAACAAATATAAATTCAAAAAGCCTTTTAATATTATTATACGGCGTAAGAAAGTGCCGTGTTGAAGTGTGCAGTTCCAGTTACTAATTAAACTTCAAACTCATGATAAAGTCATTATATCGTACCTGCTCATTACACAAAAAGGTCAAATTTACGTAAAAAGCAGTCATTATGCAACTTTCAGTTAATTATGTATTATTATTGACTTCTGCGGCACATTGGGCCGAAGGCCGAATGAGATGCAAAAGGTTGCAGTTTCGATTACCGCCACGGGAGAAATGATTATATGATCTGCTAGTATTTGTCTCAGGTCTAGGTGTCTCTATGTATAATACAAAAGAAAAAAAGTATATAAGTAGTGTGTCACTTATGTGGTACCCATATCACAAGGTCTGCTTATCTTAAGGCTGGTGAGGTGATGCTGTGTGAAATGTCCGGCATTATTTATTCTTTATATATTTAAAAACAAACTCCGATTTAGAATGCTCCAAATAGTTTTTTTAAAAGTAGGTTAAGTACACTGCTTCTCTAAAAATATTTATGCAGTATGGGTTAGTCTTGCTAACAAGTGGCGAAGTCGTGGGATGTAGATCCAGTTGAAAAGGTGTATGTACTAGTTTGTAAGTGATTCTATCACTCTACAACGACTAGACGGATTTGGATGAAAATTAATAATAATATAAGAACTGGAATAGCATTATTGGACTATGCTTGATTTGCTTCAGGTTACTACAATAATTTCATATAATTTGAAAGAAAGTAAAGAAGGAAAGAAAAAAAAGATTTTATTTAATCCAGTATGTATTTGAGGCACTAAAATAATTTTAAATATAGGTATATATATATATATAACCTAAAACTAAGTACCTAGATTGTTGTGTGGGACAAATATGTAGGTCCCTGTCTCCGCATGATGCTGTATCAGGCCAAGGGAGGATTAGAGCAGCGCTGATTTTCGAACGGAGCCTAACGTGATGTGTGAAGAATACCGATAAAAACACATATATTACACATCGTACATAATAAATAATGTAGGAAGTACATACATACATAATAACGGTAAATTATTTACAGTTTATAAAAATTTCACTTGTTTACTCAATATAATGTATAAATTAAATTTAAAGTAAGTTCATAAATACAATAAATAAATGAGAAACTGAGTTCTGAGAGTGAATTGGCTGTGTCTAGCGGATACACACGAAGCAAATATCATTTAATTTTTCATTTCTCTTTAACTTTCAATATTTTCACAAAGCCAAAGGTGTCAATAAATTTAATGAGTGAATTTAAAGGCCCAGCTTTCGTTGTAAATGTAGCCAAGTAATTCCACAGTAAAATGTACTTTCGTAATCTTGAAGTAGGCAGTAAATTTGCAAGTTTGTTAGCCTCACTTCATGGCGTGACGAGGGCGCACCTACTCAACTAGTTCCATTTACAGAGCCTACTTAAGACGATGACCTCAGCAAATAAACTTTTGTATACAAAATATAGTATAGAAAGAATAATAGTTAAAAATATATATGGTAAGTATGTATTTTAATGTTTTATCTCCCACTTTTTCGTTTCCATTTGTTTTTAAAGAAATTGTTCGATTTATAATATAATATAAATTAATTAATAATGCCGGACATTTCACACACACGATCATCTGGCCCCAAAGTAAGCAGAGCTTGTGATAGGGGTACAACATGACTGATTTTCTACTTGTATACTTTTTGAAGTGAAAGCTTCTTTTAGTACGCATATTTTTAGATGAGGTAAAACCTCTGGATTCGCGACACCGTTACCGTTTTTGGGGTGACACGCAGGGCTGCCGCGCTCGAGCCATTTGATTATAAACCTTAATTCACATGTTTACAGTCTACTTTTGTATGGAGAAGTTTACTGAGTTAGGTTCTTTGATATATTATCTACATTCTGAACAAAATATATTGCATCATCTGTGTTCGTTCAGTATTTGATTGGCAGTCGCCATAATTACTGATTTTGAAGTAATTTATTACAAAACTCTAACGCGCCAAAATAAGTTTTCACTTCTGTCGGCACTCCCGACATACATAGATACATACATACATACATACATAGAAACACCCAGACTCGAGACAAATACTTGCAGATCATACAATCATTTGTCCCACGTCGGAAATCGAACCAGCAACCTTCTGCGCCTCAGCCGGACCTGAGCCCACTGCGCCACAGAAGTCGTCATGTAACTATGAAATAATTTCTAAAATATGAAATAATTATCATCTAAAATTGACGTCATTTTAATTTGCATGCTAATTAAAAATTTTTGAATTTGTTTTCTGATAAAAAACACGATTAGAGTGCTAGGAATACGTGTCATAATCATTTGATCAGGGAGTCGCCTTAAGGGTTTCATGGTGGAATAGAACACATGAGAATTGGCGACGAACTTTTCGAGTGAAAAACGCAATTACACGAAGACAAAAACAAGGTTTTGTAGGTAAGTGGTAAGTCCACTAAACGAAAATTTTACATAAAGAACTTTAGAGCTAATCTCAAATTTAGGTTAAATCTGTATGAGAACTAAACTCGTAGTTAAATTTATTTATTGAAATTATAACAAATTTACAGAATGAGCTTACTAACACAAAGAGATGAGCTATTAAGGACGGTTTCAAACGACCTATAGGTAACTCAACTGATCACTGTCAGGGCAGCGCCCTTGGGGGCTATATCTTGGGATACTGGCGGCATTGTCACGAACTAAGCATAGATTTTTTTACAGTTCTTAATGAAATACTGTTAAAAAATGTATACCTACTTCTCTATATAACAGTTTGAGTTTTTTTCTGGAATACGGCCATTAAATTAAAAGTTTTTCCGTTTTAATTTGTTTATATTTTAACTTCTGGAAATATGAGATGACTACTGATGGAGTAATTAGAATGACATCCAGGAACTAGGTATAGATATATTAAAAACATCGGTTGCCAAACCTGTATGAGGATAAAAGAAATTATACATTCAAAGAAAGACCTAACCCACAGTGGGTGAAGCTGTGGATGATAATGATTCGTATTTTAAACTAAAAAAGGTACCAACTCGTAAATATCAATTCGCTAAGTAGTCTAGTTATTTACCTTCGCAAGTATTCAATTGCTTTTCATAAAACACAAATAGGCCTCGAAATTTCTCACAACCCCAAGAAATACTTCCCCAAAATATGGCAAACAAAACAAACCCAGGTGGGTCCATTCAGCCTTCGGGACTTGCCAATAAAAAGCACCCGTTCAATCCCTGGTAGCTGCTGATACCGTATGTCGTATTTTACCAACGTGAATCCTTAATGGCGACTCCCATGTGACCGGCCCATGGGTCGGCTATAGCTCTAAAGATGCTAGAAATGGCATTTTTATTACAGGTCCACTACTAGAGATTCGCTGATATTTTGATTGTGAATCTGTCTGGTTTGCGCAATGTTTTTATTCTCAATGTGGCACATGAATGATGAAACCGAAATAATCAAAACATTTATTAAGAATTTCATTTAAGATAAAAAATATTCAAATATTTTTTTTGTGGTTTGCTTACGTTGGTGATTAGAATCATCCCTTTTTTGGATTTGTTTACTAATTTTGAGACCTTTGTAATTATTAGGGCCACATTTCAAAACAAAATTCGAACTCAGATTGAAAATGAAAATTTTTTTTTGACAACATTTCAAAAAAATTATGTTTAGTTCTTGATCTGAGTTTCAAGATCTGAAATACAAGCCCTAGTGTGCTTGTTTTGAAATGCGGCCCTAATAATTAGAAAAAAACTCAAAATTAGTAAACAAAGCCAAAAGGGGAGGATTCTAATCACCAACAGGAAAAAATAGATCTGAATATTTTTTTATCCTAAATGAAATTCTTAAGAAATGTTTTAATTATATCTAATTGTAATTAGCCAATTTTACAATCATTCACATATCTGCGGGGAATAATAGTTCCTTTATCCATGTACTTATATCGCCTATAATTACAAAGAAAAAATAAAATAGGCGTTTCTAGTAGTTATATCCAGAATCCCATACGGGTGGAAAAATTAATAAAACTGAAGTATCGCACCGGCATCAAATTAAGCTAATGCGGGATGTACGCAAACCTTTAAATATATATCAATTTTCGATATATTACCCGGTTACCTTGATAATCACTTTTTTAATTAATTGTACTCGGAATATTATTTCGAGATGGAATCTCGGTTTTAACGAGTTAAAACCGAGATTTTAATGGGTTGCATTTTTTGATTCGGCTTATAGATGAACGCGTTCTATTGCCATCTCTTTTTTTACTTGCATCAAAGTATGTTTGTCACTTTCCTGCTTTGACATAGACGGAATGTGATTGTGCTCATACAGAGATAGGTGCAGCGTAGGAGCTGATACGTGACGCTGCGAAAATATGTAGAGATTGTCTTTTTAAAAATATGCTGTAAGGTTTCAAAATTTTGTGAGTTGTACTATACATTTTGAAAACATGGTGTTTACTCACGTATTATATTGTCGTTGCCGACCTCTGTGGAGCAGTGGGTTAAGGCCCCTTTAAGACGCAGAAGGTTGCGGTTTTGATTCCCCTCGCAGGACAAATATTTGTATGATCTGCAAGTATTGGTCTTAGGTTTAGGTGTTCATGTGTATAATATGTATGTATTTCCAAAAAAGCTCTGCTTACTTTGGTGTTAGATGATGCTGTGTGAAATGTCCGGCATGGCTTATTTATTTTTCTATTTATATATGTTGTACAAAATATCGATGCTTTTAAGTATGTTTACTAAAACAATAATTACTAATAATTATAGAAATTAGCAGAATAATTTAAAATATAATTTTCACTCAAAACGGGATATTTACCAAGATATACGAGTTTTTCTGCTTCTCGATATTTTGGCACAGTTGCATGCGCCATGATCACGAGATAAACAGTTTATCTCGTGCATCATCGTTATCAGTTTATGTGCAAAACCATGATAGTTTTAAAAGTAATATAAAATACATAAAAAACAGCTATAGATAGCTAAACTGATCCAGATCACTAAGACACTGGTGGCATTGCCATGTTGAATGACAATGCTAATGCGCTAAAGCCAGACCTTGGTCACGTAAACTAAAAATAGAGTATTGAGGCGACATTTCTGTCTATGACATAAGATACAAAATGCTATGATACACGACCCTACATAATATTAATAATCATCTTTAGAATAAGTTGATATAATTAGGTAAGTTTTTAAATCTTAGAACAAACAACTTATGATAGTACGTAGATGCTACGTACTCGTAAGTGCTACTTAGTTCATTGATTGTCATTCCCACAACTCACAAAAGCTAACGTTAAAATCTCAAAACAGAGATTCAAGCTCAAAAAAAATTATTAAAGTCCTAGTTTTATACATTTTGAAAAGCTGACGTGACTATTTTCTAAAATGAAAAACGAACCTTGCCAAAATCGTTAGCTAACACCCGACATTTGAATAGCGTCGCATAATATTAGTTTCGTATACAAGTAACTGTTCACTTTCAAAACGGCCAGTCACAAAAATACACTAAGCTTTTTACTATGCTAAAAGGTTTTTTGAATACTGCGTCCGCAACGTATAATTTTGCCACCCTGAAACTTTTTACTTGGCCCTCCTACTTCCAATTAACTGCCACTTTTGCAGCTTTTAACATTAACGTTTTTGCATAAAACATACATCAGTAGTTTTAGCCAGGATACCACACACCAATCGCACAACGCGACGGCACGCGACGGTACGCGGCGGCACACGGATCTCGTGAAGCCGCACACAAAATAGGGTTAACTCTGTGTCATATATCTTGTGGAAGAAAATAGCGTATACAGGTGGAGCTACAATGGCGACGCTGATTAGTTTCGTGTTTTCTGATATATAGAAATTATTTTATCTAAATATATTAAATAATTTATTTATCCCGTCGGTCGCTGCGTACCTGCTCTACTACGGTAGCGCTTATGTAAATGTTTTTTGTGGTTTTGTTTCTGTCTTACAATTTATAAATAAACTATAGTGGTTAAGACATGCATTTTCACTCAAACAATGCTTATAGCAACATAATATTAATGATAAGTAACTCTACCTCTGTGTTCATTTATTGTCGCCATCGTAGATCTACGACGTATACCTACTTTTACTAATTACTAATTAGTATGTAACAAAACAAATTAGCGTGGCGTTAAGTCCGCAGATCCGCCGAACCGCGCGTTTAAGCATTGCTGCTTTGAGAATTACGCATTTTTATACTAAAATATCCGCGTGCCGCCACGTTTGAATTGATGTGTGAGAGGCCTTACATTATTTTTGACTTAAGCGAGCCTTTAGTTTTAGTTTTCATAGTTCCCCTTATTAGAGTCACGCAAAAATAAAGCAATTTTTGCGTTAGAAGCCCTATTTTGTATGGAGACCAATTTAGCAATAAATTTTAAGCTTTTATTTACTCATGACTTTAAGCTTTTTTAAATAATAGGATTTTATGTACATATTATTTAGTGATCTTGAAGAATAGCGGAGTCTCAAACGTTTTATTTGGTCTCAAATACTTAAGTTACGTTTCAGTGCTCGGGCATAAGTCATTCTGAAATAAATGCTACTTAGTTGTCAGTTGCACTCCTCAGCTCAGATAAAGACTTGAGATAAAGAGAAACGAATAAAAATACCCGTGTAAAGCTCTGGTACTTAGAGAACATCTTTATAGGCAATTAAGTCTACATACTCTCAAACTATTAAGAGGCTTCGCTTGCCGAAATTACTGATCGATGTGATTCGAGCCGTGAAAGCCGTGTACTCCTCGCCTAGGCTCAGATCTTGAGAATCACTTTGAGCTCGACTCACAGAGCTTGCTTCACAACTCAGTTCGCATGGTCGGATTCAACATAATGGAGTGTGTTCGATTGATAAACTCAAGAAACATACAATGACTACAAATCTATAGGTATTCTATTTGCTATTAGAACCTGTTCCTTATTGTACACAAAACATTTACATAATACGAAACTTAAGTAATAATGGCAAGTACACAGGCGAGCTTAATCCTAAAAAGAGTTCTCTTCTAGGAAACCTTGGGATATAGAGATATACAAAACTAATAGTAAGTATAAAGCGTAGATAAGGGGAATAAAAGAAGGAGTAAATTTTCATTTTGATAAATACAGGCTTTACTCACGTATTATTTTGTCGATGGAGGCACCGACACTGTTTCGATTCATCTAGAGAATCTTCATCAGAGTGAGTTTGACCCGCTCGTTGCCGGTCGAGTTCAAGGTTCTTAGCGGAATTTTAATGAACTAATTGTGACTACATAGGACAAGTATAGACAATTTAATTATACGTGTATTATGGTGCAATGTGATTTGAACGATGAGGAATCACGAGAAAATTCTAGACGGCCATTCCGCGATGACGTCTAGAATTAACAATTGACCATCGACTAAGACTTTAACAAACAAATTGACTATAAACATCTATAAACACTTGACACTGGCAAAATTGACATTATTATGTCATATGCCATTAACAAAGATGTAGAAAAAGAGACTAACGTAACTTAACGAATAACTGTTTTGTTTATAAGTAATATCTAGCTGCGAAATGTGTAAATCATTTTAATGTGTTTTAACGTGGAGCTACACTCTCTGTATGAAAACATAGTAAACTCCTCTGGTTTATTTAAGTACAGATGCGCGGACGTTGTCACGGGCGTTCCAGCTAGTCTACCTATATTATTTTATATATTACTGCCTAGATTAGATGATTCGTCACAAACAATACATCATTTTAGTACTAAAAAAGTAACAAGCCAGACTAATCAAATATCAAATATAAATCAAATAATTTAAAAAACATTTTTTTTTTTCTAATATAATTACAGAAATTAACAGAATAATATGAAACGTTATGATAAACACGGGTTTTATTCACGTATTATTTTGTCCACCACTGACACTGTTTTGATTCGTCTAGAGAATCTTCATTAGGTTCATTGGCACTGGGTGCGAACCGTGAACCAACTCACCCTGAGTTTGTTCACGGTTCGCACCCAGTGCCTCAATCGAAGTTTATCAAAATGTACAACACCAGAATGTTTTGAAAGTGAAACATGTGAATCATCACCATCATTGGCCTTAGTTCATCTGTTGAAGATAATTTAGGTGTCGTCAGTAAAATTACAGAGCAGTTATTTGTCTGAAAACTTTTGTACATGGATCCACTCTAGCAAACTGAGGTGGGTGAAGTTTCCTCTCCACTGACGCCACTCTGCCTAAGATTCTAGTTGATAGCGCAGGCCTTCCCAGGTACCCACACTAACCTCTCGAACTTGCTGACAGAACCTGCAGGAAAGACGAGTCAGTACATGTGGTCTTGGTTCGGTGCATGTGAAACAGTTGAGTTATCTAAGGACCGATTAAAACGATCTATAGATAGCTCAACTGATCCAGATCACTGCCAAAGAATCATTGCATTGGCATTGATTGATTAAGATTGAATTGTTATTTGTTATACTGAAGTTTTGATTGAAAGACTGGATCAGTCGTGTGCCATCTTAGTAAGACCTGTTCATTTTCCTCTACAATTTCACCTCCAATGTTACCGTGTGTTTTGCACCCAAGGTATATGTATCGCTTACGGCCGATGAAACATCTCTACTCGCATTCGAGTCATTTGTCTCTTCATACGCCCCATTTACTTTTATGTTACTTTGTCAAGTGCACAACATAGAGTCGTGGTTGGTTAGGCTTTAGTTGCCTAAGAAACGGCGGCCGCTGTAAAACGGTGGATGTGATATTTAACCGTACAAAAGTTCGAAGATGTCAACATGAAAGGAGCCTCTGAGACGCTTTTTAATCCTTTTACTGGTTTGATATAACTAGTGACACTATAAGAATACCGTACATGAAAAAACAGACAAATTAGACACCGGGTTGGAACGAGGTTGTAGATCATAAAAGCGCGTAGACGTCACGCTCGAGTCAAAATTTATTATTTAGCACAAAAAGACGTTTCTAAAACGGAGGTTCCGTATTAACAGTAGCTGTTGTCAACTACTCAGCTATCGTTATCATTTGCAATTGTGTGAAATTAGTCAACAGCTTGTAGACTTCTTTATATTTTCGAGTTTAAATTTAAAATTTAGTCATATCCTTTCACATATTTTTTTCGGCCTTAATTTTCTCAGGCAGAGTTGAAAGAAAGAAAGACAGAAATACACAAAAAACAAAAATTACTAAAGAGCACAAACGGCGCAAATAGGACTAAAAGGGACCACAAAGAGAAATATAAACAAATTACAGAGCACATACCTATACGACTATATGAAAATAGAAAAGTACCTACAACTACGCCCAAATTAAGCCCTTCCCGCGAACCAATCAAGGTTGTGGCCAAAAAGGTTCATGCTACTTCCAAACATGTTAAGAGAGTAGGGCTGGTTTTTGGATTGAACCATTTAACATGGTGACATAACTACCGAAAACAACTCACAAACAAAAAGCCAATATATATATAATAAAAGTGCAAATACATACACAAGTGTACCTAAATAGTTCAAAATTCTGCTATCTCATCTTCGTAGATTAGAAGGATCATAACAAATGAGCACCAAATCCAGTTTCTTGCTTGTTCTTCTTGCCTTTCTTTTAGATCTGGGAATAGATATAGATTAGATTTTGTAATTTTGTCATCTTTCCATTCCGCTTTAGTGCCATCCACATGCCACTGTATTAGACTGCTTCGTTATCAGGACTGCCGCTTTTTTAGAGATCTACATTGAGTTTACCTGTCTCCATTTGGCTTTTGGTACGCTCATGTTTCAACTTTTGCGGTACGTATCAGATACAAAAGAACTACTATATTTATTCGTCAAGTCTCCAAATACTACAATATTCAGGAACAAGTGTTTTTATTTTAACAATAATATTTCATTTTATTACTGAACTTAAAAGTTATTACCCAAGAAGTAAACACCAAATAAACATGTTTCTCTATCTATGTTGTAAATAACTGATTTAAAACAATTTATGGAAAAATGTCATAAATATTCCAGTCGGTCCCGGTCGTCACCAAATGGATGCATGTAATCTGGTAAGCTTTAGGCCTAGTGAATTAATCCGTGCGGTTTCAAACGCGCTATTCTAAAATAAATAGTTATCAATACCGTTTTTCCGCTAGTACGTCTATGTCTGAATCCATGTTTCACAGAATAGCGTGAAAAAAATTGCAGTGAATTATTTTGCGATTTACACTGGCCTTAAGCCGCTTGACGGCATCCGTCACACGGACACTACGCACTCAGTTATAAACCTTAAGAATACACTAGTCAGCGGCACAAACTCATCAGTGGGGGCAGATAAATTGTATGCTATGTCACCTAGCACAATGCGAGACAAGGACGTGGACGAAAGATAGTGATAAGCAGTAAGGTGATAGTGTTATAATGATTTCTTATTATATGTTCAGATTAGACTTCGATTTGTGGATAAAACGACAGTGTGAAAATCATGAACAAACTGAAGCTGAAGAGTTCTCATGAAAAAACTACTGAATGTATCTATTAAATCAGTGTTAAAATACGTTTTTTTTGAGGCTTGTATCCTTCAAACCCGAACCTTTTTTAAGATTATGTTGCGATACAAACATAGATTATGACGAGATAAATTGACATCACTCTTCGTTTTGATTGTTAAACATCAGACGGTGGAGTAATCACCCTTCGCCGTTTGTATGGAAAGATAATCTACTAGTTCACTCTTAATGATTGTCACCAATCTAAATGTTAGTTGAATTTTAATTATGCTAAGGCACGCAGAGGATGCGCGGATTCGATTCCCAGCGTGGGGCACATGTTTGTATCATTTGCAAGTATTTGTCTCGGATCTGAGTGTTTCTATGTATAATATTTTACAAAAATTAAAAAATAATAGATATAATAATAAAAATAGATAATAAAAAATAGATATATAATAAAAATATAGAGGACAAAAACACATAATATCACTCGAAATTCAATTATCTTGCGCAAAGAAGTCACTATTAATTTATTGGAATTCAGATAAGATGACTAAATAAAACATTAAATAACATAAAAGAAAAAGTCATTAATTTATGAAAGCTATCAAAGTCAGAGTCAAAAGATACTTTATTCAATACAATCACAAGGATTACTTTGAAACGTCTTACATACTAGGTAAATTAAGGCGCCAATTCCTCCTAACCCAAGCCCGAGAAGAACTGGCAAGAAACTCGTCCTGGTCGCTTTTTTGCATGATCCATCTTATAACTAGCTTAACTACGAAAAACTAATACAGAGAGTTTATACACTTCAAATGTGTCAGTTAACAGTCTGAGGCAGAGCGACATGAGGCCATGCATTCTTATCAATAATATAGTCATTATATATTATAATACGCTTTCTTGAAAATAATACTTTTTATATATGCTTTGAAATGGGAATGGGACTGGGCAGGGCATGTGTCTCGAATGCATTCAGAACGTTGGGCAAAGCTTCACTCAGTGGGTGCCCGATAGTCGGAGACGACGCGGCAGACCCAGGAAAAGATGGCGAGACGATCTAGATGCATTCGAGCTAAATTGGCAAACTGTGGCCTTGGAGCGCAAATAGTGGTAGGTAAAGGGGGAGACCTTTGCCCAGCAGTGGGACACTATGGGTTAAAGAGAGAGATATGCTTTATGCTATGTTACTTCATGTCAAACGAAGAATGTTTGTCTTTATTCGGGTTAATCTTTATGTTCTTAAAGAGAAGAGTGGTACGGTGATCTTTATGTCAATGATATAAAATATAAGAAGCAATGATTCACGATTCTACTCCACGCTTTCTTCGTATCGAAGATTATTCAGCACCTATTTTAACCGCTCCAAAAACAATCGATTTATTTTCAGCCGGTTAGGCTCGCCAGTCTGTTCAACTGTCAGTTTCCCTACAGTCCTGTTCGCCTTTTTCTGCCATGCTCAAATAAAGCACTTCGCGCAGTTCTTTCTAAAATGAAAGCTGAAAATATATTTACCGAGAAAAATGAATTACCGTTATTGAAAATTTGTATTACTAGCTGTTGCTTTAAATCGATAGTATTAATCGATGATTATCGATATCGATACCGATTATCGTCGATTAATACTGGTCGGCTAAGATGCATTACCTATGTTATTAATATAAATTCTACAGACTTATTTGTGTACAATAAACCAAAATATTGCATGCAAACATTGTCTTGCAACCGAAATAGGACCAGCAGCTCCTTGCTTTACAGCTCTGGATAATAGCCCACCACACCGAAAGTCGTTGTGTCGGTATTTTAGAAGCGCTCGTATAAACATAGATATAGGCAAATACATTCATTATTTTATTGTGTGAGCACACATACACAGCATTAACACAACGAACACGAAACAATAATTAGTAAATTTAGTTGTACTCACACAGAAAATAAAAAAATATTTAAAACATTAAATTGTTAAATTATATTGCGTACTTACTTATCTAACAGAACTTTGTTTTACAGCTGCAAAAAGATCTTGACTATTATCCCTGAGTTAATATTTTTTTCCCTTTCCTGTCAGATGCCAGGTTAGCGCTAATATTCTGTCAATACCTTCGATCCAGTCACTCATCCTTATAAAACACAATAACATAATTACGTTTTAAAAACTAAAAAGAAACCGACTTCATTGAATGAAATTTGAGCCTATAATACATTTTTAGAGGAAAGTAGATGTATTTTGTACATATATATAATCGGTAGACCAAATAAACGCACCACTCCAATGAGACAGCGAGGTATCAAAGTACATAAAAACATCATCGATGTATACAACTTTTAGAATTTCGTTAATTTTTCAGCTCGACCGATTTTGATAAAATTTATATAGGACCACCTGTGAAGTATAACCCTTTCAAACAAAAAAATAATTTTCCAAATCGGATCAGCCGTTTTCGAGTAATCGGTGAACATACATAAAAAAAAAAAAAAAAAAATCGACGAATTCAGAACCTCCTCCTTTTTGATAAAGTCGGTTAATACACATGTGTGTATTATTGAGGTAAATAAAAAAAACATATTTCATTTACATAAATAATATGCCGCCGCCAGTATCTTGGGAACGCTGCCCTCTGGCAGTGATCTGGATCAGTTGAGCTATCTATAGATCGTTTTAAACGGTCCTTAGATAGCTTAACTGTTTCATATGTATTTTACATTATTGTAAATTATTTTGTACATATCTGTAAATATTTCTGTAAATAAATGTATTAAAAAATGTATTAAAAATGTAAGATATATATAAATAAAAAATTAAACTTTATTATTATGTATTAAGTATGATAGCATTTACCTGAGTAACACGTAACAAATAGTAGGCTTTCAACAAGTATATGCTCAATAAGTGTGAGTACAAGAAAACCCAGTTTTCTGTTGAAAAAACAGTTTTTTATAAATATTTCAACACTTGTTTGGATACCGAAAACTGCCGCTAAAGGCCACAGTTTTATTCTTGGAGTATTGCAGTTAGTCCTTCGTGGGCCTGGTCTTCTTCTTAATATCTTCATTTCAGAAAATTTTGATCTTATGTAGTAGTTTAAGCCTTAAGAAACAATACTTAACTAATCCTAAAATGTGACGTTCAAAACGTAGTAAGCTGCCAAATGTTATTCCCAGGTTCTCAGACTCGTCACTCGTGCAATAAACTAAACGGACATGTTTACATCTGGATTATGGGTAGAAGACCATCAGTCAATCGAGTAGGACTGAGAACTATGAACGTAGATTCGGATGGGTTCAGTACTAGGCCATTGTTTCAAGACCATGTAGCTCAATTTCGATACGATCGCAATTATCATTTACCTCAACCAATGCGCGACTGCGCATTGGCAGATATAAGTGTACACCATCTGCATACAGATGGAATTTACAATTTTAAATTAGCCAAAATATATCTGCTCTATATAATGATAAAAAGTATAGGACCAAACATAGAGCCCTGTGGAGCTCCACGATTTATAGTTCTGCCCAATTAATTTTCACTTTATTTAACCATAGCTTTGTACTATATTTACTTAGCTCTTTTAGCTACCTTAAGAGGTTTTAATGCAATAAAATGTTCGAAGTAGATAGACAGTAGAACGTAAAGCAGTTGGTACATTGGAATGGTACAAATGGCGGTACTAAAACCGATTTGTTGCTGGTTTAAAGCTTAGTGTTCCAGAATCACAATTATTCTGCTGAGAAATGTAAGCTTTTGGGTAAATTCTGTGCACATTGGAGTTTCATAGGAACTCACTGGAAATCACGCTTCGAATCGACTCAGTGGTAGTAGCTCTGCCTTCTGCACTGCAGCTTGTGGGTTCGATTCCCATCCATGACTAGGTTAAACACAATTTGTGTTAAACAATATGTTGTCTAGATGTTACAAGGTACTCAAGATTAGTAGACTAAGAATTATTTTCTCAAAACACTGCATTATATCGTTTTGAGAAACCAGCTTTCAAGTCACTCAAAACTACATTTCTGCAACAGACTGAACCCGTAGCTTATTTAATAGTCTCTTAATGACTGTTAATCTTGCACTATCCTTGTAATTTCCTTCCAACTCCACGCTCTTGAATTAGACACGGAATGGTACCGACGACGGACGGACTCCACTATGAGGGATCTATTCTAATAAGTAT
Organism: Lampropteryx suffumata; assembly: GCA_948098915.1. Classification (NCBI taxonomy): domain Eukaryota; kingdom Metazoa; phylum Arthropoda; class Insecta; order Lepidoptera; family Geometridae; genus Lampropteryx; species Lampropteryx suffumata. Next base: position 15,226,851 of record OX402551.1, on the reverse strand, counting down.
GAGAAATATATAGTATCTGACATACAAGTTGCTCTTTCTTGCTACGGTTTCCTTTTGTTTGGTTAGATGGATAGGTAGATTAACACTTGTTTGTACTCAAAAAGAGCAAAACAAAAAAAAAAAATAGTTGGTGATAACCAACTATTAAATAAGCGATAGCTAAACGAGATCTTTTCCAGGCAACCTTTGGGTGGACAGTATAAACAAAAACTGTTTCGATTCATCTAGAGAATCTTAATCAGGGTGAGTTTGATCCGCGGTTCGCTCGTTGCCGCTCAAGTTCACGGTTCGCTCTCAAGGTATCAAAATGTATACGAATGTTTTGAAAGTGAAATTTATATAAGATTACGCTTATAATACAAAAATATTCTGGAAGCGACTCTATCTCACAACATTACAACTTAGTGTGGTGAGATAACTTACATTCAATTGATTATTATATATATATATATATATATATATATAATATATAAAGAAAACAATATATTGTTTTCTTTACAAAGTTTTGAACTATGTGGTGGTTATGTGAAGTACGAGTAGTATATGACTGCTCGTAAATAATACTCTTTTCCTTACATTTAAAATAACTGTAACCTGATTATACGTTATACAAGTACCCTTTAAGTTAATCGTCTACCATGATTTATTGTCTAGTCTCTGACCATGCGACTTTTTAATTCAACTCGAAGGAGTCAGAATAGGTGAGTGGAATAAAAACGGTGTACCCTAGCTGGTTAATTCAGTTCGTTCCTTTGCCGAGTATTTTGTGCTTGCATTATGCGATTACTCGACAAGTAAATTACCTTTTATAAAACTAAGAAGGAACAGCATGGTTCGCGGAATGAAAAGTTTAAGTTGAACCGCCAGAACATACTGACTGACTGTCATCTCAGTTGGTTGGTAGTAGCCTTCTGCTCTGTAGGTGGAGGGTTCGATTTCCTCCCAGAACAGGTATTTGTGTGATGAATATAGGTTCTATGTCTGGGTGTTATAAAGTATCATAGTATGAATTTAAAGTTATATAATGTACTAAATCAGTTCTCTGGTCACCATACAAGCTATGCTTAGTTTGGGACAAGATGATTTTGTGTGAATTATCCAGTATATTTATTTATTTTATACCGTTTGATACTATTACTACTTATTGTCCACCATAACGTAAAACAGTTTGATTATATATCACGGCATCCCATGACAGCGTTTGCGAGTTTTACATAAAAACTAATATACTTACGCTATATCAGAAGAGCTGTTATGAGGGGAGATCAACCGAAGGTTTAATTTTAGTTAACTAAACTTAAACCTTCGGTTTAGTTACTTTAATTTAAGTAAATTCGTTTTTGTATTTTTACCACAATTTTAAACTTTTTAAGATGTTAAATAAGTTAAACTTAGCAGCAATAAAGGCTTATTATTATTATCATTGTTATATCAGAAAACAACTCAAAGATACACGTGAACTAAGCACAGATTTTTATCAGTTGAACTATGTTGAAAATTCTATGCTTAGTTAGACCGAAAACTAAGCGAATGTTTGCTTTTTGGTCTGTATACCGGCCCTAAAATAACTGGATTTTATTGAAATTAAAAGATTGCATGTACCCATGTGTGATAGATTAATACCATATTTAAAAGAATAAAGGAAAACATCGTGAGGAAACCGGCATGTCCTGGAACCTAAAAAGTTCGCAGACAAGTGCAATAAGGAGGCATTGAGGCGCATTTTAATCCTTTCACAACACTGGTTCGAAATTAGATAAGAAGAAGAAGAAGAAGACTTAAATTATTCGATCAAAAATTACTACTCGTGGAATCTTATTTAAAAACTTCAAAAACATAAGTTCTTAAGTGTCTCTGTCTTATTGTTAGTTTCGTTTTCATGTCTAAATGGCTGAACGAATCTTGATGAAATTTACTTATCATACTTGTTACTTGTTACTAATTGTTATGTAGGTACCACGTTTGCGAATCTACTGTCAGAAGCTAGTAAATCATAATCTTGTATTTAGGTATTAAACTGGGTAAGTTTTATATCAAAATACTAGCACTTAAATATCTAACAATAATATGATTCGTTCCACCTTTAAACTGAGGTTGTGGCTGGTCCAAAGTTCAAAACAGTATGACTGTGCACCATTCACTTTGAATTTAATCTCAAAGCTGAACTGGCCAAAGCGATACCAAAACACCGAACTAACTGGCAAACAGTTATCCGTATAACGCCTTCCTGTAACTCTACTATACAGCTTATGATCAAACTAGCTGGTTTTCTTTGTTACTTTGTCATGTTAGTAAAATCGGCTTAGATGAATATCAAACTTAAAATTAAAAAACACCATCTCGCTGCCTTCACCTAAGCGTAGGTTAAGGATTCTACGCTAAGGTCGGTAAGTACACAAGCTTTATTCTTCCATTTCCATCTATCAGCCGTCATCTTGACTCATATCGTCTTTCACACAATCTATCTATTTTCAACCGACTTTAAAACAAGGAGGATGTTTGTTACCTCTTAAATCCGTCATATATATACCGATTTAAAATCATTTTTCTTCATGTAAAAGGATTGGTCTATTCCGATTGGTCTATAGAAATTTCATCAAAATCGGTTCAGTAGAATCTTTAAATAAAAATACCTGGAAAAATTTAATATGTCATCCAAGAAAAAGAAATTCCGTATTTTGCTTTACTGAGACTTTCCAATGGCTTAAAATTAATACATTTTAACCGATTTTAAAAAAGGAGGAGATTTTCGATTCAGTTTTTTATAGGCTGAAATTTCATTCAATGCAATTTATTTTCTTGTTAGTTTTTAAAACGTAATTCGTTATTTTGCCTACCTCTACTTTTGTGTTCATCTATATTCAAACCTAACACTTTTCTTGTCACATATCATTCATCCCTCATCATAAAATACCAATACCACGCCAACATATTGCTTCTTAACTTATGTAAAAATATAGAATTGTATACAAGTCTAGGTACAATTTAAGTATTTATTTTATACCTGTACTCTGACAGTAATCTTGTGCACGAAAGGAACTACTGAGGTGCACCTTAATCCTTTCACCACACTGGTTCGAAATAACTAATGATATGATAAGAAATATTATCAAATTCATTGGATTATATAGTTTATATTATTATTTTCCATAATTCAGCACAATTTAGTATTGAAAACAGTATTTGAGTAATCACAAGGCCCAACAAAACTAAACTAGTCCTAGTGAAAACTAACTAGGACAGCTAGTTGAATGTCCCGGTCGCGATTAAGAAGAAGAAGAAGAAAAAAAATACATCTGTCTATCTAAAAATTTATATTCATAATTGTAAATCTAACCATTCTCGAATCCACATGAACACACACAAAAAATCGGTCAAAAAAAATATTAAAAAAAATTCGGTCCAGCCGTTTAGGAGTTTATTTACGCACGCACAGAAGATTTATATACATAAAGATAACCAAGAAAAGTTCAGTTGACAGCTTGGCTAACAAAACATTTTGAGCCTGAAACCTTGGCTTGCAAAAACGACACCAGTTAGGCCAAGCACGCACTAGCAAATTACTCTGCGCGGTTCAAACTGAACGCATGCATGTCTGAATACATGTTCCACAGAAAAGCGCGATAAAATCACCACAGATAAATTCGCATTACGCGCATAGCGATACCCAGCTGTTCTTTATCCACCTATGCAGTACTGTCTAATGGCACTCGAGAAGAGACGAAACTGATCAAGTTTTCCTCTAACAATATTTGTTTGATCAAGTTTGAGAGGATGTAGCTCCAAGCGGAAGGTTGTACGTCATAACTTTGACTATGACGTCATGCCCCAAGCAATGTTTATTTACTTATAACGTTGCGATAGATAATAACTAGTTAGTTATTATAGAAACAATAACTGTAGGTAATTAATGGCCTTGGTTGTGTGGTTTCATTGGATTAATTAAAATATCGAATTTACACCTATAAAAGAATAATATTATACCAAATGAACAAAATTAGAACGCTTGTAAATAACAAGATCTTAGCTAGTTCAGTGAAAAAAACCGGACAAGTGCGTCGGACTCGCCCACCGAGGGTTTCGTACAAATTTGTAGGTACATACAATTAAAATTAAAATGATTAGGTACATACCTATATTTATAAAAAGGGAAACGGTTTTTTTTTATACTTCGTCATAAATCGAAAACAATACATCATAAAAATAATTTTAAATCTGTTTAAGCTTATGCCAATGAAGCCCTTTCATACGATGTACTTTATTGATAAATAATGTGGACATGTTTGAATATATATCTTAATAGAAAATAGTTTTGTGTAACCATAAAGTCTGAATTAATATTAGTAAACTCTAGAACCATTACAGTTTGTATCTTCTGTCCTTGACATTAATGTCACCCCAGCACTCTTCTCTAGAGATTAAACTCTATACCTAATGATCTTACTCGTAGAAGCTACTCCAAGATTTACCTTGCAAATTTACTTAATTACGTTTTAATCACCTACCTAACCCTTTACGATATATATAGTCATGTCTCGTATAGTCTCAATATATTTTACACACAACTACTAGCTTATATAATAAATAGTAATAATTGTTGGTGAACAATCTACTCAACACCATGTATAGCTTGTATTTTGGGAACCAGAAAAATAAAAGAGTACTTTTATGTTTTTAAATAATAAATTATACCGGACATTTTCACACAGCATCATCTGGCCCCAAAGTAAGCAGAGCTTGTGTTATGGGTACCATATGACAGATATACTACTTAAATAATTTTTCTTTTAGTAACACCCAGACCAGAGACAAATACTTGCAGATCATTATAAACATTTGTCCCGCATACACATATAAATATTTATATAGGATACTTTATAACGAGACACAGAATAAAAAATTATGTTCATCACATAAATGTTTGTCCTGGGAGGGCATCGAGCCTACAGTGCACAATAGGCTACCCTCAACTAAGCTAAGCGGCCAGCTAAGGACAAACATAAATAAATAAATCTTACTGAACATTTCACGTCTAGCCCCAAACTGATAAAAACTTGCAAAACTTGGTAGTCATCTGACTGATAGAAAATTGAAAAACTTGTTTACTTTTAAAAACATTACAAGATTTCTTAAGATATCAGAAAAAAACAAACAAATATGTTATGTTCATCACACAAATGTGAAGATCCAGGACCAACATTGACCTCCATCAAATTTTTTATCACTGGAGGATGTCAAATGCAGAATAAACATATTTACGTTAGTTCAATTTCCATGCAGATTGTAATTTAAAAACACTTCATAAGCAAGCGTGTAAAAAATGGAGGTGTGTTATTTTCTCTCCGAAAGCAAAAAGTATTACGAAAAAACGTGTCACATTTCATCCATAATCAAGAACTTCTGGTATTTTTATGTAAAACACTTCAAACAACCACTTCTCTTTGTTCTGACGTTGTAATATAAAGTAAGGTAGCTAGGCTTTTTAATTTTCCGTCGCCAAATAAAAAACTTGTTTTACTTTACTTTTTATTACGTTTCGAGTTATGCCAATGTCCACCAACTCTTATACAGACGGTTATACTAAACTCTAGTTTCAACATTCATATAATAAATTTAATATAAGTACTATATTTTGATTCCCGCCGCGAGAGAAATGATTGTATGATCTGCAAGTATTTGTAGGATCTGGGTGTTTTGATGTATAATATGTATGTATTTACAAAAAAAAAGTATGTACTCGTAAGTAGTGTCTCAGTCATTTGTGGTACCCATAACACAGCTCTGCTTACTTTGGGGCCAGATGATGCTGGCACATCACACAACGTCACAGATGACGTTGTGTGAAATGCCCGGAATATTTATTTATATATATTAGGCAGGTAAAAACAATACTTGCCTTCTTAAAACACCAACCCAACGTTTCAGAAACAACGAGTAGGTACGAAGGCTTACAAGACTAAAGATCATCAAACCTTTAATGATTTAAGAAGTAAATTTTGTATTAAAAAACTAAGCAAAATGAGCTAAAATAAAAGAATGTGTTTACATTTGTATATGTAGACGTAGAAGTAAAGAATTAATCTTTGTAGTTGAATAAGCAAATTTACGCCCATAAAATAAAGATAAGAATGATAATATTAAAACCTAGTTGGTGAACTTATAGCATTAATGTATTGTTAGCACTTCATTTTGTATTTGAGGGATGGCACCGCAGTTACAGGAAACGTGGGGAGAAATATCAATAGAATTTGAAAGTTCCTGAATTTTTTGATTAAATTGCTTTGTGACTCCAATTTCAATGCTTCGAAGGTAATTTACATTGGCATTTAATTGAAATAAACTACGAGAATTCAGAGATTATTCCAGAAAAACTGAAACTCGGATCTGAAACGAAGCATATTTATATGAAATTTTGAAAAAAAATCAGAATTTAATTTAGAAAATCTAAGCCTGGTTTTTTATTTAAGTTTGACATTTAGAAACCTACTAGAATCCTTCGACAGTGTTAGGCTATTAGGCAGCAGTTGCAGGCTGACCAACTCCGTCCCCAAAATTTGCTACTCTCTGTCATCGTGTCATTAGTTCTTTCGAACCAGAGTAGGGAGGATTAAAGTACCACTGATTCATACGAAAGAAGAAGAATTATTCGACAGGTTTTCTTTTCACAAAAAACATAGCTGACTCAGCAGAACACAGGGTTGCACAACACAGACAAGTTACAAGAAAACATATAAAACTCCGCTAAAAGCCAGTAGACAAGAATACACCACAAACCATTAACACGTAATGCAAACACATACATTTTCAGGAGACTGTTTTGTATTGTAGCCCACATACAACCTTCGTCATGTGGCAATCGTAAACCAAAAACGCAACATAAACGCTTACTGAAAATTGCATCAGATTTCAGATCAGATTCATTACTGACAAAAAAACTACTCATATAACCCATCTAAAAAATTCCGCTTAAATTTTCGTTATCGACCGCCATTGCTCTCAAGCTGATTGGTAGAAACTATTTATTTAGGTGTGGTAGGAGTGACCGAGTTACAACTCATACAGTATTGCACACAGGACTCTAATGGCGACATTTTGTCTCGTGCCACGGAGGGGCTACACAGACGAGATGATTTGGTTGGGCAGTAGTTGATTCTAAAAGTAGAAGTACATTTTGTTTCAACCAATAAGTATTTGATTCGGATATAAATATTATAAAAGGCTACAAAATATAATATTTAATAAAAATTAGATACAAAATAATAATAATATTAAATATAAAAAATAGCCCCACATGTAGAGGGTATCTCTAAAAATCAGTTTTCTCACTAATTTCACTAATACATTCATTCGTATTAGTACAAAATTTCATCACGATAATAAATGGCAATAGTCTGCGAGCAAGCAAGAGCAAGTTTAAAAGTAGACAGATAGATAGACAGACAGACAGACATAGTGAAACTATAAGAGTTCGTTGTGGACTTGTTGGACGTACAGTCCTCAAGAAGCCACTTGACAATCTCCTAAAAAATAAATCTCCTAAAATATTTGCTTAGGTGAGGAGAAAGCCCCGTCTGTAACACATTTGCAGCTGCACTTTGTCAGGGCGCGTTGGCATCAACGCATTTTTTATTGTGCGCTCTTCTGAAACTGGTCCAGCTTTTAGCCGGATTGTGATATTGCCTTTGGTATACTGAGCTTTCTAAGCAATAATACGTATGCGAAATATGTATGTTCTTAATATGTAAGTACTATAGGTTTTTGAAAATTGAACTCTAACGGGGAGCTGTTACATTTACCGAGTTTGATTTCCGAGTTTTCCGGAAGTTGAAGTTCGATTAGGATACAAACATCTTTGTTGAATGTACAATAAAATATAAATACATTATGAAATAGTTGAGCTCAAATATTCCATATGTATTGTATTAATGTTTTCATATGTATTTTGATAGCTGTTTAAAGCGATCTATAAATAGTTCAACTGATCCAGATCACTGCCAGAGGGCAGCATTCCGAAGACACTGGCGGCATTGCTACATTAAATGGCAATGCTAATACGCTAAGTCAGATAGGAGCCAGCTCTTGGGTCACGCAATGTATCTACCAGACGATGTGAAATAATTTTGAAAACGCGGTGGGCTCTTGTTCCCCACGGGCCCAGGGTCTCAACTCCAAAAGGTTTTGCTAAACTATAATAATAATAATGCTGGACATTTCACACAGCATCATCAGAAATTAAACATAGCAAGTGTTATGGGAACTACATAACTGATACACTACATATATTATTGTTTTGTGTAAATACATTTTGTATATAGAAAACACACTCAGACCCAAGATAAATAGTTGCAAATCATACAAACATGTACCGCGGCGGGAATCGAACAGGCCATCGCTCAATCGCCCAATGCGAAACAGAGGTCGTCTAATGTTTGCATGATCTGCATTATTTTTTTCTATATCTAAATGTTCTGGTTCCGTGGTAAGTACTCGTTTTATGAACTAAACAATTAATTTAGATGCAAATAGTAATTATACTGTTATAATGTTAGTAGTCTTACTGCAAGCATAAATAAATAATAATAAATATAAATATTGCGAGACAATGCACACAACACTATCTAGCCCAAAACTAAGTATTGCTTCTATTATGGTGACCAGATGACTGATATAATACATATCATCACCATCATCATCATCATCATAATCAGCCCGTGTCAGTCCACTGCTGGACATAGGCCTCTCCCATGGCACTACATTGTTAATAATACAAATATTAAATTTAAATTAATAAATAAGTACATCGCAGAAGTCTACGTAGCCATTGTAGCTGCCAATAATTTCAAACATAATATTGTTCGTCTGTTTACGACTTTTCCTAGATTCCTTCTACATTTATGACGTAGCTTGCTCTTGAAGTTCGTAAAATCTGACGTAGAAATGGCGTTCCAGCGTCATTCATTGGGAAAGCCCGTTGAAACAGTGACAACTCAGGCTATAAAGTAAACAAAGAAACTTCAAATAGAAGGTATTCGTAATTCACTACGTAATATAGTTTAAATAAGTGACATTAGCACTGTTTCCTGAAGTTATCGAGTCACTTAGTTAATTTTACATTCGGTCGTAAATCTTTAGGCTACTTTTCTACTTTTTAGCGCAATATCAAATAAGCGATCATGCTACTCTGAGTGATAATCGTAATATTTGACAGTTATTGTCAAATAAAGTTTTTTTAAACTTACGCGATCAGAACACATTATTATAAATACTTACGGGTATTTATCGCGTTTATTTACCTATTTTTCCCGACGTTTCGACAGGTTTACACTCTGTCGTGGTCACGGGATGACTGACACGACACCACGACAGAGTGTAAACCTGTCGAAACGTCGGGAAAAATAGGTAAATAAACGCGATAAATACCCGTAAGTATTTATAATAAAGTTATTGTCAAATTAGCTTTATGTTAAATATGGTACCTACTGTAAAATTTAAATATTTATTTAAGATTATAATTAGAACGGATTACACTAATTGTAAGTAATGACAATAATTTATATCAACAAGGGATAGTCATATTAAAATAACAAATCAAAAGTTGAACCGATTAATAATATTATTAAATACATTACGTATAACAATAAATAAAAAAAAGTAATGATAAAAATATGAAAATATGTAATAGTTATAAAATAACCTAATAAAAATTGATACACAAGAATAAGGTAGATTAATAATATCAATAACAGTGTAATTAATTAAATATACCCGAATTTATAATTATAAAAGGTCAACAATCAGTACTAATCTTAAACTATTACTAATTCATTCATCAATCTTGCAAAATATCAAATATCGAGTACATTACATTTTATGTAAAAGACTGAAAAGACTTAAATTCTGTTGCCATCTTTTTTCATTGACATCTAAATGACAAGGACAGACTATAGCTACATAGCTTTTTAAAATGATAAGTCATCATCATCATCATCAGGTAGACTTTTCAGTAGATAATTTTCGTAACCAACAATAAACTTTTTGGTTGGAGCATTTTGATTAAGTATAATATATATACACAAATAAATAAATAAGGCCGGACCTTTCACTCAGTATTATCTGGCCTCAAGGTAAGCAGAGTTTGTGTTATTGGTACCACATGACTGACGTACTACTTATATATATTTATTTTTGGAAATACATACATATTATACATGTATACACCCAGACCCGAGACAAATTCTTGTAGATTATACATACATACATTTGTACCGAGGCGGGAATCGAACCCTTCTCCGTCTTAGCCGCGCGTTTTGGCCCACTGCGTCGCAGAGGTAGTCGTCACACACGATACGATATTTGTATTATTAATTAACATATTGGTCAAACGAACTTACCAAGAAACGTTCGAATTTGATTGTCTCGTCTTCCTCGAAGAGATTTAATATTTTCGGTAAAATATAACATTATTATAATACAAACAACTACGTATATGTAATTTTTGCAGTTCAATTACATCTTAATAATTGTGTTAATTGTACCTACTTACTCATTTATAATATATTTGTCCTCATTTTAATTATTCAATAATAATTACATAAAATAATATTTTTCCCTATACTACTTGTATAAATACTGAGGGTTTTAAAGGAACAGCAACGGCCTTAAGTGGTCAGTGCTTTATTATACACCTTAAGTGGTGGTCACTAGTGCTCAGGTTTTTTGGAAATTCTGTTTATACAGATCCTCGATCTACTTAAAGTATTTTATACTAACTTGATCGAAAATCCTGTGCTACATCAAGATGTTCAACACCACGAAGAACGCAGAAACATCAGTGACACCCATGACGGATAAGGTCGAAATTGACCAAGTCGACGGCCAGACATTGGGTACAACCAAACAAGTGGCCAACAAAGCCGGAAAGGTATTCAAGACCACAATGGCAAGTGCCATGCAGCCTGTGGACCAGAATATAATGCGTATTGGAGACACCCGATCTACGAAGATCAAGAATTTAATGGGGTTAGAGTACGAGCAGATGCATGGAGGAGGCGAGCCTGATCTTAACAAGCTCACTCTTACCTTCATATCCGATGAACTGCGATCAACTTTCAAGCTGGACTCAGTGGCAGAACTTCTCCCCAAGGCGCTGGGGTACAGCCACGAGCAGCCCCTCGTCATCTTCCTTCACGGTTTCACAGACGATCCTACGCTTTTCAACTTCGCCGCTGTGAATGAAGCTTTCCAGAGCCAAGGTCACTGCAACATTTTAGCCCTGGATGCGAGTCCACTGATTCGTTTCATGTATCTGCGGTCCAGCACTTACGTCCGTTTCATAGGAGAAAAGCTCGGAGCTACCCTGGCAGACCTGGTTAAGGCTGGCCAGGACCGCAAAAAAATTCACCTGGTCGGGCACAGTCTTGGTTCTCACATAGCTGGATTCGCCGGGAAAGCTTTCCACTCGCTCACTGGGACTCTGATTGGCCGCATATCTGGTTTGGATCCAGCCGGGCCAAATTTTACATATGAGAATAAGAGCCTAAGGCTTGCTGCGACAGATGCGGAGTTTGTAGATGTTATACACACAAACGGTGGCATGTATGGACTTAGATCACCAGTCGGACATGTTGATTTCTTCCCCAACGGAGGTGAACTACAACCTAACAGCTTATTCCAGTTTGACTCTCACAACCGTGTGGTGGAACTATTTGCTGAATCCGTGAAGAATCCTGAAGCCTTTCTAGCCAGAGCTTGCAATGATTGGGATGAGTTCAAGAGAGAAGATACCTTTGGTGACGTCAGCTTAATGGGCTATGGATGCAAACCAGGAACCAAAGGCCTGTACTTCCTTCGCACTGGAGATGAAACGCCGTACGGTTTAGGCAAGGAAGGTCTACTGTTCGAGAGCGAAGGCGTCATAAAGACCGCTAAGCGCATCAAAAAACAATTAGTTAACATTTTAGATTAGGGTACCTACCTCAACTCTTGTTCAACAACCTGTTCCTTATTAACAAGTTATTAATTAATTGTGATTTTAAATTAGATTTTTCCTTTAACAAATTGAGTAATTTGATAAACATTTGAGTTTTCTACCTACTGAATATAATGACTTCATAAAATAAATATTGACTTTTAATTTGATTACTCTTGTGTCGGCACCATCTCGAAAAAAGATAGTGTTATTTTACACTAGTGAAATAAATAATTAATTCAGGCGTGACTTTGCGGATATCCATTACAAAACATTAAAGGGATGGATAAATATTTGGTACTATTCCACCAATCTGTTCCCAATGAGTTAGACACGATGCAAACGCATGCACCTCCTTCCCGCCTGCGGTTGAAAAGGCATTCAAATCGTTAGTAAAAGGTGTGCGCTTGCACACTATCCAAACATTGCAACATCAAAAAGAAGGTTTTTCTTTTTGAGGTTGCATGTGTGGATGCATGCAAATTTGGTAGGTAGTTAATTATATTTGTTCTACAAATTTCTGTAGGATAGGATTGAATAAAATACGATTGTTCAGTAACGCCCCATCATAAGTTATTCAAAGACACTAGAAGGACTTAAATAACAATTTCGATAGTGAAGTTTACCTTGATTTGCGAACTTGTTCAAACTCGTACGTCGATATCGACACGAAAATCTTTCGTAACTTTCTCAAGAACCTTATTGTTGCTTTCTATTGCTAACAAGATACCCTAACAATTAAAGCCAAACTCGTCAAAAAGTTTTAATGACTGTTCCACTTTCAAAAAAATAAGAAAAACAACGATTGAAAAATAAAACAAGTCGTAAAAGAAACGATACTACCTGCTTTAGCAACAGTTTTTGCGAAACTTCAGTTTTTTTTTCAGAAACAGCTTTCGACAAAGTTTTTTTTATAATTACGAGAAGTTAGAACGAAGTCGTGTTAATTTGATCGCGGGTCGGGTCGAATTTTCTTTTTAATTATATTTTTAGGTTCCGAAAGTAACCAGAGGCCTTTATTAATTCGTTCAGTTTGTTAGCTTACGGTGAAAAAAGTTTCTGAAAAGGTAAGAATCAATCCTGTAGATATTTACTTAGGAATCGGCGACCACTTTTCGTTCTTAACATTAACTTTAAGACAGCAATTGTCAAATAATTATTTCATAAACTAACTACTGCCCGCAATTTCGCATGCGTAGCACCTACTTAAATAAATAAATAATAAATAATGCCAGACATTTCACACAACATCATCGGGTCCCAAAGTAACCAGAGCTTTTTATTATGGGTACCACATGACTGATACTGTACTTATATACAATATTTTTTTGTCCGGCAGCAGGAATCGAATCCGAACATCCGAACTTTTGAGTCTCAGATAGTTGTTCGCCTACTTCGCCACAGAGGTCGTCAAATGTAGCTATATTTTAAACTGTTACGGGTCATTCACTATATCTATGCCAAGTTTCATCTTAATATTCTTAGCCAATTTTGACGTAATTGAGTTACGAACAAACATCCAAAGATCCACACAACGTTTCAGTTTTTAATATAAGTAGGAAAATGATGATAATCTCTTGGTCTAGTTTTATTAAAAACAGTTTATGATGGCCAACACAAAAACAAAACAAGGCTTTGCAGTATTTTATGTTATGATTATGTCAGAGTTTTTTTTTGAGTGTATATTTACGTAAAATTGATTAATCAAGTTAAGCCTTTGAAGTCCCCCTATTAATATTGTACTTAACAATTTACTTTTAGAAATATAATCAACGCTTTAGGTAGAAAGCTCTAATACCAGCCTACACAATATTCACAATACACAGTAGATCCCAAATATATGGAATTCAATTGGATTTTCTCGTAATGAGAATTACGAGAAAAGCCAATCGAATACCATATTTTTTCCAACATTGAAAAGTCCGTAAAAAGCGATTGCGTTCTCTTTTTTGCTGCCTAAATCACCAGTTTACAAATTACGCATATTTTCACAAACCAGTCGTATTCATATTTTGTAAAGGTCAAACACACTGTTAATTTACGTAATAGCTCCAATTAAAGACTTTGTCGTTCCACTCTGAAAGCTCTGCATAAAAAGCTGGTTCACTCTGTATTTTTTGCTACATTAGCGCACAGAATCGAGAATTTTTACAGCTCTTATGCTTGTATGGTAATATATTTCTACCTATCTAAATCCACTTTTATAAATTTACTATTATAAGTTTTTTTAGTTACATTTACCATCCGCTATACTCCATAACGATCAGCTGAGGATCAAAAATGGCTCAGCACCCGCATCTGACTGTAAAATCGGGTTGGAATTTTTTGCTGAACTATATAACACTTCAAGCGAGGATTTCTACGTGAATTGATCCCAGATGAGTGCTGCTTGGAGTCTGATGATGGAGAGGACTTCAATAGTCTTCAAATATTTGGGGGTGAGTCCCCCTGCTGACTAACAGAAGAGCTAGCAACAGAGAAGGAAAACTTAAAACAAACCTGGCTCGGTGCCAGCCGTTATGCACCTGCAATCGAACCGACACCGCATGTACTGATTCGTCTTTCCTGCGGGTCCTGTCGGCAAGGCCGAGAGGTTAGTGTGGGTACCTGGGTAGGCCTGCGCTATCAAAGATAATCCCAGACATAGTTTAGTCAGTGGAGAGGAAATTACAAATAACAGCTCTGTAACTTGACTGACGCCACCTAAATCATCTTCAACGGATGGACGAAGGCCAATGATGATGATATAAATCTAGAAGAATTTTCGTTAAGACCTTAATACAAAATCTTAACAATTCAGTTCATTTGTTTATTTAACCATTTTGTTACATTAACATAACATAGGAATCTCAAAATGTGCAATATGAATTATTATTATTATTTTTTTATTCTAACCTAGCTTTCTAGTTACTACTCACGATTGCAAATCAGAGAATGAACAACTCATGTACTAACTTGTATGGTAGATTGGGTGGCATTCAAAAAATGTCTTTAATTTTAGTTTAAACTCAATTAACGGTAGCCTTGAGTTTTTTTCGAGTATGCACTACTATACTACTATATATGCACATATATATGTTTATTCATGTATAATGCATCTTATAGGCATCTTGTTACGGTCGCAGAAGTTTAGTAGTCCTTACAACAATCTCCAGTCTTCTACTTCTTCCGTAAGAATCAGTGGTCAATTCTAATGATTAAATTAGTCCAAGTTCAATTTCGAAATATTGTTTTTAGAAAATGCCGGCTTCTATACTAATGCTCCAAATAATAGTCGTGAATGATGAGTGATGTAGCTGTGCTATAAAAGCTTCTATCAGAGCCGACCACGCTAATAGGGCTTGTTTTATATACGAAGTGAATACCCTGAAGGCCAATATTTCATTCGTCGGTTTTACATAATACCTATCAAAAAGCTGAACATATCATGTCAGACTAATTTGATACTAATGTGACGATAGTACTTAATTCTCAATTTTATTTTATCGTAACTCAATTGTAGATACGCATCTATTATATAACCTGTTTCAATATGTAATTGAATATTTAATGATGGCATGTTTTATGTTATCTCACTCGCACAGTATTGACATTCTCATTGTGCGAGTGAGAGGACATGACAAAAGCAGCCATTTAGTATTCGTTTCTTTATTGAAGCATGTAATCAGTACCTACAGAGACGACCAGAGCTACTTCTAGCAATCCAAGACACTGTCGGGCGATTAAGGGATTTGGATACTATCATTGAAAATTAGTACATTGATATCAGGTTTCTGTTACTACTGATGAATTGCTATTCCTGCAGGTTGATGTTAATTTTAAGACATACTGTCATATGAACTCGTTATACTAACCAAAAGTCAAAGTCAAAAGATATATTATTCAATACAATTAAAAAAAAAAACAACAGAACAAAATACACAGGACAAGTTACAAAAAGAACGATGAGAACTGCAAAAGATTTAAATTAAAACTGTGGAGCAGTCTCAGCGCCACCTCCTTGACGTTACATAGTTCTGAGAGAAAAACTAGATCAATTGCAAGGATCACTTTGAAACGTCTAAGTGTGCGTCCACAGTAAAAGCACGGTGACGGGGGTATGTCGCACTGCCCTCAGACAGTTAACCGACACATTTCAAATGTATAATCTCTTTTGTATTCGTTTTTTAATAATGTATATTTTGACTTGAATTTGACTTTGTTCAAATCTAGAATTTCATAGTTTTCATAATTATAATATGAACATTAAAATCTTGAAAAATGTTTATCTGTATAAATTTACAAAACCTAAATGCAGATGCCTAAATGCGTATAAGTTTTACTAATATAGCTTTAATTCGCCAGTGTAAAAATAGTAAAGTCAAAACAGAAGTAAGCTGAAGCTAGCACTTGGCTCTATCCGTTTTTTCAGCTTTATTTAGCTGAAAGCTGTTTTCAAGCAGTTTATTGCATCATGGAGTTTGGAACAACTGTCTGCCAACTTCTCGGCAACCTTCTGCAGTATTCCACTTCGACTATTTGTATGTTTGGGTTTTTAATTCGAATAACTCTTTTACTGAAACTTTTTGCGGGCGGCATTTTACTGGTTGCACTTGTTTTTTTAACTTCGTAGTACAACTAACGTAACTCCTAAACATTTTTACTTTACTGTTTATGGATGTATGTTTATGTGAAGTTTGCTTCTTCATAGGTCTGCCTCACTCTTTCGTTTGTAATGCGTGTTTGCTGTCTCTTACGAACTTCGGAAAGCCTGGCTTCACGATTGTTTCTTTTTATTTATTTTATTTGCGTCTTGAAACGGCACCATGTTGTTTTCTACGGACTTATGCGTCCGTACCCTTTTTGAGGTTTGGATGATGTGTTTGGCTTAGAGTTATTTAATGTCTTTTACTCTTATTTGGAGAACTCATCTTCAAACTTTTATTGCTAAAGATACAATACAATATTGAATTTTTATTAACTTGAAGTTTTATATAGAATTAGTTACAATATTTTGTATATTATGTTTTTATATATATTATTATTATAATTACTTTTCACGTTGGTTTACATACTACTGTATTTATACTAGGGTAATATATTTTCACTTTAGATTAAAGTTAGCTACTCCAACCTATTTTTTGTAGGTTACATTTTTTGTTTAACATCTAATGAGTTTAACAAAATTTCACTATTAAAATGTCACATTTTAGCTCCACTGCTACCAGGGTAAACGTTAATAAATCAACTTAATTAAATTTAAAGTTACTTAGCCACAAGTTTACGAAACTAACATTATACACATACTTACTATGCCATAGATATAATAATAATGCCGGACATTTCACTCAGCATCATCTGGTCACAAAGTAAGCAGAGCTTGTGTTATGGGTACCACATGACTGATACACTACATACACATATGTATATATATTTTTTTATGAATACATTCTTAATTTTCTTAGAAACACCCAGACCCGAGACAACAATTTGCAGATTAACGTTTGTCCCGCGGCGGGAATCGAACCCGCAACCTTCTGCGTCTCACCTGGCACTTGGCGCACTGCGCGACAGAGGTCGCCACAGATATGAAACTGGTTGGTGTGTAAATGGATTTTCTTTTTATTGTCATTCTTCATGACACCTGCACTCTTCCAAATAATGTTCTGGAATTGAGATTCACTCTCGTGTGAAAGCAAACAAAACGCCTCAAAAGTCTCATCGAAATTCAACTTTGAAACGAAAAAGCTCCTCAATATTTAGACCGTACTCAATTCCTAACCGTCTCACGAAAGTAAAACTAAGTTGTGATAACTTGAAGAGTGCAAAGAGGAGTATCCATTTATTTGAGAGTTCGCGTCAATCGCGTGTGGAAAGTGAAAAGTTTCGTGATAAAGTGAACGTGAGGTGGAAACTTTGGACTGATGAAAAGGTGGATGAGATTTACGGAGAACAACCCGTTGGAATTGAGTAAGAATCTGTTTGCAAAGACAAAAAGTACAGAATGTACGAATGGAATAAACAATAACTCAATGACTGTAACATTTTTAAAAGCTCTGACCATTATAACTGTAGCTGAAAATGTAGTCCGCAAAATGATTGATTAATGGCTCGCAATGCAATGGTTCCTCTTGTTAAGTCCCAAAATGCTTCTTAACATCTACACCAGAGCAACTATAACCGAACGTATCCTTCGGTATTTTTTATTTTTTTCTCAGTAAAGACTCGAGCGCTTTTTCACATTGTATTACCTTATCCAAGGTTCCGGCATCCCGAAGGTATCTTAGCGATCTGAATGTTTAAAGAAGCCGGTTGCTTTCAACAAGTTTAGCGAGAACCAACTCCTCTCAATTTACATAACACGCGTAATGCAGACAAAACTTGGGGTTTCTTTTAGCCACAGAGTACTTTACAGTAGGACGGTAGAGTCTCCTCATTTTGGGAAGAGTAGTGAATCATTTCATTCTGTATCTTATGTCATTGACATAAATCTCTCCCGAGGACTCTTGTTTTATTTAAGACTAGCCGTTTATATGATTCTGGAATTTTGCATTAATGAAAATGTATTCAAATAGCATCATTCCCAATATGAAAAACTACTGACCACTCCCAACAATTTCCATACATACATTTTATGATATGGATTAACAGTTTAGTTATTGTTTGATTAATTGAGAGCGTTGATGATTTAGTGGTATCAACCTTCCGTTCTTAAGGTCATACGTTCAAATCCGGTCGTCACCAATAGATTTTTATGTTCCAAAAACGCAGGCGCATATTCTCTGTGCATACTTTCTACCAGTACTCTCAAATAGTGTAGGAAACAACTATGATTGAGAATCTAAAAGGATTAAAAACATATATGTTAAGTGCACGAAAAGAGCTTCTTGATCCTTTTATCACACTGGTTAGAAATCATTTTTAGCTTTAGCAATCAGAATTCATGTTATATTAGTGGACAATGGTTATTGCAACATAATGTAGACGTCGCGACGTCTCCATTATTTATAAATTAAAAGGTAATATGCAATAAATAAATAAACAAAATAAAATAAATAATCCCGGACATTTCACACTGCATCATCAGGCTCCAAAGTAAGCAGAGCTTGTGTTATGGGTACCACATGACTGATATACTACTTATATACTTTTTTTGAAAATCATCGCTTGTCGGTTTTCATCTTCGTCAACAGACTTTGCCCAATAGACAGATCTCTCGCTTACACTTTGGAGCACGCATTAAAGAGACGCAAATCGAGTCGCATAGACTTAGAGATCTGTTTATTGAGCGAGCTGTATTTCAACATGTCCACTGAAGACTGCAGTTTCATTTCGCTACGTTATGTCATGTTTTTTGTAAATACATAACATATTATACATATAAACAACCAGACCCAAGACAAATACTTGCAGATCATAGAAACGTTTGTTCCGCGGCGGGAATCGACCGTGCAACCTTCTGCATCTCAGCTGGACCTTAGCCCACTGCGCCATAGAGGTCGTCAAATACCTGTTAACTACTTATATATTTATATTATTGTATCTCAATTATTTCACATGTATTTTATAATATTGTATATGATTCTGTATTCTCATATACATAAATTATTACAGAAATGTATAGAATAATATTATATACAATAATATAAAATACATGTGAAACTGTTGAGCTATCTAAGGACGGTTTAAAACAATCTATAGATAGCTCAACTAATCCAGATCACTGTCACTACAGCGTTCTCAAGACACTGGCGGCATTGCTATGTTGAATAGAAATGCTAATATGCTGAGCCAGATATTAACCAGATCGTATCTACCAGACGCCGTGAAATCATTTTGAAAATCATAGATCTTCTGATCCCCACGTACCAAGGGTATCGTCTCCAAAATCTTAAATAAAAGGTTGATTTACTTTTGATTGATCGATTGATTGGTTTCTTAAGGGCAAAATCTAACAACTTCTAAAAACTGTAGCCACAGTGCATTAATGTAAATTGATACGTGCCTTGATACGTGCCACGTATTCGCTAATGATTTGATAAAGTTCCAACTGGTTCTAAGAATTCAGTCACAGTTTCACGTTTCTACCTCATCAGGATAAATAACTTTTTCGGTCGAAGAAAAACCTAGAATCAAAACTCTGAACAAGAACTTGCTGAAATACGATTGCATTTCTTTAAAAAGGCACTACTTTTTATATAGGGTAGGGTATAGAGCTTATTAACGCTTTAAAATATATTGTACGTTGTTTAAAATGTACGTGTATAGATAAATAGGTACAATGATAAAAAAGTCTTTTAGTTGCTTTTACAAACATGACATTATAATTAAAAGTATCTAATCTAATATCTTAAAAAAAAACAGTTTTAAAGAAAAAGTACTTGAACATGTCTAAAATGTTAAAATTTATTATCTCTTCTTCTAATTTAAGAGCTGTGCTCTTGCCGGCGAATGATGCAGCTCTCTCCACCAGTTCATACACAAGCGCAGTTTTCTTGATTTTGTTATACGACGCGACTCTACATTCTCCCTAATTTGGCTCATGTAGTTTTAATAAATAAATGATGATGAAGAATCTCTAGATGAATCGAAACATTGTCGTTGCCTTCATCAACGAAATAATACGTGAGTAAAACCCGTGTTTCATCATCATCATATCAGACTTTATGAAGTCCACTATTGAACATAGGCCTCCCCAATAGATTTCCAGGAAGAACGATTTTAAGACCTCTCCATCCACCGACTTCCTGCAATCTTTGCAATGTCGTCAGTCCATCGGGTGGGGGGTCATCCAACGCTTCGTTTTCCTGTCCTTGGTCGCCATTCGAGAACTTTTACTCCCCAAAGGTTATCAGTTTTGCGAGCTATATGGCCTGCCCATAGCCACTTTAACTTGCAAATTTTGAGCGCTACGTCGGTGACTTTGGTTCTTCTACGGATTTCCTCGTTGCGGATTTTATCACGTAGTGAAACACCCGACATAGCTCTCTCCATTGCACGTTGCGCAAGTCTGAGCTTGTGTATGAAACCAATAGTCAGCGACCAAGTCTCAGTTCCATATATGATCACTGGCAACACGCACTGATTTGGCGCACTGAAACCCGTGTTTAACAACTCTCAAAAATCAGTATTACAACTATCTTGCACGTATATGAAGTGGCTCAAGCCAATTGTATCTCCAAGTACACGCAACCCCATAAAACTTTGGCTAGCTTTAAGTTTCACAGAATTATAGAAGTTAGTTCCATTCCAACGTCTATTTCATTATGTGAGCAAACTTTTTTGGACAGAGATAGTTAGCTGTCTATTAGCAAAGTTTATTGAAAGAGGAACATTTAGGTATACTTGTATGTAACTTGGTATTGTATTATCTAGAGCACGCGTAGAAGCCATGTATACCTACACCATTCATAATTGACTATGCAACTGCAATGCAACTAGACTAGACTAAATGTTGGTGGACATATAAACTTCGAACCATTGGAACCGATGACTGCTATAACACTTATAGAACATTTAATTACATAAGATAATATAAAACACCGAGACAGAGAACAAACTATTTTATTCAGACTTAATGTTGGTCTGGATGGGAATCGAATCTACAACCTGCATCTTAAAAGGTAGAGTAACTACTAACTGAGCTGAAGAAAACTGGATCGTATGGCCTGTTTCAATATATATATTAATTTTAAATGGTGGCTTTAGTCATGATCTCACACAATATTGCAATCATATCTAATACCTTTAAACGAGTAATTCTTGTATCTATTTATGTATATATATAATCCGAATCTCGGAAACGACTCCAATGATTTTCATAAAATTTGGTGGTTTAATTTTTAGAAAACGTTGTTTTATCCGTGTTTTATACCGAGCAAAGCTCGGTCACCCAGGTACTTTTATTTATATAACACTAGTTGCTGCCCGCGGCTTTGCACGCAACTATGTTCTTCTGCAAGGTCCCATCTATCTCTATACCAAACAATTATCAAAATCCGTTCAGCGGTTTAGACGTGAAAACATGACAGACAGACAGACAGACAGACAGAGTTACTTTCACATTTATAATATTAGTAGGGATCAACAGCCTAAAATGTTATGCTTCTAGTTCTGAAAATGACAATACTTTCATACAACTTTTCATTACCCTTTACAACCCTTTACCACAAGTTTTTCCAATTAAAAAGTAGCCTATGTCCTTTCTTAGGCTTTAGACTATCTGTGTACCAATTTTCATTTAAATCGGTTTAGTAGTTTTGGCGTGAAAGCGAGACAGAGTAACTTTTGCATTTATAATATTAGTAAGGAAGTAAGGATTATAGGAGTTATAAAGTATGATAAGTATGTATTAAAAATTGTATCAGTCATCTGGTCACCATAATACAGGCAATGCTAAATGGCTTTGTGTGCATGGTCCACCGATGTTTTCCATCAATATAATTGGTCTACCAAGTGCACAATAGGAGCCTTTGAGGCGCACATTAATCTTTTCAACACGCTGGTTCAAAATAAAGAGACACGATAAGAAGGATTATTGTGCGATTGAGAATGCATGACTAAAATAGCTATTTAAGATTCCTTTCTTAATGAAACAGGTAATAAGTTCCATACAAAGTTTTGGCATTGTTTCTGCGCTATCTCAGGACTTGCGGTGAATGCAGAAGGCGGCGGCTGACCGCACACGTTATTGACACTTCATTGCACCGCCATCCAGCTAGCCACCGAAAAGATAAGTTTGTATAGCTCTTGGGTTGTTTGCAAAGGAGATACAATCAGTCATGAAAACTGCTTTCTTTTTATTTTATTTAGTCAGTAATATTAGTTTTAGGCAATACAATTATCTATTATATTTTATATTTAACTAAATTGTTTTCAACCTATTTCGTTTAACTGCTGGGCAAAGGTCTAACCTACATCATTTCAACTAGATTTATCCCTCGAGATCACTCACCATCCACTCCCAAAGTTGTCAAGATCGTCCCTCTAACGCTTTTTCGGCAGCGACGCCGCTGTCCGCCAGTCTGCCAGAGTGTTACCATGTTGGCTCATCTGTCTGAAGGCATACGACTTACTAACTTCATTTAATTATATAATAATCGATTGCCGTTTGTTTACCTCTGTATACGAGTATTTTGCAGTAACTTGTAAATGACCGATTTGCATATATTTTGTTTATTTTGTTCACCTTAGAATTAGGGTGGTTATACAATTAATTTAAGTCGGTATAAGTCATCTAGTATTCAATAATATAAAATTCTTAATAAAGCTATTATATATTATTATTATAAATATTTTGCGCTGGCTGTATATATTTTTTGCGCAATATCCGCTCTGTTTCAGTGTAAATACACCCTACAGCTGTGAGCCGATGGACGCTGCATCACCGATTGCCAATAATAAAATTCATTTTGACATTGAATGGCACTCGATGACATTAAACGAAGCAATTTGAATACTGCTCTGTAGTTCTTTGTTTTAAATTGAAATTCCTTTAGAAGAGTCGCCTGTGAACGCTGCCTTGGGGGGTAGACACGGTTCACTGGACTTGATAATTGATGATTCTCGATGTCATATCAATTTTCAGTTTTATTACAATATTAATTGAAGGCGCAGACAATGGATCGTCAAAACTTGACGGCTCGCTGTTGATTGAATTTGTCGCTCTAATCAAGAACATTCAATCCTATTAGGTAAGGACGAGAACTTAAAATAGATACTATAACTAATAATAGAGTTTAATAGAAGAACAAAATAGAATAAGTTTTTATTTGCAACAATATATTACAATAGACGAATAGGCAAATACAATAATCTGTACATATTAACATAATTAATAGTTGCCGCAAAAATGGACCACAACGCAGCAAATGATTCTAATGTGTGTGTGTGTGTGTTTGTGACAGAGAGAGAGAAAGGGGGGGGGGGGAAGGAGGGTGTATAAAATTTATGCAACAATATAATATAATAAACAATAATATAAGGTAGTCCAGCACAACGAGAGAGGTCAGACCAGAACTTCTAGCAAGTTTTTTTCTTTTACACCAAAAAGAGAGCAGTTAAGGATATACGTATTGCAGTTTCAACAATCCGCCATTGTATTCCGCTAGGACCGATTCTGTTTAGCGGACATGAAACGATATCTTCATTATAAGAAAAATAAACAAACAAAAGTTACAAAACAGAAAATTATCATTATCATTCACAGCTGGACCACTGCTTTGTATTAGGCCTCTTTAAGTTTGTACTATCCGCTGCTATTCTGTGCTAATCTTGTCGAGACGCGGCCGGTTACTTTGACTTTACGTCTACCCTCTTGTTAAAGGACGACTAGTTAATAAAAAAATAATAATTGTAACTAACTTATTTGACATTTCTGTCTTTCCTGTGGATACGGCTGACTCAGTTGAGATTATTGATAAATTGGTATTACGGCAGGTTGATGTTAATTGTCAGACATGCTGTTATAGAATAGACACCTGAGATACTATGGATTCACTATCCCGTAGCTTTAACTCGTTTGAAAAATTATTTAGGCAATCTATTACTCACACATATAATACAACCTTGCCTGTTTCTAAGAAAGGTATTTTAATTTCCTTTTATTTATTCAGGGATAGCTACTATATATCGTATGTTAGATAAATGGTAACATATAAATAATCATCTAGCCCCAAAGTAAGCAGAGCTTGTGTTAGTACCACATGACTGATATACTACTTCTATCCTTTTTTTTGCAAATACATACATATTATACTTACATAGAAACACCTAGACCCGAGACAAATACTTGCAAATCATACAAGCATTTGTCTCGTGGCGGGAATTGTACCCGCAAGCTTCTTAGCCGGACGTTAGTCCACGGCTCCTACTATGACGCAGAGGGTGCAATAAAAAAAGTAAATAAGTAGTATATCAGTCATGTGGCACCCATAACACAAGCTCTGCTTACTTTGGGGCCAGATGATGCTGTGTAAAATGTTCCTTATTATTATTTATTATTATTATTGTCAATTTTTTTTATTAGAGTTGGAAGTAGGGAGAATATTGAAAACATACTTTTTAAATATCCATATTAGATGCAAAAATATTGAGTTCTATGAGAGTAGAATTGTAAGACTCAAACATCCGACGCGTGGGACTGCAAAATCCAGAGTTCGTACGACAGGTATTTACAGTAAACAGGGTGCCCACGGGGACATACCTCCTATGGAAGGTCCGGGGCACTGCATAGCAGAGTTTGCTAGTGAGGTCATTAACGTCAAAGTTACTGTGAACAATACCGTACAGAACATTAGATTATACATCTAGATTCTTTGTATCACGATTGTATTTGTCTAACACGTGTGAGTAAGATAAGCACGAGGTAGGTAGAGACCATACATTTCTGCTGATTTATACTAGACGAAGCAAATTCAAATATGAAACAGGAAAAAACACGTTGAGGTTAAATACAAGAAGAAAACCTCGAGCCGCTTTTGTGGTTTACCTTAATCTACTGAAATGAAGTCAATCGAGTCTAAATTGTGAAAACGTTTGTCAGAGAGGTGTTTTTATTCCGTGGTCCGTGTGGTGGTCCTATATATTCGTAGGTAAGTAGCACTCGTTAATATTTATTAAGTACCTATGCTGTTATTCTTTTTTTACATATTTATTTTGTATTATTATTAGTTGTTTTTGGTGTGTCATTCAAATACGATTGTAAAATTATTCATGAATAAAGAATTTGGATTTGAATATTTCTAATTACCAACTATTTATAACATTCATTGCATACCTGAACGTTCCTTGAAACGATAGCATAAAATATAATTATGAATTATTATTCTAGAACCTCGACTGCACTGAGAATTCCCGAGAAGATTTCAAACATTTAACTAGCAGACGGAAGTTCAATTAAAGTCTTAATTAATTTTAAGTCATAAAAAGCTTAAGGGAAGTGAGTGAAGTCGGGTTGAAAGCTAGTTTCGACTATTCTCTTTCAACCAAGTCTTTAATTTCAAAGCAGGTCTGAAGCTGACGGGAAATGTTACGAAGAGTTTATAAAGTGTATTTAGGTCGAAGTCTTTCCACCAAGGGTGTTATATGTTGCCAAGTAACAGTTATGTGTCACACCCACGCTTAATTTGAATTGCTTGATTTTTTTTGCTTAATAAAATTTTATAAATGGGTAAGTAAGTAGGATACAAGTAGATATTAAAAATTTACAGAAGAATATACAATAATATAAAATACATTTGAAACTATCTATAAAATACATGTTGAGCTATCTAAAGACCGTTAAAAACGATTTAAAGATAGCTCAACTGATCCAGATCACTGCCAGAGGGCAGCGTTCCCAAGACACTGGCGGCGTTGCCACGTTGGATGGCAATGCTAATTCCTTGAGCCAAATAGGAGCCAGCTCTTGGGTCACGCAATGTATCTACCAGATATTTTCTTATTTATATAGACTTCAAAATAGAAGGAGGATCTCAATTCAGTTGCATTCCTAAGGGTGGTAAAACAGGTTACGCAAATGAAGACGGTTTTCTTTTTGAATTTCAAAACGTAATTATTATAACACATCTTGCCATCTTCGGTACGCCACTTAGCTTTGGTGGAAACAGGTTTCATGGCATAGTTTTGACCTCGCTCACTTCCTGGCCACCTTACACATATGATTATAAAAGCAGCCTTTGGCAAAATTCTTATGAAAACATATGCAAAGCTCACGTATCTGGTAGGTAGGTAGGTAATTAGACTCTTAAGTTATGACAAATGAAACGTTGCCTAAGTTAATGCCTAGTTAGGTATTGCCCTGTCATAACCATGAGCTTGAAACGCACATAGCTTCTTAGCTATGTGTGATTCCGCGGTCATTCTTCTGCGATACATATCAAAATGGTACATGTTAGATTAAACTTGATACTACTTGTTACGTTATTGGATTTATAACTATTAATAACTTTTCATCTTCTGGAATAGAGACTACATTGTTAGATGGATGCCGTACGGCTGACTTAGCGTTAAAATTGCCATTAAACCTTTAAACTACTGAACAACAGACATGAAACATTTCGAAACAATCCGTAATTGCCAAAGTTCTAGTAGCATAAAAAAATATCATATGACGAATGCACAAACGCGCATTAGAAGCACTTGACCGAACATTCAAACTTCTGTTCTGTTTCATGAGAGTTGCATTGTTGAACGATCTATCTGCTGAAGATTTCTCCAAGCAATTGCTGACTATCGGTAATGGCCGTGTTCCTGTCAACGAATTGAGCGGATTAACTTCTTATCAATGTCTTAGAGTCTATACAATATGAGTAAAGTCGTAAATTTGCATTTTGTGTCTTATCTTATTGACATAAAAGTCAACCATTTTCATAACGAGCATGTTATCGCACAGGACTGAGAGATAAAACCACTCTAAATTAAAACTTCGCCAACACTTTAGATGAGTACTGACTACTGAGTACGGAAGTCTATAAAAGTAACTCGAATTAGGTAGTCCAAGAGCTAAGTCAGTGATTCGATTAAGCTGTTCTCACTCAGACAGCGGAGTGCATGTCTGGAGTGACTCCTTAAATAACTAATGGCTTTGGACGTGGAGAGGTACGAACTGAAGTCTTACTACGTAGTGTTGCTCTAGCGAATTATCATTCTTCTCGTCATCAAACTTTTGTTCTATCTGATTAACCTAGTATTTTTTTTGTGTTAAGCTTCTGTTTTGGTTACCACATGACTAATATACTACATGTACATATATATATTGTAATTATAAACATACTAGCTATTGCCCACGACTTCGTCCGCATTTTTTTTAAAGAATTGTAGCTTAAATCTTTCCCCAGGATGCAATTTATCTCCTTGCCAAACTATAAGTTTCAAACCAATCACACCCACCAACCATTTCAATGTTTTCATACAAACATTCGCACCCCAATTTACTCCTTTATGATAGTTATATTGAAAAATCCTCAAACACGTGTCCATTTATTTTGCATTTTAAGTAACCAAACCGTAGAAACCAAAACTTAGAAACTAGTTTTACCCCGTTTTACCCCTTTGTAAGAGTTATTTCGAAAAATCCTGAAACACGTATCTATTTATTTTGCATTTTTTAATTATTAAAATCATGTTTCAAGTAAATCACACGATGCGTTAAAAAGTTTTATACATTAGTTTTCACCCCTTTTCCCCTCAAAGGGATTGAATTTAAAAAAAAATCCGCCTTAGTGGGTGGTTTTGCTATAGAAGGAAGCTTCAAAATTTCAGATTTCTAGCTTTAGCGGTTTCGGCTCGATGATGATGAATCAGTCAGTCAGGTTAAGATCTTTTATAGGTAGGTATAGATTATACATAGAAATACCCAAATGTAACAAATATATATATTCAAAATATGGGCTAGGACATGATTGACATGAATAAAAATATCTTTATACATTTTAGGGATCATTGATTTTAAATAGTCCTATAACCTTATTTCATAGAATTAATTTTATATTAGAATAATGTCTTCATACCATTGAATTTTTTCTTTGTTAGACTGATATAAAGACGTCTGAAAATTGGGCTCTTATCCGATCTTTTTATCAATGAATTGCAGATGGCTATGTATATAATACTACGACGATAAAAACATTGTCGAAAAATATCAATTCATATTCTGATTCGCATCTGGTCAATTTTAAAACATAAAATATTGTCGAATAATAAATTCTGATTTGCATCTGGTCAATTTTAAAACATAAGTACTCGTGGTTTTTTTTTTCTATATGTATATAGATCTAAATGTATGTAAAGTAAAGATAAAAAAAACAATCATTTTGTTCCTATAACACAAACGCTGCATACTTTGGGCTGGATAATGCTGTGCTGTGTGCAATGTCCAGCATTATATATTTTTGGATAAGGCCTTTTGGAGTCGAGTTTACAAAATTATTTCACGGCGTCTGGTAGATACATTGCGTGACCCAAGAGCTGGCTCCTATCTGGCTCAGCGTATTAGCATTGCTATTCAACGTGGCAATGCCACCAGTGTCTTGGGAACGCTGCTCTCTGGCAGTGATCTGGATCAGTTGAGCTAGTCGTTTTAAACGGTCCTTAGATAGCTCAACTGTTACACGTGAATTTTATATTATTGTATTATTCTGTTCATTTCTGTAAATAAAAGTTTATGTATTCGTGGTCGAATTTCACAGAATGATAAATAAAACAATAGCATTGGTTTTAAAATGTTTCGCAAATACTGCGGTGCACCTCACATCCCAGTATTTCTAACATTAGCCCTCTACAAATCTCCGAAAGCCATGCTAGCCCGTAGCACCAATAAAATCCTTTCCGAAAACCTCAGAACACACCGAAACCATACAGGCTTCGAAACACAACGGGAATCCTACATTCTGGCGTAAATCTACGCGGGCCTGTGGTAATATAAAACAGGCTTTAATGGCCACTAAAACTTTTCTAATGACCGCAATGTCCCGAAACTGTCTCCTGAGAGGAGCTCCAGTAAAATATTTATGATTTTTGCTGTTCTCGACGTGTTTTTGTCTACCCTTATTTATTACACGCTGTCTTGCTCAGTAAGGTAGGGGATGATAGAGAAGGAAGTCTTTTGTAGTTTCCTTTTTTGGCACGATTTATTCTGTGAAATAAAGTAGTGGTTGATGGAAAATTGGTTGTGGAAGAAATAAAAGAGATATATTTATAAGCCAATCATGATATATGGATACAATCTTGTAGAAAGCAGGTACGAAAATGTATTCTAAGAAATCTTTAAAGTAGTTCTTTCTCGAATTGAAGAAGCCTGAATACCAGCTTTTTAGATTCGTTAATCTCTGAGAATACTCATAACGGTTCAGTAAGCCAAGGCCGATAGTTTTATTTGCATTAATTTAGATACAATTAGTGAATGTACTCGTACAATAATAAGTTATGCCGGACATTTCACATTTCATCTAGCCCCAAAGTAAGCAGAGCTAATGTTATGGGTGCCACATGACTGACTACATACATAAGTACTACATAGAAACACCCAGACACGAGACAAATACTTGAAGATCAAACAAATATTTCTGGCCGTCTTGCGAAGCAAAAATTGCGCTCTTATATATTTTATTTATCCCGAGTTATTTCGGATTTTATTTGTAGTTTTGGCTATATTACTCAAATGAATCTAGAGTTATGACTCGGCTGAGAATAATTGAAATAAAATGTTATGTGTTTGTTTGTGATTCGAGCTAAATTAATCCGTATAATATTTTATACTGATATTTTATTTTACAAAATACGACTTTGTGACATCATACTTTAAACAATATAAACACTTAACACTGAGCAAATTGTCATTCTTCTTCTTCTTCGTAGTTAATGGCCTGTGACATACTTATGTCAATTCTGCCAATGTCAAGTGTTTATAGTTTATATTCAGTTTGTTTGTTATTAGAGTCTTAGTCGATGGTCAATTGTCAATTCTAGACGTCACGCGGAATGGCGTCTAGAATTTACTTGGGATTCCTCGTCGTTCATATAACATGTCACCACAATACACATATAATTCAATTATCCATACCCGTCCTGTAGTCACAATTTATTCATTAAAATTCCGCCAAAATTACTGAATAAGACGCAATAAAACGGGTAAAAAATATTAAATTAGCAGAGCTATGTTACTCCATGAAATGACAGACGAAGAATCCCAAATTGTCATTATTATGACACATGCCTTTAACGTAGAAGAAGAAGAAGAAGTAGATGGTTGGTCTTGGTCTACATAGTTCACCATTATTACCTTTTCAGTGGTAGCATATCACGTAGAGAAGATTGAAAGTCTTTTATGAGGAATCTTTATGGTCATTGCCAAGAAAATGTAGTTTTAAAATTGTTAATGTCTCATGCTATAACATAAAATCCTTACTCAAACGACTTGACACATTAAATCAACTTTGAAGCTAGAATTGCAATAAGAACCAATTTTGTTTGCAATATCGTATTTCTAGTTCCATTTCAAGTAGAAGTTTTTATTAAGTTAATTAATTTGAGACTGAAAGTTTAGTTTGTTTTGCAAATAAATGATTTTGAGCCTTACATTTAGTGCTGAAAGCAGCTAAAAATAAATTTGAAATAGAAGCTACAAGATAAGAATTGAATTGCCAACGATAATATTCACTTACAAAGGTTATTACTTAAAATATCAAAGCTTATTTTATTAAAAGTCTTTTCTTAAATTAAGGCTAGTATTTCAGAGCAAAACTTAAACATAAGTTGAGAGTTAAACAGATTTTATTGGAGTTCATAATGAAAAACTGTCAAAACCAAAGCCTAATTTTAGATCTGAATTTATGTTTTTATCTAAAACAAGCTTCTGCCCAAGGCTTCGCACGCATAGTACATACATAAAAAGTAGCTTATGTCCGTTTCTAAGATACAATCTACATCCATACCAAATTTGAGGCAAAAAAAAAGGTCTTTTGATCCGATTGCTACCAAACGTCACAGGATTACTCGCTAGGCTAATATAAAGAGTTCCTAAGAGTTTAAACAGACAGACTCTAATTATAAAGTCCTACCACCACAGCTAACACGTTTTACGAAACATAATATTAAAAATTATGCCCGTAAAGTGTTCTAGTTTCGTTAGATAATAATGGTATGAGTAGGTCAAGAAATATAATTTCCAGCAGGAGGTCGGTAAAGAAGACGCTTCGCCGTTGGGGTGCTGTTTTATTAGAGTACGCCGGCTGATTTATAAGTACCGCCCACTGCGATTTAGTGAACTGCTTAGAGCCTTTTAGAAATAGATCAATATTCCGGAAAATTAAACATACTCTTTACTTAAAAACGTCTCTCAACTTTAGTCAAAAGTTAATCTATTTAAAAGAGCTATCCTTTTTTTAGCCGACTTCAAAAAAAGGAGGAGGTTCTCAATTCATCAGAATCTTTTTATTTTTTATGTATGTTCACCGATTACCCGAATTTTCCAAATCGGTTAGGACACCTTACCGATTGGAAAATTCTTTATTAGTTTATAGCCTATATTTTCCAGGTGGTGGTCCCATTAAAATTTTATCGAAATCGTTCGAGCGGTTTTTAAAAAATCAACAAAAATTTTATACATCGATGATATTTTTAACCTACTTTATCAAAAAGGAGAAGGTTCTCCCTTTTTTTTTATAAACATGAAGTAAGTTGTGTTTTTAGTTTTTAAAACGTAATTATGTAAGA
The DNA here is from genome assembly GCA_948098915.1 of Lampropteryx suffumata. Lineage (NCBI taxonomy): Eukaryota > Metazoa > Arthropoda > Insecta > Lepidoptera > Geometridae > Lampropteryx > Lampropteryx suffumata. Next base: position 15,194,690 of record OX402551.1, on the reverse strand, counting down.
TGACAAATAAAATGATAACTAATGACAGGGCGAATATTAAGCAGTGTTCAAATTGAAAAGCGTTTATAAGTAAGGCCGCTGATATCGTTGTTATCAAGTGTCATAATGTCATATTTTCAGGGTCATGTATCGGTTCTCACTAAGTTGGAGATCTAGACATGAACCATTTTCTGCTAACGTTCGCGTTATCAGAAAATTAAAAATTGTATGGAAATAATATTAATAAAAATAATAAATAATGCCGAACATTTCACACACACACAGCATCTTATTTATTTATTCAATTGTGTTATGGGTACCACTTGACTGATATACCAAGTACTTATAAACTTTATATTTAGATTGTAAATATATACATATTACATGTATATAGAAACACCCAAACCCGAGACAAATACTTGCAGATCATACAAAGATTAGTCCCGCGCCGGGAATCGAACCAGTAACATTTTCCATCTTAGCCGGACCTTGGCCCACTGCGCCACAGAGGTCATCGACATTAGCTTGTGATATGGTATGGCTATATGGCATGTCTGTATGGTTGGTAGACGCCATTCACACTGACGTAAAGTACGTTTAGTACGTGAGGTTTTGATCCCCGGACCCTCTAATGACTAGCTCATAATCATCAAACAAGTTTGATAATGGGATATTACAATTGAAAGCTGTAGATAGCAGTGGGACCTTACATTAAATATTTTTAGATCGAACAAGGAAAAATAAAAATTGAAAGATCTTGGGTCGAAGGGGAAGCACTCTTGCCTGGTATTACGCACTGCCCAATCGGTTTCCTAGAGTTTAGGAAAAGCAATAAAGGTAACCGAGGAAAGAGGTTTAGAAAACAAATGTGCATAGACCTTTTCTAATTCCTTAACCACATATTTATCTAATTTGACGTTAAAGGTGCCTTTGTCATTCTTAAGTCAATAAAAAATTTAGTATCAATTTATATCGCTATATTTTGTACCCTTTCTAGAGGTGCACGAAAACAATTTTTTTAAGCCCCCATTTAAGCTCCTGTTAAATCAAAATTCCTTATTTTTTAGCAGCAGGAGGTATTAGGAAGCATAAAGTTTCCAAGAAAATAACGTTACGCAAATTAAGTCGCGGGAGACTATTACAAATATATAGAGCTTGTCAAATATATATGAATATATATATATATATATATATATATATATATATATATATATATATTCATATATATTTGACAAGCTCACAAAAATCACTTATTTCTAAAATTATGTTATTTCAGAGTTGTAGTCATCAAAAGGCTTAATTATTATTTTCCTCGTAATAAGATTTAAGTTAATTGCTGGCTGGGTGGCATTTTAACATGAATAAGTAAAGCGTGTTCTAATTAGACTCAGAGGAAAGGTTCTGAGGTTTGAAGCATAAGTGCACAGGTCAATGTGTACCGCTGTTGCTTTGCTGGACTCGTGAAGACAATTACTTAGATAATATTATTTTATTCTATGTTCAAGAATGTAGTTCTCATACACGTGTTTTGTCATACATATTCTCTACACATTTTAGGCATATTGCTACAACGTATAACTAGTACATGGATGACCGAGCTAAGCTCGATTTAAAACACGGATAAAACGACGTTTTATAAAAATGAAACCTAACTAGATCGATTTATAGCCCCCGAAACCTCCTGCATACAAACATGCATGACAATCGTTGAAGCGAGATTCAGATTATTTATCTATACTAATAAATAATAATATAAAGCTGAAAAATTTGTTTGTTTGGTTGAACGCGCTTGAACGTTTGGTTGAAATCTCAGGAACTATTAGTTTGAATTAAAAAAATATTTTAGCGCTGGTTAGTTCATTTATCGAGAAAGGCTTTAGGCTTTATAACATCACGCTGCGACTAATAGGAGCAAAGCATCAATGGAAAATGTTGCAAAAACGGGTAAAAATATTCCTTTTTGAAAGCTTCCGTAGCGTGCGCTGCGTAAACAGTTTAAGTTACGAAAAAATTATGTATGATGGAACTGTTCCACTTTAAAAGTTCTAAAAAAAAGTCATCGGTCGCATTTGTCTATTTTTTAAGATTGACTAACTATAACCATTTTTATGGTAAACAATTTTTATCGAAATTAATGCATTATTTGCGAAGGAGTTTTATTTTATGCTAGCTGACCCGGCAAACTTTGTACCGCCTCTAAATCAATAAATAAAAAAGCAAGCATGTTTTTTCATATTTACTCACCTTTTAAACCTACCCTGGACTACGACAAACATTTCAACACCAAAATCAGCTAAATCAGTCCAGCCGTTCTCGAGTTTTAATCAGACGAACGAACAACAATTGATTTTTGTTATATAGATGGTAATAATATAATATTAATCCTTATCCAAATAAATACGTTATTAATTACAAGTATTTAATTGTGAACAAAATTGTTTTTGACATCACTTGATTTGAATCAACATCGTAGGATATTTCATTATTTTAAAATAACTCTGCAAGAAAATAGGTATGTTCGGGTTCGCACGCAGAAATAACTGTGCCTATCTGTCTATCTGTAACGCTTTCAAGGCTAAACTACTGAATTGATTTTGGCGAAATTAAAAAGAGTAAGCTTAAAGCTCAAGAAAGGACATGGTATTAATATTTATCCAACCGCGATAACTAATATTCACGAGCAACAGCAGCAACAGTATACATATATACATGAATTGCTCGTTTAAATATTTTTGTGAACATACATTCAATTATCATTCTAACTATGACGCGCAGTTAACTGCGTTCTTCATCGACCCGCGAGCCAAGTGATCCACCGTCCTAGATTGTTTTTTATGTTTTTAGGTATCTAATACATGGATCCTAGTGAATCACATAGAAATACATTTAAGGTATTATGACATAGCAAAGTCAGTATAAATCTTGTTCTTCGAGTTACTAGTTATTACAAACATGTGTGCTGACAGGATTAAATGCATGTTCTAAACATGTCTTAATTTTTATTAGGTTCTACGAGTGGCCGGTTTCCCCACCGGGTCCACTTCACTGTTTGAGAGTACTAGTATAGAGTACATACTTTTTCGATTACAAAAATCCATTGGTGCCCTGGGTTCATACCCACGGTCTTAGGATTGGAAGGCGGCGCCACTACAACTAGATCACCAGTTCTCTCAGTATATAAGGGTCTCCGTTTCACTTTGAAGGTGGCTATCGTTTTAAGTAAATTATAGATATTTTTTTATCATTTACCTAAACAAGCTATTTCCCTGGACGGTAGATGACTTGGCTCGCGGGTCGGTGTAGAACGCAATTAACTGCGCGTCATAGTGTGAATGAAAATCATGCAATCATCATGTATGTTCACAAAACATTAGTATTTTTCAAAAAATAGCAATAATCAATATAACACTAGGAAAATATATATATATATTTACTGTTCCCACAGTTAGGCTTGCAACAGTCAAAAGATAAATTAATAAATAAATAATAATAAATATTGCTGGACAATGCACACAACACCATCTAGGCCCTAACTAAGTATAGCTTGTATTATGGTGACTAGATGACTGTTATAATACTTATATATCATTAAATACATACTTATGATACTTTGTAACACCCAGACACAGATATTTTATAGGGTAATGTGTACGCTTCTATAACAAGGTCCCAAACGACGTGCTAAATATGTCGATTGGCAAATTTATTAACGTTAGAAAGCATATTAAAATATATTTGATTTTGTAGATGCCAAAAAAGTTTGGGATGAATCTGCTCCAATTCGACTCAGCATCCGTATTAACATTAGTAAATTAGCACGGATCATACAAAAACGAATTAAGACCAGACGAGTTTTTGCCAGGTTTTTATTGAACTGGGGATAGGAGGATATGCCACCTAGAATCAGCTAATATATAAGACGTTTCAAAATGGTTCGTATAATAATGTTTGCATTAAAATTTGCATGTGGATGGCTGCAAGCATGATCAGGTATTTCACGCCTTACACATCCTTAGAGCCATTACCGATTCAATTTTATTAGAGTTGTTCAGCTGCTACCCCAATCAGCTGTGGTATGATGTTAATAACACAGTACAAAAAAACTGCGATGCATGAGATTAGACTCAGTAACGAGAGAAAGCAATTTCAATTTTGAAAAAATCTCAATTAGCTCGATCTATTTACAAACGTTATTTATTAGGGTTACATGATATGATTTTAATTTCACTTTTATTTTTCACTGTGACCGTGGTTATAATCTATACTGTTGCAGTTATAGAAATATTACCCTATGACTACATTTTGGTAAATAATTACGTTTTATAAACTAACTAGAGACCCGACCAGGCTTCGCACGGGTGCAATACTGAAACTAAATATACTACAGAATGTCTGTAAATACAACGTTATCTAAGAGAATAACATAGACTAAGAGATAGACATATACCATCGCGGACTTTTGTGTAGACCTTTTTAAGGTGTACAATACTGTAGTACATTATTTTGATTTATCTCGTAGGGTTCAGCCAGCGTTTGCAATATAAGCGCAAAAAAATATGTATTTTTACGACACAAAATTATCAGTGTTTCTCTACTATATTATGCATGTTTTATACATATAAACCTTCCTCTTGAATTACACTATCTATTAAAAAAACAGCATCAAAATCCGTTGCATAGATTTAAAGATCTAAGCATACATCGGGACAGACAGACAGCGAGAGGCGATTTTGTTTTATACTATGTAATGAAAAGGAATCCGACTGAATGAATGACATTGAAAAACATTGAATGAAATTGGATGGAGCCCATAAAAATACAACCGAATTGAGGGCCTCCTCCTTTTTTTGAAGTCGGTTAAATAAATTCAGTCCAGTCTAAAAAGCGTCAAACGCTTTTTAATACTTAATCATTATTCGAAACTCGTAAAATACCACTGGGAAGTCACATATCGTTTACATAAATGACATATTTTTACAGCTATTTTGATTTAAAAACCAAACTACTAACCCGATTTTGATGAAATTTCTATGAGATTAATCGGGAAGTATATCCTTTCTTATGGAAAATATTTTTTGAGATTACTATTACGATTAGCCCATTGTGTCCCACTGCTGGGCAAAGGCCTCCCCTTGATCTCTCCAGTCATCTCGGTTTTGAGCTGTTTGGACCCAAGCTGTATCAAAGGTGTCGAGATCATCTCGCCATCTCTTTTTGAGATAACAAAAAACTAGTTGAGAACCTTCTTCTTTACTTGAGATCGGGTAAAAATATGACACATTTGCATTTGTTTTATTTTTATTTTGCAGCGGTCGGAATATATTCCTAGGTATCAGACTAGAGCTATTATTAAATGCACCTAAAGTAATACCTTCGCGCTTAAAAATACTCGTCTATTTTGGTTTGTGAAGTAATTGATTCTTCTTGACGTTGAACCTAATTAAACATAATAGATTTATGTATTGTTAAATTAACGTCTAGCAAGGTAATTGTAGAGTTCATTTACTTAAAAACAGCACTAGTTTTGAAGTGAAAACTTCTTTAGCATCGTTGTGATTTGAAATTCGATGAAACGAAAAAGTGACAGTGAAAAGAGACAGTAAAAATTCATAAGATTTCACGTGCGAGAAAATGAGATTGGAAGCATTTCTTATATACGTGGTTCGAAAATTTTTGAAGGTTTCACTTCTACCACGTGTGAATTGCACACATTGTTTTTTTTTCTTACGCTACACTCCGCTTAAGATATCGCTACTCCGCTACTTCTTCGACAAAATGAATCGTAAACCGAAATTGATTTACTTGTACTAGTGGTCGCCCACAGGTCAAAATTTGACCATAATTAATTAATATTTAATGTTTTTTATGCATAATTAAAAAAAAATATTAGCAATCTAAACTCTTTCTTTATATAAACTGTAAGTGTGCGAAATTTCATACTACTCCGTCCGCACAATTTTCGTAAAAAGGGGTACAAAGTTTTTGCTTCACGTATTAATATATAGATACCAGCGGCAACGGTTTCGTTACGTAGCTCCTATGATTGGTCCTAACAGAAGACAAGCGCGAATTGTTGACACTGCAATCCGCATATGCTGAGATAGGGTCAATTTTGCGGCAACCGTTAATTATATTAGTATATATAGGTTTATTGTATTTTTTTATTCTATTATAATGTGTTGTTACAAATAAAAACTCATTCTTTTCTTTTCAAGACTGTCATCAACAGCCGAAATTAATTCAGTTCAGTTTCATCAACATCGTCACCACCAGTTGATGACACGCACAGCCTTAACCACTATCTCTCTAAAAACAACCCTAATATCACAGAAGAGGCTTAACCCTCCCTCTAACACAGGTATTTCCATACTTAAATAGGGTTTTACACGCATTAAATATATCTAAATTAAGTTTAGAGAAATTAATGTTTAGTATTTTAAACCGACATAAAAAAAGGATGTTCTTAATTCGGTCGTATTTTTATTATGTTTTTTACCTATTAAATCCGTCATTTATAAACCGATTCGAAAGTAATTTTTTCATGAATAATGACCCACTTTCCGATTTGTTTCATATAAATTTCATCAAAATCAGTTCAGTAGTTTTGTTTTAAAATCAAAATAGCTGGAAAAAAAATATATTTTCGTATTTTGCTTTTCTGTAACTTTCCAGTGATGTTTAAGAATTCAAAAAACGGTAGAGTAATAAAAAGAGTAAAAAATAACTTTTGAACTGACCCCATCATACAAAAAAAAGGTTCTCAATTATGTTGTATTGTTTTTCAACTAGTTTCGTGTTGTGTGAAATAAAGCATTATTCTATTCTATTATATTTAATTGAATTTGCATTGTTAACATTATTTGAAAAAAAAAGTTTGTTCGACTTACAAACATTCAGATAGCATAAAAGTTTGTACAAACAAGTAAGTAATTCGTATGACAGTAAATTTCATCACTCAGTATAATACAGATACGATTAAAACGCTCCTTTATCGCTGGTCTTCGTTTATTAGCGTCAGAAACTAATGCTTAGGAGACGGTTAATTAAAGTTTACTCTGCCTTAGAGACCGTTCAGCGAAAAGGCCAGCTTCGTAATATTAATGTGCACAAGCAAGTATACTCGTGCACAAAATACTCTTGCGACGCTTTGTTCTCGGAGGACGTGTGAATTATTTCTAAGACGCGATTAGGGATGTATGAAAATAGATAGTAATGGAGCTCTAGACATACGAATAGCCAAATCGATTGTCTGGATTGGGCTAAGTTGTCAAACGCTATATTTAGAATAGCCACCTAGAGCTTCTGGAGTCTGTTTGCTAAGCGAAGATGGCCGCTGCGACATTTACGTCAATGTCTGAATCAAAGTCTGAATTAGAATCGATGCATCGTTTGTCATTTCATGAAGTAACATATAACACTAATAACACTTCTATATTATTTATTTTTTTCGTGCTATTGCCTGTTTTATTTTATAATCTTAGCGGAATTTTAATCAATAAATTGTGCCTATGCAGCACAATTGAATTATAAGTGTATTATGTCGCAATGTGTTTTGAACGTCGAGGAATCCCGAAAAAATTATAAATATTCCGCGATGACGTTTAGAATAGACAAATGACGACCGACTACAATTTTATAATCAAACAATCACTTGACACTGGCAATAATGTTAACAAGACAGATGCCATTATAGCTAGAAAACAAGAAGAAGAAGTCATTAATTAGTATTAGACTTCTTAAATTTACTATATTGACGTGTGATTGACATAGTTAGCTCATTTTACCAAGGAAGGTTTTGTTTTGTTTTGGCAGGTTTTTTTTAAAACTGATCTAAATAATCAATTCCATAATGGAACACAATGGCCTCAATTCTGTTGGCACTAACCTAACAAATTTTAGCTAAAATTAGGTTTTGAACTATCAAATTAACCTTTGGTATTCTGCTGCTACCTACTTATCCTAATTTAATTTTATCTAACTTAATTAAGCGTTCCTAATTTAGTTAGATGGTACGAACCGAATAGGTTTTACAAATGCAATGACTAACTAAATATATTTTATACAATTTCTAATTTTAGAAATAAACCAACCGAATTGCCACCAACGTCTAATGTTAAATGTTACTTTAGTGTAAGAAAAATAAGGTCGTTCGTATTTTAGAAAATTTTAGCAAAACAACAGATTCACCACCATTGGCTAGCACTTGTTAAGGAGTTAATAGGCCGCCCACAGAAGCGCTCAAATGAAAATGCAACTGCGGTCAACCACCCAGATGCTGAACTAACAGAGCGTTGCTTAACTTCGTTGATCTGTTAAGAACGTCTAAGCTAGCTTGTATTATGTTTGTATTATTGTTCTTAACACCGAAACCACTAAATGAATAAGGAAGGAGTAAATAGCCTGGAACAATGCTACTTTGCACACCTTTTCACGACCTCTGCGCCAGGGCCAGGCTCGGCTGCGGCGCAGAAGGTTGCGGTTTCGATCCCCCGAACAAATGTTTGTATGATCTGCAAGTATTTGTCCCGGGTCTAGATGTTTCTATTATTAATGTATTATATTCTATTAATGTATTTACAAAACTATATAAGTAGTATATCAGTCATGTGGTACCCATAAAACAACTTCTGCTTACTTTGGGGCTTGATGACGCTGTGTGAAATGTTCGGCATTATTTATTTATTACTAGCTGCTGCACGCGGCTTTTCACGCGTAGTGCATCCATAAAAAGTAGTCTTTGTCCTTCTCCAAGGTTCTAACTTAAGGAAATATGAGTTGCCCATAAAAACTTTCATCCCCTATTTAACACCCTTCAAGGTTGTTTTTTGAGTCAAAAAGCCTATGTTCTTCCCCCAAATGTAATACATCTTCTCACCAAATTTCATCAAAATGAGTTTTGCCGTTTAGCCGTGAAAACGTAACAAACAGACAGACAGAGACACTTTCGCATTTATAATATTAAGTATCCAAATATGGACAGCAACACTTTGTTATAATACATAGTTAATGTTTTTAAGCGGGTGAAGATGCAGGCAGAAACAAGTGGTTACTTAGATGATTGGCGCGTTAGAACCCTTTAATATCTTCGTAACTCCACGCCCGTCATACATAAGAGGGCAGTCCTTTACATGAAACGAGTAATATCTCCTTATTTATGCATAAACTGTGATAAGCTTTGTTAGCCGCGAATTTGCAAGTATTAACCACACACGAATATTTGATGAACTCGGAGATGTTTATGAAAGTTTTGTTAAGGCAAATTACGAATTTACCCCACACGGATTTACGAGAACATAATAAGATAATAATGGTTGGATCTGCGCGGTATTTTGTTTCCAGGGTCGTCTTGGTATATTACGGTATTCTTGTAACTATACAGTAATTTGCTGGGTTGCTGGTCCATGCTGGCCTGTCAGCTTAGTTGGTAGTAACTCGCCTTTTGCGCTGTAGGTTAAGGGTTCAATTCACAAGGACAAAAAATTTGGTGTTTGTTTTGTGTCTGGGTGTTATAAATATATAAATAAATAATTCCGGACGTCTCAAATACCATCATTTGGCCTCAAAGTAAGCAGAGCTTGTGTTCTGGGTACCACATGACTGATAAACTACTTATACAGGACGAGTATCTTGCCGGTTCTTCTAGGGCTTGGGTTAGGAGGAATTCGCACCTAAATTCAACTAAGTATGAATTAAGACGTTTCAAAGTGATCCTTGTGATTGGATTGAATAAGGTATCTTTTGAGTTTGACTTTGACTATACTTTTTTTTGTATATACATACTTATTATAAATAGAAACACCCAGACCCGAGACATATACTTGCAGATCATACAAACATTTATCCCGCAGCGGGAATCGAAGCCACAGCCTTCTGCGTCTCAGCCGGACCTTAGCCCACTGCACCACAAAGGTCGTCAAACTATATTTAGTTTTGGGCTAGATGGTGTGGTATGCAATGTCCACCAATATTTATTTAGTATTTATTTATTTATTTAAGCTATTACAACAGCTGTGCCAGAACACACAATAGTACTACTACAGACTTAACTTAACTTTCTATCCTGTCAGATCGAAACAGTATCGATGCCTAAATCGACAAAATAATCCGTCAGTAAAACCAGAGCTTATCAAAATGTATAGATATAAAAACTAGCTGACCCGGCCACGCGTTGCTGTAGCTCAGTAGTTATAATACGTTGAACCAATATACGCTAACCTTTTAAATTATAAGTGTTTCTCTACTATATTATGCATGTATCATACATATAAACATTCCTCTTGAATCACTCTATCTATTAAAAAAACCCACAACAAAATACGTTGCGTAATTTTAAAGATCTAAGCATACATAGGGACAGACAGACAGCGGGAAGCGACGTCGTTTTATACTATGTAGTGATATTTTCGGTGTCTTAGTGACATTTTAAGTAAATGAAGGATCTGAATTTTGATTGATCTAATTCCTGTTCATTTGAAAACTACAATGATATCTTTAGTTGCCGTTTCATCAGAAGGCGTTACAAGTCGTGCTATCATTACTCCAATACCTATTCAATCTCGCCGAATATCAGCGGAACCCGTATGTTACCATCAGGAAAATGTGTTTTTGTGACGAGATCTCGATTTATGGTTACAGAAACTTTTATTGGGTACTTGACACAGATTCATTCCTTTGTTATGGGAAATGAAAACAGATTTTGGGCTACGATTTGAATAATTGATTTTTGTTACCAGGATATAAAAATGTATTAGAGTATCCATTTATTGTGTTAATGCTCAGTTTTTTCAGAATAAAAAATAAACGAAATTTAGCTTTTCTTTTCTATAAGATCTGAGGGCAGCGACCACAAGAAACTAGAGGAATTCCCACGTAGAATAGCAATGTTAATACGCTGGGCCAGATAAGAACCAGCTCTTGGATCAATTGAGCTATTTGTAGACCGTTATAAACGCTCCTAAGACATTTCAACTGTTTGCAAAATGCATGTAGCATTATATATTATTGTGTCAATTTCTGAAAATAAGGATAGTTTGTTATCTTCAAGTGGAGTCAATGTTTGCGTGTTATTTTCATCTAAAGTTTTACGGAAAAAATGCTAAACATCATAAAATATTTTGGTATCAACCCAATTCTAATAAAAAATAATATTTTGCAAAGTTTATATTTTAAAAACGTTAAGTAAAAAATAGGGTAAGCGCTCCACAAACATCGACCTCGCACGTTTCAACACATTTTTTTGACCAAGACTGACTTTTCCCAAGTGTGGCGATTTCGCAAAGTTTAAGTGGCCATTAGTAAAGTTGTTTACCGCTGCCCCTGGGCTACAAACGCAACTGACTACGTTTTATTACGAGTATAGCTAGCTAGTCGGAAAATTGAGCATGAAGGTTAAATAAAGCTATATTATGTTTATAATGTTTTATAAAGCTTTAAACAAATATTTTTATTTATAATACCGGCTTTATACGGGATTCTTCTTACCGTGTTTTGATTGAACACTTTGAAAAAAAGTGGGTATTGTAACAATAATAAATAAATATTTGAAGACAATTCACACAACATAATAATAATACCGGAAATTTCACACAGTATCATCTGGCCCAATAAAAAAAGTCAAAGTCAAAAGATACTTTATTCAATACAATCACAAGGATCACTTTGAAAAGTCTTACATACTAGGTAAATTTAGGTCAAAGTAAGCCGGGCTTCTATGTTATGTATTAGTATATACAAACCTACCTGCTGGTATAAGTGTTTATTCTATTCTACACTATTAGACTTCTTACCTACATGCAATTTTTTCTTAGATACTTACCATTGTGTCAACAAATTACCTACCTACTTTTACAAATAATTGAAAACATTGTATCACGAAATACCCTAACTAACTTTGATTAAAACCAATTTGTTTTAATCAAAGCTAACTAATTGTATCTTGCGTACTCGTATGTCATTAAAATGGTGTTATTTAGAACCAGTATGGCGAAAGGATTAAAGTGCGCCTCAGAAGCTTTCGTATGTGGCGAAATAGGTTGTGGCGACAACCTATGTGGCGCAGTGGGCTAAGGTCCGGCTGAGACACAGAAGGTTGCGGGTTCGATTCCCGCTGCGAGACAAATGTTTGTATGATCTGCAAGTATTTGTCTCAGGTCTGGTTGTTTCTATGTATAATATGTATTTACAAAAAAAAAAGTATGTAAGTAGTATGTCAGTCATATGGTACCTATAACACAAGCTCTGCTTACTTTGGGGCCAAATGACGCTGTGTTAAATGTCCGGCAAAAATAAATAAATAAATAAAAATAAGTATACCTGGTACATGCTTTTGAACTTTGAACATGGAATCGTTGGTTTACGTGTTCAAATATTAAACACAATTAAGCCAGTATTTGGATACCAACATTCAGTAAGGTTATATCTACACTATAACTCACCACAAAACCAACAAGTCACCTATCACTACCTGTGCAATTACTAGTAGTTATTGGCACGTCACATGCCTTCCGAACAATTTAAGGCACGATTCCGAGCAACCTTACAGACACCAATAGATCATTCATAGAGTGAATTATCTACTAATGTACAAATAATAATCAACCTTCTTTTTTTTGAAAGTTTTTATTACGTTTTTAGTACATAATCGAATAAAAAAACGAAATTCTTAAACACTACTGAAAATTTACAGGAAAGCAAAATACGAAATTTCGTTTACTTGTTTCGTTTCGTTTTCGTTTCTTCCAGCCATTTTGACTGATTTTTATGAATTTGTTATGGGACCAATCTTAAAGTATGTATAACATTATAACATTATTTTTTATAAATGACTGAGTCATGAGGTAACAAATATAAATAAAAAAAACTCGTTTTGATGGCGCATTGTTGCATGCATGGCGAAATATCGAGAAGCAGAAATACAAATGAATGGACAAATAGATGGACAGACATGGCGAAATTATTTTCGCCATGTCTGTCCATCTATTTACATACATATAAAAACAACGGCAAATGTTTTAAGTATTTGATTTTCTTGATTTTAATACACAATCGTTGGATAGGTTAAAGATGTTATAAGATTTTTTGCATAGTTTTTTGATATATATATTATTTTTAATATATTTAAAGCTGGGGATCTAAAAATATTAGAATTGCTACAAGCATATGATGAATTTAAAAGAAAAATAATCACGGCCAGGCATAACAAGATTATGAGTAACAGCCTCATTTGTAAACCTTTAAAATGTCACGGAATACATTAATTAAATCAATTAATATAAATGAATACTAAACTAATCGTGGGTGCTATTGAATTGGTTTGCGCCCAACTCATTCATATCTCTACTAACTTCAGAAGCCATCACATTACGTAGTCCTTGGGCAATTTATTTATGTCATATTTCCACTCCGCTGAGGTGGAGCCGCTCTAAATGAAGACTTTAAGTACCTTACAGCTGCTTTATTCAGTCTCCAGAATTTCTGGGAAACGTTACTTTAGTCGGCGCCAAACGCAAGCCACATTGTATGTGTCAACAACTTTGACGTTTACTCTAGGCGAGTATTCTGGAACGAAGGAGTTTTTCATACGTGCTTTATAGAGATTGCTGACTGACGTTGACATTGACGGATCCTAAGTATACGAACTATTTGGGCAAATATTCAAAACAGATTCTGCCCGTGGCTTCGCACGCACAGTACATACATAAAAAGTAGTCTCTGTCCGTTCCTAAGATACAATATATATCCATACCAAATTTGACTAGTTCTGTTGATCCGATCGTTACCAAACTTCACAGGATCACCCGCTACGCCAATCTGAAGATTTCCTAAAAATAGCATTTAAATTAAAACATACATACACACATCGCCTTATATATATATATAGATTTGCCATTCAAAGTTGTGACTTACACGTACCTACTCTATTTTGGCAGAGCATTTGTATCTGTTTACTTCCCTATACTACTAGTGTAGTTATTATGTTATCTGTGCCTATACAATATTGCTTAAGCCTATTTAGAAGATAAATATTTTGACTTGAATAAAAAACTCGGGAAAACTAGTACAACAAAATAAACATTGATTTAGTTATTAATGTTTATATTTTATTTTATTTATTTGAAAGTTAATACATAGTTTATTTTATACATTTTAAAAACCTTGTTAGTTTTGACAAAGATGTATATTACTAGTTGCTGCCCGCGGCTTCGTACGCGTGATACCTACATAAAAGTAGCCTATGTCCTTCTCCAAGGTCTCATATATCTCTATACTAAAATTCATCAAAATTGGTTCAGAGGTTCGGCGTGAGAACGTAACAAACAGACAGACAGTTACGTTTATTAATAATATACATACGAGGCAATTCCACCAGCGTCATGGGAGCACTGTCCTTTGATAGTTGAGCTATCTATAGATAATTTTATTCAGTATTTAAGGCTCCACTGTTTACTCATATTAAATATTATTGTAAATATATCTGCACATTTCTGCTAAAAGTTTAAAATAATATAACCAAAATACACCGCTTGTCACGTAACCAACGTTACATTGTGCAAATTTCCGTGCACTTTAATAGCTTAGAGTCAACAAACAAACTTCGGGAACGTCATTCACTTTAGTGTTATGTAGTAAGGTGTTTCAACGGCGGACATAGCTTCGAATCAGATAGCTCACTCACATTTTAATTTACACTCATCATTTCTTGCATTTTTAGTTTTGAAGTTCCGAAGGAGCCCTTATAGTTTTGCCATGTCAGACGGATATGGCATCTGTCTGTCTGTATGTTTATCTGTCCGCCCTTTATCAGAGCGCTTGTTTGTGGACTATTCGACTATTAACCATGACGATGAATTGCACGGTCATACATAATAGTCCCTGCAAAGCTATGAAATAAAAAAACAAGTTTTAATGGTACCTTCCCTTACCTGTTAATAGGTTTAAAAGGTTTTTTGAAAAGTTTTTCGATATTTGTTTGAAGTTTTCCTTGATAGTCCAGTGTCCTCCTCCCCCTTACCGGCTAAGCCGTTGTTTGGGAGTACTTGAAAAACTTTCAAAATTGTAGCATATAATGTTGAGATTTTAAAGGCTGTGAAAAAGGCTTTCACTAGCAAATTCTTTCTTAACTTTCTGTCTTTTGTCTGATTTTTAAACCTTAAAAATAATTGTGATTCTAAATTATTTTATACAAGTTACTAGAATGTGATGAGTTAGTTTGGGACCTGACCAACAGTATTTACTATGCAACCATGCACGTGTTAATATGTGCTTGTCCAATTAATTGGTAACATAGCTTATCCGAGTAACTTCTCCGAAAGCAAAGCGTTAAACGAATGCGAGTCAATGCATGCTAGAAATTTTTGAGCAAGTGGCAGTCACAGTACCTTGTTAACAGTTGATAAGTACGACTACCTTGAATCTGGCTGTAGCTGTAATCTGTGTCGGAAAATCAAATAACGTGACGAGAAAATTCAGATTTAAAACGAGATTTAAAATTCATAAATAGTGGGCTTAGGACCGGCTGAGACGCAAAAGGTTGTGGGTTCGATTTCCGCCGCGGGGCAAATGTTTGTACGATCTGCAAGTATTTGTCTTTGGTCTGGGTGTTTCTATGTGAAATATGTAAGTATCTATTATATTTACAATATTATTATATTATAAATTATATTATATATATATATATATATATATATATATATATATATATATATATATATATATATATATATAAGTATATCAGTCAGTATCAGTTACTTTGGGGCCAGATCATGTTGTGTGAAATATCCGGTATTATTATTTTATATTTTAAGGTGAGTTTCTTTGAACAAGCCATTCTCTTTTAAACTGCAAATAAGAGCGTAGTATGTTAAGGTGTTTAATTAGTGACTTGTGAAGTTTGTGTATCGACAAATGCCATAAAGTTAAGCTGTTTTGGAACTGGACTTCTACGAGTTCTAATCAGCGCAGAGCGTGCAGCGAAAGCTTTGACTTTAAATTCAAAATGGCGACATTATGGTCGTGAAGGCATCAGGCTGGCTTCGCCGTTTACTTCATAGCTATTTAATCAGTGTTTTTATTTAGAGATTTTATTTATAAGTACTATATCAGTCTTGTAGTACCCATACAAGCTCTGCTTACTTTAGGGCCTGATGATGATTTTAATTATTTTAAATTTATATCTAATTTTCATCACACAAGATTCTATAATTGTTTCATATTTATACCATTTCACCCCACAGAAGCAATTACATTATTTGTTTTTATTAATTTTTTGAACATCTTTATCGCTTTTATGATGCGGTACCTACTCCTTCTTGATAAGCCATCTATATCTGCTTCGAAAAATGTGTACCTAATGTACCTAATATATAACGAAACCAAGAGTCCCCAAGAAGTCCTAATATTAATAAATACATTAATAGATAATTAATATAGATAATTAACATTATCTCATGGACATGGACGCTCACGCGGGAGGCTTGTACCGTTTGAGAGTTGCGAAGAGAGTGATGAAGCGCATCATGCGCGGCGTTAACCTAGAGACCGTGTAGCCAACGTTGAGATTAAAAGTCGAACAAAGGTCTAAGACTTTGGAGACCGCATTACAAGATTAAAATGGAGATGGGCAACACTGGCTAGGTGACGACAGATGGAGTAAAGCTCTAACTGAATTAATATAATTATATATAAACATTCTCTATAAACCCTTTTCCCCCCTTGCTCTTAATGGCATAGGAAGCCTCATAAACACACTTTCAATCTGTCTGTCAGTTAGTTTGTAACATTTTCACGGCTTTATGGTTGAACAGACCGTGAGGAATAACAGACAGGTTACTTTTTATGTAGGTACCACACGTGCGAAGCTGCGTGCATCAGCTAGTAACTATTATGGCGTTAAAACTTGTTATCCTTATTCCTTGACATCTTGACTTCGGCTTTTTAATAATAATAATAATAATAAAACATTTACTTTGCGTCACATAAAGTTAAACATAGGTTACAAAATAATTATTATTAAGTGACAGCAAAAAAGGACACTACTCAGCAAAACTTTTGTTGATGTGATCATGTTTTTTGGTGATCATGAGTAGACTAAAATGTTCCTTTGACAAAAAGGCATGACTCTGAATCAAACTACCGTTTTTTTTTCTAATCCTCGAATATATCACGCCGCTCCACTTATTTCTTCCGTTTTTTTCGCCACGTGAAAACGGTGCGAAATTTATTTTCGCGTCATAACTCGACGCCATATTGAATATCTGTTTCTGACGTATAATATACGGCGTTTAATACGAGTACGGCTTCAAAAGTAATCGGCGTCGATTATGTGAACATGATATCGGAAATCTGTCACATGTGCCATCATTTCCGCAACATGTGTTTAAAAATCACGAGATGATGTTTAAAGGGGATTTTACATGACAATGCCGATGGAAATCTGTCGTTCTGTCGTCTGTTGTCTGTCGGTAAATGGTTTTCGTTTTGCATGTCTGAAAAACGTTATCTTCCTCAATTTAATTAAGTAGGTATTGTACATTTCATAAAATAAATAAGCCAATGTTTTCAAACAGTTTGGTTTATTTTATACTATACTAAATGAAGAAGTACCTATGTTGGTTAATTTTTATGTAGGTTAAATATATAAAATATAAATAATAATAAAATAATGCCGGACATTTCACACAGCATCATCAGGCTACAAAGTAAGCAGAGCTTGTGTTATGTGCTTTCACATATTATTCACCAAATCACCCGAGACAAATACTTCAGATCTACTTCTACTTTCAGATCATACAAAAATATGTCACTCGAGAGTCAGGACCGCAACCTTCTCCGTCTTGGGCCTTCGGCTACTGCACATATGGCGTCATAAAAAGTACCCAACATCGTTCTTCAAGATACAATCTATATCTCTACCAAAATTCATCAGTATCCGTTAAGCCGTTAGCTGTGGAATCATAAACAAGCACATTAAAACATTGAGTTTATAATATCAATCAAATTTACTCGATCTAAGTTTATTTTTTAGTATATATTACCTATAATATACCCTTCGTATTTAATAACAGTTACATTGTAATAAGCCCGCGATCAAATAATTAACCTTAAAAGCCTTGCGGTCAAACAAATTACTTTACTGTGGACATTCAACGAATGAAATAACTTTTTGAATAAACCATCAAAGTAAATATACCATTATAATCTGTTTGAGTTTTCACAATATTTTGCCGCAAAAACCAATTTTTATATTTAATTTTATATTTAAATTTTATATTTTATATTAAATTTTATATTTAAATAATAAAGCCAATGGCGAGATAAGCACACAACTATTACATTACTAGCAGCTGTCCGCAACTTCACACGCGTTATACTTAGTTAAAATTTGCCTATGTCTCTCCCCAAGATTCAATCTTTCTCCTTAGCATATCATTAATATCCGTTCAGCCGTGAACAGGTAACAAACAAATAGACAGACAAAAAGATCTAGAAACTTCAGAATTTATAACAAAAGTATGGAGTATGGATAGGATACAGATGTACAAGTACATAATTATCAACGCCAAGATTGATCAATTTGATTAATCTAGGTGTGGAAAAGAGTTGCAGCATTTTTTGGAGAAATAAAATAAATGAAATATCAATTATAAATATATTGCTAGACGACTACAGCACCATATAGCCCCAAACTAAGCAATGTTTGTCCTACAGGAACCAAAAAACTGGTACAAAACAAAAGTAAATTGACATTATACATTGTTGAAGATTTATAATCTAAAAAATGAGTTTCAGGAGCCAATAACGCCTACTAGTTTAATACATTATAGATACTGAACAAACATCAATATTTACTACACAATTGTATTATCTAGGGCGGAAATTCAACCCGCAACATTGCAGAACGCAGATACCTACTACCTACTGAGCTGGTGAGGACATTTTAGCAGAGATTATGAAAAATTGTGTAGACGTTTTTTTGATTTGTTTGTCTTTTGATTATTGTGTTTTTGGCTCAATCACCTAGTAGCTGAGCAGAATTTGATAAAATTGGGTTTAATTATAATTATTAGCTGAAAACTAAAATAGCGTATTGAATACCTCTATATTGAATGTTTTTATTATATTTTTTTTCACAGCATCATCTGGCCCCAAAGTAAGCAGAGCTTGTGTTATGGGTACCACGTGACTGATTTACTACATATATATACTGTTTTTTTTGTAAATACATACATATCATATATAGAAACACCCAGACCCGACACAAATACTTGCAGATAATACAAACATTGGTCCCGCGGCGGGAATTGAACCCGCAACCTTCAGCGTCTCACCCGGACCTTAGCCCACTGTTCCACAGAGGTCGCCAAAAGTCTATGTTTTGATATTGTCAATGCCCATTCGCATGTTTCCAACGTACGAGTTGATCAAGGGATTATTTTTTGCCGGCCGCTTTAGGGATATTACTCTCTTAAATTATTTATTTTACCTGAGTTCGGGTTTTATTTGTAATTTTGGTGATTTTATTCAAAAAGGTAGAGCTTTAGTTGGTTGTGAATAATTGGAATAAGTGTTTCTTTGTGATTCGAGCAAAAATAAAGAGACACCAATTTTTATAATATAACAAACTACGAACGACAACATCCGACTTTGTGACATCTTACTATAAACAATCTAAACACTTGACATTGGCAAAAATGTCATCATGTGACACATGCCATTAACGAAGAAGAACAGTTAATCAAGATTAAAAAGATGCCCTTACAATAATCGTTTTTGATCGAACATTCAAAATAACAAGTGTGTAAGATCCTTTATCTAAACACCTTTCCACCCTCACGTTCAAATCTGTCTCTGATTAAATCCGAAGCCGTAAAAAATCATGTGACTTGTAAATGAGCGCGTTCCCAAATGTATACTATGTACTAGCTTCTGCCTGTGGCTTCGCACGCGTGGTACCTTCATAAAAAGTAAACTATATTCTATTCTAGGTTAGTTATTACAGATAATAAATAAAAAATAATCCCGGACATTTCACACAGCATCATCTGGCTTCAAAGTAAGCAGAGCTTGTGTTATGGGTACCACATGACTGATATACTACTTATATAGTTTTTTTAGTAAATACATGCATATTATACATAGAAACACCCAGACCCGAGACAAATACTTGCATATAATTCAAACATTCGTCTCGTGGCGGGAATCAAACCCGCAACCTTCTGCGTCTCAGCCGGATCTTAGCCTACTACGCCACAGAGGTCGTCTATAGACAGAATATATTAATATATTATCATAAATACTTTGAACTGATTAAATAAGGAACAATAGTTAGCTGGTCGGTAGTACAAAGAGCGGTCTTATCGGTATGAAGCGGTTTCTGCCAGACAGCCTTGGGATGGATGATACTAAAAAATGAATGGGTCATTTATTCGTGTTACCTTAAGAATAATATAATCATGGTTTAATAATCTAGTCTAAGCAAGAGCTCTGATTAAAGGCAGACAGATAGACAGACCGAGAAACGGACATCACCAGGTTTTGTTGCTGGTGGTTGACTACTATAAACGACACCTGTCAAGCAATCCACATTTGGAAAGCAAATTAAAAAGTGTAGTTAGTAACTTCAGGTTGAGGTATGTCTTTTGCAAATTACTATCATATAGCAAAACTCATATATCAATAGATATATGAGTTTTGCTCGAAATAAATGTTTTTTGGAACGAAGTTATCTTATCGCGGGTTGGCAACCGGGTTGTCACCTAGCCGAGAAGGAATCTAGCGCGTTACGTTATGAAAACGCGTTAAGAAAAACCGTAAGGGAGAGCATTCGGTTGTCCATTGGTTCGGTACAACATCATGCTGAGAAGGGGACCTATTTGCTCCACACAACAATCTATGTACTTAATTTATATTACGATTTCAAAAAAGGAGTTTCTGAATTCGACTGAAGTGATAACTTCTTATATACCGCTTCGTTAGTAAAGCGTTCTCTCACGTATACGGCAGCGGTAGGCAGGCTCCTCCTCTCTCACTCTAACCCACAGCGCTAGTTAAATGAGTTTAAGTAATCACTTCTGTCGGGCGTCCCGAGACGAACACTTTTTTTTAATATTTTTTACCTCACAACCAATTTCATCAAATCTAATTTCATGTCAAAGGATATACTGTCCGATTGGTCCCATATAAATTTTATAAAAATCGGTTCAATAGTCAGGTTTTTAATCTAAATAACTGACAAAAATATGTCATCCATTCGGGTAAAACGAAATTTCTATATTTTGCTTTTTATACATGTAGTCGGTTGTCTTTTGAGTTTTTAAAACGTTATTTTTATGAATAATTATTATATATATTTTGTTTTTAAAACTACGTAATTGCCTTAGATGCTGGGTCAAAATATTTCTTAAAAATATTTTTTTTCTTTCTCCCTTTCATGTGGTACCCGTAACACAAGCTCTGCTTACTTTGGGGCCAGATGAAGCTGTTTGAAATGTCCGGTATTATTTATTTATTTATTGAGTCTGCTTGTTTGCTAGCTCAGTTACATAAAAAAAGAAAGACAGTAACTGGGCACTTCGTTCGGCAAAGTTCGGCACATATTTTATAGTTTTTAGAGCCATTTTTACAAAAACCGTGCCAAATTAAAAAGGCTGAGTAAGGTTATGACGCCAACTTGCTTGCTAAAATTTATTGCTTTTTCACGTTGAATGTCGGTATAAAGTTGTTTTTATACGGTAAGCTATAGGGCCTTGATTCTGTTGTTGCGTCTGTCTAACCAAAATATCGTAAATTAGGAACGTAAACGTAATATATGAATCTTATTTTGCTTGCACCAAGGTCTTAATTATAGAATCATTTTTAAAATACATTTATTTTATGAAATTGAAGTGTAATTGGCATGTTTTTATTCATTTTAGACGACATTATGATTTGTGAATAAAACTGAGAATTTTAGGCACATTCATTCAATAATTAAACAAATTGAAAACTAAACACAGTCGTTTAAAATGTTACTCTAGTTTGAACAATATTTTAAGAAAAATAAAAACGCAGATACATTTTTTACGATATCTTAGCTATTTCGGCAAAGCCTTAGAATCACCACCAGTTATATCACTAGTCTCTGCCTGCTTCTACCTATTAGTCTAGGACGTTCAGAAACAAACATAGTACTCCATAGCTACGAATTCTTACAAGTATCTAAAACAAAGTAAATTCTTATTTATATTAACAAATGACAGTAATTAGTAAAGAACATACATTTAGACGATATTTGAAAGTTATATTTCAAACATTATTATATACTAGCTTCTGCCTGCGGCTTCACGCGCCGTTCCTAAGTTCTGTTGATCCGATCGCTACCAAACTTCACAAGATCACCCGCTAGGCCAATCTGAAGATTTCCTAAAAATTCGAAAGCGGTCCAGCCTTTTTGGAGTCTATGAGGATCATACATACATAATCATCGCCTTAAGTCTATGTCCTTTCCCAAGGTACAATCTATCTTTATACCAAACGTTATCTAGATCTATTCAGCTGGGTATCTATTAAATAAGCCCTGAAAACTGAAACAGTCTTAGACACTTTTGTAATAATGATTGCAGCTTCGCACGCGTGTTTCCTACATAAAGAGTAGCCTATGCTTATCATACAATCAATCTGCTTACGAAATTTCATCAAAACATCAAGAATATAAAAACAGACAAATAGTCATTCAGACAGCCAAAGACACCTTAAATTTATATGTATTGGTATTAGTATATATTAGTATGGAGTATGGTTTATTTCATATCCATTGAGTTTTCCATTGAGTCATAGAGCAACTTGAACCCAACACGAACCTATGAATAACCACAATGAGCAGTTTCTCTCGATCGATGCTGATAGAAGACGGTACTAATGTATTCTGCGGGTTAGTCCTGCAGTCGCTGCCAGAAGTAGCTATGCAACTTTGGAACAATATCTTCCACTAGTACCTCTACAACCAACTCTACCATCCAACTTACAGGGAAATCTAGTACTGTCATTGGGTACATTAATCATAAGCGTTTAATAGCTATTTTTTGGAGGAATAATGTAACTCTAGTCGTCGCCGAAATTAAGCATATTTTTACAGTTCTTTTTTATTTAATTTTACACTGAGGAACTTTCAAATACACTGAGAAATCAGGTATACAGGTATCAGGAACTCGTCAGAAATATTAGTCAGGAATAAATGAAAGGGACTGTAATATTCGATATATAACCGTTTACAATTGTGAAGCTGTATTGGATTTGTTGGTTTCATTGAGTTGTGTAGTTACTTATGATGGTGGCTTTGCCCACTGTTATTTATTCTGTATCCAGCCTATTGTAAGTGCAATCAACGATGCTGCGACTATCGCAGTTACCAAACTGCTGCAAATCATGTATACAAATTGGAGAGAGAACTTGGTCTTACGGTCAATAGGTTTGTATAATAGCTGAATGTTTATTACATTACAGTGTATAGGTTATTAAAGTTGTATTATGATCGCACACTGGTGTGGTAACTTCTACCTTGTGCACCAATAGATTTGCCATTTATGTTGATGATATCTTATTTTACTAAGGTACCAAAATACAATTTTTACCACCTATTTATTTTCTATGTATTTACTTAACCACATTATGTTAATTGTTCTGTTGTCGCTGCTGCATTACTCTTTTAAACCGAGGTAACTGCTGATGCTGCACACGAATACGAATACGATATGATACGAATATATCGTATTCGTATTCGTGATACGAATCAACTTATAATAAAATAACTTCGATTCACGGTCAACAAATTATTTAACTACATTATATGTAATAGGTAAGTGTGTTTTGTTAAAAATATGTAATCTAAATAATAAAATAAATAATAGCAATATAACGTACATAAATACTATATACTATATAAATACTTTATATATATACTATACACCATATACTATAACATAACAAAATTGAGCTTCATATTGATGTAGGATTAACATTATAAAGACATAATTATGATTAAGACAACTGATCAAGTAACAGTTCTGTGCAGTTATAGTCAAGAGTTTTTAGCCAGTTCAATACAATATAATTAGCCTTCGAGACAGCGCAGTGCTTTATCGCAGATCTTAACAGTTTTATTGTAAAGAAACCCCGAAATGTAGGGATTGAACCGCTGGGCAAAAAGAGTGTTAACTGAATGAAACTGAATTTTAAAAACTGGGTGGGTTAGCATGTCTTGGTAAGCAGCTCTGTTGATCACACTTTTGTGTGCCATTGTACATATTTTTAATACAAAATATTAAGAGGAAACTCGCGGATTAGACAGCCCTGCACGTATCGAGCCTGTCTTTCAAAAATATCAAACCGGTATGAAACAAGCCTGGTAGAAACCATGTGTGACAGGAATGCTGGCTTTTATTTCGGTCAACGAATTGCCATACAACGTAGCAATGCTACCAGTGTTCTAGGCATGCATGCATCTGGTGTCGACTGGGACAGACGGGTGTTTTTTTTTCATAAATGATACAGTTAGTTGTATAAGAAATACGTAAGTTTACATAATATTATTACTAGGTAGTTAGATAATTTAATTAATTTGTTATGTAGTTAAACCAATGTATTTAAATAAAAAACTGAATTATTTAATTAAATTGGGAAACATTATAAATGAACAGAAAATTAAAACCTCTGTGGCGCGGTGGACTTTGGTAGAGCTGAGACGCAAAAGGTCGCGGGGGATTGATTTCCGTCGCGGGACAAATGTTTGTATGATCTGCAAAAGTTTGTCTCGGGTCTGGGTGTTTCTGTGTATGTATTTACAAAAAAACTATGTAAGTAGTATATGAGTCATGTGGTACCCATAACACAAGCTCTGCTTACTTTAGGTCCAGGTGTGAAATGTCCGGCATTATTTATTTAATGTAGGTAAACAATAATAAATGTAGTCGTAATTAAACAGTATCGCCCGCCTTCTTCGACAAAATCCATACTAAGTACCCTACGATACAAAGAAATAGATTTGAATTAAAAAGATATAAGCAGAAGTCGTTTCACGTTTTAAATGTATTTAAAGTAAGAGTTGCATTACCGATTAAAAAGCGATACATCTACTTATGTTTAATAAAGCAATATAAAAGATGAAGAAAAGGATACCTTTAAACTAGTTAGAAAAAGAACAATCTCTATTTTAAACTAGGTAAATAATATGATGTCAAAGAACTTGTCCAAAAACATCGAGCTTTCACATGATGTTAATAAAATACTTATCAGTTTCTAATTGTGTGTGTAGTATTTTTGTGTATAAGAAAAGACTATTATGGATACAAATGACTAAGCAGAGTGGTATAAGTATTTGCCAACCCTAATTTATCTAAATAGTTGGGCCTATGCAATTTAATGTATTATGTAGGTGGATGCATTGGTTTGTGACCTTTCGAGTGTTTTATAACATCGTATTCTTCCTTACTTTTTTGTATGTGTCCGTGGCTAACTCTTGTGACAAATTTTGCATAGATTACAGGTTATAAATGTCAAAGACAATGTATCCATTAAATAACAAGAAACATTGAGAATAAAATTAGTAATCAGATTAACTGTAATAAAAAGCTTTTGTACAGTTGTATTACTTACCATACTAACCCAATAAAACAGCTCCAATCCGCAAAACTTCAACAGACCATCCGACTTCAAAAGAAAAACGAGTTCCGTTGCAAAACTCGGTACGAAACACTAAAAACACTAAAAATGGTAAAAATAAATACAGGTCAAACAGAAAACCTACATTTTCGAAGTATTAAAATGCAGCACAGAAAACTGTTACACCTTTTAGCGATAATGGCGTAAGCTCAATTACGCCTGAAAGCTTACTCGATAATATTGATTTTGCAGCAAATGGGGTGGATTGACCCGCGCCGATTGTAAAGCCATTTTAAACTTGCATTGAGAATCAGAGGATTGATCGTATGAGGACCAGTTTTTATGTGTGTAGCTACAACGTTATTGGAATAGTTTTCGGGGCAATGTCAACATCCCGCTTTAACCCGCTCGCGATTTTAGCCGCCACGAGTAAAATTGTGAACCGCTATCCCAATTTAAACTATATATTAAAAATCTATTGTATTTTCTTTCACTGACAATTATATCGTCTCAAAATCTGTTGAAAATCTAGTGCACCAACGCAATGTAGTTTAGTATAGTTACAAGCAGTATGACTATCCTCACTCGCACGTCCGACTTGATAACGAGGTATCGGTCAATCAAAACCTATGGTACCAGGCACTACCGCACGAGTTATTCAATTTATTTTGTGCCAACAAACTCCCTGTGTTTTATCAAAGCAAAAAAATACCAATAGAACACCGCGTAAAAATATTGGTAGCTCCATTCAAAGGCACACTCACACAACAGTGGAAAAGTTCACAAACATTTTTTAGTCACATCACTTTACGGTCTGTCGGACACACGAACACACTCACCTTTGCCGCAGAACTAGCAAATTGTAAAAATTCAATAAATGTTACAGAAGCAAAGTTCTTCAATGCAAAAGTTACGCAAAAATATCGGAAACAAACTTATTACGAGAGTTATTTAATTACTCTTTTTGCGCCACAAGTGTATAAGTTTTTATTGGTTTGCAGGTACACTGCGGTGCAAAAAAATGTGGTTACACAACAAAAACAGAATTGGGTTGCGAACATTTACGTGGCACGTTTGATGAATAAAGTATCATAGACTGAGCCTATGTATATACCTAGCACTCGGATGATGTTGGATAAAAGCGGGAAAGCAAAAACCTGGATCAACACGGCATCGGGTGGAATTTCAATGTAACTGAAGCTTTCAGGGGTACCGATTTCTTTAAGCAGGTAGGGTTTGATTAATTCATTGCTTTTCTGCAGAGAAATGAGATCGACGGGTAAGAAATGAGCTAATACAGCAAATTAAAATTGTATGCAGTAGCGAGCCGGATTTATTTGCACTGGAGTTTTTTGTCTTTTGGTGAAGTATTTTGTTTTCTAGACTTTCATAATGCTAGGAAAACCAAATAAACACGGATTGGATACAACTTATGAACATATTTTATATAAATAATTTATTACATTTTTTTTAATAAATAAATAAATATTGCATCCACACAACACCATCTAGCCCCAAACCAAGCAAAGCTTGTATGGAAACCCGATGACTTATAGAATACTTACATATTTAAATACATACTTTTAATACTTTTATATTATCTAGACACAGAACAAACATCAATGTTCATCACACCAATGTTTGTCCTGGGAAGGAATCGAACCTTCAACCCACATCGTAGAAGGCAGAGCTACTACGAACTAAGCTGAGAAGCCAGTGTTTTATATACACTTAATTTTTGTAATACAATATTTTTGTTTAAAAAGTGCTGTGATCTCGAAGTTATACATATGTATTTCATAGCAAAGCAAGATAAGACCCGCATTGTGTGGAAACTTCATCCGTTCATTCACCTTATGCATGCAAGACTAGAACGGCGAAACCCTTTTACAATAACTGGTAGTTAGTTTTTTTTTTGTGTTTTCACAAAATAGTAATAAATAATGCCGGACATTTCACACCGCACCATCTGGCCCTAAAGTAAACAGATCTAGTGTTATGGGTACCACACATGACTGCTAAACTACTCATTAAGCTATGTTGTAAATACATGGGTTATTAATTAATAAAAGAATAAATTAATGAAAGTATACTATTATAATTTTACAATCTAGTCAAGTACGCTAATAAGTAATTTAACTTTCACATATTTTTATAAAACTAACTGTCTCAGAATAAATATGTAGTAACGCCGGACATTTCACACATCATCTAGCCCCAAAGTAAGCAGAACTTGCGTTATAGGTACACTATTATGCTACTAACATCCCATTTTTTGTAAATACATACATATTATACATAGAAACACCCAGACCCGAGACATATACTTTCAGATCATACAAATATTTGTCTCGCGGCAGGAATCGAATACGCAACCTGTCTCACCCGGACCTAAGTCCACTGCACCACAGAGGTCGTCCAATAGCACTATTACTGTGTCTAGTTACAGCGACCAAAGTGTGCCTTGTGTTTATTTAAACAATAAAAATATATCTTCGCTAAAAATGATTTCAATAAACATTATACAAGACAACCATTGAACCATGTGGTTCCCTTTGTCTGTATATATAGGGAGGTATAAATTTCATTGTATTTGGAGCTACAAAAAACATATTTTCAACGAACCCTGTTAGAATAACAGACTTACCAAAAGAAAGAATAACAAATGTCGCTGAATCAGAGCAGAACTTTTTAAGTCACGGTGTCTGATATGGGTTTAGCGTTTGTACACATGAGGACAAATGTTATGTCTTTATTTTGGTACTAGAAATAATATTGAATACTTATCTACTTTTATAAAAAGATACTTTGACTGGGATCTCAGCTAAGACAGCAGTAACTCTGCCTTTGACGCTGGAGGTTGTGGGTTCGATCCTCATTCAAGACAAAAATGTGTGTAATGAACGTAGATGTTTGTTTACTGTCTGGCTATTATATTATATTATGTACTCGTATGTTTTTAGTAATAATGATAATCCCTACTAATATTATAAATGCAAAAGTAACTGTGTCTGTCTGTCTGTTTGCTTGTGACGTTTCACGCCTAAACCGCTGAACTGATTTTTATGTATTATGGTTAAAAGATAGATGGAACCACGCGTGCGAAGCCGCGGGCAGCAGCTAGTAATAAATATAAAGATAGAAATTTCACACATTATCATCTGGCCCAAACGTTAGCAAAGCTTGTTTTATGGGTACCACTGTCTGATACATTACTTGTACTTATACTTTTTATATTACATATTATATATACATATTGGTATGAAATGCACACAAAACCATAAAGCCCCGTTTAAAAATATAAAGGTAAATCATTTGTGGATTTATAAGTATTCTATCAGTCATCTGGTTTCCATCGTACAAGATTTGCTTAATTTAGAGCCAGACATCGTTGTGTCAAAACGTCCACCAGTATATACTCGTATTTACTTATTATTTATTATTTATTAAACGATCACTAAATAACATATTTTAATGGTAATATCTATGTAAAAACATTCAATAATAATCCATCATCGAAGTTAACTTTTTACAACAAAAAAGCCGTATAATTCTTATCAAAACTCAACATTTATTCATGAACAATATTACCAAGTTTGAATTGTATGAAATAGCTCGCATTGATAAAACTTTACAGCCACGATCGGAACACTTTGAAACTAATAAAACTTTTAACTTTTATTGGCCGCCAGTGTACAATGTTGTATTCGAGCCACAGTGTAACGTGTATCGCTGAGAACCGGAACAATATGACGGTCAACTATTATTCTTCTGTGCTGATGTTTTTTGTACTATTTATTTTGAGAAGGGTTTATTTTGACTCTTACGAACGCCTGATGGAAGGGTAGTTGTGTCAGAAATAAAGTTTTTTAAACTTACGCGATCAGAACACATTATTATAAATACTTACGGGTATTTATCGTGTTTATTTACCTATTTTTCCCGGGGACTCGGGATGAGTCATCCCGTGACCACGACAGAGTGTAAACCTGTCGAAACGTCGGGAAAAATAGGTAAATAAACGCGATAAATACCCGTAAGTATTTATAATAGTTGTGTCAGGTTTCTTTAATACGCAAATATAAGTCAATAGCATTCGTCAGTTATATTTTGAATGAGAAAGGATTGCCCGTTCTTTTTCATTGAGAATCAATACCCACGTAAAAATACATTAAAGACAAGTCATAACTGACGATTCTTTAAACGAGTCGATTATTCGATTAGGTCGATTATTGTTGGCCGTCTTTTGAAGCAAACATTGCACTCTTATATTATTTATTTTTCCGGTTTTATTAGTAATTTTATTAGCAGTGTTTTTGTTGAAATAGAGCTTGAGTTATTGAATTAGATGTGAATGATTGGAATAAAAGCTCTGTGTTTTTTTATGATTCGAGTAAAAATTATCCTTATAACAATTTAATATAAGAACACACTATTTTATATAAAATAACAAATGACGAAAGGCAAGATACGACTTTGTGACATCATACTATAAACAATTTAAACACTTGACATTGGCATAATTTACATTATTATGATACATGCCATTAACAAAGAGGAAGTATTAAGTCTCATAATACCTATTATGATCTAAATTTCTCAGTCTATTAGTTCTTCGTTTAACACTTTATAAAGTTACTACTCCTATAACCTAATTAGTTTTTTTGTACTATTTCATGTTTTGTTTCGTAATATTAGCTAAATTTTAATCAATAAATTGTGACTTCTTTTGCATAAGTAGCAAAATTGAATTACTAGTCAGACAGAATTCGACGTGAATATTCGAATTATGTTCCCTAATCATAACCTCACGTCGGCGTAGGAATGTGCTAAGCGCACCGTTCCGGCCGACTGAATCGGAAGTCCGCACACAGCTCGCTTCCGGCGCCGTACGTCACGCCCGGTGGTTACCTGCGGTCAGCCGAGCCGGTGAGCTTTTAGGGGTCCGTACGATGAGAACGTATACTTGGATTTCAAAATCATATAGTAAGTCTGAAACATTGTAAAGTCTACATTGTAAGTCGGCTACATTAGAATGTACTTACTTGAAAATTTAGGAAACTACGAAATAGTATAAAGTAATAATAACAACAAAGACAGCAAATAAAAATAAAGCAAAAACTTAAAAATCATGAAATTAAGTAATGGTTAAAAAAAATTTTATAATAATTTTAGCCATTTCACACAGCTTTATCTAACTCCAAAATAAGGAGAGCTTATATTATGGAGACAACATGACTGCTATACTACTTATATTAAAATATTTGTCTCGCGGCTGGAATTGAATCCGTATTCTTCTGCGTCTCAGTCCGGCCTTGGCTAACTGCACCACAGTGGGCCAATCATTTGATAAATATTTGTTAACTGGTTTGATATATTTGTGAGTATTTAGCCTGTAAAACTTTACTTCAATATATAAACAAATTTATACTTCATACTAATTTATAAATTCTAAAGTGTCTGACTGTATGTTATCTTTTCACGACTAAACTTCTGAAGGGATCATAATGCAAATATTGTAAGCAGATACATTGTATCTTAAGGATAGAGAGACTAAATTTTATGTAGGTACCACGCATTTAAAGCCGAAGGCAGTAGCTTTGTAAAATATATTCAAAATATTATATATTTATTACACAAAAATATGATGTGACGCCGTTTTGAAATAAGTAAAATGTATACAGTGCAACCGACTATACCTTTTAAATATTTTTTTTATTTATTTTTTTCAATCATCATTCATCAATTAAGATCATCATCAACAATTTAAGAACTCAAACACCACACAAAATACCTTACAGGGTACAGAGTAAGACATTTTACACACATTCTCTGTGTAAAAAAAGGTACAGTTACTAGAGTACTGAAATATACAGAACATCTTATTAAAATACCCCAATTTAAAAAGAAATTCTCGAAAAATGTTGTAACCCAACTGGACCCATCCTTAGCACCGCGTTTGCAGTTACTTGGCAGCTCTTACTCGAGGGTTGCGATAGGCGTTATCCGTTTCTACAAATGTCCTGATAGTGGGCCAAATGTTTGCCAATGGCCGGATCGTGTAACGGAAACGTTTTATTTTGGTACACCGAGATTAGGTTGGGGTAATTTTGTATCTGGATATTGTGATTTTTCAGATGAAAATAGAAGTGAATTATAATTATTTCTTGCACAGCGAGTAGAAGTATTATGCGGTTGTTCACCTTACTAAGGTAATAAATTAATAAATATTGGTGAGCAATGCATACAACACCATCTAGCCCCAAACTACTTGCAGCTTGTACTATGGTGACAAGATGACTGATAGACTACTTGTATACTTATAAATACATACATAAGATAATTAATCTAATACCTTTAAACGAGCAATTTTTTTTATATATGTACATATTAAATATATAATCTGAATCTGTTTCGGGGGCGATAAATCGATCTAGCTAGGTTTCATTTTTATGTGTTCCTAGTGTTTTATATGGTCATCCAGGTACTAATAATAATATAAAAAAAATTAATATAATTATAATAATGAATATAACCTTTAATCATATTTAACATAATGTGTTATGCTACTATGTTTTAATAACATTGCCATTTATGATCTGAGCTCCAGATTCAATTGTTTCGCCTAACAAATAAAATTTTGTAAAATACGAACTATTCGTTTGCACCAAAGTCTGAATCAATGTAATCAGATAATCATTTTAAAATGGGTTTCTTAAACTAAACTAAATTGACGGAAGATTAACGTGTATTAGATCATTTTAGTCGACATGTAAAGTGGTGTTGATTAAAACAACAGAAAATCTATTCAATAAATGAAAGAAGTGTCAATTTCAACTTATATTAAAAGCTGTAATTTGAAAATGTTATTGTAATTTAGAATTTGGTGTAAGCAAAATAAAGATAATTTGTATTTTTCTAAATGTTTGCTTTCTAATCGACAGAATCAATATTACAAAAAAAAAGATTCCGACGAATTGAGAACCTCCTCCTTTTTGATGAAGGAAGTCGGTTAAAAATTGATTTTAATATAAATTTTGCTAGATGAGACACTTATAATCGAAACTACATTTTGTTTGACAATTTGCCCGCATATTTAGCGCCCAAGTAACTCCAATAAAAATAAATAAATGACCAGTCAATGAAATCACATAATGGTCCATTATTGTCACTTTACTTCCGGCTAAAGACATGATTCAATAAGAAAGAATCTCGCCGGACGCGTCGACTCGCCCATAAATATTAATTAGGTGGAACCCTAATGTTGTTTATTGTTCGGACACTGACGACGGAACCACGGCTTTGTTTATCGAATTTGTTTTATTGAGTTTGATGGATGATACCTGAAGTTTTTATGAGTAGGAATAGATTTATTGAAAATAACATTTTAACTGTATACATATTAAGGGTTAATGTATGAAACTGGTGTTTACTGCCGTATTCTGAACAAAACATTTGTTTTTATTAGTTTTAGTTTAGTTATATAATCAAAGTATTTACCTATCTATACTAATATTATAAATGCATAAGGAACTCTGTCTCCTTGTTACGTTTTCACACCTAAGCCGCTGATTTTGATGAATTTTGGTATAGAAAAAGATGGGACCTTGGAGAAGGACGTATGTGTTCATGTAAGTACCACGCGTGCGAAGCCGCGGGCATCAGCTAGTTAACTATATATTTCCACCATCCCATAGAAAGATCATAAAAAGTTGTAAAACTGTATGAAGGCATTCTGTACTCCTTCCTAGTAAGTCTTTTTACCATTCAAAAAAATATTCAAATCGCGGAAAAAATGCTAGTCAGATGGGGCCGGGTCTAGTAAGTACGAAAAATTACGTATGGTTACCGCAGGTCTTGTAAAATATTAACGGTTTCTTGAGCAGGATGAGGTCTGGCGTTATCGTGAAGCATTCGTAGATTACTGATACAGTTCTATATTAAACATACCTGGCAACTATTTCACTCAATTGTTAGAAAAGCTGACCTCCTAACGTTATGACACCCACTTCGATCCTGAGTAGCTTTAGTTATTCATTAACATTAATATTGAATCATGATTAACATTTCAAAACAGCCGGTACCTCTCTAAACAATCAAAGACATTAAATTTAAAGTGCTAGAAATGGACTCAAAATGTTTGAATCTCTTTGAAATCTAAAATCACAGAGCAATAAGAAGGCATCATAAGCTATCTTTTAAACTATAGAGGGATTAAAACCACAGATCATTGTAACAGATATTGTGACCGTCCTAGAGACACTAACAGTTCTGTAATAATTACAGCCCTATGCCATGAGACTTCACACATGCTGCAGACAACATAATGAACAATATAACAACAAAGTGAATGGAATAGAATTGTTAATTAGACGAAGTAATAATCATACATTTTGATAAACATGGGCTTTACTCACGTATTATTTTGTCGATGGAGGCAGCGACACTGTTTCGATTCATCTAGCTAGAGAATCCTCATCAGGTTGAGTTTGATCTGCGGTCCGCTCGTTGCCGCTTGAGCTCACGGTAAGCACTCAAAAAAAAGTTTTGAAAGTGAAGTAATATTCACTCCATAGACGCATAATAGAAAAGAGACTTTGCGGAAATCCATTACAAAACATTAAATAAAACTTTTTTTGCATCAATCAAATTTGGTATGGATATATATTGTATATTACGCATCGTCAGGAAAAATTGATTCGCTTTATATTATAATAGTTTACACGTGCGAAGCCGCGGACAGAAACTAGTATAGTATAAAGTGAGTCAACTGTACCTGAGGATGCCTCGTAGAGTTGCAAAACTCGTGTCGAATATCATTAGGATCTAACTAATTAGAATAGATTGACGGGATAGTACTAAATATTTGTCTACGTATTCAATATTTTATCCCAACCATGTCTAATAGGGCCCTAGTTTATTTACATACCGAGAAAGTTATCAGGGTGTAAGGTACAGACTACAGACAGATAATTAAGAAGTAATTAGTGGTTCTCACGCCATTTGCCTTGACATATTTGTCTAGATATATTGATTTAATCTACTCATTTCTAATACATTAAATAGATGGACAAATATTTAGTACTATTCCGCCAATCTATTCCCAAAGAGTTAGACACGATGCAGACGCATGCACCTCCCTCCTGTTCGTAGCTCCGTGCCAATAACAATCGCCTATGAAATATTCAGGCAGTGCATGTCTACTCGAAGTAGGTGCATCATAAATGAGACTTCCAACGAACGTTCAATTTCCAACTTAAACTTGTATTAATTGTTGCTTTGGAAGCTATGAGTACGTGTCGCTTAAATTATTAAGTTTTAAGAGTCATTAAACTTGAGCGACGAAGTTTTACAGACGTAAATAAAGGAACCTACGTATAAACGTAAATACGGGTGAGTGGTACGGGCTGTTATAAAATATTTTATTACATAAAAAGCAATGTATTTTATTACTGACTAAATTAATAGAAGTGTTTATTTCTAAAGTTTTGTCAATTTTAATAATTTCGCTTATTTCTCTTAAATTGGGTTGGCCTAATTTACGCCTGAAGGTATCAGATGCACCTTACCACATGCACCTTATGTTGCCCGCTTATTTATTTGGATTAAAAAAAAATCTCAACCCTGCTGTTTTTTTATGTATTTATTGGTATGGGTGTTACCTGATATCTCAGTTAATTGTTAGCAGATTTTTATAATTATTTTTTTATCCTATGAAGTGTACTTCTAAGGTCAACCTAAATAAGTTTGGTGATAATCCGATCATAGAAAACATGATAAAAATCCAAAACTCTTCAACGCATGAAAACAAATTAGTAGTCAAATTAGTGCATTGCAAAATCTATTCTATTTAACTAAGTAAGCTATCTAGTAAGGGAATATCTATTCAGGTACCTCCCAGTGGTTAAATGACTTGATAATGGACTTTGAATATACTCTACAGTACTTTTCAACGACAAAAAGTTCATGAGTCACAACTAAAACACTGAATTGGTGATCACAGGCAATAGTTTTAACGGAACTTGACAGCTGATCGGGCCATGGGCTTTGAAGGTACCCCTACGGAACGAATTGATTACAAAAATATCATGTATCGCAATTAGAGTAGGTAATGGTTAATTGATATAACAGGTTTTGATATTCAGGATTATGAAACCAATTTTCAGTTTTTTGTAGGAATATATTTATTTATTTATTTAATCCTTTATTGCACAAAGAAATATAAATGTACAATAGGCGGGCTTAACGCTAAGAGCATTTTCTACCAACCAACATGCAAGGTTGGCATATTATGAAGGTTTCAGGTCTACTCTGGCCACAAAGTTCGTATTTATACTATACGATTTATACTATAACATTTATTAAATGAATTTATTTACTTACGCGGACTGAAGAACGTAACCGATTAATTTGTCAACCACCAGTTCGCATTAGGTCTGCTCTATGTTTAATTCGATACAGACTCAACATCCGTAACAAAATTTGCATCAAAATAGCACACAATAACAAAAAAGCGTTAGGTAGTGTCGAGCTTCTTACCGGATTCTTCATGGACTAGGGTTAGAACGAACCTACATTCGCCCTAGCATGCCAGACGATTAAAAATGGTCCTTGTGGTTTTTTTGAACAAAAAAAAGTATATTTAGAAGCCTAGTAGTGATTAGAAAACTGAATTAAATAATAGAATAGAATAGAATAGACATTTATTTGGTACACACACAAAGAAAAGACAGTAAAAAATAAATTAAACGATATAGTATAAGTATAGGCACCCTCCTAGGCAGATGGGTACCCAAACATTTCACCTACTCACATACACCCACGATCAACACTCCCTCCCTGTGTGTGCCCAAATAGGTCCAGTTTTAGCTTTGTGCCACTCCCATACAAAGTAATATTCTAAATCTAAGTAGTTTAGTAGTCTAGTAGTAGGCAGAGCCCGACTGCCGACGCGTTTGTTCTAAAGTTCCCACTCTCACCTTGTTCTCCCATACAAGATATGAAAGCAGCGCTGATTTTCAGACTGAACCTCGGAGCTGGTGGCATCACGGTCGAGATACAACTATAAACAGGAGCCCACCGGGTTTTCAAAATTATTTCACGGCGTCTGGTAGATACGTTGCATGACCCAAGAGCTGGCTCCTATCAGGCTCAGCGTATAAGCATTGCCATTCAACGTAATAATGCCGCCAGTATCTTGGGAACGCTGCCCTCTGGCAGTGATCTGGATCAGTTGAGCTATCTATAGTTCGTTTTAAACGTTCTTAAATAGCTCAACTGTTTCACGTGTATTTTATGGTGTATTATTTTGTACATTTCTGTAATTATTTCTGTAAATAAATACTAATGATACATTATGGTACCATAAACTTAAATAAATATAATAAAGAAAAATAATAACCTAACAGAAACAATATGCAAAGTGTATTTTGCTTCGTTATTCTTTTCGACGAAATGTATTTTATCAATTACTCGTGGACATCTCTCCTCCTACAGACCGACAATTTGTTCAACATTCGCATACTAAACCACGCAATGCAAATAGGTATGCCAAATACGACTAATCGTGCGAAATTGCCCGGAAGATGACGCCAAAGTGACGACTTTATGAATAAACATGACGAGGAACGGATCTTGAAAAAATACGAATTATTATACGGCGAGTGCCTTCTCGAAATAGGTGTTGAGTTTGTTTTTATATTACTTTTACATTTTTTTTTACATATTAAGTAATATAATAAATGTTTATTTACAGAAATAATTACAGAAATGTACAAAATAATATACAATAATATAAAATTTACGTGAAACAGTTGAGCTATCTAAGGACCGTTTAAAACGATCTATAGTTAGCTCAACTGATCCAGATCACTGCCAGAGGGTAGCGTTCCCAAAATACTTTTATATCATATTTATATTTATATGAAAAAAAACAACCATAATAATTAAACTTAAAAATAAAATTACCACATAATCCAGTAAAGTTTCAAGTTTTTTTTTTAAATAAGCAATTTAAACATTATATAAGATAGCAGTTTTTCGCTAATTATGCGCAAGTATATAAGTTTATAAGTACGAGATTTTTTTTCACAATAAGCTCTAGACTAAGAAGTTTAGAGTTTAAATATTTGGTTATTGTTTCTGAACACACTATTTTTAGCTTTCGTATTTACTGAAAATAGCCTATAAATACAAAATTATTGTTGTACATTAACAAATGGTCATCCCTGTCTCAGTTATGGAGTGGACCTCAAAAACATCTGTAGCATTGGTTATTCATTATAATATACTAGCTGTCCCGTTCGCGACTTCGTTTGCACTTTTAAAAAAGAAAAAAATACTTAATGTAAATCTAAACCATTCTCGAATCCATGTCGAATTCACAACACAAAAAAATAATCAAAATCGGTCCAGCCGTTTAGGAGGAGTTTAATTACAAACAC
Organism: Lampropteryx suffumata; assembly: GCA_948098915.1. Classification (NCBI taxonomy): domain Eukaryota; kingdom Metazoa; phylum Arthropoda; class Insecta; order Lepidoptera; family Geometridae; genus Lampropteryx; species Lampropteryx suffumata. The sequence goes on along the minus strand of OX402551.1, from coordinate 15,156,636 downwards.
ATACTTAGAAGATTTATATATATATAATAAAGATATATAATTATTATTATAAAGAAGAAAATGTAGTTTTTTTGTTAGTTTGTTAATAGGGGATTCTAAGCCGCGGTTTGCCTGAACTAAAACCGCTGGAAAGCTTGTAAAGCATCTTTTAGAAATGAAAACTTCTCTTAGCGCGGTACGCATATTTTTAGATGAGGTAAAACCTCTGGACTCGCGACACCATTACCGAGACGCAGGGCTGCCGCGCTTGCCCCATTTGATTATAAACCTTAATTCACATGTTTACAGTCTACTTTTGTATGGAGAAGTTTACTGAGTTAGGTTCTTTGATATATTATCTACATTCTGAACAAGAAAAGAAATTAATATTAAAAGAATATTAAATGTATTTTAAAGTTTCTAATAACTAATAAAATACAATTCATAAATAAAATGCAATTCATAACCCAATAACCCAATAACCCTAGTACCCATCTAAAAAATGTCTAACACGCCAAAATAAATTTTCTCTTTTGTCGCCACTCCCGGAGTGCAACCCGTAATTTTTTTTATTATCTTCAGGTGCAAATTCAATTGAAATTCTAGAAAAAACCAGACACAAGTGTAAGAATAATCAAATAACAACAGAATACCACGTCGTTTCCGATATGGTTCGCTTGCTACCGGACGTCAGTTGGTAGCGGTGGTTAGTTGCCGTCCCGGGTTGAAACCCCACACACGTTACAAACAACTATTGCATTAAGTACTTTACGTAAATAAAAAAATCCAGTTTAAAAAGTTTTGCAACGGAAATCGCGAAAGTGATATCGATACGTTAACTTGGAAAGTGCGTATGCGCAGGAGTGCGGGATAAAACCTGTATAAACAAAAAATATGTACCTACTCTTGAACATTTTCAATTAGGTGTACCATTTTTTACTAATTTTGGGTTTAGTTTCAGTTACTTAAGTACTAGGTAAAATCAGTTTAGTGAAGCTAGTGAATAAAAAATAAAAGTGCATAGATATGAAACTGCTGTGTGAATACTAAAATCAACGGTTGTGACATTAACATTGACTGGATTGCTTGTCGGACTGTTTGTAAACAAGAGGATGTGGTGTTTATTAAAGTTAACCATCGTGTTGCAATGTAAGATCTATTTGATAATTATATATAATATTTTTGTCCACCGCGTTTCAGAAATATTCCACGGCTTCTGGTAGAAATATTGCGTGAGTTAAGAGTTGGCTCATATCTGGCCCAGCATATTGGCATTCAATGCCAGTGTCTTGAGAACACTGCCTTCTGGCAGTAATCTGGATCAGTTGAGCTATCTGTAGATCGTTTAAAACGGTCTTTAGATAGGTCAACTGTTTCACATGTATTTCATATTAATTTATAAATAAGTTTGGTATTGTGTAAGGTTACTTAGTTCTTTAATAGATAACTTCATTTTCTTCTAATCATATATTATAGAATATGTATTACTTAAGTATCTACAGATCATCTAAAGTGGATAAGAAGGATCATACAAAAACTGTCAAAAATGCTAATAATGGCTCCTATATTGTCTTATACCAGTCTTAAATAATTTGACGATCTCAGAGAGGGTTGCGGGTTCAATTCCCGCCGCGAGACAAATGCTTGTACGATCTGCAAGTTCTTGTCACGGGTCTGGGTAAAAAGTATGTAATTATGATCAGTCATGTGGTAACCATAACGCAATCTCTACTTACATTGGGGCCAGGTGATACTGTGTGAAATTTATATTGACCTTATATTGATTAAAACTGGATCTTCATTTAATATTTCATAGCACTCCTTGTTCCTAACTGTTAACTTTTTTTAATCTTTTTGAATACTAGTCTTTCATGCATATTAATCTTTCATGATAACAAAGAAATAAGTTTTGAATTTGAAACTTTTTGTACGGTGAGTCGCAATCCATGCAACTTTGGGAATGACTGGTTTAAACGATCTATAGATAGCTCAACTGATACATATCACTTACAAAAGACACTGGCACTGCCACATTGCATGGCAATGCTAGTTTGCTGGGCCAGATAGGAGCCAGCTCTTGGGTCACGCAATGTTTTTACCAAACGCCGTAAAATAAATTTGGTAAATGAATTAAATTAATCCGTTTTTATTTTGTAATCTTAGCGGAGTTTAACCAATTTAATCAATACTTGTGACTTCTTAGCAGAAATGTAAGCAATTGAATGAATAGTGTATTATGTTCAATTTGTACGATGTGGGAACCAATAAAATTCTAGACGGCCATTCCGCGATGACGCTTAGAATAGACCAATGACGATCGACTATGACTGTGACGATATTATAACAAAACAAAATCAATAGACACTGGCAAAAGTGTGATCAAGACTGATGCCATTAGGAAGATGTTAGGATATAATTAGATTTAAGTGTTGATATTGAACATTCACACTATTAACAGTGTTGATATTGAATTTGATTTTACAAGCAGGTACAGTAGTCACACTGGATCTTTCTCCTCTGAAGTTAGGTACAACAAAGGATTGCGCATGTACTGTTGTACAGATAAATGTTGGCTACAGGTGTTTGAAACCCGATACAGATTACAAATGTATAGAGCCTGGGCTAGGCCCTGCCTAACTTCTTTTTATATAAACTACTCAAAAATAATTTGTTATAATATTCTGATTTAATAAATGCTTATTTTATGATTTTATCAAGTCAATAAACGCAATATTCAATAATAACAGAAAACAGATAACAACTATTAAAAATAATATTAAATACCTACTCAACAAAAACGCTTAAAATAAATAACAATTATTTACAACAAAAACTTTAACATGGTTAGAAATTACGATTTGCGTGTTGATATCGAGTGTACTGTTAAGAGTAAGCGAGATAAGACGATTTATGATTTTATCAAGTCAATAAACGCAATATTCAATAATAACAGAAAACAGATAACAACTATTAAAAATAATATTAAATACCTACTCAACAAAAACGCTTAAAATAAATAACAATTATTTGCAACAAAAACTTTAACATGGTTAGAAATTACGATTTGCGTGTTGATATCGAGTATACTGTTAAGAGTAAGCGAGATAAGACGATGCAACAAACATAAGCGAGTGAGCGACGCAGTTACACAACGTTGTCTTCATCTTTAAAGAGGATTAGCGCTAAATCATACCGCTGGTGCTGTTCGATTCAAATGCTAAACTCGATATTTGAAACAATCGAACAAGTTCGTTATTGTCTTAACCTAATGTTTTTGTCCAATTCGTAAGTTTATTTTAATTTTTTTATTTGATTTCGCTAAAAATTTAAGCTTTAAACATCTCAGGCTAAATATATACCAACTTTCTATCCACACATTCTACTTTCAAATATTTTTCTAGGCTAAGTAGACTTACTGCTACTATTTACTTAGTTTAAAAAAACTTTGCTTTATTGGCATCAAATATATACTTGTACCTTTCAAATACGAAATACAATTATCGATTAAAATAGTTCCTCTAATCGGTCATTTTAAGATTGTTGTACATTGTAAAAAAATCTACCTTCCTTCCTTCTGAGGTACAAAGATCCAGTGTGAACAGTGTAAACATCCTTACTAATATTATAAATGCGAAAGTAACTCTGTCTGTCTGTCTCGCTTTCACGCCAAAACTACTGAACCGATTAAAATGAAATTTGGTACACAGATAGTCTAAAGCCTGAAAAAAGACATAGGCTACTTTTTAATTGGAGAAAAATGATTGTAAAGGGGAGATGAAAGGTTGCATGAAAGTATTGTCATTTTCAAAACTAGAAGTATAAAATTTTAGGCTGTTGATCTATACTAATATTATAAATGTGAAAGTAACTCTGTCTGTCGGTATGTCTGTCTGTTACGTTTTCACGCCTAAACCGCTAAACCGATTTTGATGAATTTTGGTATCGAGGTAGATAGGACCTTGCAGAAGGACATAGGCTACTTTTTATGTAGGTACCACGCGTGCGAAGCCGCGGGCAGCAGCTAGTAGATATATATATTTATAGATATAATAAATTGCCGTGCGTTAGTTATACAAAAACATGAAAACGCCTCGACCGATTTGAAATTTTTATTTTTTTGTTCGACTTAATACTGGGGTGGTTTAGAAAAAATATCATTTGTAGAAACCCAGAAAAAATATATCTAACATATCTAAATTTGTTACATTTGTATAGGAGTTGGCACTTCGGATTATTTTAATAGATGACGTTCGTGGTGGATCTATCGATTGAGAAACAAATCAATTATAGTCGTCGCCTATATTTCGTCGGCGACTAGTCGGCTATAAAATGTAACTATAACCGATAATATAACGATAGACCTCTAGAAACTTAGGACTTAAGGCAACTAGAAATGCTCTTATCCAACTACAAGTTTAATATTCTTCAAGACTTTTTTGTTTTTCATAACCTTAAGCAACCGTGACCTCGAAAGTATCGCCTCCTAAAAGGTTTTCTTTCGGAATTATGAAACATCTCAAAGCGTAAATTGGTTTAAGCGTCCGCGATAAACAACACTCGCTGTAAATAATTTAATTAAATATCTAAAGTGAATTAATTCACCTTAAAAGCGTGACGTTAATTTATTAACAAAGGCACGGCACCAGTTATAAATAACATTCAAAATGTTGATTCACCGAAAAATTTGCTTCGAATAAATGTAAGGGAAAATGCTGAATACTCAGTATAATTGAATTTGGAATACCTGACGAGCTATCCTACGCTCCAACCAACCGAGTAAGTCAGCGCGTAAATGATAAATCGTGGTGTCTGCTGAGGATTGGACGGAGTCAAATGCCTTGAAGTGGAAGGCGACAACAAACTGACGGCACAACTGATCTGGGGGGCTATATAAACATCTGTTATAATCAATTTCAATCAGGTTCTATTTGATAAAAATACAAAGGGCCTAATTTATATTATACACATATTAAAATGTCAAGGACAAAACATACTTAAACATAACGCTAGCTTATTAAGTAGTTAGCTACGGCCCTTAACCAATGACCTGTTATAAGATCAAACGTAACAAAACATTCAATCGATCGTTGGTGACATCGAAAACGTGACATAAGCTGAGCTGTTCATACAAAGAATTTGCTGCTTGAATTAATGACAGAATAACCGAGGCCATACCAGAAGTTTGACTTGTCTGAATCGCCAGCGAATATGCGTAAAAAAAAGGCAAAGGTCTCGATCTGCCAATATTTAACAGACACTTACGTATGACGTAGCTCTGAGATTCTCGAGATCATGTCAATTTTGTAGATTATTGATCTTGCGAAACAAACATTGCGCTCCTGAGATTCTTCGTCTGTCATTTCATGGAGTAACATAGCTCTGCTAATTTAATATTTTTTACCCGTTTTATTGCAAGTTTCATTCAGTAATCTTGGCGGAATTTTAATGAATAAATTGTGACTACGTCCTGTAGTCAGTTATGTATGGATAGTTGAATTAGATGTGTATTGTGGTGCAATGTGATTTGAACGACGAGGATTCCCTAGAAAATTTTAGATGCCATTCCGCGTGACGTCTAGAATTGACAATTGACCATCGACTAAGACTCTAATAACAAACAAACTGACTATAAACTAAAAACACTTGACACTGGCAAAATTGACATTAGTATGTCACAGGCCGTTAACAAAGAACAAGAAGAACATTGCGCTCCTATTTTATTTATTTTTCTCGCGTTATTTCCGGTTTTATTAGTTTTATTAGTTTTTTTTATTTTGGCGTTTTTATTTAAATAGAGCTAGAGCACACTCAGGTGTGAATAATTGGTATAAAAACTCCAACAATTGGAACAAAATTGTGTTTCATTGTAATTCGAGCAAAAATATGTAACCGTAATTATTTTATATGAAAGGCACTATTTTATATAAAATAACAAATGACAAACGACAAGATACGACTTTGTGGCATACAATAATACACATAAACACTTGACACTGGCAAAATTAACATTGTTATGACACATGCCATTTAATGAAGAAGAAGACAATTTTGTGCCTATAAACTGAAAATAAAACTACTTCTATCTCTGCTGTAAATATTATTTACCTTAGTGTAAGTTATAAAAAGCAGTTTGCGAGCAGTTTTATAAAATGGTTATTACCAAAACAAAATAGGTAAACTTGCAAACAAAAAATGTTGTGTTTCAATAATTTGAACAAAATGCAGTGAAGCATTTACTCTACTTCAGCTCAAGGCATTCACAACACGCAAACATTAGTTAATGTTTGTTCCTTACTGAACATTAAAGATCGTAACAATGTTAGGAACACTAAGAGTAATTGAATTTTAGTGCTGCTACTTCGAAAGGAGATACGAGTTCCTAATACCTTTCAGCTTTATCTCTATGTGCGATAAAATGTACGTTTGTTTGAGAAAGTGGCCAGTATTACTGTTAATGCAACACGATGATAAAAGATTCGATTAATAACTGATATACAAAATATAGAAGCTAATTAGAAATATCTTAAAACCTATTATAAATAAATGCACACAACACCATCTAGTCCCAAACTAAGCATAGCTTCTATTATGGTGACAAGATGGCTGATAGAATAACTATATATTTTTAAACACATACATATGATACTCTATAACACCCAGACACAGAACAAACACCTATGTTCTTCACACAAATGTTTATCTTCAGAGGGAATCGAACCCTTAACCATCGCAGGAGGCAGAGCTACTACCAACTGAGCTAATACAAATCTAATACTGGTTAACTGACAGGCCAGTCAACCAGTATTAGATTTGTCTAAGTACTAGATTCTCGAAATAGATATTTACATCAAAATTATGAGTAATGTATCACAGACAACAACAAAAAATAAAATAAAATTGGTAATTAAATCAAGATTTAAACAGTAGATAGCTAGGCAGGCATAAGGAAAGGCACAAGTAGTATTAGGGAGCGATGACCTGCTTCTACACAATAGAGATACATACAAAGAATCTTACAATAATAACTAGCTGTCCCGTTCACGACAAGAAAAAAATGATAAAAATATGTTATTGTAAATCTAAACCATTCTCGAATCCACTTGAATACACATAAAAAAATATCAAAATCGGTCCAACCGGTCCAATCGGTTTAGGAGGAGTTTTATTACAAACACACGCACTAAAGATTTATATACTTGACAACCTCTGTGGTGCAGTGGGCTAAGGTCTGGCTGAGACGCAGAAGGTTGCGGGTTCGATTCCCGCCGCGGGAAAAATGTTTGTATGATCTGCAAGTATTTGTCTCGGGTCTGGGTGTTTCTATGTATAATATGTATGTATTTACAAAAAAAAAGTATATAAGTAGTATATCAGTCATGTGGTACCCATAACACAAGCTCTGCTTACTTTGGGGCCAAAAATGATGTTGTGTGAAATGTCCGGGATTATTTATTTTATTTATATATACATATACTAGCGTCCCGTTCGCGACTTTGTCCGCACATTTTAACAAGAAAAAAATATATCTAATTGTACCGACTGCAGCGCCATCTGCCGGGCTGATTTGTGAATCTAAACCATCCAGGGCGCCAAAAAGATAAAGAATAGAATAGAAAATATTTATCAACGTCACATATCAAATATAGTGCGAATTATAAAGATAGATAATAATATTTATTATGTTACAGCATAAAAAACATCAAAAATCGGGCCTAAAAAGGTATCTTACTAAAATAACTATTTACTAATTTCAGCATCGTGGTTCTCTCATCAATGGGTACAATTGCTAGTCGAATTATATTGTCAAAATCACTATCACTACATAGTATAAAACAAAGTCGCTTCCCGCTGTTTGCCTGTCCCTATGTATGCTTCGATCTTTAAAACTACGCAACTGGTTTTGGTGCAGTTATTTTAAAAGGTAAAATAGAGTAATTTAATAGAGTTCGAAACAGCAACATTAATAACAATTATGTTTAGGTTGCGAAGTTAAATCAAGCTTGATTTTTCTACAGCTTCAAGGGACCGCAAATAAGTATTTGATATTAGTTTTGAGCTTCATATCTCCACTCGTTCCAAATGTGTCTTGACAGACAGACAGACAGGCGGATAACGAGGTGAAACTATAACGGTTCCTTATTTCTTATAAAGTACCTAAAACCTTTAAGGAACCTAAAAAAACTAATTACACAATTTGAAAACGATAAATTGCTTTATAAAATTGGAATAGTGAAACCAATTTATGATATTTCAAATTTGAAATAAAGTTACCGAAATCTTACAAGTTTTTTGTCAAAATGATTGATGATGATGATGATGATGGAATTCAAAAAAATTGCATTTCATTATTCCTATAGAATAGAATAGAATACTAAAGAATAACCCCCTTGGATCTGAAATGGGCTGTAATGTCAAAGATGAAGCTGAAAATCTACAATCGCCAATAAATAATGTCGAATAAACAGATTGACGATCATCTATTATACAATCTCGTAGACTTAGTAACCAACGCTGCATTCCTATACATTAGAGCATAATACACAAAACCTCTACACAAAACCACAAAGCAAGTACAAAACCCGAAGTCAAAAGGAACTCGAAAATAACTTGTAATAGGCAGTATCCTCCAATGTCACTTTTGCTTCTGAATTTTTAAAACAAGCGCTCCACCGAGTTTCTTACATTAGGGTGTCCACGAGGAAAGTGACAAAGAGACATTCTCTAACTTTGTTGGCAAGTTGGCCGCTAGTTCAGCACTAGTTTAACATACCTACCGATTCGCTAGCAGCTCCTTTCTGTGTTTAATATAACATGAAGTTGTCAACAAGAATTTCAAACTAACGACGTGCTTGGACGTAGATGCACCACATGATTTCAATATACTCGTATTCACAATGTCAACGCTAGAGTTGAAGATATTAAAGATTTCACATCACCTGTATTTTACCATTAAGTCTCGGTAGTGCATCGATGGCGTGAAAACCGGTGCCAAGGGCATTGGTAAAAAATTCATCAGTGTCATAGCACGTAATAGCGGAGACGGAAACTGCTGATTTCAGTTGCGAAATGTTGCTCCCCAACTTTGACAAAGCGTTGAGCTTTTGAATTTTTTAAAAATCCTTCTGAATTTTTAAATTATAGCTCGGTGATCCAATCATCAATTATTTAGACGAAAGTTTGGTTGGAGTGCTTGACTTCTCGTAGCGTAGAAGCCTGGTTCTATAATAATAATAATAATAATAATGCCGGACATTTCACACAGCATCATCTAGCCCCAAAGTAAGCAGAGCTTGTGTTATGGGTTACCAGATGACTGATATACTACTTAAATTCTTTTTTTTTGTAAATACATACATATTATACAAAGAAACACCCAGACCCGAGACAAATACTTGCAGATCATACAAACATTTGTCCCGCGGCGGGAATCGAACCCGCAACCTTCTGCGTCTCAGCCGGATGTTAGCCCACTGCGCCATTGAGGTCGTCAAATATCAAATAAATAGATCCAAGTTAACCAACGCTTAGTGAAAACTCGGAATAGGTGATCAAAAGTTGCATTATTCATACGTTTTATACTATGCAATGAGATAATCACTACATAGTATAAAACAAAGTCGCTTTCCGCTGTCTGTCTGTCCGTATGCTTAGATCTTTAAAACTACGAAACGGTATTGATATGTTTTTTTTAATAGATAGAAGTGATTCAAGAGGAAGGTTTATATGTATAATACATGTATAATATAGTAGAGAAACACTGATCATTTTAGAGGTTTCTAATCACATTAGACATTCTGTAGTATATTTAGTATTAGAATTGCACTGGAGGGTCTCTCTAGTAATGTATAATCAGCACTCCTTAACTTTTTAATAGAATAGAATGGAATAGACATTTATTTGGTATACACACAAAGCAAAGAAAGTACAGACAGTAAAAATTAAATAAAACGAAATAGTATAAGTATAGACACCCCCCTAGGCAAATGGGCACCCAAACACTAAACCTTCTTACTATCCCCTCCCTGTGTGTGCCCAAAGCTGAGACTGGACCAGTCTCAGCTTTATGCCACTCCCATACAAAGTAATATTCTAAATCTAAGTAGTTTAATCTATTTCGTCACGTGTAAGATTAAGTGGTGAGTACATTGGTTACCCTACATCCTCACAGTGAGCGTGCAACAAACTTGAGGGAACTCCAGCCTCAAGATTTGCATACACGTGACAATGTCTGCCGTCAATCTTGGAGCCCGACTGCCGACGCGTTTGTTCTAAAGTTAATTCATAAAAGTTTATGCATTAAGCAGTTGAGTTTATCGTTTAGCTGCTGGGTTTTAATGGAGTTTGAATGACGGGACTGGTGACTAGTTTTCTGGTTATACGTATAACCTCAAAACATCAAGAAGAGTCTTGATTAGTGTTGATGAGTAGAGTACTGTAGAGTCCACGTCAGATGAGTTCGCGCGATTCAGTTGTGGGCTCGTTGACAAGGATCAGTCAGGGCTATTCTCGCAGTAGGCAGACAGTCGGTGCAAGGGCGATAGACGAAAATATATCTGAGGTGTTACCGCTGTATCGAAAAATTTCCAAAACTAAATCGGCGAAAAATGTATATATTGTTATAGAACCTGCTCACAAAATTTCAGGAAAATCGGTTGAGAAATGCGACCTGTAGAGAAGAACATCCGGACAGACGCCGCCGGTCAGAAGCCGTTCGGACGCCGTTCAGACAGACATATGAAAACATTTTTGCCTAAGCTGAAACGGATACACTCGCTCGCGCTTCGCTCTCGCTCGGTCAATAAGAATACATTATCTTCGAAATAATACCTAACCTCATTTAATCTTTATAAATGTTTCCACACTGACTCGCTCATATTTCACGAATGGAAAAATCCGAACATCCTACGTATTCATGTTGAGAATAAATGCATTGATATAAGTTGCTCATCAAAAAGTAAAATTTTCGATTAATATTATCTCACTCGGAGTAATTATTATTTACAAGTACATTACGAAATACGCTGAATATAGATTATGTACTATAATTTAGCCCTCTTTGCTCAACGACGAGCTGGCAAGAGCTATGGAACGGTTGTACATTGATTGAATAATTGTACTTATTTGGAAACAAGAACGTTGCCGATGTGTCTTATTCAAACCATAGTATTCAAACACTGTAGGTATTTTAGATGTTCAAAAAGGCTAGATATTTTAAGGCGAATAATGACACGCTGTCTAGTAGCTCAACTTGAATATGTTTCCTCAATTATGTCCTCTATGACTTGCTCTACCATTCTGTGTTTGCATTGATTGGATGTGTTGACCAACTATTGAAATGCTTTGAAGCGAGAGAACAAAAACATTGATTACAGTTTCACAGTAGTTACTATAATATTTTTAAAGTTTTTAGACTGTTTCGTCATAGCTTTTTAATCTGTAGTCCATTTTTGGTGATGTAGAGACTGAAACGGTTACAGATATTATATCTTAGTACGTAGTGTGACGTTTATATTATCTTTGTTAGTAGGTAGTATAATGTATTGAAATAGTAATAAAACGTGTCTCAGCGGTTATTAATAAAAAAAATACTGGTGTACGTTCTACACAATACAAATTTAACCCCTCAAAAAATAACCTTTGTAAATCCAGACAGAAAAAACATCTATCTTCATCATGCAAATGTTGTCCTCGATGGGCGATTCCCACCCACTACGTATAGGGCAGAAGGCAGAATTACTACAAACCTACGAGGCCAGTCGCAATTTTTAAGCAAGTTTAAAGATAAAATGCTAAGTATTCCACAAAACAATATTTTACCTGCCCACTGAACCTACACGTTCTGGACGCAAAAAACGGCGCGTGCTCACAAGCGAGTTTCCTGTCCTTTTTATAGGAGCACCTTTGCCTGTCTTGTGTGCACTGGGGCGAACACATGTCTTAGTCGCGTGCTCTGAGGCGGTTACTTTTATTTATAATTAAGATTCAGGAAAAAATAAAGGGTATTAACTCGTAAAAAAAACGTGTGCTAAAAAAGCAAAGAAGCTTTTGATTCTGAGGTCACTAGCACAGATTGTAAATTAAATAAAGCTGGTTGGTTCATTGTTATTTTTCTTAATAATTTTATTTTTGCATGGCATAGCGGAACAATCAATATCGTTCATACTTTCAATTACTCTTGTTAATAGAAATAATATAATCAAGAATCAGAACTTAATAAGAACGATTGACAATAACCCAAGGGTCAGAATTCAGAACCTCTGTTTTGCATATCGTGGGTCGTATCCCAAATAAAGCATGACAATGTGGCGCATCGGCCGGATCCAACAAATAGGACGTGGTTAATCGTGGGATGGTTCCATGTCCCACACTTCATAGTGTTCTCTTGCGGCACCTTAGCGTTCAACACTTCTTCAATGTTTCTTTAACTGTCATTTTAACATAATTAGTTTCAGAAAATAAGCTTTTTATTTACATTTCGTTATTTTTAATGGTTGGTTGAATAAAATGAATTAATCTCGATCTTAACCTCTTAAACTGCTCACTTAAACAATATGGCTTCAACACTATCTTTCTTACTATCACGTGAAACGAAGCGTACCAGTTTCGTCACGCTCAATGATTTCCACACAAGTTTTATCCTGCTTCAACTTATGAATTTTATAATGACTTGGATCAATCCATCCTTTTCTGGTATTTCGATATGTAAATTGACTCGTGGCCGGAAGATAGGCACATGCCGACAGGGGAAGTTTCATGATCGGCAGGTGTTGTTTAATGTTGCGGGGGAGTCATGGTTCATGCTCTATAATGCAAGGCATTAGGTGGTTACGGAAATGCCTATACTATAATTCACGAATGAGTGAGTCCGTATTGTTTAGGAAGGCATACATTGATAAAAGTACTAACAAAATTATAATTTAGAGTACCAAAGTGCCAACGTCGTACGTAACTATGCCTCCTTAATAAGGATTATCTTAGATAGATAATTGATTCAGACGTGACGGAAATCCATTAAAAATATTGAATAAATAGTTACATATTTAGTACTATTCCGCCAATCTATACTTGATGAGTTAGGCACAATGCAGACACGTGCGCCATGGGATGCGTACGCATCTCTATTGTGTCCAACTTCTGAGGAATAGATTGGCTGAATAGTACTAAATATTTGTCTATTCAATGTTATCTACACGATTTTAGAAACTGATTGTCGTGACTGACCCGTTTTGTTAATTCAAACACATTTTGGTAGATCCAACAATAAGAATAAAATGGGTTTCAAATGTCAAAAGCCGATGCCGATTTCCAAGAATGATGTGTACCACATTACCATCGCATTTTTCAATATTTTTTTTGTAGTAGGTACATTTTTGTTGTAAGTAAGTACGAGAAGTTCTCGTCTTTTGATATTAGGTTTTACTTTTACTACACATGACGAAGCATACACCTTCGAGCAGAACCATGCGCATACGCTACTTTCAAAACACCATGTTGTTCAGACAAATGGCGCAAGTATAGCACGGCCGTTGGCTGTGCCGCTTCGCTGCGCACCCCAGTCACGCCTGCGCACATATGCATTCAAATTCTTGTTCTTCTTCATATTAATTTCTAGTTTATGAAATGACTCATTCATGGTGGCAAGAAACTATCACAAAGACTTATGCTTACACATCGGGAACTGATACACCGATGTTAGGAATACTTATATAAAAAAAAACAGATGCTTAAATTTATTTATGGTTTTGCGAAAAGTCATTATAATTATAGGTAAAGGAGCATTATATACTTTCCACAAAACAACTTAATACTACTATTGTATTCAAGTATTCTTGATGACAACTAAAACACGCATTAAAATAAGTACTTAATAATTATATAAATAAGAAAATTTGTAAGGATGTTTGTATGCGAGTATAATATATTTACCTATATATATACAAAAAAGAATATAAGTAGTTTTTCAGTCGTGTTGTATCCGTAACACAAGCTCTGCTTACTTTAGGGCCAGATGATGCTATGTGAAATGTCCCGCATTATATATTATGTTTATATGTTTGTTTCTGCCTCCGTCACGCCGTATCGTAAGATATAGTATATGACCTTTCTAGGTCATATACTAGGTCATATTGGATAGCATATAGACTACTTTTATGTGAGTACCATGCGTTTAAAGCCGCGGGCAGAACCTAGTAGATTATAATCTGACCCAATCAAAATACAAAACTCCGAAATTTCAGAAAATTCTTGCTCAAGTAAAATGAGTACAGAGAAGTTAATCGCAAAAACGAAAGAGCTCCATGTTATAACAATTTACAAAGAACGTCATTAAGCTTTCACGTTCAATTTTTGTAGCAAAAATAGTTTGACACGGCTCTGACCAGAGCATCGCAAAAATAGCTGAACAATTTTTACTTTAGCGCTGGACTCGTGTGACAGAATATTTCGTTTAGCGTTCTGCTGCATTGTATATTTTGATTTACATTACACGGCCAGGATATCCAGATAAAATAACTTATCTTTGTAGATAATAATATTTTTGCTTGTTGCAAAAATTAAGGTCCGTAATTCAGATATAAGTAAAACTGCACACAACACCATCTAGCCCCAAACTAAGCATAGCTTGTATTATGGTGAACAGATTACTGATAGAATACTTAAATATTTTTAAATATAGAAACAGAACCAACATCTATGTTAATCACACAAATGTTTGTCCTAGGAGAATCGAACTCTCAACCTACAGCGCAGAAGGCAGAGCTACTACCAACTGAGCTGTGAGCTGCCAGTCAGTAAAAGTCAGATCAAAATCAACTGTAGGTACATTTTTTTTGGCGATTTATTTGGATGGAATTTAATGGAAGAATTTTCAACACCTGCGCTAAGTTTTCGATGTGAATATGAATTTTACTCTGAAATACAAGTTGTAAAACGTGAAACTTTTTAGCATGTACAAACCGATCGAAACGGGAAAACGATTCCCGGATATTAATCGAATACCATGATGTGATGGTATCCGAGTAGTTTTGCCTCAGTTGTCTATTGCTGTACTATTTTTTTCCGAAAAAGTTAATCATTGATCACGCCAACAGACTTTTCCTTCTTCTTTAATGGCATGTGTCATTATAATGACAATTTTGCCAATGTCAAGTATTAAAATTCTTCATAGTAAGATGTCACAAAGTTTGAACTCAATCGTCATTTGTTAATTTATATAAAATGTCGACTTAACATATTAAATAATTATACAGATTATTATTGCGCAAATAGTTATTGCACAGACAATCATGAATCTTTTATTCCAATTATTCAAACGCAAGTCTAGCAACTCTAGCTTTATTTGAATAGATTTACCAAAATTAGCAATAAAATTTAAAATAACTCGTGAAAAATATAATATATGAACGCAGTGTTTGCGCAAGACGGCAAAAATAATCGCTTATAGAGTCTTCTTCTTTTTCTTCATTAATGCTATGTGTCATATAAATTTTTCCAGCGTCAAGTGTTTATATTGTTTATAGTATGATAACACAAAGTCGTATCTTGTCGTTCGTCATTTGTAATAACAATGAAATAACTATATGGATTGTTTTTGCTCGAATCATACAGAAATTTAATCAAATTATTAACAAGTCAAAAACTTTTAGGCTTTTATTCAAATAAATAACTCTTTCAAAATAAAAACACCTAAAGTACTAATAAAACTCGAGAGAAAAATAAATAATATAGGAGCGCAATGATTGCTTCGCAAAACAACCAAAAAATCGCATAGAGAGTATAGTAACTTTTTCTAATTGTTCACATGACACTGGCCAGTGTCATTATAAAAAAGACAAATGCCCTAGAAAGAAAAGAAGAAGCAGAAAATTTGTCCAATCATGTAGCAATCTATTACCAGGGCAGTTGCAGCCACGCTGTATTAGAGAGTTCTCTGTGGACACAAACAGACTTTATTATCGGAACTGGATGCTGTGACAGCCATATCCATTGCACACTGTAGACATCTCTTTACTCTAGTCTTGTCTAACCGAGGACGTATTTTTGTACTTTGGCTAGAATATTCCACTAAAAGAGACATAATTACGTTTTAAAATCTAAAAAGAAAACTGACTTTATTGAATGAAATTTGAGCCCAAAAAAATACATCCGAATTGAGAACTTTTGTAGAATTCCACTTTTTTTTAAAAAGTATACGCTCTTTAGTGATTATCATTTTAAGACATTTTATTTAGTTGGATGACATATTTTTTAAAAACCAAACTACTAAACCTTTTGATGAAACTTATATTGGACCAATCTGGAAATATATCCACTTGAAATAACCTTTATTTTAATCGATTCATAAATGACGGATATATATGGTTAGAAATACAAAAAAAATTTTATTAATTTAAAAATAATGGTCAAGTTTGACAAGGTCATAACTGTTTAAGAATTCCGTCGCCAAAGTTAAGAAGTTTATAAAGTTATCTACTTATTCTACATTATGGTATTAAAATTCCTTGGGTAAAGGCTTTCTCGATAATCTCTGAAGCGTCAATGTTTAAAATACCCAATGTAATAAATGGAAACCAGAAATTCCTGGAAGTTGAAGGCAAACCGCGAAACAATATTCCTTAAGATTCTGTTGAACAATAATAAATAATAATATTCCTTGTACTTACTAAAATCAAAATCCCTATTTCTTGAAAATATGAAATCATTTATACTAAACAAAACGTTTGATAAGCTTACGAATGAAATAGTCAGGCATAAAAGTATATCTTTAATCTCTTTTATACGATACTAGCTGACCCGTTAGAGACTTCGTCCGCTCGTTTTAAAAAAAAACTCATTTTCGAATCCACTTGAACACACACAAAATGTTTCATAAAAATCGATCCAGCCGTTTAGGAGGAGTTTAATTACAAACACACCCACAGAAGATTTATATTATAAAGATTAACATTTATTTCATTAAGTTAATATAATTTGTATATATTATGATATTTTGTTGTTTTTTAGTTTAAGTTCATTATTTCTCATTTTAATTTAAGCTGTTGTCTGTATTATTTGTATTGTATTTTATACAGGTATGCACAGCATTTGCCATAAAATACAATACAAATAATACAGAAAATGTTATTATAAATTTACTATTTAATATAATTGGTGCACATTCCGTAAAATGTTATTGTTCATATATAAGATTCATATGTCTGTTATGTGTACTGTTGGTGATGCCTAATAAATAAAAACAAAAAAAAATCGGTTGCACTCCGGGAGTGCCGACAGAAGTGAAAACTTATTTTGGCGCGTTAGAGATTGGTAATAAATCACTTCAAAATCAGAAATTATGGCGACTGCCAATCAAATACTAAACGAACACAGATGATGCAATATTTTTTGTTCAGAATGTAGATAATATATCAAAGAACCTAACTCAGTAAACTTCTCCATACAAAAGTAGACTGTAAACATGTGAAGATAAGGTTTATAATCGAATGGGGCGAGCGCGGCAGCCCTGCGTCTCGCCCCAAACGGTAACGGTGTCGCGAATCCAGAGGTTTTACCTCATCTAAAAATATGAGTACCGCGCTAAAAGAAGTTTTTACTTCAAAAAACAGATCTATGAGAATGTTTAGTTACTTTACAAATTATTTGTACAAATAGAAATTGACCAAGCGCATATCACCACGCACAGTGAAGGATTCCGAAGACAGAAAATTAGAACGACTAGAGGTCTGGTCCCGAAGCAATTTAATATCATCAAATTGGCATAGCAGAAAATAAATTATATGGCATTTTTTTGAAGATTTACAAATCAGACTCAAAAACGGTCAGAGCTTAAGATTTATCAAACGAATCTCTATATCGAAATAAATATACAATATTTATCGTCTATTAAATAAACAACTCACACGTTACATATTTTAATGTATTTAATACATATTCATAGTGATGATTAGAGGATAGCCGTGGTCCGTCGTATTCATGCCTTTATGTCCTCTAGAGGACGCCAAATCCAGTTTAATTAATTAAATTAAATTCATTTATTACGTCAGACAACAATATAGGTCCATTATTTTTTGTTAGTAAGTTGTCTTAAAAACTATATTAATTTACAATCAAGTACACATACAAAACACACACCAAATTAAAAAGAAGTTTTAAGTTTTAAGGGTCCTTACTCGTGCCCCGATCAAGCTGTCTCAGGCGTGACTTTCTCCTTATCAGGACCCGAATAAAGGCCTTCATTACTGGCAGGTCGTAGCGATCTGGTATGACCTGCAGGATGCTGTTGGTACTGCCTCTCACTCTGCTGAGCAATGAGGCAGTTTTCTTACTGATGATGGCGTGAAAACCATCGACCCGTGCCTCAGCAAACAAAGTGGATGCACTGCAGAAGCGCGGCAGTCCCATCAGCATCCTAAAACCGTTATTATATTGGACGCGCAGAGCATTAAGCGATTTCTGAGTACAGCTAAACCACAGGCTGCTCGTGTAGAACGATTGGCAGTATGCTTTGAAGAGAGTTATTTTCACTTGCCTACTGCAGCGAGCAAACCTGCGTGCCAGCATATTACTTCTGACCGCCAACGCTCTGCACTCCCTCTCTATGTCCTCCTGGTCATCAAGGTCATCGGTAACATTAATATGAAGTCACAATGCCTTTAAGCAGCGGTCGTACAAGACGCTTCCAAATTATGTCAATAAAATTATGATAAGTAGTGTAGAAGTTGTGAGGGAACGGATGAATATACATACACACCGGTCAAAATCATACCCTTCCTTATTGCATTGTCGTAGTCGGTAAAAATAAATTCGCCAAACAACTGAACACGCACATAGAAGTGCCTGCGCTTCCGAACTCAGTATGGTAAAGAAATAAATAATCCCCGACATTTCAAACAGCATCATCTGGCCCCAAAGTAAGCAGAGCTTGTGTTATTGGTACCACATGACAATATCCTATAAGATATTAACACTGTACAGGAATCTCGGGTAAGGAGTCGCCAAACAAAAAATAACTGCAAGGCAAACACATTCAGTGATTAATTTGCCTTGTTTCAACAGTTCACCTATATCCGTAAGAAGTCTTAGGTTGTCATAAAATGCACCGTAACGCCATCTAGTTTGTTTTAAGCGCAACACATAACGATTATAGTTTAACGTTGACATTATACCCATCATCAATGTTTTGGATCATCGTTGCCAGAGATCAACGGTGATCCATGAGTAGGTATCATATCTGGAAAAATATATTAATATAAATAAACTAATTTTAGTTAACTTTTTTAAGGCTTACAAATCAGACTTGAATGAGTAATTCGAAAAACATTCCGGGTACCCAAAAATATAATATTAGTCGATAGAGAGATAGGGAGCGATGAGACACTGGACAATAAAAATGACGTTTTTAAAGTTTAATATTCTAAAGCTTAATAACCTCTTCATATCATTAATCGACCTATCTAACGATACACCAAACGATGGGGGAGTAAAATAAAACAAAACAACCCCTTTTAATATCATAGGTATAGTCCTAAAGCAATACCTACTAAAAGACCAGGTTGTACAGATGATACGACTAATAATCTGCGAGCTAGACCTCTGATTAGGGGTGCAGACAGACGGACAGACAGACAGATAAACAGGCAGACAGACAGACAGATAGACGGACATAGCGAATGTCCGTCTGTAACATTAAATTGGAACCCTCATGGGTTTCTTAATGAATTTCAGAACCCTAAAAACAAAAAGAACACAAATTTCAGTACTACGTGCAAACATATTTTGCCAAATAAAAAAAACTTTTATCCGTATACGATATTTTTAATCTAAATCCAACGTAATATAGCTCAGTTTACAATGCGAGTCAATCAGGAGTGGCTCATGCTAACGGTCATGTTCAATGACGCAGGGAGCCCCCGGGACAAATGCGGTGAAACCCGGCCATTATTATTGATTTTATCATTTTATATCTGGGAGTTTTTGGGGCCCTATCGGTATTCCGGAACGACACAATTGATGAATCGATTTTACGGAGATAGGTATTTATTTTTAAAACGAAAATTTGCTTTTGTTGTTTGTTAGCTACCACAATGTCTATTGTTGTAGAGGATTCGTACCTACTGTACTGTACTGTATGTAAGAAAAGTATTCAAATATATATATCTCATTTTTATTTAAAACCTATATCGTCCCACTACTGGGCAAAGGTCTCGCCCAAATCCTTCCACCTAATTCTATCTTTCGAGATCGCCCATAATCCTCTCTAAAAGTTGTCAAAATGGTCTCTCCAAGGCTTTTTCGTCACGTGAGTCGCATGCATTCAGACAGATGGGCCAATATGGTAACACCCTGGCAGCCCAACGGACAGTTTATTTAAAATACTAGCAAAAACTTTTTGCGCACTTGTGCTGTAACCGCGCAAATAGCTCATCCCAAAATATGAAAAAAAATATAAATAAATCTGTACTTCATGGCATATCCGAATTATTTAATCAACGTGCTTCTAACTTTATTTCACTTCACCCCCAGGTGTCCACTCCGTCAGAATTATCAACATGCGCGTCCCAGAAGTAATCCAATATGGAACTCGAGACCGCGTGACCCTGGACTGCGACTATGTCGCCAGCAACGTCACAGGACTGGTGGTGAAGTGGTTCTACAACGACAAGTCCCAACCTGTATACCAGTGGATCCCGCCTCAGAAGCCGCAGGCGTTGGGAATACTCAAAAACAAGGTTTGATATATTATGGGCTATTCTAATCTCTCGATGATAATCAAATCGCAACTGAACGATACAAACGATACATGATATACTTACTTTTGACATGTTTTTAGATTTGGTTCATGAAGTCACCTACGACCGATCGAATATTTTTTATCTTTACTAATTAAGAAATTTCCTACCATTCCCTCTAGTTATTAGATATTTCTGCAATTAATTTAATTGCTCTCAGTCTGAGTAATCAATAATATGTAATTATAATAATATCAATAATATAATATGTTTATCAATAATAATATACTAGGATAGGAACTTCGTTCCAACCGAGTGTTCCATGACACTCACGCATTTCTTTTCCTTTGTTTCATGCTTTAAAGGATGTCGTGCAATGTCCATAAGCACTACTAATATATAGGCTGGGAACGATAACCATTGTAAATAACAGAATAGACCTAAAATTGCGTGCTTAAATGAATTTGTGCAAAAAACAACGTAATTCTTTAAATATTTTTCTTTTTAAATTAATAAACTTCGGTAATTCCTTTTAAAACATGTTTTGCAACAAGGTTTGTATATTTTCTAGTTGGATCTGAGCTACAAAGTGTCACACAACCCGTACACGCAGCATCGAGCCCTTCGCGTCCTTTCTCCAGGCACCGAGCTGACTGGGAACTACACTTGCGTTGTGTCTACTTTCTTGGCCGAAGATGAGCGGACTAAGTCTATGACTATTTTTGGTGACTACTCACTTTTTTTGAAATTGTATTTTGATTATATTTTGATCAAATATATAATCTCAAAATATTACTCAAATAGCAATAATTTACGTAAGGTTTTGACGATGCCAGCTAAAACTGACCTAATTAGTATTGGACAACTAATGATTGGTTTCAGATATCTGCTTATTGAGTTAATAATGTTGTTTAATACGTTCCTAAGCAGTTTTCATCAAACTCAATCTTTTCCCAAACCTACATAAACCACTTCTGATCCGTTAAGTCATCATTCTGGCATCTCTTACTCTTTCTGCTAAAATCATTTGTTTTTATTAAAGTTCTTCATTCAGACCTGATAGATAACCTAAGATTATCCTCAGCATGGCAGTTATGGAACTTTTGATACATAGATTATGTCTATCAGTTTCAATTAGCAATATGTATAATTTCTAAATAATTATATAGTTATAATTATATAATCATTACTTTGATTGTAACTGGAACCAGTTTTGACATGATGGATTAGTATTACGTAGGTTATGTTTTTATCTCAGACCAAGTAAATACGGTGTGCTGCAAACAACCAAAACCAAAAAAAATGTGTAAATACAATATTATGTGGGGTAATTGTAGTCGTTTTTTAGATATCGTACAAAAAAAAATGTTTTGTCTCCTATTTCACGGAATCAATTTACACTTGAAACACCTTTTAAATATATAAATCGTAAGTATAAACGAAAGTTCATCTAACATCTAACTTCATCCTACTCGATCTAAAGCACGAGGGTTTAGTACGATGTTTACTGTATGTTACTAAAAGCCAGGAGCATAATTTAAGTGTAAGTGTGTGGAAATGTATATTAACACAGAGGAGCACGGTTTTGAAGCTTCTCATTGGTTGAGCGTGTCGTTCCGTCTCTTTATTTATTTGGTCTTTCTATTCATACGACAGCATTTCAGACAATCAACTTCAACCTTCCGTAAACACCTCAATATTAGCTATCAGTATCAATGTTTTGATAGTATCAGAGTTCCACAATCTTCTGTTCAGATTATGCTGACTGTGGTCTTCTATTAAGCTTTACTAAAGTTCGGGAATAACAACTTTATTTTTGGAATTTTCATTAGAGCTACCTCTAAAATAGACCTGTCTAGACGTCCCTAGACATTGGGAATTGCTTGGCAGCTCAAGTTACTAATAGTTCAAGCCTTAGGGTAAATTAAAATTTAAAGACTGAGAAGCTGTAAATTCATGAAACAATAACCAAATATCTAATAATACCAAATATATAATAACAGTGTAGAACGGTATCTAAAACAAAGTTATTTTTCAAAATACTTTCGAGATTTTCTGTGACTCTTGTCTCTTGGGAGATTGGTAGGCCGTTGGTATAGGATGTTACTTGCATAGACACCTTGACCGCATCCTATCTGTCGTGGACTTTTATTAGGACTGGTGCGGCGGCTGAATGTGAATGTGTAAGGACCTCAAAAGGCACAAATATGCCATGTTATGGCCTTCACGGCGTCTGGTAGACACATTGCATGACCCAAGAGCTGGGTCCTATCTGGTCCAGCGTATTAGCATTGTTCAATGTGTCAAAGCTGCCAGTGTCTTAGGAACTGGTTCAATTGAACTATCTATAGATCGTTTAAAACGGTCCTTAGACAGCTCATCTATTTTACATTATATATATTTTCATGTAGTTTATAATATTTGAACTGAAATATTATTTCTCTGAGACGGAAACTTAAACGGAGACCGTTTTAGACTATTTTTATTTTTATGAACATTATTTTTCATTGAGCGATCGTTACACGTCTTAATAAATTGACATAGACATAGACACTAATTAATTTGTTACTCAAGCACACACAATCAGTACAAACAGAAAAAAAACATATTTTAGAATAAACAAAAGTGGAGAATACAGAGAGTATGTCATGTATCTGTGTGCCACAGTAACAAAAAGGTCTCGACTCAGCATATGCGTATTGTGAAAATACCTTACTAGTTTTCATAAGTCATAAGACCAACAGATGCTTTGAGAAGCTTTTGAAATAACTGATCTGAAATAAATAACTGTTTCATAGGCTTCTTAATAGTTCACACAAACGAGGACGTTACTTTATAGGTTACTAGCTATCCCGATCGCGACTTCGTCCGTGCGTTTTAAATATATATCACATTATAACACTTGACTTGATTTTGCTTATTTATGACACAATCACACCCACCACCAATTGAAAAGTTTTCATACAAACATACACACCCCACTTTTCTCCTTTAAGAGAATTATTTTGAAACACGTGTCCATTTATATTGCATTTGAAGTATCAAAACAAGTTTCTAAGAAATCGCACCACCCGTTTAAAAGTTCCCATACAAACTTTGACACCCCATTTTAATCCTTTGTAAGGGTTATTTTGGAAAATCCTGAAACACGTGTCCATTTTATTGATTTAAATCAAGTTTCAAGCAAATCGCACCACGCGTTACAAAGTTTCATACATACGTTTTCACCCCTTTTACCCTCTTAGGGTTTGAATTTAAAAAAACCCCGCCTTATTGGGTGGTCTTGCTATAAAAGGAAGCTACCTTTCAAATTTCAGCTTTCTTGCTTCAGCGGTTTTGGCTCGGCGATGATCAGTCAGTCAGTCAGGTTAAGCTCTTTTAGATTAGATTTTAGATAAGAATAATAAATATATAATAATACTGAGTCTAACAATAGTGCTGTGAGCTGAGATGAAACGGAAATTACATTGGTGCAACACCCAACCAAGCTCTATAATGGAGTGTGTCTGGTGATGAGGGTCAGCGATGTTCGAAGATTAAATCATCCCAGTTTTTCCATGTTTTTGAAATAATAACTTCTTATAAGAGACTAAACCGCTTCGTTACGTAGAGCATTATGGCGGCAGTCTGTCCCTTTCCCTCACGCATACGGCAGCGGTATGCAGGCTACTCCTCTCTCACTCCAACCCACAGCGCTAGTTAGATTAGTTTAAGTTATCACTTCTGTCGGGCGTCCCGAGACGCACACGTTTTTTGAAGTGATAACTTCTTATGGGAGGATAAACCGCATCGTTACGTAACGCGTTACGTAAGCGAGCCTTACGCTGAAAGAAGGCTGCCTACCGCTGCGCGGTCTTTTCTCTCACTCTATCCCAGTTAGTTTAAGTTATCGCTTCTGTCGGGCGTCCCGAGACGCACACGTTTTTTTTATTAAGGATACACGAGTCAGCGGCACAAACTCGTTAGTGGGCGCAGCTAAAATGCATGCTATTTCACCTAGCTTAGTGTGAGAAAAGGATAGACGTGCACCAAGGATAGAGATGAGCAGTAAGGAGATAGCGTGATTATAATTTCGAGTCATATGATCAGATTAGACTATGATTTCTAAATAAAACGATTGCGTAAAAATAATGAATAGATCTATGGCTTAAATAAATAAATAAATATAAATAAATTAAATAAATATTAATAATCTTGTATAAATAATCTATGCTTGTATTGGAATATTTTTTTGTTTACTTACTCCGTTTGTTATTTATTCACACCTAAAGTTGCGCTAAAATCAGTGATGAAAATCGATTTTTTAAATAACTAGTGACACGATAAGAACATGGACAAGTTTTGAACAAAGATCAGATGATCATAAAAAACAGTGTATTTTTTTAACCGACTTCAAAGAAGGACGAGGTTCTCAATTTGGATGTTTTTTATGTTTGTTACCTCATAATTCCGTCATTTATGATCCGATTATAATTTACATATTTGATGTCAAAGGATATACTTACTCTCTGATTGGTCCCATAGAAATTTCATCAAAAATCTAAATTTGGTATTTTTTATAAATAGGTCGGCTTCTGTTTTAGTTTTTAAATAGTAATTTTAACTCAAAAGAACCGTTGATGCTCATTAAGTCCGGGAACCATTAAGTCTGTCCATCTGTTATTATTAACACCTATGTAGATACTCAGATATTGTTATAAACAGATGTGTAGTAGGTAACCGAACACAGAAATGCTAATCTTTTCAAACAATACTTCTTTCAGATTCACTATTGTTTATATATCAAATTTGAATTAATTAATGAATGAAAATTCTTTATTGTAAACCTTAATCCTAAAAATAACAATTTGATAAGTAAATATATACGTATGATATATTACAATTTGTGGTCTTATCGCTAAGGAAGCGATTTCTTCCAGAGAACCTTTGGATTGAGAGATAGAAAGTTAGAAAGATAAAGGTATTTTTTTGTAGCTACAAACACACATGCAAAAATAACAAAAGATAAAGAAGAAATTTAAGTTGGTAAATACAAACAAAAACAATACAAAAAAAATACTGAAAACAAAATGTTTACATAAGTTTCCCATTAATATATGTGTGTTGTAGCCAGACAAAAAGGTCATAGCTCAGCGCATAATTTTGCTCAAGGAGCAAACACTGATTTTCAGCTAGAACCCTTCGAGATGCCAAGTTGAACGAGTTGCTTGGAGAGGAGTGTAACATGATTGGAAGATTGGTTGGGGTGCACTCAATTATGATTTTTAACTTACCTATATAAATGTTTGTAACAAATAAACGCAATAAACTTACGTAAAATTAAATTGGAGTTTCTTTTTGTATAAACCTGCTGCCGAATTTAATGTTTAAATGATTTTCAACATTACATTCTTAACATGGTCGTAGCCTTATCCATGCAGCATACACTAATGGAAAGAAGTAAAACTAACTCTCACGTGGCACCTGAAACATGCATTTGTTGCCATATTTTTTACATCACCAGTAATTCAAGAATAAATAAATAATTAATACCGGACATTTCACACAGCATCATCTAGCCCCAAAATAAGCAGAGCTTGTCTTATAGGTACCACATGACTGATATACTACTTAAGTACTTTTTTTTTGTAAATACATACATATTATACATAGAAACACCCAGACCCGAAACAAATACTTGCAAATTATACAAACATTTTACCCGCGGCGGGAATTGAACCCCCAACCTTCTGAGTTTCAGCCAGACCTTGGCCCACTGCGCAACAGAGGTCGTTAAATAATAGAAGAAATAATAATTATTTGTTATTTTTATTTGTGTATTACATTTGTTTCAGTCCCAGAGAGAAGATTTGACATGATCCTTGACAGGATGGATGGTGATGTATTAAATATCATCTGTGCCGTCGAAGGGGTCTTCCCAAAACCTGATCTTGTTATACTGGCTGGAAACAGGTAGGTAAACCAATAAACGTCCAATAAGTTATTATGTCTTTGTATTTAGATTTTACTTTTTATAGATATCAGAAATAACGATAGATGTATAAAACCATCATAAAATACCAGGTATTTATCATACAAAAAATATTTGTATGATTTTATACAAAATAACGCTAGATCCACGACTTGTTTCTTGCCTGATTTTTCTCGGACTTTACCTAGGAGGAGTAGGCACCTAAATTCATCCTGCATCTATGCCAACTCAAAGTGGTCCTTGTTTAAAATTAAACTTGAATTTTGATACTGCTAAAATACAAATTGACTTGTTTGATATATTGTAAAAGAAGTTACCTATGACATAAACCCTAATCAAATAATTATAATAAATACCTATTCGTGGACAAAACACACAATACGATCTAGCCCTAAACTAAGCATAGCTTGTATTACGGTGACCAGATGACTGATAGAATTCGTTTGTATTTTAAATGCATACTTATGATTCTTTATAACACCCAGAACAAACACAGAACAATCACCTATATTCATCACACAAATGTTTGCCATGGGAGGGGAAATCGAAATCCCAACCTACAGCGTAAAAAAGCTCCTACCAACTGAGCTGACAAGCCAGTCAAACCATCCACAATCTTCACAATATCCTATTTTATAACCTAAACTATCTTCACTTCAGCAGAGTTGCAACATCTCCTTTGCATGTTGAGCTCGGCTGAGCCTTAAAGCCCCACATAGATACGTAAAGATCAATGTCAAAGCTTCGAACATTGCTGGAATTGTTGTACACTGACGTCTTGTGTCACACGCTACTTGAGTTACGATGTCATGCTGAATTGCGGAATAGCTGCCTGAGTCTCTGGATGCTGATGGGTTAACTTATCATAGGGACAGATATTGCTATCTAGTATCTTATAGCTAAATTTTCTCTCCCTTATGGAATAGCCACATCATTGCCCACATCTTGTCGATTATAAAGCAAAATCTATTTCAAGTTTGTTTTACACAATCAATACTTACCCAATACAACTAAACTTAGTGTTAGCGTTGGTAACAACGCAAAACTTTGGGTCTTCCGGCGCATTTACGTATGAAGCAGATTGTCTGCGTTTACCGGTTATTACCGATGTTTCTAGAATAGCTATGTGTAGAATATAATAAAATAGAAGAGAAGAAGAATTTTTTATTTGCAACAACACATTATAATAGACGAATAGACAAATACAATAACCTATACATACCAACATGATTAATGTTTGCCGTAAAGTATTTATGGTCGGGGAATAAACTCAGGTAAAGAGTTTCATTCCAGTTTTCTACATAAATGAGACTTTAGGATTGGTTCGTGAATAATATGGAATGGTTGCAACGTTCTTTAATCTGAAAATTTACGGGATTATATTTCAGACGCAACTGCGTTTTCAAAACGAGGTTCGTACTTCTCGAACGAAATTATTTTTAGTTACTTTTAGAGGAGTTTGACTTTCAGAACCTTTTGTAGGATTTAACTTTAGGATTTTCCAGCGCACCTTTATGCTCCGAAAATAAGGCTTTTTCTTTTCAGTGTTAGATCACTCAAGTATTACATATTTACTGACCTCTCTATATACCCTATATACCTTTATACCCTACCCTTTAATCCTTTATACCTGTTTTATGTTAACCAGTCTATAGCAATTCAAACTAAAAGTGCTTCTAATTAAAGACATATGAACCACCAAATATGGCTCCTTACTCTTAAAAAGTAGTTGAAGCTATATTGGTGTTTGTAAAAACAATATCTCGATCTAAAAGCAGTTGGCTATAAAACTATTAACAATTATATTGTTGAAAGTAACCACTGCAGAAAATACAGATGCATTTTCATTGGAAATAATATAGCAGCTTAAGGTTTTGTGGTCTCACTTGGTTGGTAGAAATAGAAATTGTATTTTGTCTGTAAACTTATCATCATCATTTTACAGTTAAACTTTCATTAGCTTCTCTAGTTTGAGCTGGCCATTGCTCATTATCCAAAAATAGTAAAATGCGATTTAAAAATTATTAGGGCATTACATTTCGAAACGTGTGCATGTGTTTTCCCACTTACTTTAGAGTTTCCTAGTGATTCGGATGTTACAGAAAGTTGGCTAACGTAGCTAACGATCACTAGCGTCGTGTTTCGCGTGCCTACGGCTTGGATTTAGTTCCAAACATTGGTATTTATACCTACAACACATTAAGGAAGTTACATCAACCAATACAATGTGCAAAGTAGTTTTAGATTATTTGACTGCTAGAATATTGCATTTAGCATATAGTAAAGTTATTGACATAAATGGCACTTTGACATTCTTCTTTTAGGAAGCATGACACAACATGACACAAGACACAAATACAATCTAACAGCTCCATCAAGTAATTCATTGATGCCTGAAATAATGACATACGTCGCTATACCGCCGTTAAACTACTCCTACTCGTAAGAGAACTCATTGTTCTCTTACTAAATTGATTTTAAGTGTTTTATAAGACTTTACTCTTATAATGTTAGGAACGATTATCAGAAACATATAAATAAATCTTATAACAATCTAGTAAACATATTTTCAATCCTCCAACTAAAGTGGATTTACTAGTTTAGTAGGAATATCATTTTGTATTTGCGTTTCCATCTTGAAATTTAATGCCGTGTCTGGAATCAATTTCCCCTGATGTATTGGAAATCTAGATATGCGAGATGAGCCCTGCGGCTGAATTATTGCATCCATAATAATATTATGGCATCCAATTCAATTTCAGACCTGATCAAATATAAAAACATGATTGAAATTATTTCGGGAGGGAAATATTATACATTTTTAATAGAAACTTTATTAAGATATAGTAACGGTTTGGTCCACGTTCGTTACTCAGATTTCATAACTAGTTTCATAAATAATCAATTTTTTCACTGTTTTATAACCAGTTATTAAGTCATGTATAGTCTCCTGGTACACTGGACAAATTAGCACTGGCGCTTCGGCGGCCGGTGCCGCGGCACGCTCTTGCTTTGCTCGCTCGCCTTGCGCATTGTTTTCTATACTCTAACATAACTAACTGGTTTTGATCTGATTTAACTTTCTCTCCTGACTCTACTCTGTCCCGGTCGCTAATTTGTCCAGTGTACCAGGAAACCATGACTAAGAGGTTCTCGTAATAAAAATGGAAAAAAAAATCTTGTTTAATAATTGATTATAAAACAGTGCAAAAAAATCCTGATATATAACTAGTTATGAAATCTTAGTTACGAACGTGGACCAAACTATATTAACACTGTATTGTACACAAAGAGAACACAAAAGAAATAACAGATATAAAATTTTACAATGAGAGGTCTTATCGCTAAAAGTGATCTCTTCCAAACAACCTTTGGATGAACAGGTTAAAGAACCACAGTGAATAAATACGTTATATTACTAAAACAAAATATTAAGGTAATGATGCTTACCTACAGAAATACATTTCTTATTTATCTCGATGACCACAGAACACTATAAACATTATCGCATAATGATGTGTGACAGACATCAGTCACCGAGCGGGTGCCGCCATCCTTCGCTCGGCAAGCGCATCTCATGTTTGCTTATATTTTCTCTAAGTACCCGCTCTAATATCATTATAACAAAACACTTGACACATCTATGCTATTACCTACGTCTATGACAATACTATTATGCTAAACATAAAAAACACAAAACTCCTTTTCAATTTTCTGTTCTTGCCCAGTATCTAAAAATGTACCTACTGCAACTGGAAGTGCTTTGGTATAAAACGCATTCTAATTAATTAAAAAGTTACTAATGTTCTGCATGCTCACTGTATAGCTTTTAAGTTAACTATTATATTAGTTTTAAATATCTCATTAAGTGAAATGTAAATTTCTTTTGAAAATAAATATCTTTAAATAGAAACATAGACACATACAACCCAGAAATAACTTTCTACAAAATAATAATAAGTAGTGATATTAATTATGATTAAGTAGTATACCAGAACAGACTCCCATTTTGTGGTAGGACTCTTCAGCAATAGTCCGTCTTGGTGGGTATCACCACAGTTTCACCTCGTATTCTGCTTCAAAGCACTAGTGTGCAATAATTTCCTTATTAAGGTTAGAAAGGCACTGAAGCAAGTGAAATTACTAGGCGAATACGCAAGATAATAACTTTATTAATACTTTAATTATATTATAGTTAATACTCTAACGCCTAGCTCGTACTAGCGAATCGCGCGCCTTTTAACAGCACATTTCAGTTTTTATTTAAATTGGTTTTATTTCCGTTGTGCATTCCTAATTATAGGAATGCACTAATACCTAAAAAATTCACGCTAGGCATAAGGGTTGGCAACGCGTGTATTGCATGGGATGATATGGTAATTACTTACCACCAGGGCCAAGGGAAAAAACAAGCAAGCTTTATAGTCGCATAATGATGTGTGACATCTGACATCTTGGTAATAAGCAACCGCGCACGTTTAATGGTCAAATCACACACACTTTCAAAAATACAGTGTGTATTGTTGTAAGTTGTTCTTCCCTTTTCACGATATCACTCCCACATATTCCAGGACAGCGAGAGAAAAGATGTTACACATCAAAAATTTTAACCCAAGAAATTGGATTTTTGACAGTACTGAATAAAATGCTGTCAATTTACATGAAATATGGTCTTAGTACTTTTTAATTAAGATGTATAACGTAAATCAAATCAATAGCGTGTTTATAGGTTTGCAGTGTGGAGCATAAATCCTTATACAATGCTCGCTAATCCAAACTACCAACTATTGTTATGGCCACAATACTCAGAAGATAACGCTGCGGTACTTTGGTCACATGATCCACGGTCCAATACTATCCAGTTAATTCAAATCAATTTCTATCCGACTTCAATGATGAGGTTCAAAGACAAGGTTTTCAATTCAGTTCTATTTTTATATCCATATTATAATGAAGTCGGTTTTCTTTAATGTTTTCAAAACGTATATATTTAATACATTAAGAAGGATCACTTTGTATTGTCTTACATTTTCGGTGAACATGCCTATTCTTCTTAACCGATTATTAAAATGAAAATGTCCTAGATGTCTGGTTGTGAGCTGTGGTATTTTGTAACTTACATTATTGACATAAGTTTTACCCTAGCACTCTATTTCGTACATACTCATATTTCTTATAACTACTGAAACTATCATGGTATTGAACATAATTTCCAAATCAAACACTCAAAACGGGATATTTACCATGATATATGAGTTTTTCTGCTTTCCGATATTTCGGAAAAGTTGCATGCGCCATGATCACGAGATAAACTGAAGTATTTGCGGGTGGATGTTATTGGCAGACTATTGACTCTTTCTTAGTCTTTTACTGCGAACATTATCCGTACGTACGTACGTTTTGAGTGAAAATTACATTTATAATGTCACATACCTACAAACGTTCATGATGTAGTTCGGAAAATTGAATAGTTTATTTGACTGGCCTCTTAGTTCAGTTGGGAGTAGCTCTGCTTTCTGCGATGTAGGTTGTGGGTTCGCTTCCCTCCCTGGACAAATTTGTGTGAAGAATATGGATGTTTGTTTTGTGTTTGGATATTAAAAAGTATTTTAGGTACAATTGACTGGTAAAATATATATAAATATATATAGTCATTTGTTCAAATGGTGCAAGCTATGCTTAGTTTGAGGCGTGGTGGTGTTGTTGTTTGATAATTGTCCACTAAAAGTCAAAAAGTCATAAATATTTTTGTTCAATACAATCACAATGATCACTTTGAAACGTCTTACATACTAGGTGAATTTAGGTGCCAATTCCTCCTAACTCAAGTCCTAGAAGAACTGGTATGAAACTCGTCCTTGTCCTTGCTTAGCGCATCGATATAATTATTATTATTATTTGGGTATCTATACATGCCAATGGCGAGTAATGAATAACGCTAATAAACTAGGTCAAATCCAAAATGTTCCGTGCAAGCGTGGGCGCGACGGGATAATGGATAATTTTTCCAGCCATATTAATAATGAATAAATATTGCTGGACAATGCACACAACATCATCTAGTCCCAAACTAAGCATAGCTTGTATAATGGTGACTAGATGACTGATAGAATACTTATACATTTTTAAATACATATTTATGATACTTTATAACACCTAGACACAGAACAAACACCTATGCTTTTCACACAAATGTTGATCCTGGGAGGGAATCGAACCCTCAACCTACATCGCAGAAGGCAGAGCTACTACCAACTGAGCTGCAGAGCTGAACTTTTTCACAGCACTTGGATAATAATTTGATTATTACAGGCCACTGAACGCGAAATCTAAGATTAATCTCATAGACGGACGATACACAGCATTGACAAGCGCTTTCGTACAAGTCGACTCACTGCCTCCCACTGTGGAAATACTGTGCGATATGCAAGTCCCACTCGCCAACTACTACAGCAGAAAAAGGGACATATTTTACAGAGGTAAATAAAATAATCCTTTCTATGTAATATTATAAATGCGAAAGTTTGTATGAATGTTTGTTACTCTTTCACGCAAAAACTACTGAATGGATTTTAATGAAACTTTACAATAATATAGCTTATACATCAGAATAACACATAGGCTATAATTTATATATTTTTTATTATACAATTGATTGCTCTGTAAAATAATGTTTAAATATAATCTAATTATGTGTTTTTATGCATAATATGTACGTATTTACAAGATACATTATTTTTGTAAATACATACATACATATTATACATAGAAACACCCAGACCTTGACCTACTGCGCCATAGAGATCGTCATAATGTGAAATGTGTGGCGTTATTTATTTTTATATTTTCTGAATTGCCTTACATTATGTTTCAGATCCACCTACAACAACAGAAGCCCCAAACTCAGCGTATTCGCCTTCGGCTAGAGATAAAGGTGAATAATGAGTAGATTTATTTCTGAACTCAGGGTTATTGTAGTATACACAAAGTACAAGTACCTAAGTAGAGTCCTATCTTTATGATTATAATGCTGGGCTGACATTTATAGCTATGACATTAAGACACTAAATTAAACAACTCACGACTCTACTCATATAGAAAACTATAATGTATACGTGCATGTAAGAAAATGACGTAACCTTGACTAACTTTACGTAAAATTTGTGTTTTTTTTTCAGGTCTTTGCTGCTTTGCTTCTGGAAAATTCATTATTAGTTTATTACTACTTCAATTATTATTCATAAAAGTTTCGTAATATTTTGAGGAAATGACAAGATTAGAATACCTATGTAAATAGTTTCTTGATATTTTTATACAAAGTCGAACTTACTTCCAAAGACTCATAGAAGATATTTAAGCTGACTGTACCTAAACTTTCACACATAATGTAAATATAGATTCTAGTCGTTATAAAGTTATATTCTAATAAATTGGTATGTGATGCCAGATATCAGTTTTTTATCCCTCTCTCCCTTAATAACTAAGCAAAAATAAACTATCCAGTTTTAAATAAATAAATAAATATTACATTACAATACACACAACACCATCTAACCCCAAACTAAGCATAGCTTGTATTATGGTGACTGATAAAATACTTATATATTTGTAAATACATACATATGATACTTTATAACACCCAGACATAGAACAAACACCTATGTTCATCAAGCAAAGTTTATCCTGGGAAGGAATTGACCCCTCGACCTACAGCGCAGACGGCAGAGCTACTACCAACTGTGCTGACAGGCCTGTCAGACAGTTTATAATAAGTATGTAAGTACTTAGAGCATTTCCAACATGTAAGTACTTAGAGCATTTCCAACTGGAAACAGATATTCATAATTACATAATAAGTAAGCCAAGGGCGTGTCGAACCACTAACAGGCTTCCGAAGTTATTAGGGATAAGAATGACCAGTTATCAGGTCCCTCACAAATTTTTGACCACCTAGTTAGCAAAAAAACACTTTTGCTTATCGTGTCACAAAATGTTTCAAACAATGTGTTGAAAGAATTAATGTCTTCTATAAAAAAAATCCTATTTTAGCAAACGAACATCTATATCCAAAAAAACTGCAAGAAGACTCGTAATATCTTTAAAAGACCTATCAAAAAAAATGAATATATTTTTATTTTATTTAACAGTGAAAATAAAGTAGTTTATGGTAGGTTTGTGGTACGGTCCCCACTCTAGATAAATATATATCGTGGTTACCTAAAGACTTCAGAACCCTAAAAAACGAGATTACAAACAAACTTGAAGTTTTAATAACTTCAACATTTACCTGCAATCGCACAATCGATGTAATAAGACGGTCTTTCCCGACATTCTGCATAATTCGATGAGCACACAACGGAAAGTAATTTGCTACACACGTGATTGCTGAGCAAACGTATGGAAACCGACGACTAAACCATTTCCCACGAGGCCCGCGCGCCACACAATGACCACCATTTTTTGAACTAACGTCCAATCCTGAACGATACTATAGAGATGGGACGCGTAGGTACTTAATACGAAATAGCTAGCATACGAGCAAACCCAGAAACAATTGAATGTTTTAACGACTTGACGAATTATTTCAATATCATGAAGGCGTAGCTTCTGCCACTTAAGATTGGTCATGTACTTCCCAAAGTACGTGTAACCACACTAAACCGTGCTAGTCTTCAAGGTGCGCCTATTATCATATTCTATCAAAAGAAACAGAATATAAAAAGTTTTTCAGGAAATAGTTATTAGTTATTTGTTTAAATATTGTGTACATCACTAGTCCAATACGGACGATTCACTTCGTGAGAATTGGAAACCGGATTGCACCTGCTGCTGATAGGCCGAGATCAATTTTGAAACTACGTATTGTCAAATTCGTGACGGGTTTGATTGAGCGAAGATTTCATTTGTCGTAATTGCTGACTATTTGCGTTAATAGCATAATTAGTACATTTATTTACAGAAATGTACTAAAAAAAATATATGATAATATAAAATACACGTGAAACAGTTGAGCTATCTAAGGACCGTTTAAAACGATCTATAAATAACTCAACTCATCCAGATCACTGCCAGAGGGCAACGTTGCCAAGATACTGGCGGCATTACCACGTACATGTGAAACAGGCACATGTATTTAATACTATTGTATATTATTATTCCTGTAATTATTTCTGTAAATATTTGACTCTTATAGATTAATATTAATTAATAAATATGTGTTTTTTATTTATAACTAAGTGGGCAAACATCATGTTTAAAGCAAAAATAATTATAAAGTAATTAATTAGTATAAGCTTAAAGAACAGGGGAAAACGTTAAATAATAATAATAAAAAAAAATCAATAAAAATAAATGCTGTTTGTTGATGCTACCCACAGAGGTAGAAGCGTCTGACGTTCTATCAAAATAGACTTTCTTTTGTCAAATTTGTTTTTAAAGTTTTGCTGACGGTACTAGTAAAACAGGCAAAACAGATGTTGATTTTGCAGTTAACTTGTGAGTTTGTCAACTCTATATCTATAAACATAAAACTACACCGCATTTGACCTTAAAATAACAGCGACTGAGTTTATTGAATAAATCTTTTCAATCATTATATTTTAGTATCTTATTTGTCTTTTTTTAATTTCAAATATTCCAGATGTTATGAAAAGTCCGATGTGACTCAGCAAGGGACATCGTATTGCCGCCGCAAAATTTCCCCGGAGAGGCGTATTTCACATCGGGACGAGGCAAGATGATCCCAAATATTTTAAAGAGATCGCTCGGAGACGCAGCTTATTATTTTTGCAGCACAGAGGGTTGAATTTAACGAGTATGGTATTTTATAATAAAACTAGGCAGGTACTCGGAACAAAGAGCAAACAAGCTTTGACCATCGATTCTGAACTCTACTGCGAACAACTGATGAGATTAAAGCAAGAAGTTGAGAGAAAGCGGCCGGAATTAATCAACAGAAGGGGTGTGGTTTTTCATCATGATAACGCTAGACCTCACACATCTTTAGCAAAAATTAAGAGAGTTTGGCTGGGAGGTGTTAATGCATCCGCCTTATAGTCCTGACCTTGCACCTTCAGATTTCCACCTGTTTTGGTCTCTTCAGAATTCTTTAGGCAGTGTCAGGTTAACATCACGAGTGGACTGCCAAAACCACTGGTCGCGGTATTTTGATCAGAAGTCCCAAAACTTCTATAGCAATGTCCCTCCCTACCTACAAGATGGCAAAAAGTTATTGAACAAAATGGTACCTACATACTTTAGTTAAATGTAAATAAACTATATTGACAAACACAAATGTTTTGAATTTTCTTAAAGAATGCGAAGAAACTTTTTCCCCAACCTATTATATTACAGTCATTTCAAAAAAAATGAGAGGTCTACAGCTCATAGAGTCGCTATTTATTTTGTTTCAACTCTAGCTCAATAAAGAATTTTACAGAATCAGTTCAAGGCGTGATATAAAAAGTAATTTATTATGAAATTATTTATCAAAAACTCGAAATATTGTAATTTACTAACATAAAAGTATTTAATAATTTTATTTTAAATTTAATAGCCAAGCTAATATTAGTAGTACCACTAAATAAGATCGGATATCTACACTACAGGCAGGCAAACTTTTTTTGATTTAACTGCCTATTATCTTTTACAAGATCGACTTTGTAATTAGCCCTAGAACTAGTTTATCAATAGTCCCGTAACATTTTAACGTGGAAAGATTGAATAAATTTTTTTAATCAGCAAAAAATTTAACGATATTATTTCAAATTTAAACCAGGGATCTAAATTTTATTGTTAAAAATCATACACATGGATCATTACTGACGCGACATTATAATGTAATTTATTTATATAATCGAGTTAAAAATCTAAAAATTTAAAATTAAAACAACCACATAGGTAATTATGAAATACCAAATAAAACTAATTTTAAATGTAATACTAATGTAGATTACAAATTCAGGTTCACCAGCCATGAGATCGTTTCAGAAAAAAGTTTCAGTAGAAACTTCCTCCTGAAACTATCTAACCTACATTTCATTGGGGATCACTCCATGGTCCTGAGTATGAATGGAATGGACAGTGTTCGATGATAAGCTCCATAGTTGGGTTGGTTTCACCGTATTTGCAAAGGGCAGGTACTGTCCAACACTATTTGTGTAGGTACAATGTATTAACATCGATCAAGTCCAGTTTATGTCTATTCATGTAATGCAGCCCATATAATGTAATGAACCAGCTTATCTCCTTCGTTCAATCCTTTATTTCAATGTCCATTACACTTTTAGATCACAGAACCATCTTCTTAATATTTTATAATAATGTAAACATTCCCAGTTTTAAGTGTTTGTATTGTTTATACAAAGTTGGATGCTTCGTTCGTCATTTGTTATCCTTACTAATATTATAAACGTGAAAGTTTGTATGTAAGGATGTATGAATGTTTGTTACTCTTTTACGCAAAAACTATGAATGGATTTTAATAACATAAATAAAAACACCAAAATTACGTATAAAACCGGAAATAATTCGAGAAAAATAAATAATTATAGGAGCGCAACGTTTGCTTCGCCAAAAATAATCATCACAGATCTTTATTGCTCGAAGACTTAACAAGAACTGCCTAACGCTCGACAGCATGCCTTATCATTATATTCCTTTTGTCCATCTACAATTTCTGGAAATACAAACTGAGATACTTATTAATTAAAACGAAAAAGGAAAGAAAGACCATATGTAACTTTATAATTTGTTAATAACAAAACACGAATTTTCAAATAGATTAATAAAACCCGATGTAAAACGAATCATTAAATATTTATAAAATTAGAAATCATAATAATTAAACGAGGTTACTAATAAAGCTGTAATTAATGTCTATACATTAGTAACTTTGTTTTTAGCAATGAACAAAGAAATATTTCACTCTTCCGCAACAACAACACAAAGTATTTTATACGGGATGCTGAATTAATTAAATTTAATTAATCCACCGGCCAAGGCCCTCTGAACTCGTTGTATCCAAAAGTTTTCTTATAAATAACAAACACTTTATTGTTGTAAGCTATCAGCTTGTTAAAACTGTGGTGTTTTGAAGCGTATAAAATGGGAAAACAAGCCTTGAATTTTAATACGTATGCACCATTCGATATGTTAATTGATTATAGTATTTATGTTATTTATGACAGTACCTTGTCAGTATATATACGAAAATTTAATGTAAGTGCACAAAAATGTTCATTTATTTAAAAAAAATGCGATAATCATAGTATTAACACTAGAAATAAAGATAAACTAGCTGTTCCCACTGTTAGGCTTGCTAAAGTTAATAAGTCTTTTATAGGGCAATGTGTACGCTTCTATAACAAGGTCCCAAGCGACGTGTTAGATTTGCCGATCGGCAAATTTAAAAACGTAATTCAACAGAAACTGTTTGCATATTATAAAATATCTGATTATTTAGATGACAAAAAAGCTTGGGATGGATCTGCTCCAACTCGACTCGGCATCCGTAACAAAATTGTCAAAGATCATACAAAAAAGTGTTAAGACCACAAGAGTTTCTTCAGATTCTTCTTGAACTGGAGTTAGGAGGAACCGGCACCTAGATAGCATGCACTAGCATGTAAGAAGACGATTCAAATTGTTCCTTGTGATTTTATTGAATAAAGATTTAATGAATTAAAAAAAATATATATCTACGTAAGAATAATTAATAAATGAATATTTGTGGACAATCAATACAAATAACACCATCTAGCTCCAAGCTAAGCATAACTAGCACTATGTAAACCAGATAACAGATTGAATACCTATATATTTTTAAATACATACATATAATGTATGACAACCTCTATGGCGCAACCTTTGTTTCGGGTCTGGATGTTTCTATGTATAATATATTTATATGTATTTACAAAAAAAAAGTATATGAGTACTATATCAGTCATGTGGTACCCAAGCACAAATGATAACACAAGCTCTGCTTACTTTAGGACCAGATGATGCTATGTGAAATGACCGGGATTATTTGTTAATTATTTATTTATTTACTTACCATGCCGTGTGTGATTTACCCATTGCCAAGGGATTAGGAAACAAAGATTTGACCAGCATATTACGTCAACGTAACTGTCATTAGCTGTCATTTTATTGGCCGTTTCCATATTTGGATAGATGGCGCCTCCTTCATGCATAGGACAAACATAAAACGTTACATTGGTGAAATTGTGATCCCTTGCACATAGACCATTAACCAAGAATTGAATTTGAATTAGATAGATGGCACTTTTATGAAGATAGGAGGAAAAAGAAGAAAGAGAAGGAACTGCAAAATGGCGGTAAAGGTGGTGTGTGGTGTATTAAACTGGATGAAAGGCAAAAGGCATGTGAGCAATTGCTATGTTTCTATCGTCGTATTATGATCATTATAGTTGTGTGAGTGTCTTATAAAAGTCCTGTTTTAATACAAAACTCTTTTGTTTTTATTGGATGACCGAACCTGAAGTAGTTAGACCCAGGCGAAAGATGAGTCATGGTCTCTTAAGACGCTCAAAGTCCCATCTGCTGAAATATACACGGAAGAAACATTGATATTCTTCACATAATTTTTTATCCTAGGAGGGTATCGAACAGCATAGATGGATGCTTTGTCCTGAATGACTGACTGACGGATCAACGCACAGCCTAACTGCCGACCGTAGAGATCTCAAACTTGGAGAGTGTGTTCTTCGTAGGCATCCAATATGAAAAGGATTTTCCGAATTCTACCCCTAAGAGGTTGAAAAACGGGAGCAAATTTTGTATGGAAAAACGAGATTCCTTGGTCCAATCTACTCCAAATTTTGCATAAACATTATTTAAAAGACACAATCAACGGATGTAACAAAACCAGGTGCGCGTTCTTTAACCGTTGCGCATCTAATATACAACAGTTTACAGACCACTGTTTTTTATTTACTAAGAAACTTCAACACTCAACGTAGCACACACTTGCATCACC
Source organism: Lampropteryx suffumata (assembly GCA_948098915.1). Lineage (NCBI taxonomy): Eukaryota > Metazoa > Arthropoda > Insecta > Lepidoptera > Geometridae > Lampropteryx > Lampropteryx suffumata. Next base: position 15,115,958 of record OX402551.1, on the reverse strand, counting down.
TTCTCACACCATTCACACTTCCCACACACACTCCATAAACACCCCAAAAATTTGATTGAGTATTTAAATTAACCTGTTTTTTGTTTTACTATTGTATGTAGGTGGCCCTACATAAAGTATTATTTTGCGTATTACCTATTCTTCGAAGGTACCTTACCTTCGAAGAATAGGTAATACGCAAATACAAAATATGGATTCTAACTGGTATGGAATGGTAACCAATTAACTAAGTTGACAAATGTGAATAACTTTCAAAACATTGGTGAGTTGTACTATTTATTTCATGTTGATAAACACGGGCTTTACTCACGTATTATTTTGTCGATGGAGGCACCGACACTGTTTCGATTCATCTAGATAATCTTCATCAGGATGAATACGACGTGTATTCTTCACGCTTGGAGCGTATTCAAAAAAGATTTCTGCGTTACTTGCAGTTCTGTACAAGTGTTTTCCTTCCAGATTACATGGCTAGATGTCGCAAGTTTCATTTCCTCCCACTTTATGAACGAAGAAATATCGCGGATATAGCATATTTGATGAGCGTCGCAAATGGCACGGTGGACTGTTCTGAGTTGCTGGAGCTATTGGGGCTGTGTACTAATACTGCTAGTTTTAGAAGACCTAACATCTTATATGTTCCAACGGTTAAAGCAAATTATAGGCAAAATGCTTTTATTATTCGAGCAAGCGCCTTATTTAACACCTTAGCAAACGCAGATATTGATATATTTATTACAGCAACGAGCAAGCTAAAACGCTTGCTCTGTGACAAATTCTTTTTATAGTACAAGTACTCATTTCGTTTATTTGATCTATGTATTTTTGAATTATTTCTGGTTATTTTCTCTTTTGTTTTACTTTGTATTGTTTAGGTTTTCACTTGTACTGTATTTTTCATTACATACATATACATTTTATATCTATTAGTGTGAACTTATAATTGGCCTTCTGCATACATGTTTTATAAACATGTATTATTTGTAATTCTTATTAATGTACCTAGCTGTAAGTTCTCCGAAAATTCTAATATAAAATAAAATAAATAAAATTAAATAAAATGAGTTTGATTCGCGGTTTGGTTCGCACTGCGAGTTTTAATACGTGAGTAAAGCCCGTGTTTATCAAAATGTATAAATGTTAATAACTGTAAAAGTAAATAAAAAATAAATGACGGAAATAAAAATCATTACTTTCGGCTACCACATATCAGAACAATCGGCCGTATTTCAGAACAAAGCTCATACGTAAGTCGAGAACTTTTAAGCATACATTTTATATACAGCATTTCTTTCGATACTTAAGTCTCGATTTGAGTTTGAGTTTATGATTATTATTGTGATTGAATTGTATCGAAAGAAATGTCACAACATTATTATTCTCATAACAGATTTACAGTGAAGTTGTTTTCATTTACCTATATACCAGATTTGCCTACTGACACAGACGAACTTAGGTAAATACTTGTTTAAACACATATATATCTAGCTCACGACTATGACCCTATTACGTAACAAACAGTATCCATGAACGCGATCACTGCTGTCAAACACACGTATTGTACGCTAATATCTCCGCTACAAGCGTATTTTCTACTGTATGTTGTCGAGAAGCAACTACGACTGACTTCTTTGTCGATATCCGTCCTACTTCGCAGATATTGCTGTCGCGTTCCTGCGCTGTAGTTACTGCTATTTTTATATTATAGGGTTTCAGCAAAATCATCAAAGTCCAATTTATAATATTAATTATAATAATGTCACTGTAAACATCTAGTTATTTCCCCGAAATTCCCCAATCCCAAACTCCTAAACCAATAATTAATCCGAAAAAAATTAACTTCATAATATTTCTGCGTTAGTACTCCATTAACGCGGATTACTCTGCGGGTCTCAATTAAACTTTAAAACAAACTCAATTCGTTAACTTTTCGAAACTCATTTAATACCTAATGTTTCATTTAATTTTCTATAACGTTTTTGTCCACACAAGAGGACCAACATTTGAAAACTGGGCCGACCTTATTTGGTTCAGCAAATGAAGCATAAATAAATAAAGGTGATTCAGAGAAACGATTTGGAAACGATATGAAACAAATCATCAAAAAGTGTGAATATGTGCTCGAGTATCAAATTCAATTTAACGGATATTTCAAACTTTTCTGTAGTTTATTGCAATTAATACGATTAATGCACGATTCTTATAAACCAAAAACCAAAAAATAACTAGTAGATTTATGTACGAAAAACAGAACAATTGGATTGATTTCTCATAAAAAAACATCTGACGAATGCTACTAACAAAAATCTACTATTTAGAACCCTGGTTTAGTCATAATGTTCTAAAAATACTGATATTTGATGAATCAAATAACATAATCGCTTTTCAGAAGGTGAATTTCCTAAGGTTGGACAGAGACAGTTAATCCAAAAATTTTACAGTTTTTCGTGTCGTGTATGATGCGAGTACATAGTTAAAACAGTACGTATTATAAAAACATAAATAAACATTGGTAGACAATGCTCACAAATTTGTTGTTAAATTTTTTGATTAACTATAACAATGCAACCAGTATCTTGTGGACGCTACTCTCTGAACATATGGTGCATGGTGTTCATAAGGTACAGAATTTGATTTGTCTTTCAGTTAAATATCGAAAATCATAATAGACCCAAAGTTTGTGTTATAACAGGAGTAGTTTCAGAACTACGTATATTTTGGCAAAGTTAAATTAATAATGGCGGTGCAAGGTTGCCTAATGGTCGACCCAAATTGTTGATAGTGTAATAATTAGATGCTTTGTACCAGTTTAATGTGAGTTTTTGTTTTGTTCTGATAGTTTAGGAAGTAAATATCAGATGTCAAATTACAAATATTGTCGGTATTTCTGCCAGAAATATTTTCTAAAATACGAATGACTTTATTATGCTATCACTAAAGTCCAGATTAGAGTAACATTTTAAAATGGCGGACTTGAAATAAGTAAAATTATAGTTCAAATTTAGATACAAAAATTCGTATTTAATACAATCACAAGGATCACTTTGAAACGTCTTACATACTAGGTGAATTTAGGTGCAAATTTCTCATAACCCAAGTCCGAGAAGAACTGGCACGAAAATCGTCCTGGTCTTAGCGTTTTTAGTACGATCAACTTATAACTAGCTTAACTACGAAAAACGAATACAAGATAACAGTTTATACATTGCAAATCTGTCTGTTAACTGTCTGAGGGTAGAGCAACATGAGGACATGCATTCTTGTTAAAATATAGTCATTTATTTTATAATACGCTTTCTTCAAAGGGCTACCGTTTATAAGAGTACCTTTATTGAATAGATTTTTCTTGTATTTAACACAGTTTTTTAATCAACACCTCTTTAAAACAAATATAAACACTTGACACTGGTAAAATTGACATTGTTATGTCACATGCCATTAACAAAGAAGAAGAATTATTTGTGTCATGTTTCTCTAATTCACACTTTCATGCAAACTAAACAAATTCATTCGTATTTTACGAAGTTTCAGTTAGTCACGTAAAACTACACAATCTGGGCCATTAGGTACTTTCCACCTTATTATGGCCGTGATAAAGGTCAAGCTCGACAGCTAATATTTCTCTGAAATATCAGTCATCTGATAACTTTACTGTGCTCATTAATCTGTTAGTAATGATTAAGCATACCTATGGATAAACGTGCTTGTTCCCAAAATACAGGATTAAATACTATACATTAATTCCCAATAAACTAATACACAGTTTTACTCTACCTTCCGGTAGGGGTTTCGCTTCCCTCCCAGGAGAAACATTTGTAGTGAACTTTGGTTCAGGGTGATATAAAGCCTTAATATTTGAGCCTTTTAAGGCGAACCTGAGTCGTGAGAACCAGGAGGCCAGAATCAAGTTTCAAGCAAATCGCACAACGCGATTAAAAGTTTCATACATTAGTTTTCACTCCTTTTCACCCTCTTATGGGTTAAATATCATAAAATCCCGCCTTTGTGGGTGGTTTTGCTATAAAAGGAAGCTACCTTCAAAATTTCAGTTTTCTAGCTTCAGCGGTTTCCGCTCGGCGATGATGAAGTCAGTCAGTCAGTCAGGTTAAGCTATTTTATAGGTATAGATTTATGGAAACATCGCATTTTTCATGAGCTGACTTCTATCTGGCCCAGAGTATTAGCATTGCCATTCAACGTGGTAATGTCGCCAGTACCTTGGGGACGCTGCCTTTTGGCAGTGATCTGAATCAGTTGAGCTATCTATAGATCGTTCTAAACGGTCCTTAGTTACCTCAGCTGTTTCACATGTATTTCATATTATTCTTTACATTTACGTAGCTGTTTTATTATAAAGTAACATAAGTATATAAATAAAATTACATATTATATCAGTCATCTGGACACATAATACAAGCTATATGATCTGGATCAGTTGAGCTATCTAAAGATCGTTTTAAATGGTTCTTAGACAGCTCAATGTATCATATGTATTTTATATGATTGTATATTACATTGTACATTTCAGTTATTATTTTTGAATAAATATGTAGCTATACATAGTTTGGCGCTAGATGGTGTTGTGTGCAATGACCACCAATATTTATAAATATATTTGTTTTTGCATTTTTCACATTTGCAGACGGGTTTTACTCACTTATTATATTGTTGATGGAGCTACCGAAACTGTTTTGATTCATCTAGATTATTTTCATCAGTGCGAACCGTGATCTCGAGCGGCAATGATCGGACCGCGCATCAAGTCGCGCTCATTGATGAAGATTCTGAGGATTTTGATGATGAAGATCAAGCTCACTGAAGATTCTCTAGAAGAATCAAAAACAGTGTCAGTGCCTTAATCGACAAAATAATATGTGAAAAGAAACCCGTGTTTATCAAAGTGTGTATCAATGTTACAACTCACGAATGTTTTGAAAGTGGAATCATTGGTTTTTGTTAGGTTTAAAAAGTTTTTAAAACCATACTATTTAAATGATCATTTCAAAAAGGTTATTTTAAAATGAACAACTAAGTAACCGGAAGCCATATCGGTTATTGAAACACATTGGCTGTGAGCTAAAACTAGTATCTCATAAAAATGTTAAGCCGCTGTTCGTTTCAATCTGTATTCGGTATCGCGGCTTCGGGGCGATTTACATGCATATAAAGTGGGGTTGGGGGTTTATTTGCTTTACTCCAATATCCATCGCAGCCTTTGCCCTTTCCGACCACTTTGAGCTGCAAACAACATGGGGAATGCGAGTATTGCAGTTTTGTACGTCACTGTACACTTGTACAGCGCTATAGAAGATAATATGAGTAGTATTCAATTCTGTTTCGTACAGTCACGTTTGTAAGTGGAGAAAGAAAGATTGTCTTTAATAATCTTGGGCTTTGAAGTGTTGTATAAGTTTCCACTCGACATAGATTGACATTACATTATAACCCTTATGTCGTTATATATTCTTAAAATTAAAAATATCTAGCTGCTGCCAGGGCTTCGCACGGATGGTACCTACATAAAAAGTAGCCTATGTCCATCTCTGAGGTCCCATCTATCTATACCAAAATTAATTGAAATCGGTTCAGCGGTTTAGGTGTGAAAACGTAAAAAACAGACAGACAGACAGACAGAGTTACTTTCACATATATAATATTAGTAGATAGTAAGAATTATTGACTTTTAAATACTTTTTGACATTAACTATACAATTGATGAAATTCTGTATATAGTCTTAACAAATTTTAAATTTATTTATAACGCGTGGGTTGATGTACTGTCATGTTATAAATTGTAAAATAAATAAATACATGTATAAATGATGCCCGTTTTCTATGAAATATCCATTAATACTTCGTATGAGTCAGTATCAAACTCTGGTGTCGGTATTATATAGTATATATTATATAAACTAATATTATAAAGGGGAGTAAGGGAAGATCGGTAATTACATCATCCGGCCCAAATGTCAACCTCACCTGCACGAGACCCGCGGTGCTCCCTGCTAGATAACGAACGAGGCTCTGGCGACCGAACAATGGCGGTATACACCACACCCCTAGTCGGACAACCGGCTAGAAAAGGCTACAGTGGCTTTGGCGTCTAAATAACGCCTAAAACTCCTGATGCAGAAAGCAACGGGAAACCACTGCATTACTCTTCCAAGAAAGTCGTCATGAAAGGAAAAACAAAGAAAACTGTGTGGCCTGATGATCCGCTTAGCAACCGGCGCCGACCTGCGTCCGGGGCAGACGGTGTGAAATTGGGTACCGGCCATGTTGATGTGCTGCACCAGGCATCTCATGGAAAACGGACTACTGGAGTATCAATGAAGATGTTACATACCCAAAAGATTGGCACTTGGAATGTAAGAGGCTTGCTTCAACCTGGCAAACTTAAGATTGTAGAGAACGAGTTGGCTCGCTGTAGTATTAACATCTGTGGCCTCAGTGAAACTCACTGGAGAGGCAATGGACATTATCTTACCGAGACAAACGCCGTTTATTTCTCTGGGAATGAAAACAATAGTAGTAATGGAGTCGCACTTATCCTTCCGAAACATATAAATAACTGTGTGATGGGCTACGAATTAGTTAGTGATCGGGTGATGAGTATCAAACTTATGGCATTACCCGTGAACCTGAATATCATCCAGGTTTATGCCCCGACGAGTCTCTCTGACGAAACAACAATAGAAAGTTTTTATACAGAACTTGAGACAACTATTGCGAAAATCCCTAATAGAGAGCTTCTTTTAGTTGTGGGCGATTTTAACGCTAAGATCGGATCAGATGCCCATCAGCTTAGTGAATGTGTGGGTAAATTTGGACTTGGAGCCCTTGGAGCAGTTTTTTCCAGAATGACCCTCGACGACTTTACACATGGACGTCGCCTGATGGAAAATACCATAACCAAATAGACTACATCCTGATCAGGTCACGATGGAAAACATTTATCAGGAATGCTCTCACACTACCTGGAGCTGACTGTGGGTCAGACCATGAACTTTTAATCGTCAAACTGCGGCTTAGACTGAAGGTAGCCAGAAAACTTCCGAAGAAAATGAGGTTAGAAGTAACGGACAACTCAAAGTTTATGTCGTCTCTGGAAAAAAACTGGAGACAATGGACAGATGTTGATTTTAAATTGGAAAATTTATGTTTCCAATTTAAAATTACCAATACCAAATCACCAATTATGGGAACGAGCGGGGGACATGATACGATCCGCGGTCAACGAGTCAAAACAGCCTTCACAGATACGCAAAAGACAACATTGGATGAGCGACAAGACTTTGGGACTCGTGGAAGAAAGGCGGAGACTGAAAGCCCTGGGAACTGATGTGAGAACTATAAACGAGAAATCTGCTCGGATTCAAGAAGCTTGCAGGCGAGACTTAAACGCCCAAATGCGAAGTATTTGTGAAAAAGTAGAAGCTCACGCAAATAAATATGAATCTAGGGACCTCCATCAGAAAATTTGCAAAACTACCAAATCCATCTCCTGCAAAACTTAGGCAATTGAGGATTCTCATGGAGAGACAGTGACAGAAATAGAAGCAATTTCCAAGGTATGGAAAGAATATTGCCAGTCACTATTTCTGGACCCAGAATCGCACTGTTTCGATACAACCAAACCTAGAGATGACGAGATGGAGCCAGACATACTCAAGGATGAAATTAGGGCCGCAATCAAACATCTGAAGAAGGGAAAAGCCACAGGAAGAGATTCTATACCGATTGAGACCATAAAGGCCTCGGGAGAGTATGGTGTGCAGATGTTTCACACTTTGTGTAACAAAGTATGGCAAAGTACCTGGCCGGAGGCATGGACTCATACTGTCTTTGTTCCACTTCACAAAAAAGGTTCAACCAAAAAGTGCAGTAACTATCGCCTTATTGCGCTTATTTCATATGCTAGCAAAATCTTACTGCACATAATAAACGAACGTCTGAAATCATTCTTATCAAGAGGAATAGCCCCCGAGCAGGCTGGTTTCGTGAAGGGTAAGGGTACCCGTGAGCAAATACTTGTGCGCCAAATAGTCGAGAAATCTCGTGAGTTCAACAAACCAACATATATGTGCTTTGTTGACTTCTCGAAGGCATTCGACTCTGTCAAATGGCCAAAGCTCTGGAAGATCCTTTTAGAAATGGGTACACCAAAACATCTTGTGCACCTGCTCAGACGTCTTTACGAGGACGGAACAGCCTCTGTACGGGCAGATGAATTGCTATCAAGTACTTTTCAACCAACTGCAGGAGTTCGTCAGGGGTGCATTGTTTCTCTTATATTCTCTTGGAACTTATTATGAGAATCGCTCTTGATAACTGGACTGATGGTGTTGCAATTGGAGGTTTGAGAGTTTCAAATCTACTTTATGCAGATGACACCACATTGTTTGCTACTAGTATCCAAAACATGGAAAACCTGCTTTCTAAGATGGAAAATATTAGCCTCGAGTTCGGACTAAAAATAAACCGTACTAAAACTAAAATGATGATTGTTGACCGTGTCAATAACAACTCGCCCAAGATGACACAGATCGCGAACAGTTATGTGGTTCAATCATACATTTACCTCGGAGCTTTGATCACAAACAATGGTGGATGTATTGACGAGATCAAGCGTCGTATGGCGATCTCCCGGTCTACCATGGATAAGCTGAAGAAGGTATGGAGAAACCGTAGCATAACAAAAGCCACCAAAACACGTCTTGTGAGATCCCTCGTGTTTCCCATATTTCTTTATGCTGCAGAAACATGGACTCTACGGGAAAGTGAGAAAAAGAAGATAGATGCGCTCGAGATGTGGTGCTGGAGAAGAATGCTTGGGGTCTCGTGGACTCACTTTCGTACTAATCAGTCCATACTAAAAGATCTCGGCATCAAACAGCGACTTTCATCTACTGTACAATCTCGTATTCTCACTTTCTTTGGACATGTTTCACGACGCGGAGAGGTCTCCATTGAGCGTCTTATAGTGCAAGGTAGAGTGGAAGGCACAAGGGCACGGGGTAGATCGCCCATGAGATGGACTGACCAAATTAAGACCGCTTTGAATGGTCCATTGCACGAATGCACCAGGAAGGCTGCTATGCGAGATGAGTGGCGTAGAATTGTCAAGCGAGCCACAACAGCCCCCTGAAGTGACGACCACGACCACTCTGTCAAGAGTGTAACGACCAAGAAGAAGAGGAATATTATAAAATAAAAAATATAAGATTTTTTTTATGTTTGTTTAAAATGGATAAAGTCAAAAACTATGCATCGGATTTAGAAAATTATATTACTTATAAGAAGCTACATTAACAGCGAGTAACTTGAATTATATTTTATTTTAAAAAAAAATTACATAGCTATGAAAATTACAATAATGTAACCCAACTTATCAAAAATATGCCAATAAAATTCATTATTTGGTGTACGCTGCGAAAGTTTTTAATAATACATCAAAATAATTTATAACATATTTATAGTACTTTTACATTACCCACTTAAAAGTCCTTGAGGTTATGGGCCTATCTTATCAATACGCTGTAGCTGGAGGGTTGATTAAATCTATTGCCAGCCTTATTCGTTCACATTACAATGACAAGAACAAATCATACATAAACGACACGTTAACTAAATATGTTATTATATGTTAAAAGGTATATGTATCCTACTATATAATATTATAAATGCGAAAGTTTGTATGTATGTTTGTTACTCTTTCACGCAAAAACGACTGAATGTATTTTAAGGAAACTTTACAATAATATAGCTTATACATCAGAATAATACATTGGCTATAATTTATAAAGATATAATGTGAATTGTCCAAAATATAACGATAAGTGTTAAGTAAATATTAAAAAAAATTGCCATCTGCGAGCTATTCTGGTGTGCGCTGCAAAAACCGTTAGTATTACACAAAGTACTAATTCTGCGCACACGAAGTCGCGGGCACCAGCTAGTAACTAATAAAGTTGAGTCAAAACAACAGTTATATGTTCAAATTATCGAGTTTAAAAACGAGTAGTATGGAAATATGACGACATTGGTATTCATCTTTATACAACTAAATAAATTTATAATATGTTCATGTTAATTACAATTCGAAATTGCACAATTTATTAATTTGCGAAGCCAGGGCAGGTCGCTAGTCATATATAATTATACGTTTGTAGCATCCGCCAATTGATTTCTCTATAAAAACCAGTACGGATCGTTTCCTCCCTCATATAACGGTATATAAAGGTTGCCTGGTAGAGATCGCTTTTAGCGATAAGGCCGCCCATTGTACAACTGTATTGCTAATCATTATTTTTTGTGTGTTCTCTTGTGTACAATAAAGTGTTTATCTATCTATCTATAACGTTGTCCTAATCAAATATATCTTTATTTGGAACATAATAAAAGTCCAGTAACAATTTGGAAACGATGATACTCACAGAAGTATAAATACTGTGTCGCAAGTACCAGTGTCCTCTTCCATACCAAAGAGAACCGGATTCAAATTCACAGGACGTTTAAAACTAAGATTAAACTAATATAGAGCTACTTATTACCTAAGTAGGATACGAAAAATGTGTTTTCGAGAGTGACGGAGTGTGTCTGACGGCTCTATGATAGTGGGCTAAGGCCCGCCTGAGACACACAAGGTTGCGGGTTCGATTCCCTCCACTGGACAAATGTTTGTATGAACTGCAAGTATTTGTCTCGGGTCTAGGTGTTATTCTATTTATAAGGGTGTTTTAGCAAATTAGTTATGGTTTTGCATACGCAATGAACGATTGAGTTTATTTAATTTAACGTGACTTATTAAATTAACTTTAGAAGTGAAATATTGAGTTTTATAGCTTATTTAACCCGTAGGCTCGTTGAAGGGCCTGATCTGGCTACACGTATTATATAATAGAATATAATATAATATATCTTTATGTGCACCCTATAAAATAAAACACAATATTCAAATTTAATTAGAGTAGAAGTATTTAAATGGTACAATGGGTATAATGGCCATATCACTCGAGAGCGATCTCTTCCTGGCAACCTTTGAATGGAATAGATACTATAAAAATATTGATGCCAACAACTATCAGTTACTATTGATGAATTGGTATTGCGGAAGGTTGATGTTGATTGTAAGGCATGCGAGGCAAACGAGTAGAAACTGAGATAATAATCGAATGCACGTAATTTCAATCCATTTAATAATGCCCATTGCTAATCGAAACTAATGGACCTTGATTGTATTAGGAGTTACATAATCGCCATGCTGTACACCTGCGCGAGCGGGCGTCGCGCCGGCGCGTATGTCAGAGAATACACAATAATGTTTTTTCAACACACTTGCTCATAAAGTGGCTCTATGTTCACCGCAATTAGGCACAGGATGACAACCATAATCAAACTGTGACTTTTTCATTGCTATAACTCACTAGTGAGTTATAGTTTTTTTCGTTTAATTTTATTGGTTGAGGTGCTTTGTTCTTAAAAAAGTTTTTATTCAAAAAAAAGATCGTGTTTAATAGAACAAATAAATTAATGCTCCTATTGCTTGCTCATTTCATGCAACTTCTTATTTAAATTGATAATTTTAACTCGTACGTGTTTAATTAATAAAACTTTCACTCAAATATAAATTTTGTTTTCTCTGTAATAAAAGAAAACTTTAAATTCCCCATTTTGTACGTGGCCGAATAGGCGCAAACCCTACGCGCGGAAAATAATAAAAAAACCTCATCCCTTTAGTCTGTGGCTGATCGCAATGCGCGCGCATAGGAAACTGATTAATTTTTCCCGCCATAGCGAATCATTTTTCACAACTCGTTTTCACTGTTGAAATTAAACTTTTTATCTACTAAATAAAATGAGTTTTTATTGTTATTTTATTCACAAGTGTGTTGAAAAACGTCGTATGATACACGTGTGTATTGATGATTACCGTCCTTGGCTCTCTTAAGACCCTCACCTAACGGCTCGGGTCTCAATGGCGCCTCAGCGGTAATCACCAACATTACACACTAGTACCATAATGTACTATTATAGTTGTTTCTATATTACACTAGTTCTATTCTATACACTAGTATTCTGTAAATAGTACACTATCTTCCTTAAGAAAAGGACACAAGTGGAGAGGTTAGACATTCAGAGACATGTACAAGCTCATCTGCTGTGAAATTTCTTTCGACAAATTCAAAGTAGTTCTCATACACGCCGTCTACTTTGCAAATAGAACTCGATACGTCCTAACGATAACGTCATTGATATGTTCGTCGAATTTAGTAGAAACGACCGTTGTCTCTTTGTAAAATTCAAATGATCGTCTGTTGAAGACGATGTTGACATAATGTAATGTTTTATCATTCTATCGTTTGTAATAACGTTTTAAAAACTAAAAAGAAAACCGACTTAATTGAAAGTAAACTTTGTTGAACCCATAAAAACACAACTGACTTAAAAACCTCCTTTTTTTTAAAGTCAGTTAAAATAGATTTTAGTTTTCGCGTTTTAGTACTTTATCAATTATCGAAATTCGTAAACGTGAAAATTCGTGGAAAGGCAAGGGAAAAGGAATAAACGAAATGACTTTGATGACGTATTTTTTCCAGTTATTTTGATTTAAAAATCAAACTACTAACCAGTTTAGTAATAAAATTTATATAAGACCAATCTGAACAAATTACGAATATAAACTTTAAAAGAAAAAAATATTTTTTCAAATTTGTTTGTAATAACGGAGTTATGAGGCAATAAACATATAACAAAAAAAAACAGAAATTGCAAACCGATTTTTTTATAGTTGGTTAAAAACGAGTCGAAACGATGTCACTAACCCTATTCGGTTTTGCACGACTATTGTCCCGATAAATCGTTTGTCGACTTCAACAGTAGGCCTCCAGTCTAAACAAGTAGGTACTGGTAAACTTTACTTATCATTATAACTTGTTAAAAGGTTAACAGTAAACACTTTATAATTTTATGGCACGTTTAAAATTAGGCACGTGTTACGTCTAAATAAGTTGGTAATAAAGTGAGTTTGAGGCAGTAAATAAGGCTAACCTCAAAAACCGTAGTTGAATGGAACTCTTATCAGAGCTCCGGCCACCTGCTCCTTGCTTTGAGTCAGTATTTAATTAACGTTGCAAGTTCCTATCTATACTGGATGTGCCTTTGTGCTGAGAACTTAAATAACTACAACTAGAAAAGAGCGCTCATTTTCAGTTCAGTCACCAGTTGAATTAAATAAATAAATAATCCCGGACATTTCACACAGCATCAACTGGCCCAAAGTAAGCAGAGCTTGTGTTATGGGTACCACAAGACTGATATACTACTTATGTACTTTTATTTGTAAACATATTATACATAGAAACACCCAGACCGGAGTCAAATACTTGCAGATCATACAAACATTTGTCCTGCTTCGGGAATCGAACCCGCAACCTTCTGCGCCATAGAGGTAGCCATTGAATTGATTAAATTACTGAGACAAAAGTATGTAGTATAACTTAATCGCTGTCATTTGAACTGTTGAGATATCAATAAATATTGGTGGACAATCCTCACAACTATGCTATGGATAACTATGGAAACTAGATACCTTATATACGATTAATACTTATGTATATACTCATTTAGACATAAATATAGACATACATTCATCTGTATTTTAGCACATAACACACAAACTACAAGAAAATAACAAGGAATATTACTAATAATACAACTGTGCTTAGGTATGTGTATGTGTATGCTTCAGCAAAAAATTTGCCCCGACTCAGCAAGATGGCTACTGTTTTCGCAGTAGACGCTGTTACTCTGCCGAGACCATAGCTATCACAAGACTGAAGATGAAAAATACCTGAGAGGTTAAAAATAAGTTCTATTCAAAATAAGGGGCCAGAATAATATAAAAACTACAAAAACTACAACTTTGAAAGCAGAGTTACTACTATTTATTTATTTATGCTATTCTTTTCATACTACTAAGAAGATGAAGTATGTATTGTGCTATCCCGAAGTATTGAAGCATTTAGATTAAAACTGTCATCGCTGATACTTCGATAAACTGATATTTTTTTTTTTTTTAGTGACCTTCTTACCTCATTGTTCATAGATACTTTCCTAGCTGCCTATTTCTATTTTAGTTCAATTTCCGTGTGTGTATATGTACCAAATAAATATTGATTCTATTCTATTCTATTCTATTTATATTAAGTAAAAGCATTACAAGCAAGCGCTTCTAGTTACTTCCTATGCGCAGTCTTGCCAACGAGTTACACCGAACACTCACACAATCTTAGCCCTACTCATAATTGTATTTAGTCAATTAGCATACGAAATTTCATTTACCAGCCCTCTGTAATTAGTTGCGTACGAACTGTTATTAGAGCCTGCCTTACTTGAGTCGTGATTCACTAATAACTAACAAGAGCCCGTGGCATTAACCGCATAAATTCTGAAGGTATCTGATATTCTACCACCAAGCAGTAGTTTACAAAGATAGCTGTAATGAGACAGCGAGTTTTCAAAGTTAACTAAAACGTCATCGATGTATACAATTTTTAGATTTTTGTTGATATTTTAAAAACCTCTTGATCGATTTCAAAAAAATTTTAAATGAGACAACCTGGGAAGTATAATATACCCTGTGAAACAAAAAAATAATTTTCAAATCGGTCTTTGAGTAATCGGTGAACATACACAAAAAAAAATATTCCGACGAATTGAGAACCTCCACCTTTATAGAAGTCGGTTCAATAAATGGCGAATAAACAAAATAAATGTATGAAGGTGTCATAAAAGTGTGTATGATATTTCTGATATTGCAAGCGCTCATATCTTACAGTAAGTACGGTAAGCACATAGCTTACGGTCGTATGCATATTTACCGTTACCCTTATTACGTAAATCACGCCAACTAGCATAAGCTGCACGATCACCGCTGTCAAACACATTTTTTGTACACAAATAACGCTGCTACATGCGTATTTTTGCCTATAGATAGGCAACAGGCGAGCAATAGCCAGCGGCTGGTTTCCATGTTCATTTTTTTTATAACCTACAGATCATAGAAAAATGGTTGGTAATAATTTTACGTGGTCGACGTGACAGCACGCTAACAAACCCGCGGGGCGTTCTACTTGTCCATCATAAATGCATAGAAAACGAACCCGTCGTCGCCGATGGCACTCCACTCCACACGGAGGTCACGGCTACCATTATTGAGTAATAAACTAGCCCAAGGCAGTTTGCAGTGATTTATGAATGGGTTTTTAAGTGTATTAGCATTTTTATTTGGTTTTTAGTTCGTTAGGTTTAATAGGGGACGCGGGGTTGGATCGTAAATTGATTGAGTGGAAACTAAGCGAAGTGCGTTTTAGGTAATTGCCCGAACTACGAGGAGTTGACAGGTTATACTATACAATCTAGTCACAATACTTTATCTAGTCACGATGTGTATCTCCATGAAAGATATTTAATATTTTAATATTTTCAATAAAATCACGATTACCATTTTGAAACGTCTCTTTATAGACAAAGAATCTAGGTGCCGGTTCGGTTCTCTTTACCCAGTTCATGAAGAATCCAGTAAAAAATGTGTGGTTTTAACTTCTTTTTTTGGGATCCTTGCAAATTTTTAACCAACTTCAAGGAAAGGAGGAGGTTCCTAATTCAGTTGTATTGTTTTTTTGTTTTATGGTTTTTACCTAATAACTCCATCATTTATGAAGCGATTTAACGAAAACTTTTTTCATGTTAAAGAATATACTTACCGATCGGTCCAATAGAAATTTCATTAAAATCTGTTCAGTAGCTTAGTTTTTAAATCATACTAGCTGAAAAAATATGTCATCTAAGTCAACGAAATTTCGATATTTTGCTTTCTTGTGACTTCATAGTGATGTTTACGAATTTCGAAAAATTATAATGTACTAAAGAGAGTTAAATAAAAAAATCGGGTTAAAAAAAACTTACTTTGGCGCATTAGAGTTTAGAAATAAATCACTTAAAAATCAGTAATTATGGCGACTGCTAATCAAATATTGAACGAACACAGATAGATAATATATCATAGAACCTAACTCAGTAACCTTCTCCATACAAAAGTAGACTGTAAACATGTTAATTAAGGTTTATAATCAAATGGAGCGAGGGCGGCAGCCGGCTGCGTCTATATCAAAGAACCTAACTTAGTAAACTTCTCCATACAAAAGTAGACTGTAAATAATGTGAATTAAGGTTTATAATCAAATGGGGCGAGCGCGGCAGTCGGCTGCGTCTCGCCCCAGACGATAAAGGTGTCGCGAATCCAAAAAAGCAAAATTTTACAACAGGCGGCCTCTTTCAGGCAACCTTTGGATAGAGAGGATAAACAAAAACAAAACGATGGTGGCGTATAAAAAAATACTTAATATATAAAATAAATACAAGCACAATAAAAGCAATAAAGTGTCAATATTGAAAAGGTCTTAAACAAAATAATGGCTTATAGACCCATACTAATATATAAATTCAAAAGTGTCTGTCTGTCTGTCTCGTTGAAAGTAGGTTACCTTTTCACAGCTAAACGGCAGAACGGATCTTGATAAGATTTGGTAAGCAAAGACATTGTGGTGCAATGGGACAAAGTGCCGGACCAAGGTGAGACGCAGAATGTTCGATTCCCGTCGCGGGACCAATGTTTGTATGATATGCAAGTATTTGCCTCGGGTCTAGGTGTTTATATGTATAGTATGTATGTATTTAAATATATTTGTAGTATATCAGTCCCATAACACAAGCTCTGCTTACTGTGGGGCCAGATGATGCTGTGTGAAATGTGCGGCAATATTATTATTAGTATTACCTTCGGGACGAAGATAGGCTATGTTTTATGTAGGAAAGGTAACACGCGTGTAAAGCCGCGAGCAGCATTAGTATAAAATAATGTGGAACGACACATTTTATTGGTATATACAGAACTCAAACAAGCAATCTATAAATCTCAATTTATGCGACTACACTTACTCAATTTGGAATAATGGGCCTTACAGTTACTTTAGCCGAAATCTGCTCAAACTTTGTTGATAAAATAATCACATTATGACAAAAACTTAGTTCAGACTGAGAGGAAGCTCAGGTAGCTGAGTCTAACACAATTTGTGTGTAGATTACGAACTTGCCTTAACTTATTTTTGCTTGCCTTTAAGCTAACCTAATCAATGTATTTAACAGCTAAGAGTAGCGACACAGAAGGCTCAGAATGCGACACTACGTGACTAAAAACATAAAGTATTTGACGCAAAAATTCTTCTATTTTATACAATCCGGTAAACTTACATGCAGCCTATCTGATGGTAAGTGGTCACCGTATTGTGAGCGTTTACAACACCAGAAGTATTAAACGCGCTTTGTCGATCCCATGGCATAGTAATTTTGTCTATAAGCCTAGTAATTTCACTTATTTCAGTGTATTTCAAACCTTAGCATATGAATTCTGGTACACTACTGGTTGGAGGCAGAATGTCTAGCAAGACAAAATCTTGCTGAAGAAATCTACCACTAACAAGATACGAGTACACAAGTACCTGTGTCTTGCTGACGTAGATATCCGTAACAATGAAGGCTATTGCAGAAGCTATGGTTAACGATACAGTTAGTGCAATAAAGAGTCGTTCAACAATTATGACAATGATAAAAGATGATAAATGCATTGATTCACAACTCTTTTTAAATCGAACAGACTATCTACTACTTTTTCTGTCAGCTCAAGTGACCAAGTCTTGGAAAAGAGTCAACAGACCCTAGCTGAGGGTGGAACGCATTCGGTTTGCTGATATTCTATACTCGAGTGTAAAAGAAAGAATAGAAAAAATATTGTCTGTTTCCTAAGTAGAAGCTTATTTGTGTGTAACCATGATAGAGATACAGTGATTTACCTCTCGACTCATATTGAAAAAACTACAAAGCTGCGTGTACTCAACACAAACACGTAGATGTAGGTTTGTAGGTTACTTTGGCAACATAATTAAAATTCGGTGAATGTTTCTAATGTCGGTCTTTTTCTATTGTGTGACGAATTATAAAAAGTAAAGTTGAATATAAATTTATTTACAAACTATACACAAATCAAAATAAAACATCATCATTTTTTCATAACAATTCATCAATCTACATCAACTAAAAGGTGTTAGTATCAATGTTTTGATAGAATCATAAACTCTTAATATCCATTCATCAATAGTAACTGAAAGCCGTTAGTTTATGTTTCAATAGTATCATAATTTTATCACAACATGTGTTACAATCAACATCAACTTTACGTAATACCAATTCATCACCAGTAACTGTAAGCTCTTAGTATCAATGTTTCGATAGTATCATAAACTCATGACAAGATGTGTTACAATCAATACCAATTTTACGTAAAATCAATCCATCAATAGTAACTGAAAGCTTGTAGTATCAATGTTTCGATAGTATGATACTATTATCAACTGGCAGGATTTCATATATTGGTATACCTGTCGCGCAACGCGAACTGTTCGTTGAATCCTATTAATGTAGTTAGTCAAAGCATCATTGTGTCTCTGACAACATTATCAAGATAAGGCGACTGTTCGTATTGTCTGTCTTCAGCAACCGTTTGACAAATTATATAGCTGTACTTGTCACGCAATCCAAATAATTCGCCAAGTCTTGATAACATGTCCACACCAGCTGCTTACCGCGTTCGAAGCTGCCTATGACATGATGTGTCTACTAAAATTTATACAGATTCGTTCAGCCGTGACAAACAGACAGACAGACAGACCGTCGCAATCAGATAAAGCTTGGTTCGTATTCGCATCTGCAGCACGGTGTGTCAGCAGTCTTCAGCATCTAATAGCAGCGTTGTTTAAGTCAAGTGAGGTTATTTGAATAATTAACTCTTTGTCGACAACAAAGGCGCGGGCACGTGCTCGGAATAGCCTCCGTGAAATCTTTAATTTGCCCTGATTTTACGGTTTTGCTCAATGGCCTACATAAAATATAATGGGGTTTATCAGGCTTGTTCATAATTAAAACGAAGCTGGCTTTTTGGAGTCTAATGGTAGGCTTATGTTGAGGCAACTTTAATTAAAATGACCAAAATATATCTGATTACTAGTTTGTTTTAATTATGATGTAGTTTAATGAAAATATTGACTAGATATTTACTTCATTTTTAATATTCAGTTATAGTAGATATCTAATTAAAAATTAATAAAGTCGTAAGCCCGTACATCTGTTAAGGAAATTCAAAGTTAATTTTACTCTTTATATAATTAACATAGCAAAACTTTCATATTTCATTTATTCAGAAGCTAATTTGTTTATTTGTTTATAAAAATATATATAGGCCAATGCTTTATAAATAGAAAATACTTTATTAAAGAAAGTTTACTTTTGCCAGCGGCAGTCACTACTCCGAAGGCATCACAGGGATAATAGAAAAGCATTATTTTATTACACCCCTGATGTTTCTTTATAATACAGTCTTTGTAAGTCATAATCATATGTAAACATACAGAACTGTATTACTCGTATAAAAGCAAAATTTCAACGTATAAACATCCTATGCATTTATTTATATTTAGATACTTTTCAATAAACAAATCATTTATTGCCTTAGGGAAATGTACAGAATAATATACAATAATATAAACAAGAAACAGGTGAGCTAACTAAGAACCGTTTAAAACCATCTATAGATAACTCAACTGATTCAGATCACTGCCAGAGGGCAGCGTCCCCAAGGTAGTGGCGGCATTACCACGATGAATGGCAATGCTCATTTATTCATTTATTAAGATTTATTTACAATGTCAAAGATATAGTCAATATAATTCGGTTAATAAAAATACCTAGCCATCAATATCGAGCCAAAACATAAATAGAAAATAAAAATAGTATGAAACACGCAAACATAAATTACGCTCACAGAAACTCAAACAATCCGGTATAATTTCAACCCACCCATCCGCAAACAAATCGCACTCAGGACTACGATTCAGGAGCGTATTTAGCGTGGCGAGGATGCGCGGAATAGGTGACGAAGATAGTACGCGCCGGTGGTTCGGCAAACAACCTATGATTCCGACCCCGACAATAGTTGTTCGGGACAAACAATCAACACAGCTCGTTGCTTAAGTCCAGAGCGTCAATCTTGCCGCGGAAAATTTTGCAGGCCGTAAGAATCTGATCGGAAGCCCGTCGAACCTCCAACGAGTTGTACCCTAGACAACCCGGCAAAAATGTTGTGGGATATAGGTAAAGGTAATATCCATAACGGCGTTTGTAGAGAGCCTGCAAGAAAGCCTTCTGGACCTTTTCAAGCTAGAGCGCATATGTGCTCTCATGCGGGTTCCACACGCAGACACTGGGTTCCATCTTGCTACGTACAAGTGCACCAAAAAGTAAACAGACCACATGATTGCTTCGGAAGTCACAAGCATTTCTGAGGACAAACCCCAAGCGCCCATAAGACTCTTTAGCCAGTGCAGTTACATGATCGTGGAAAGTAAGCTTACGATCGAAAGTGACTCCCAAGTCTTTGACTGTGGTAGAGCTACTAATAGGAATATTGTTAAGTTGATATATAAAGTTGATTGGGTGACACATTCGACTAAAATTCATTACGTAGCACTTACTGGCATTAAATTCCATCTTATTTACAGCGATCCACTCGAAGACTGCATTAATGTCACCTTGTAGCGCTATACAATCCGCTTCCGACTTGATTTATGAGTAAAGTTTTAAGTCATCCGCATAGAGTAGGCGCCTAGCATGAGATACAACTCCCGGCGGTTAACCATAATCAAGAAAAGCAAAGGCCCGTGGATAGACCGCTGACTAACACCAGAACGCGTATGATATGGTCGCGACTCGTACATGCCGAGTCTGACAAACTGCTGACGATCGCGGAGATAGTCCGTGAGAAGCCGGAGAAGACTCGGGGCAATGCCTATAGCGGAAAGTTTTGCAAGCAGGATGTCGTTATTGACCCTATCAAACGCCTTCCGGAAGTCAACGTAGAGTACATCTACCTGGTGCCTACGATCCATGCTACTAGAGACATAATCGACGAGTGTTTAATAGGTTAGTGTTTACTGATCTTTTGCTCCTGAACCCATGTTGTTCGTTACATAAATACTTATTGACATGCGCCTTATTGGGACAAGGACGGTACTTTTCAACAAGAGATTTATTCGAGCTTTTAGGTATTGGAGTAACCCTTGACAACTTCCGCTGTGGCGGATAAACACCAGTCTTTAACACCAGTTAAAAATGAGGCAGAGAGGACCGCTCAAAAGTTTTTTGTACCTTTGATGAATGCAGGTGGTATGTTGTCAGGGCCTACAGAGCTTCCAGGTTTCAACTTGTTGATACCAAAAGTTATATCGCGCTGAGTAAGCGTCAGTATATTGATATCATTGCTGTTATCAGAGCTATCAAAGACGGCCTCGACATTAAGTTGGGGTATCTCAGGAAGGAAGACACTAGAGAAGTAGCTTGGGAAAGCCTCAGCCGTCCCCGGTCCCGTATAAGTTGTACCTTGATAGCTGATACAAGTTCAAAACCTCCCTTCGACCGAGGGCTCGAAATGTGCTGCCAGAATTTCCGCGGGTCCCGACCAATATAGTCCTCTATAGACTGCGTATACTCTCTGTAGGCAGACGCTTAACGATATTTTAATTCAGCTCTGAGGTTAGAGAATTCTTGGTAGATTTCAACAGAATTGAGACGTTTCCATACCGAATGCAACTTTAACTTACGCTTTGTGTCCTGGATTTTGTCGCAGGTAAACCAAACCGGGTAGCGCCTGCCCGTGGAGACCCCACGGCGTTTTTTTGGCACACACGCATCAAATATATTATAAATAATGTCATAAAAACACTGGCTGGCAATACCGACATCCTGGGCCTGCAGAACCTCAGTCATAGAACTGGGCCACATAGAAGCCAGCTCTTGAGTCACGCGATGTTTCTACCAGTTGCCGTAAATAATTCTGCAATGGGCTCCTATTGCTTTAGTATATGGGTACAATGCTTTTGTCAGTACCTTCTCCTGCGTAGGCTACCTACATAAAAAGTATCCTACGTCAAATAAACAAACAAATAGAGAAACAGAGAGACACGTTCTTCCTTCTTTAGCGATTAGACCGCCAATTGTACATATATTTTTACATATATACACTTTATTGTACACAAAAAGATACCAGTACAAATAAAATTGTACAATGGGCGGCCTTATCTCTAAAAGCGATCTCTTCCAGGTATTCTTTGTTTTAAAACTGTATATGTTCTAGTTTTAAGGTGTACAATAAAGTGTTTTCATTCATTTAAACATACATATTTATAGTATTAGTATATATTCATATACATTTCATTATATTTTTTTTTCTTCAGCAAAATCTACGGATCTTTTTTTCGAAAAAATCTACGGAACTTTTTTCTTCTTTATGTTTTATTAAGAAAAAAATAAACAGAATTTATAAGTAGAGATTACTGAATAATGGCAAACTGACATTAACGGAACTAACCGTGCAGTCAAAAAGTAATCGATAAATAAATTCCACTGTAGGTCTGAATATGTTTTCACTTTAATTTATTACGACATTGTCAGTCTTGTGTTTTCAGAACATACCTCCTAAGTACGCTGCAAGAATCTTTGTATCAAAAAGGATTGTGAAGTACCTACAATGTTCAGATTTTCCTTCAGATTTTGCAATCCACCATCAAAGCGTCGTGTGCTACGTCAAACCGCTACACCGCCGTAGAACTTATTTTCGTAGCGCCACCGTAGCGAGGCTAATAGTATACTCGTAGCAAGTTTAGTGGAAGATGCTCATTTTAATGTTTATTTCCTTTGAGTGCTGTTGAATCGCCTTGAGGATGGTTGCTGGAACCACTCTTAATACTGTAATACTGGGATAAACATTTTCCTTTATATTTTGTAACCTTCGTTTAATATATGTTTACCGGTTTTCTCAGATAAAATAGCCGTTTTACTGTTAAATCAACGCAGCGAGTGAACGTACCTTAATTTAATTAGGTGCGCTTTCATTGAACCACAACGAATAAAAAGGCGAAACCAACAAATGCCACTTTAGAATTTTGTCTCATCTTCACTTCAATGGAAAGCTTCCTTATTTTGTACCGGCTACCTCATGTTCACGTAATTAGTGCGTGATTTGTCGGTTTAGGTACAGATCTTTACGTGATATTAGTTAATATGTAACTATCAGATATATGTTCTAATTCTCCTAACTCCTAATCACAACTAAGCTAAAGCGATGTTTAAAGTATGGTTAGTTCTTGTCATCCTATTGTCAATAAATAATAACAATAAAAAAATTGCACGATATTTCACAGAGCATCATCTGGCCCCAAAGTAAGCAGAACTTCTGTTATGGGTACAACGAATGACGAATATACAAACTATATTCTTATTTTTTGTAAATTCATTTACAGTGGTGGACACGTAATTAGAGACACCCCCTAATTGATCACAATAAACATGATTTTGACACTACCATTAGCCAAAGTAGGTATTAAATTTAATGTAATTCTTACTAAATCATACATGACGTTGTATTCTTAAAAATGGGGGACAAAAAAGTTGTGTTGCTTGGTATTTTAGACACTGCTCACTATCCGAATCTAATACAAACTTTTTTAACGTACCTGTATCTGGCCAGCTAATTAAAGACAGTGAACGCTGTGTTCTGAATTAAAAAAAAATAAAAAGAACTACATTCGGTTTTTCATTGTTTTGCGTATTTTCATGAAACGTCGACATTAATTATAACATTTTACTTTTTGTATTCAAATTAATACGTTTTATACCAATCGATATGGGAAAAAACAAGAGCTGCAATTCGTCCACTAGAAAGATAATCTTGAACTTTCATAGCAAAGGTAGGTCATACAGAAAAATCGCAAACCATTTGAGCTGTTCTAAGGACATGGTTATGAATGCTATAAAGCATTTCAAGAAGTTCAATACGACCGAAAATGTACCTAGAAAAACCCTAGGATGGTGTTGTTGGCAAAAAAGGAACTGTTCAAAGGATCAGAACTGATACGCTCGGAAATATATGGGGCAGGAGGGTGGACGGGTGTGTCTGCAAGGACAATTAGACGGAGACTATGTGAGGCAAACTTGTACGGAAGAGTGTCTCTAAAGGTGCCACTTTTGAAAAAGCAAGTTAAGCAAGGTTAGCGTTTGCTAAAAAATATGAACACTGCACTGAACGAGAGTGGAAAAATTTGCTTTTTTCGGATGAAAAAAAATGATTAATATGATTAATTCTGACGGAAAATAATATGTTAGACGCCCCTCGAACAAACAAAAGGATCCGAAGTACACCAAGAAAGTAGTGAAACATAAAGGGGGAAATATCAAAGTGTGGGGCTGTTTTTCAGGACTTGGTGTCGGACCTGTTAGGAAGATAGAAGGCAATATGGATAAATACCAGTACAAAAATATTTTAGAAGAAACCATGCTGCCCTATGCTGAGCAAAATTTACCGGTCATTGGACTTTTCAACAGGATAATGATCCGAAACACATCGCAAAAGTAGTTTCTTTCGGTTTCTTAAGGAACCAGTTTGTGACAATTTTGGATTGGCCCCCCCGTTCAGTCCGGATTTAAATCCAATCGAAAACTTGTGGTACCAAGTGAAGAAGACAGTGGCGGCAAAGCGTACATCAAACGTCTATCAACTTTACACAGCTTTTACAGAAGCGTGGGAACAAATTCCGGTACAAGTTTGTACAAAATTGATCGCTTCCATGGCTAAGAGATGTCGTGCTGTTATTGCTGCAAAAGGACATGCGACCAAATATTGATACGCATCGGAATGCTCTATAAAAATGTGTTAGAAATCTTACGTACTAAGATAATTTCAATGATAACTCATTTTTTTTTAATTTCTTGTTACGAAATGAAGTGTCTTTAATTATATGGTCAATCTTACTAATCTTATCTTTTATTTACACTGCTTACATTTAAGTTTTACAGAATAAAAGGCAAGTTTTGTTGTAAATATTTCATTTTAACAATACACAATTACAACACAAATAAAAATTAATAGGCAGCAAGTTACAATGGCAGTCTGATAAAATATATACAGGAGGAATAGCTTAGTTATTTCAATATCCTTCCAGTGTCTTTAATTATGTGACAACCACTGTATATTACTAACTGTCCCGTTCGCGACTTCATCCTGGCGTTTAAGAAAGGATTTTTTTTTTTAAATATACCTTATTCTTGAATCCACTTCAACATACATAAAAAATCATCAAAATTGGTCCAGCCGTTAAGAAGGAGTTTAAATACAAACACACAGAAGATTTATATATAAAGATAAATAGAGACATACAGACTCGAGACATACTTGCAGACCATACAAACATTTGTCCGGCGGCGGGAATCAACCTTCTACGTCTCAGCCTGGTCTTGGCCCACTGCGCCACAGAGGTCGTATATCTTATTTTGAGTTTAAGACCAATTGCATTACGTATTTTGATACAGCAACAAACTTTCCCGGAAGATTGCCTCGTCCGTCGATTAGCCGTCGGCATCGTGAGCAACGCTATACGTGATCCACATACATAATCTTTCTCTTGAACTAATGGTTATTTGATGGTATAATGAGTTTTTTTAAGTAGAAAGTAATGGAGACAAATTGTCAAAGGTAATTGACGAGGTGTGATAAAAGTGAGGATCTCACTTTGTCACACAAGCTTTTGTTTTGTTTTAGATACCCGAAGACCTTAGTATATTTATATATTAGATAAGTAAATTAATAAAAAAAGTACTTTTTCTTCTTATCGTGCACTAGTTATTTCTTACCAGTGTGGTGAAAGGATTAAAGAGCGCCTCAGAGGCTCCATTCGTGCACTTAGGTAAGCCTTAATGTAAGCTCTCGACCTTGCCGACAGGACCCGCAAGAAAGACGAATCAGTACATGCGGTGTCGGTCCGCTTGCAGGTCGACACCGCATGTACTACAGGAAAATTCACATTCAAAATATTGGTGGACAATGCATACAACATCATTCAGCCCCAAACTAAGCATGGCTTGTATTATGGTGACCAAATGACTGATAGAATTATATATTTTTAAATACCATTACATACGTAAGATACTATATAACACCAAGACACGGAACAAACAGCTATGTTCATTATACAAATGTTTGTCCAGGGCGGGAATCGAACCCTCAACCTACAACGCAGAACTATTACCAACTGAGCTGACAGGCCTCTAGGTGAACTAGAATATTGTTAAAATTTTTACGATTATAATTCATATTGATTCATATTCATATTCATATTGATTCATATTCATATTCATATTGATATTCAACATGAATTATGATCTTAAAAATTTAAACAATATTCTAGTTCTTCTAGAGGCCTGTCAGCTCAGTTGGTAATATTTACTACTAAGTAAATAGACTAGATAAGCTTAAATTTAACAAAACGCAGGTGTTTATAAACCTGCTTCCGTTAGAACCATTTTGAGACCAGAATAATATTGCGGACATATCAAATACGATAGTGCTTTTAAAACTGTGACAAACAAATAAATAAGTGAAAAAATAAATTGTTCTAATCTAAAAAATAACTTTGTTTTATACATACTCGTATAAAACAAAGTTACACCATTTATAACACGAGAACGGAAAGACAATTTTTGTAATATTTGATTAATTGGAATTGTGATTTGAGGCCAGTTGCCTTACACCATCTTATATTAACCAGCAACGACTAGTTTGTAATATTATTTACTCCTCAAACTTCACTAAAAGGATTCAGCTAATCTCATAAACATCGCTTCAAAGGCAATTAAATTCAAGAACCGCCACAAACCAGTTCTGCCCGTTTTATTACATTCATAATCCGGACTCTAGCAAAGCAAGGGCCCTTCACTCGCTTCGCAGATCGTAAAACCTGTTGTATCTGGATGAACCTTCAATGAGGTCGGTAATATGTAGTGCGAGAGTTATTCAATAAACGTACAAACAAACATTAACTAAATCAAAAACGTTCGTTTGAAAGCATGTCAAAAATAACGCGATCCCGCAACGTTTGATCAACGTTTAATCCAAATTAGTGCTAAATCGTTTCCGTTATAGTGATTAGCGCGGTGCGAAATATGTCAATAATAACGTTTTGACTTTGTTTTAAATTTGGTTTAGCTTCTGTGACGCTATAGACGCCCCAAGCCGACGATTGCTGGAGGATTGCATTCCTGAAAACACCTATTCACTATTTAACTGGAAGAGAAGAGTGGTTGTAATTTTAGGAAAAACAGACGACGGGAAAGTATTCCAATCCTTGGCTGACCGCATTATAAATGTGGAAGCAAAGCGCTTTGTTCGTAAGACTTACACGGTATGGATGGTACTGAGCGGTACGTCTGCTTGTCATGTAGTGAAAAGGCGATGGTGGAATTCGATTATGCAGTTCCTTGACAAATTCAGCCGTCGCACCAGCTATACCATCATTTGATTGCATTCAGCAGTCAAATGTATCCATCTATGTTTTCAAAATACGAGTATGTACATTACGCAAAAAAATCAACGCTAGCTCCCGAAACTTTTACGGCTTTATAGATTTATGGTCTTATGAAAACATCTTACTTCGTATAACGTAGGGTCGTTAATTTACGCGGCGGTGTAAATTCCATTTTTAGTGGAGTTTTATACTCCCCAAAAATTGTGTAATAACAGAAGAACAAATGATTTGAAATAGTTTTCCGTGGTATTTGTTTAAGTTCTCGTGAATTTACCACTAATTATGAATAACTTTTATTCATTCATCATCAGCATTCATCAGTATTTCTAATCGTTTGGATATTGTAAATTAAAAAAAACAGTTTGTTTACAAAAAAAGGAGACGTATAGACACTCTGTAAAAACAAAATTGAAAATAATGTCATTAATTACGCATGGAGGAAAATCGTAGCTGACGGTGTTGCCGCCCACGATAACGACTGGCTCGACCATTTAACGCATAAACGGGTTAAACGTCACCTACGCGCTGCAACTCTGTAACATCTCCTGGGTCTTTTATTTGTAGTAAATGTAGTTGTGTGAACTAAGGTTAATTCAATTACATATAACTGCTCTGTAACTTTACTGATACCTGATGATTAATTACTTAGCACAAAAAGTCTTCATTCTTTTTAATTTAAAGAAAGATTTCTTTTAACTCTTTAGACATAGATTTGCGGAATACATAAGTAAGACCACATAAGTGTCTATCTGTTAAATGTTTTATAATGGTTTTCTTCAAAGTCACGCCTGAATCAATAATTAATTCGGTATACGAGTTTAAGATTTGTGAAATTAATATTTGACCAAAATATTTAATCTGTGTTGGGCTTGATGACGTCAAAAACTGGTGCTTAAGAAACCAGTAGCAAATAGAAATTTAAAACGATATCAAGGTTGCAAATTGCGATACAGCGCTGCAGGCCGATAAAAAGATATCTGAAGAAAAAGCGTCAGAATCAATAAACGGATTAGGCGGTTCTCGGCCCGAGTGTTATCGGAAAAAACACGATTGAACCGAATAATAGATTTTAAAGCTGGAATACTTTGCTCAACGTTGTTCTTTGAAGATTTCTCCCTTTGCGATCGTCACTTGTTAAAACGAGAACACCCGGTATGTAACGTTTTAAAATACAAAGGAAGAAGGTCTAATACTTTGAAATAAATGTTTTACTGTATTATAAAATTTCTTATTCACTTATACAAAGTATAGAATAATAAGGAATGCTCAGTGAAATAATAAAAAGTGGACTCTGTGTCGGTTTGTTTGTTTGTTTATTACATTAGAATGACTAAAAAGCTAAAATAGTTTTATAAAATTAGGTAATTATATAAGATATAGCTAATAAACAAATATATTAGATACATGTAAAACAATTGAGCTATTCACGCACTGTTGAAAATGAACTACAAATAGTTTAACGAATCCAGATCACTGCCAGAGAGCAAAGTCGACAAGACGTTATAAGATGATTGAATTGTCATTCAACGTGGCAATGCCACCAGAGTCTTGGGAGCAGCAGTGATCTGGATCAGTTGAGCTATATATCTATCGTTTTAAACGGTCCGTAGAAAGCTCATCTGTTTTACATGTATTTTATATTATTGTTTATTATTCTGTACATTTATGTTATTATTTATATAAATAAAGATAGCTGAATTGGATTTTTTTATGAAGTTTAGATTTCCGTCAACCCGGCTATATGCCGGATAATAAATGACATGCACGGGCCTAAACCAAGTACGTGTTAGATGATTTGATGAGATTTTGGCACCAGTAAGGTTTCAACTTATCATATCGTATGAAAGGTCCTTTTGCATAATCTCTGGACAATTCGGTATGTATTGAAAACTACAGCTTTTACAGCTAAAAAAGCGTTTTTTTTCCTTAACCGATCATGTCCCACTGCTGGGTAAACATTTAACATCCACTCTTTGCGCTCCAATGCCACAGTTTGTTAGTTCGGCTCGGATGCATCCAGATCGTTACGCCATCTTTTCCTGGGTCTGTCTCCAACCATCAGTCACCCAGTGAGTGACCAGCTTCGCCCAACGTTCTCGATGCATTCGAGTCACATGCTCAGCCCCATTTCATACGTGCAGTCCTCTTACATCCACGATGCCCTTTTTCGATTGGATTTCCATCTCATTCAGGATCAGACATAGATTACTATAATATAAAACGCCCTTGGTCTGAACCTGCAACTCTAGTATACAAGGCCCTGTATATATATAACTGTATATA
Organism: Lampropteryx suffumata; assembly: GCA_948098915.1. NCBI lineage: Eukaryota > Metazoa > Arthropoda > Insecta > Lepidoptera > Geometridae > Lampropteryx > Lampropteryx suffumata. Next base: position 15,086,151 of record OX402551.1, on the reverse strand, counting down.
GTATACTTTGCATAACTTCCATAATGGACTAGTAACTTATACCTACGTACCTACCTACAATATGTATCGTTATTTTGTAAAAATTTCATAGAAGTTTCTTTCTAAAGAAATTCCCGAATCCCAAAAGAAGTCCCGTTCAAAATTCGCTAAGTAAACAAAAGACACTAAAAAACTGAGATCACAGCAAAACGCGGCGGACCCAGATAAAAAGAATAAGTTAAAATGAGAAAAGTTCCATCGGTTATGAAAATGAAAAGATCATTCTTATCTCTGCACACTGCTGAGTTATGCGCGAGCACAAAGATTGTCTCGTAAGGTACCTAGCCGCTGAGCTGGAAATGTTGGTCACAACCAATCTACAACACTTTAAATAAATAATAATAAATAAATAATCCCGGACATTTCACACAGCATCATCTGACTCTAAAGTAAGCAGAGCTTGTGTTTTGAGTATTTGATATTGTACTTATATATTTTTTTTTTACATATAAACATATTATACATAGAAACACCCAGACCCGAGACAAATACTTGCAGATCATACAAACAATTATTGTCCATTTAAATACATGCTAACTATACTTTATAACAGCCAGATATAGAACAAACAATGTTAGTTTTGGTAGGTAATCGAACCTACCGTCTGCACAACGTAAAATGCCGGTTCTTAATTTGAATTACATAAAACATAGTACCTACCTACTAGGTAGGTATATACTTTATAAATAACTACAGAAATGTACAGAATAATATACAATAATATAAAATACATGTGAAACAGTTGAGCTATCTAAGGATTGTTTAAAATAATCCATTAATAGCTCATCCTGATCACTGCCAGAGGGCAGAGGGCGTTCCCAAAACACTGTAAAGTATTAAAAGAAATATAAAAAACACCAAGTTTAACACAATCATGTTAAACAACAAAGAAATATAGTTTATTTATTTGTTTTTTCACCTTCTCTTGAACCATTCTATAATGTTTTTGTCGTAACAAAATAGCAAAAGAAAGACCTTTAGGTCAAGATCGCGCTATATATGTACACAAGCTTTTCGTATTCATTTCAGAGGCCATACGATACAAAACCATAATGCATACCAAAAAAATATATAAAAAAACACATGCTTACGACTGGGATCCCCAGATTTAATAAACACCTCAGAAGTTTTCTATACATGACAGGTTGCAAGCCCATCGCTGCTTATATTACTATTAACCAATGATAGACACCTGCTAATTTTTAGTACCATGATTATAAGATAAATAAAAAAATAATAAAATACTGGACATTCTTACATAGCATCATCTAGCCCCTACGCTCTGCTTACAGCTTGTGTTATAGAAAACACATGACTAACACTAACTTTTTTGTTATAACATGCACATCTGCTTACATTGGGGCCAGATGATGCTGTGTTAAATGTCCGGCATATTTTACTATTGTTACGAGCCGAGTACAGATTATACTGAACTATAACATTAATTTCAAAGTTAGAATAGATAATGGACTGACTGTATCCACACATTACCGTCGCTTTTATATGCGCGGCGAGTGCGTCGCGTAAAACCTAGGCGCTACTCGAAAGTTCGAGAAGGAACCGGAACTCGCTTATACATTCGCGTGTAAGAGAGAGATATATCCATCTCGTTCGCTCTTATACATTAGATAAGCGTACTATATAGTGTATCTACTCAATACTAGATGGCTCTGTGTTGATTATTTTATTGCGTCTGCCCGCCAACAAATGGAGCTATGTAGTGGGCGCAACACTATTTATATTATACATATAAAAACACCCAGGCCCGAAACTTTCACAGATCATCCAAACACATGTTCCGCGGCGGGAATCGAACTCGCAACCACTACGCCCCAATGGTAATCGTCTGTTGATATTATTATTTATTCATATAAGAATGACAAGGGTAGACTTTACTCTTACCTTAACCAGCTAATTATGTGGTTATAAAATACTCGTAGATACTCGTGGGTACTCGTATATATATGCGTCTGCACAGAATTAAAATTCTCTCCGCGAATCTCTTCCTAGTTCTGTATAAATAAAGGAGCCCGGCAATTTGCCTCGGGAGTTGCTTTGCTTAATTATATTATCTTTTAAGCACTTTCTGTGTTACGAGTAAGTGGGTAGGTACGTTGTAATTAATGTACGCTCTCGTGTTTTGATGTTTTGTAAAAGACGTGATGTTGTTTTCAGTTTGAATAATAACGTCAATGGATCTCTATTAAGAATATTACAAATATTATTACTAAATGGCCCGGTGAACTTCGAACCACCTAAAATTGATTTGGATCGTCAATCAAAAAAATTTGCGAGCCTTACAGTACCTAGTCGCATGTGATGTGTAATATCTGACAACTCACCTTGGCAATTACCAACATTTTAATAACTTTAAATAACAACAATAATAATTCTTTCTCATCACACACACGCACACGTAGTTGCCTGACAGTATCAACCTCTTGGAAAATGGGTTGGTACCATCTGACGGCGACGGGTTGAACCACCGTGCGCACTCATTAGTCAAATCAAATTTAGCGCGCCTCCTATTACACTTCCGTCCCTTTTCACGAAATCTCTCCCACATATTACAAAAGCGACAGGAAAGATTTTGCAAGTAAAAATAATATTTAAATCTAGCGAGAAATTATTAAGTTTCAGCAAGGCTAACGTACGGCAATACATTTATATAATTATATAGATTAACAGTGAATCTTTTCAACTAAGATAATCTATGATCCTCCCAAAACGAAGGAGTCTATCCAAATATCAAAACCCATATTATAAATATATACGGGTATTTATCGCGTTTATTTACCTATTTTTCCCGACGTTTCGACAGGTTTACACTGGATGACATCCCGTGACCACGACAGAGTGTAATGTGTCAAATGTGTTCTGATCGCGTAAGTTTAAAAAACTTTATCAAAACCCGTTCGTCAAAAAATCCAATAATAAGAGATTTGACGCATTATTAAGAATGTAGAGTCGTTAGCTAATGGAAACGACGATAACTGGGCAAAGCCTTGTAAACACCATCTCTACTAATGCAATGTACCTTTTTAACCGAAAAAGAAGAATTCCCTCCAAATATCATGTCAAAAAACTCAAGAATATACGTTTTAACGCTATAAAAATGTATAGAGTCGCCTCAGCTATTGGAAATGCAATGAATACATTGAAAAAACTATTATATTTCACTCACCGGTTTTACACCGGGATCGGATCAGCAATCACAGCGCAGACACAAAGGTAAGAATTAGTGGATGTCTTTAAGCCAGCAAAGGGTTCCTTTGTCTCCTAATGAGGGTCAACTTGCTTGGATGTTTTCTTACAAAGAGTTTGCGGAAAGCCAGTCTTTTTGTTTTCTGATGATGCCGCCTAACGATGTCGAGGTAAGAACACAGATTTGAGTGTGAAACTGTTATTCGATTTGAATTCAATTGTTGTTTTTTCTACAAATATAATCACGACTTCAGTAGCGCTATAGGTGAGAGCCAAAGCGCGATAGATGTGGATTCTATTCCAGCACAAAGCTTATATTTTTGCAAATATTTTGTTTGGGTGTTTGGACGTAGGTGTTCTGGTACAACAGCATCGTAGTTTGTAATAGGTACCGACAGGAATAGGTAAGTAAGTATGTATTTGATGACAATGGCAAGGTCATGTAGGGCTAGGTCGCGAGAGAGTCACATCAGTGAGGGTCGACCGATTTATGCAAGCAAGAGTTTCTGTTACCTTTGTGGCGCAGTGGACGAAGGCATGCCTTACACGCAGATGGTTGCGAGTTCGATTCCCGCCGCGTGACAAATGTTTGTTTGATCTGCAAGTATTGTCTCAGATCTGGGTATTTTTCTATGCATTGTATTTATTTACAAAAAAATAATCTAACTTGTATCTGACATGTGGTACACACAAGCTCTGGTTACTTTGGAGCTAGATGAGGCTGTGTTAGATGTCCGGCATTATTTATTTACTAGATGATGCCCACGACTTCGTCTGCGCAGTATTAGCACATAGTGTAATTCCAACGGTTTTGCCAGAATAGCTTGCAGATTGCAGATTTTTTTCCTACTAACTTGACACTTATCGTTATATTTTGGACAATTCACCCAATATTTTTATAAAACATAGCCTTTGTGTTATTCTGATGTACATGCTATATTATTGTAAAGTTTCATTAAAATCCATTCAGTCGTTTTTGCGTGAAAGAGTAACAAACACACATATAAACTTTCGCGTTTATAATATTAGTAAGGATAGTAAGGATTTAGTAACCTACATAATTATTGTTTTTAGTATTATCTTTTATTTGTATCCTTGATGTTTCGATGATATTGCAATAAAAAGCGGACATTTAGTAATCTGAACAGCAAATGAGGTTAGATTCAAAGAACTAGCCTTGCTACTTGGTGGCAACTCCCTAGGTTCCAGGACTACGTTTATGGCATCATAACTAAAACGTGGGGTATAAATTAAAAGGTAATACGCGATAGTTACCCGATAACTACAAAAACAATATGAATTATGATCGTGAAAGTTTTAGAAATAATATCTATTGACAGTTTTTTTATATTTGGACATTACCTGTGGTTAGTGATTGAAGTCTTTTTTCTATCTGATCACGACTAGAAATAGAATTCATTAGCTTTGGTGGTTTATTTAATAATAATAATAATGCAGACATTTTACACAGCATCACCTGGCCCCAAAGTAAGCAGAGCTTGATGTGTTATGGGTACCACATGACTGATATACTACTTATATACTATTTTTTAAATGCATACTTATTATATATAGAAACACCCGACCCGAGACAAATCGAATCGAACCCGGGAATCAAACCTGCAACTTTCTGCTTCCGCCGGACCTTGGTCCACTGCGCCACAGAGGTCGTACTATTTAAAGATAGTATAAAGCGCACGTGACTAAGCTAAGAGTAACTTAGTAACATCTAAAAGAGGAACGAATTAAGCAACGTTGTGTGCGATCAGTTCCTGGATGGGTGACTGCGGTGGCATTTTCATCTGAGCACTTTTGTGCTTAAGCTGTTGGTCCTGTTTTTAAAATAGTTGTTTGGCCAAGAGGTCGGTCGGTTTGGTCGGTGGCCTTCACGCGTCCAGTAACTCCTTCACTACCACTGAATCTGTCACCGTTCACCGTTGGCTACTGAATCATACTCTTCCGATAATAGTGGTTGTAGTAAGATAGTTAAGTTTATAAAATTTTGTATAATATTTTATTGATAAATACATTAGATTCCCACTTTCAAGTAGGTACTAAACCACATGAGAAAACTTTTGTAATACCCCACATGTTGCAAGAAGCTAAAACATTGAATTTTTAACTCCGCACCGCGGTATCTTGAGGTGAACATTTTTAAGCCACGTCTGCACGTTACGAGACGTGACTCCATCAGCATAAGGCTGTTTTCACTATGAACGAGAGTAAAATGTAAAAATGATTGCTGGGAATTTGTAGTAAAATATTTTTGATGTTTATGGCCTGGTTTTATGAAGGAATCTTATTTGTGTGTAGAACGAGGTGGTTCCCTTTCGCACTATGTGATTCAGCCAAATGACTTTTGGAAACGATCGTGCTGTTTCCATAACAAAATAACCTCACAAACACCTTGGCGAATGGCTAACGTGAGCAAACTGCGTATCAAACTCACTCTGATAAAGATTCTCTAGATAAATCGAAACAGTGTCGTTGCCTACATCGACAAATACGCATCTAGATAAATCAAAATCTATGCAAATACGAGATTAAACCCGGTTTTTCACAAATTGTATACCTTTTAAAGTGATCATAAGTCGCGCTTCAAACCAGCTACAGAGACCCGATTCTAAAACTAAGCAATAAAAACAAGACATTCATACAAGTATATTGGTCATATAAAATTACTAAATTGAAAACTCTGCACCAGTGTGCATACTACCTGACTGCACTGGGACCACAGAACTGCAGATGCATGGAAACTGACGATGGTTTACTGCCTACTAAGACGTAGATCTAATGGTTTCTTTAAACGGCACATATTGCACAAACGTACGACTAGTTCATTGACGTAAGGTTGAAACTTGCAGCTAGGCCCTTATTATCTGGTTCGCTGGACTGACTATTATGAAAAAATTACCTAAAATTGTAGGTAGCCTAGCAAAAATATAGTATTTGTTCTGTGGTATTAGACCCGACTGGCCGTCTACAATTTGATAGAAATTAAGGTAGAATTCTTTCACATCAAAGCACTGTCTTCAAGTATAATATTCTTTATCTTCACTGTAATAATATAGCGCATTAATAACAAATTTATAGCAACTGTAGTAAAAACGAGTGAAACCAAAAGTTAAAAAACCATACTCACGAATGTAATCCTAATATATTTAAGAGGTAAGTCAGACGCACGTCAATATATTTGGCATGTGTGGGGACCTGCACAGTGGTTAGTATTCCAGTTGAACAAGTAGTATTAAATTGGCCACACATTTTACTAGCAAAAATGAAAGAGTAAATTAAATTTGCCAATCTGCACGCCACCTTCAACCCAGTAGCACATAGCTCCTCAGAACTACAGACGCAGCGGAAACGTCGCGTTTGAATCGCGTAAATTCAGGCGTTTACAAAAATTGCGAGTCACAATCAGCGCCCATTCAGAACGGGGTGACAAGTGTTACGGTCGCCCATGCAAAGTTTAGTGCGCGTTTAAAGCTGGCATGCGAGAAAAGTGCTGATGCTAGGACAGTTTAAATGACAAACATGCAAAATTGTTTCGAATTGGTACGGGATTGGAAAAAGTTAATTTTGCAAAACACAACATTGTATGTAAAAACATAACTATGTCTATGTCCGTGTACGCACGATCTGTTCTGATTTTAATATACGAGTAGTCAGCGAGTTTGGAACTTTGTCAGAACATAGGAGATCGAAAAGGGCTCGAAATGTTCTATGTTACGAGTATGTGTACGTTTGCTGTACATAATGCATAGTGTAACAAAGTGCGGAGCAATGTATCTCATGTGATCTTAGACTACTCGTATACTCCTGTAATGAATTTCTGTCTATTTTCAGTCTGTCTCCATCTGCAACATGATCATATGTAGAAACTATTAGGAACCTTAAATCCTTCCATAAACGAAATAGCGGTTGCAATCCATCAAACCATACCACTCTGACACAGATTTGCCACATCGATATCAATAACAAAGTATTTCTACTGAAACATCTCAATAAACTCACTTTTCAGCAATCAGGCTAAACTGCACCTTATGGGTATAGGCCCAAGGGCTTTGGTGATGGTAGTGATGAGATGGCAATTTAAGGGGTAATTGAGCCATCCATCTTATGGTGTCGGGAGACAGAATCTCCATCTGATGCGATTGATTATTGACAGACGCTTGTGCAAATTGCCCATTTCGTATATTGAATGTTTCAAGCCGTGTCCGCACTTGAGTTTAAACGAATTATTTCTATCTATCGCTACAGCGGGCAAAAACATATTATTTGTGTACAATTCTAATGTTTTTTCCCTCTGGTGACAATAGATAATAGATACCCATAAAAACTAGAAGTGTGTTATAGTGTTTATTCCCTTTTTCGTATGTTTATGTTTATGTCATAAAAGGTAGTCTTTTGAAGAAAGCTTATTATAATATAGATGACTATATTATTGATAAGAATGCATGGCCTCATGTCGCTCTGCCTTCAGACAGTTAACCGACACACTTGAAATGTATAAACTCTCTTGTATTAGTATTTCGTAGTTAAGGTAGTTATAAGATGGATCATGTAAAAAAGCTCTAGGACCAAGACGAGTTTCTTGCCACTTCTTCTCGGGCTTGGGTTAGGATGAATTGGCACCTAAATTTACCTAGTATGTAAGACGTTTCAAAGTGATCCTTGTGATTGTATTGAATCACAATATCAGTATCTTTTGTATCTTTAGTATATTTTGACTTTTACTTTGACTTTGACTATGTATATGTTATTACAGTTCCAAATCTTACTAATTTCATAAATTAAATGCAAAAATTTGTCGTATAGGATTTTATTAAATAGTTTTTTATTTATATAGTCAATAAAGCTAAGTCACAAAAGTTGCAAAAGACCTTTGAGAAGTCCTTTGGGTGTTTCGAGTCACAATTTAGGGAAGACGCTTCTTTACCAAAATCTGGAGTAATTACATTCCTTCCAAGAGCAATAGGCTCGTTTCAACGGTCCTCGAGCCGAAGACTCTCACAAATTGATTTTCCCTGAAATCTGAGAACTGAAATCAAATTCCATGAAACGTACATAATATGAAAACTGTTTACCCTTTACACCAGTTCCTTATGTAGTCAAATTACAGGCTAATGATGTTAATATTAGGCTCAATATCGCTTGGCTGCGAGATTGGATTAAGTTTACGACTCCCAAAAGGTGTTTAATCACATTTCGTTTAACTTTATGAAATAAATTAGGATTGGATTTTTGGTTTACTTCGGTAACGACCTCATTGGATGATGCTCCGTTTCAAAGCAACCACATTCAAATTACACGTATCAATAATTTTATAATGTTTTTGAAATGTAGGTAGCTGCTCATCTCATACTGTACCTAACATTTTGGCATCATCCTTTTCTGGTTTTGACTTTTTCTTCCACCGACTAGTTCTGCGTTTGACCTTGTTAGCAATCGTCAATTCCTCAAAAAAATTACTAGATATAATAATGTAAAATTGAAACTGATTGTACATATCCGCTCATCCCGTATCCTCCTCAAAATTTTGGACTGCTTTCTGTGACCGGAGCATCTTATCATTAGCGAAAAAGAAACATAATTTTGCTGAAAAACTCAGGCTAATTTCAAAGTTCAATATAGTCAATATTACAAATACTTGAAGAGAATTTTCCACAAACTTTAATAACTATTATTTGTTCTGTGTCGTACCTATATTCGGTGGGTTTTTCCATCGCTAAGATTTATAACATCGCTAAAGAGCTTTACAAGCCTTTGAGAATTATTTATGGTTTGTAATAAACGCTCATATTTGGTATTTGAGCGTTTATATGGTTTTGCTAGTGGTCGCTTGTTGCGAACTATCATTTAGCAACTGTTACCAACGAATAGCTTTTTAATAGTTTTATTGTTTTTATGAAACAATTTCGCTGAACATTTTCTGTAAAATATATTTTAGATAAGCTTTACAAAACCACGGATCATAACGATGGGTGTCACTAAGTAATCAGACCTGCAAATTAAATAAAAATGGGCATCATCATATATATATTCTTGCCTCTCTAGTGATAGCCGATACTCGGAGAAAACCGCAAAATATTGAATGATGTTTCTAAAACAAACACGTTTGGTATCCCAAAAGATTTGGAATATAAATAAATAAATATTGGTAAACATTTCTCACAACATCATCTCTTTAAATACTAAGCATAGCTTGTATTATGGTTATCAGATAACTGATAGATCATTTACTCATATATTTTTAGATACATACTTATGATACTTTGTAACACCCAGACACATAACAAATTCTATATTCATCACACAAATTTTAATTCTGGGAGAGAATCAAACCCTCACCCGCAACCTACAGCGCAAATAACAGAGTGGCAGCTCAGATGGCAACTGAGCTGACAGGTCAGTCAATATCTACCGGTGCGAATAGCTTGTTAATACGGCTCCATAACAGCATACGTATGTAGATAAAGAAAGAAAGAAAGAAAAAACATTTATTTAGCACACACCTAAACAAAAGAGATACATGATCGGAAAAAAGACTAAAAAGACTAAAACTAGTCTAAGTACAATTTTATCACAAAAACAAAAAAAACAATTATGCGTTAAAATTAGCCCTACCCGCAAACCAATCAACATTTTAAAGTGGCCAAAAAGGTTCAATCCCAGCATGTGCTACTTCCAAGCACGGAAGTAGCGCTGGTTTTCAGATTGAAAAAAGTCGTACTCAATATAAAATTGCGTTAAAAGTATCATCAAATAAATAAGTTAGAAACATTGAACCACGCACCACAAGCTAAACACTAGCCTAATTGCATCCTCAAAGCGACTAAATTAGCTTGTCTTCACTGCACAATCAGCATCTGAAGCTTCAATAATAACCCTGGCTCAGTAAGCTTGCAGGTGGTCTGCGGTGAATTAATCAGGAGCTGAGTCAACGGTCCGTAATTGGTGTGCCTCCCTTGACAATACCGTCATCAGGCGGTCAAATTGATACTGCTTGCGTCGTGTTTGATCTTGTTCGTTATTCTCATCTCATAATTCGCTAGACTTGTGAAATTGAAACTTGACAAGCCCAAGATTATAATGCCTGTCGAAGGATATATATAGGTTGTATAAAAGATTTATAAATGTATAAAGGTTTATTTCAAAGACAATTTTAATTCTTATTTAATTTATTTTTTATTATGCAAGTATATTCATATGTATGTACATTATATGTATGTACATATAATGTATTTTTTAACATAAATCACTCATATTATTTTCATCACCCCATATTCAGCTATACGAACTACGCTAACTAGGAACTACGCCAGAGGCGTGGAACAGGAGCGTGGTGGTACTGTTCTTTAAGAAAGGGGATAACACCCTCTTAAAGAATTACAGGCCTATCTCGCTGTTGAGCCATGTCTATAAGCTGTTTTCGAGAGTAGTTATTAATCGTCTTGCTCGTAGGTTTGACGACTTCCAGCCGCCCGAACAAGCCGGGTTCCGAAAAGGCTTTAACACCATAGACCACATCCATACGCTCCGGCAGGTTATACAGAAGACCGAAGAGTATAACCGGCCACTTTGTTTAGCGTTTGTGGACTATGAGAAAGCCTTTGATTCTGTCGAAACCTGGGCAGTGTTGCAGTCACTCCAGCGGTGCCAAATCGACTATCGGTATATCGAAGTGTTGAAATGTCTGAACAGTAACGCCACTATGTCTATCCGACTCCAGGACCAGAGCACGATTCCAATCCCATTGCATAAAGGGGTGAGACAGGGAGATGTTATTTCTCCGAAACTGTTCACCTCTGCATTGGAGGAGGTTTTCAAGCTCTTGTACTGGCATAGACATGGTATCAACATCAATGGCGAACGCCTCACTCACCTTCAATTTGCCGACGATATAGTACTCATGGCAGAATCGCTGGAAGACCTAGGCACAATGCTCAGCTACCTCAATATCGTCTCCCAACAGGTGGGTCTTAAAATGAACATGAGCAAGGAAAAAATCATGTCAAATGCTCATGGTACATGTTGGGAGCGATATAATCGAAGTTGTAGACCATTATGTCTATTTGGGTCAGACGATTCAACTTGGCAAGTCCAATTTCGACAAAGAGAACAGCCGACGCATCCAACTCGGATGGGCAGCGTTCGGGAAATTAAGGCACATCTTCTCGTCACAGATACCGCAGAGCCTCAAGACGAATGTCTACAATCAGTGCGTGTTGCCAGTAATGACATATGGAACTGGGACTTGGTCCCTGACTATTGGCCTCATACACAAGCTCAGAGTCGCGCAACGTGCAATGGAGAGAGCTATGTTGGGTGTTTCACTACGTGATAAAATCCGCAACGAGGAAATCCGTAGAAGAACCAAAGTCACCGACGTAGCGCTCAAAATTTGCAAGTTGAAGTGGCAATGGGCAGGCCATATAGCTCGCAGAACTGATAACCGCTGGGGAGTAAAAGTTCTCGAATGGCGACCAAGGACAGGAAAACGAAGCGTAGGACGACCCCCCACCCAATGGACTGACGACATTGTAAAGATCGCAGGTAGTCGGTGGATGGAGAGGGCTCAAAATCGTTCTTCCTGGAAATCTATTGGGGAGGCCTATGTCCAGCAGTGGACTTCATAGAGGCTCTGATGATGATGATGATGATATTCAGCTATGTTGATTTGTATCCATCCCAAGGTTGTCTGGCAGAGTTCGCTATCTTGCGATAAGACCTTCCATTCTACTACCGTGTAGCTAAACATTTTTTCTTATAACAGTCTAATATTTTTATGTTGTGCAATAGAGTATTTTCTATTCCATTCTATTTTCAGTTATAAAGATTGTTATTTTTTGTAAGCAAGACCGTCCAGAGCCCACGTTGGGTAATGTATAATAAACTGGTCAAGCGAGTGTTCCGAAAAGATAAGTTAGATTAAAAGACTAATGTTGAAATAATTTGCCATTTTTTTTTAGTATGATGGGTGTCGGAGATATTCCAATCGCAGCTCCTCTAATGTAGCGACCGTCTATTGTGCAGTGTGTGGTCTATAAATAAATATTGGTGGACAATAAACAAAACACTATCTAGCCCCAACTACTTATATATTTTAAAAACATATTTATGATACCTTATAATACCCAGACATAGAACAAACACCTGTGTTCATCACACAAATACTTATCCTGGGAGGGAATCGAAACCTCAACCCACAGCGCAGAAGGCAGAGCTACTACCATTTGACCAGTCAATAGCGTTATCCTGAAACAGCAATGGGCAATAGCGATTACTCACTCTTTGACTCCACTGACTCCACACTTCCACTCTTTGTAGTGGATGACACCAGCATTGGTTCAGTAGACCAGTACCTTCACTAGAGTGACTGGTTCACTTGAGTCAACTTTCGCTTGGGCATGATTTGGCCTGTTTATCTAGATTGAACCATTGTAATGAGAGTTTCTGATTCTGAGTTTCTGATCTTATTCTATTCTTTTCTCTCAATTTTTCATCACAATTAGCGATACGATTCTAAATCCTCTAGTATGGTTCAGTAATGTAACGTAGCACTCGACCTATGTTGATTCTTCCCTTAATACATGCGGTAATATTTGAGGTTGTTAACTTGTCTAACTAAGTGAATTACAACTGTTTTACCACTTACACCAAATCCTGCTGCTAATTCTGACGTGGTTTGCGATGGATCCGATTCCACGAAGACAATTTGATCGCGTAGATCAAAATTTCTAAAACGAAAACGCTGGTAACAAAAACGTACCGCGTTTTCTTTTAAAGTAACATCCTCATATACATAATTCATAGGGAATAATAATACCATCGAGTAAAAATTAGACGACCTCTGTAGCGCAGTGGGCTTAGGTCAAGCTGAGACGCAGAAGGTTGCGGGTTCGATTCCCGCCGCGGGACAAACGTTAGTACGATCACGGGTCTAGGTGTTTCTATGTATAATATGTATGTATTTACAAAAAAAATATATATATATATCAGTCTCAGCTCAGCTGAGATCAGCTCTGCTTACTTTGGGGCCAGATGATGTTGTGTGAAATGTCCGGGATTATTATTATTATTATATTATTATTATATAGCGGCTGATGATGAGATACTGATTTAATAACTTGAGCAGAATGAATTTGAGTAAGCAAAAATTAACTAAACTGACGACGAATATTCATCAATTATAAAATCCAGAACGAGATAACAAAAAGTGGGTTGTGAATAATCCAGTTTGGATATAAAAATTTTAGGCGTGCTGATTATATTACTAAGTGAGTGACTAGAAATACAGAGAGGGCAATTTCCATATTTAGATAGAGACTTTTTTTAGGTTAGGTTTGTCAAAGTGGTTTTTTTATTCAAAACACTTTATTTAAGCTAAAATGCCGCTCACTATAAATAAATCATATGCCAAATATTAAAAAAAATAGCAGGACGTAACTTTGACACTCAAACAAATATTAGGTCGCTCAAATATTATGAAACTTCTCATTTTGTATTTTAAGTAACTCAAATGAATGTTTGTAAGTTGCTTTTCTGTCGATATCTCTTCACTCGCAGTCAGTCGCTCACTTAGTAATACAATAAACCAAATGTATTTTTTGTCACTTAAAATTTTTATTACCAGTCATTCGTTTTAATACTACCCTTAATTAATCCTTCTAGATATTTTTAAAGCATTGGTGCCACAATGGGACTCGTATTCGTAAACAACACGATACTTAAGTTTCTATATTGTGAACAAAACGATGTCAAAGAAAAATCAAATGACACAAACAAATAAATCACTTAATTCGAAACACAAATACACGCGCCAAAATTTTATATAAATTTAAAATTGGAACTCCTTGAAACGCCAGATATTTGAGATCAAAGTGACAAGTTCGACAGAACGCCAAATTCAAATCATCAAATCATAACATTCTTTATTCAATAAAATCACAAGGACCACTTTGAATCCATATGTAAATATATAATATGGTCACATATAATATGATACATATTCATATAGAGTATTATCTATATATTAATACTTGAAGCAAAAACTTTGTACCCCTTTTTACGAAAATTGTGCGAACAGAGGAGTATATATAGAGGAGTGCAGAATGCAATTTTTTTTATAAGTTTTTTTTTAATTTCAATTAATTACGGTTGAATTTCGACCAGCGGTTGACCACTAGTCCTGTTATAAGCCTATGCTTAGGTGACAGGCGAATAATAAGCAGTAGAAGCTCTTCGTAACAAGTTTATTTTTACGACGAGGTTGATTTTTCTGGAATCGCTGTCGCGTTCCCGTGGCTACACGCCGTTACACACCGTTACACGATGGTAATCCGATTTCTCAGTAGCTCTGTTCATATAAACTACCACATAACACTACTTTTTATAACTTATTTACTCCAACAAAACAGACAACGCAAAAACTGAGTAGTCCAGAAAGACACCCCGCATCAGTCACTGGGTATTAGATGTGCCATATCGCATTACAGGGGTCAATCTTCGGGCGTGCCCTACATTACCCTCTGGCTCAAAGGAACGGGTAGCTAATGGAACCATTGGTTTGGGAATTGAACGGATTGCTATTTTAGGTCAGTTTCTTATCTGTGAAATCGACGTTTATGTTTGGTTTACGAGTAGGCACTCGTGCTTCTTCGTAAGCAATATAAACAATAGCGTAAACCTCTTATAATTGTACCCGTAGTTCTATAAGTCCTTCGGAAAAGATATATTTTAAGGGTTTTATTTTTTTACAGATTTTATTTTTCAGAGCTATCTGAAAAATAAGTTTCTTTTATAAAACCGAGCTAGCAAACCCACCAAATGGTAAGTGATTGCTGTAACTTATGCCGCTTGCAATACCTTTAGGTATTACACGTACATTGCCAGCCCTAGACATAAGTTATTTGTCGGTTTGCCTGTAATTTTGCTTGCTTCGGTGCCCATCAAACCTAAGCACCGCCTGCACACTGCCTAGAAGGCAGAATATCAGGCACTGTTGATTGACCCACCAAGATAGACTCTTGATGAAAGTCCCACCACAAGGATATATTGGCAAAAACTGCTTACTTAGCCGTTTATATGAAACATTATTTTTTAACATCTTAGTGATTGACGACCTCTGTGGCGCAGTAGACGAACACCTTGAGACGCAGATGGTTGCAGGCTCGGTTCCCTCCACGGGACAAATGTTTGTATGATCTGCAAGTATTTGTATTGAGTCTGGGTGTTTCAATGTATATGTAGATATGTATTCCAAAAAAAAAGTATAAGGTTTATCAGTCATGTGGTACCCATAACACAAGCTCTGCTTACATTAGAGCCAGAAGATGTGTGAAATGGCCGGCATTATTTATATATTTATATTTATGTTATTAACGGAAAAACGAAATGATTCAGGCCTTCGTGGACCAGGTGATCCACCTATGATTGGTCACAAGCACGTAATAATTTACAAAATTATTTTAAACAAAATATTCTATGAATGAACAAATTAACTCATTCGATTGTGTTTAGGTTAATTAGTGGTTAGTATAGATTATCGGTACATAGTTGAGTTATTTTGTTAACTCTGTTTTTATTGAATTATGATAATTATCCATATGCCATTTAAATATTTGCGGCATTATGAAGCATTAAATTAGAAGATATTGTTTTATAACAAATATTGTTATGATAAACATGTTTGTTTTGTGTCTGGATATTATAAAAGAATCGTATTTAAAATCTGGTCTATATCAGTCATCTGGTTTTTACAAATAAAAAAATGTACCACAACAAAGTCAAAGTCTTTATTCAATACAATCACAAGAATCACTTTGAAACACTTTGAAATAAAAAAATGTACCACAACAAAGCAAAAGATACTTTTTTCATTACAATCACAAGGATCACTTTGAAACATCTTACATACTAGGTGAATTTAGGTGCCAATTCCTCCTAACCCAAGCCCGAGAAGAACCGGCACGAAACTTTTCCTGGTCCTAGCGCTTTTTTGCATGATCCATCTTATAACTAAGTACCTTAACTGCAAAAAACGAATACAAGAGAGATAATACATTTCAAATATGTCTGTTATCTGTCTGAAGGCAGAGCGATATGAGGCCATGCATTCTTATCAATAATATAGTCATTTATATCATTTAATACGCTTTCATGATAAGACTACCCTTTATGTATGCTTTAAATTTCTTAATAGGTAGTTTAGTTGTATTTTCAGGAAGCTTATTATAGAAGCGCACTGTGTTCCACACAAAGGACTTATTTACAACAAATAAATAGATTCTCACTTGCTTCTTCTTTAAAAACATAGTTGAATCCTGATATATTATATGTAATAGTTATCTATACAATATTTCCACAAAAAAATCCATCTCGCATCTCAACCCGGTAAATTATTCAGTCGCTATTCCAAAACCATATTTCTGTTTTTCCTCGCCTTGTTATCGTTATTTGTATCTTCCGGCGTGTGCTCTGTTTGCAAATACCAATAGAATATTCATCCATCGTCTACTCGACGTAACGAGGCGAGCCTAAATAAATGCTAATAACCAGAGCAATCATGCTAATACAATATAGTGGTTTGCCAGCTGGTGCAAGGCATGGGAAAAGTGGTTCTGAGGTCCTCTTACAGTTTAGTATAACTAATATCATTTAAAACAAAAATACTTTATTAGGAACGTCTCGTGCACTTATGTGTTTTTACTATTCGTTATTTTAAACCGACTTAAAAAAAGGAGGATGTTTCTCAACTCGACATAGATATAGAAATATAGGAATCCCAGAGAAATCGAAGGGAACCTTCAAAAATCGTAGTGGCGACTAGTGCTTTTGTTATTTTTTTAATTAGGTATTTTAAAGCACTACTATTTAATGAAAGTCTGGAGTCGATCTGATGATGGAGCCGAAAGAAAGTCAAGGGAACTCCTCAACGATTTACAGCAATTAACGGGTGTTTGGGCTTGATCAATTTGTATTGATGAAAACTTTACACCTAGAGGGGTTGTGACTGTCATTAGGGATCTTATGATGAAGACGAAGGACAGTCAAGGGAACGCCTCAACGTTTTACAGTAACTTATATGTACTTATTACATGTTTGTTATTTGTTTTTGTAGTTGCTAATAAATGTATTTAGATTTTTCATTTATTTTAATTTGAAATTGGTAATAATACAGTATTCTAATTACGCACATCATATCAGCTCTTAGAAGTCCACCGCAGAACATAGGCCTCCCCAATAGATTTCCAGGAAGAACGATTTTGAGCCCTCTCCATGCACCGATTTCCCGCGATCTATACTATGTCATCAGTCCGTCGGGTGGGGGGTCGTCCTACGCTTCGTTTTTCTATCCTTGGTCGCCATTCGTGAACTTTTATTTCCCAACGGTTATCAGTTCTGCGAGCTATATGGCCTGCCCATTGCCACTTCAAGTTGAAAATTTTGAGTGCTATGTCGGTGACTTTGGTTTTTCTACGGATTTCCTCGTTGCGGATTTAATTATTACTAATTACACACGAATTACACTAATTATACAATACTAATTTAAGTTAAAACAGTAATGACCAACCATGTGACCACGCACAGTGATGACTTTCGGAGTCTGTATGGTTAAGAATAACTAGTGGGTAGGTCCTAAACCGATCCAATGCCATCTTGATATATAAATAAAAAAATATTGTATGGGGCTTAACAACCTTGCGCGCAAAGACCGGGATCGCAGGCGTCGGAGACAAGACCGCCAAATTAAAATGGAGTTGGGCGGAGCAAGTCAACCGTATGAGTGCAGACAGGTGGTCAGAGCTCGTCACACAATGGGTGCCTGCAGATGGGCGACGTAGCCAGGGCAGGCCGAAGAAACGTTGGCGTGACGATCTCGATGCCTTCGAGAAAGGCTGGTGGGAAGTAGCGGGGGACAGGGACAAATGGAAGGAATTGGGGGAGACCTTTGCCCAGCAGTGAGAATGTATAGATTAATAAAAAAAATGGGGCTTAAGGTTTACAAATAGGGTAATAACAAATAGGTATCTAGTAAAACCTTTCTAGCCGTGATAATTATGCTTGTAATTACATCATAATATATATCGAACTATTTTAAAAACATTTAAAATTTCCCCAAACAACGGTTACGACAGTAGCAGAGGGGACACTGACCTTTACGACTTTAAAGCATAGTATTTATCAAACTAATATTGGTATCGAAAAACGATTCAAGAAATATCGAAGTATCTTTCAAATACCTATCAAACAATATGCTACACGATGAAATAGTATCCATAAAAATATTTTTTTTTAAGTTTTCATTGTATAACTTTGTAAGGCCACTTATACTTATTACCGTACAAAATGTCATCACGATTAACATTATAGTCTCCGAGCAAGAGTTTTGATCAGGGGCGGACAGACAGACAGACGGACATAGTGAAACTAAGAGTTCCTTCTGGGCTTCGAAATCCTAAAAACAAAAAAACCATGATACCCTCAGAAGTGTAGCACTGAGTCAGAATATTATTATCTCACCTGAGTTGTGTACATATAATGAATGAGTGAATTGTTTTCATATATATATATATATATATTATATATATTGTATATATATATATATGTGTGTGTGTATATATATATATATATATATATATATATATATATATACATATATTTCATATACAGACAGACAGACGGACATAGTGAAACTAACTCAGGAGTGTAGCACTGAGTCAGAATATTATTATCTCACCTGAGTTGTGTACGAGTATTGTTTAATGTATTTATCCATATATTTATATATATGGATAAATATATATATATATATATACAATATATATATATACATATATTGTTTTCATATATATTAGGTATTATTATTAGTTTTTTTTTGTTGGTGGTCCGTCGTCCACTATAAATGTTTAATTTTTAATCTTTTCTCGATCTATCAGTAGAAACTTGTAATTGGCCATCAGCGTACATGTATTTCACATGTATCTGCTTATTATAAATCTACTGTTATATTCCTAGCTGTATGTTTTCCAAACATTCTAAAATAAAATATATAAAAATCTTGTGTCACAGTTATCGTGTTTATACTCCTCCGAAACGACTTAACCGATTTTGATGAAATTTTATATGTATATTCAGTAGGTCTGAGAATAGGTTTATATCTATTTTTTATACCCATAAGTGTTGAGGGTAGCTCACCCCAAAATTTTTTTTTATGTTCAATAAGGCAAAACAACGTTTGCCGGGTCAGCTAGTTTATTTATATATTTATTTATAAACATGTACATCTACCCTTACGGGCACCCAATGCAATAAAGTAACCTTATATTCTAGTCCAGCCTAGTTTTAATTAAAATTAGAAAATCATTAAAAACATAGGCATAAGAACAACATTTTTAGAAATAATACATATTAAAATAATAATACCGGACATTTCACACATTACTTAGCCCCAAAGTAAGCAGACCTTGTGTTATGGGTACTACATGACTGATATACTTTAATTTTCTTTTTGTAAACATATAAGTACATGTTATGCATAATAGAAAAACAAGCAGACCCGGGGACAAATATTTGTACCGGGGATCGAACCCGCAACCTTCTGCGTCACTGCCTTGACCCACTGCCTTGGCCCACTGGCCCACAGAGGTTATCAAAAAGTCTCGAGTGCGTGGTTTTTGAGACTTTAACTGATGTCAAAATTGGATTTAAGACGTCGAACCCGTTCTTTATGTGATTGTGTTACCTTTATAATATTATCATTTAGGATTCCCAGCCCAAACTGTTTATGATTATGGTCAATAAAATGTTCGATTCAATTTCGTAACGGAATTTCAGAGAGGTCGTATCGTTTATGATTACCTATTGAATGTACCGACAACCTAAGTGGCACAGTTAGCCAAGGTCCGGCTCAGATGCAAAAGATTACGAGTTCGATTCCCGCTGCGGGACAAGTGTTTTAAAATTTACAAATGTTTACAAATCAGGCTGTTACTCATCTAGTACCTTACTAGTTGAAATAATTTTCCATTTGGAAAGCATTTCAGATTTACTTACAGTACATGATTTTCACTCAAAACGGGATATTTACCATGATATATGAGTTTTTCTCGTGATCATGGCGCATGCATCTGTGCCGAAATATCGAGAAGCAGAAAAACTCATATATCATGGTAAATATCCCGTTTTGAGTGAAAATCATGTGCAAAACCATGATAGTTTTAAAAGTTACTCACAGTAGTTTAGAGGGTAATAGGGGGGAGGGCGATAAGGAGTGGCCACTTCCAAGCTTAATATTTACCAAACGGATATTTATCCGTATCGAAAAACTATTCCCCGTAATATCTTAATCTTAAAAAGAGCTAGCTTAATTATATGGCACAGGATGGGGTAGATGGGGTAAATGTGGGTAAATGAAAAATTACCCCTAAAATAAAATTTTATTCAAATGTTTATTTGTTAATTTTGTAGGAGCTATTAATATGTCACACCTTGTGAAATTTCATTAGCAGTGGACATAAAGACAGACAGACAGACGGACGGACAGACGGACATGGTAAAACAATAAGATTTGCAAGTGGAATTATATTTTTTTTTTTTTTAATTGATGAGATTCTAAAAACCAAAGCAACCGCTTTTACTACAGGTCAAGAAAAAAGCAAATACTACGCTATGAGTGCATGCACTTTATCAGAACCGCCTATTCAAGTGTTGGCTAACATAATCTACTTCTTCTTCTTCTTCTTTACACAGCATCATCTGAGAACATACAAACATTTATACAACAGCGGGAATCGAACCCGCAATCTTTTGCGTATAAGCCCTATGCCCACTGCGCCTTAGAACTCGAAGAAGAAGAAGCTAACATAATGATATCATAGTTAAGCTAAGCACTCACATAATGCATTTTAAAATAAGGCACTAATTGGTTTCTACGCCTGGCGTAATTGCAGCACAGTAAAGCAATTAGTCCACGCCTTTACCATCGACAAGCGCGGATACACACAAACGCAAATAGGGCGCAAATTTGCATGTAGCCAGACCGTTTCTTCCCAATGCTTCAAAGTAATAATACTCGCGTATAGAAACATAACTCTCACAGAAAACTAGACACTCATAGATCACTGATGAAGACATTGAGACTGTTGGTTTAGTTTTAGTGGCCTACCGATCCTAATACAATCGTGCATCAGTTGATTTTTCTGATCGAAAAATGTATGTAGTATTGCACATTACTCTGCATGCAATACTCTCAAACGGTGTGAAAGCATAGTGAGGAAACCGGCATATCGGAGAACCTAAAAAGTTTCATTTTAATCCTTTCATCCTTCTGATTCAAAATAACCATAGACACGATACGAAGAAAAAGAACAGAAGAGAAAGTGAAGGTAGTTTGCAAAATTGTCATCACTCCACGCTCTAGTCTCTGACCACGAATACTGCATCGTAATACAGTCGAAACGTTTTGAATATAACCGAATACTTCTGTGGCGCAGTGGGCACAGGCCCGAATGAGACGCATAAGGTTGCGGGTTCAATTCCCGCCACGGCACAAATGTTTGTATGTTCTGCTAATATTTGTCACAGGTCTGGGTGTTTCTATGGATATATTTACAAAAAGACAGTAATATATCAGTCATGTGGTTCCCATAACACAAGCTCTGCTTACTTTGGGGCCAGATGATACTGTGTGAAATGTCAGGCATTATCTTCTATATAATAAAAATCAATTGCTGTTCGTTAGCCTCGCTAAAACTCGGGAACGGCTGGTCTGATTTGGCTAATTTTGGTTTTGAATTATTTGTGGAAGTCCAGGGAAGGTTTAAAAGGTGAGTAAATATGAAAAAAATGCTTGCTTTTTTATTTTTTGTTCTGAGGTGGTCCGAAGTTTGCCGGGTCAGCTAGTTTATTTATATAAATGGCTTCTGCCCCCGGCTTCGTACGCGTGGTACCTAAATAAAAAGTATTCTTTATGCTATTCCAGTTCATAGACTACATATGCCAAGTTTCATCCAATTCCGGTATGCCTTTTTCAGATGAAATTAAGGTACAAACAAATATATTAAAAATCCATAAACTCTCACATTGACTTGTAACTTAGCTGGCAGTAGTTCTGCCTTCTGCGCAGTAGGTTGAGGGTTCGATCCCTTCCCAGAACAAACATTTGAGCTAAGAACATAGGTGTTTGTTCTGTGTCTGGGTGTTATAAAGTATCATAAGTATGTCCATTTTGATAAACACGGGTTTTACCCACGTATATTTTGTCGAAACAGTCGACACAGTGTCGGTGCCTCCATCTACAAAATAATACGTGAGTAAGGCCCGTGTTTATCAAAATGTATAGTACAACTCACGAAAGTTTTGAATGTGAACTTATATGTAGTTATTTAAAATATTTAAGTATTCTATCCGTCATCAAGTCATCATAATAATATAAGATAGGCACATCCCAAGATAGTTTGGGATGATGTGTGAATTGTCGATATTTCTTTTTATTATTATTTTAGAATAGAATGTCTGCAAGTTTCGCTTCTAAACGCGTTTATTGATATTTCTCTCCCAAAGCTTAGATAATTCCACTTTCGGCAGGCTGGCGTTAAAGATTATAAGGCTATTGTCAGTGACTATGAGCTTTTCACTGAAGTAGTCACTGGAGCGTGCCTGTGCCACTTTGATCAGTTATCAATGTAAAATGAGCTTTTCTATCCTGATTTTAGATTTGATATTGCTAAGATAATATAAATTCAATGAAGAATACTTTTGACCCAGCTGCAGCAGCGCGGATCAATCAGCTGTTTTGAGTAATTATTCATCTTAACATGTCTCAAACCAGTGTGGTGAAAAGATTAAAGCAATAATAATACCGGACATTTCACACAACATCATCTGGCCCCAAAGTAAGCAGAGCTTATGCTATTGTGTGGTACCCACATGACTGATATACTACGTAAATTGTTTTTTTTTTTGGAAATACATACATATTATACATAGAAACACCCAGACCTGAGGCAAATACTTGCAGATACAAACATTTGTTCCGCGGCAGGAATCTAAGCCGCAATCTTCTGCGTCTCAGCCGGACCTTAGCCCACTGCGCCACAGAGGTCGTCAAAAGTGCGCTTCATAGGCTCCTTATACATGGCACATTGTCTTCGAACGTTTTAGTTTCTACAATATGCAGGTTTTGCTCGCAATGTTTTTCTTCCCGTTTATTGAGTAATGGGACCTCAATAACCAACAACCATACCAACATCACGGGAATTAGGTATCACGCTCGCTTAGAAATAGTGTGTTAGCCTAACACACTATTTCTCGTCATAGAACGTCATAGAACAACATACAACTCTGCCCTTAATTAATTCCAAGGTACGCGTTATCGTAAACGCTGACCGAGCGTCACTGTAAAATCAACTAAGAGTAAAACTTATCTGTAATACAGGCACTGTTGGTTCGTCTGTCGCGGCATTTAGCGAGCAGTGAATTGTTATTGCCATAGAAATTTCTGAATCAGCAATTGGGGGCGTTTGTGCCTATTTACGCTAGTGGCTTGGCTTGCTAAATGGTTTCCAACAGGGCATCTAAGGAAGCAACAAACAACGATGTCATCGTTTGATGTGGTAGTTTGCTTGAGTTTCAAAAGTATTTTATATTTCTGTATTTGAAAGTCCCTAACACAAAGTTATGTTTTAATTATCAGTCTGAGAGTACTAGAGGTCTAGAGGTAGGGGCCACTACCTTCCGATCCTAACATCGTGTTTAACATCTGTTTGTATGTATAATATTCAAATTTAGTAAACATATTTTTTTGTATACATTTACTATGTATTATCTATATTTGTGTATATCGTCTATGTAAATATATATAATACAAAAATATTAAATCATATAATTTAGTTCATAATTTAGTGCACCCCGATTTTCCATTCAAGTAAGGCTCCTCTCCATTCAAAGGTTGTCTGGAAGAAATCGCTCCCTTAGCGATAACAACGCCCATTGTACATTATATTTTTAGATATTCTTAGTGGTCAAATTGTTTATGTGCTAGTTTTAAGGTGTAGAATAAAGTGTTTTCATTCATTCATCGTAGGTTTGAATCCAGTCATGCGGCTGTGGATTTTTTTGATTGAAAAATGTACATGTGGTATGTCAGTACTCTCAAACGGTGAAGAAAAACATCGTGAAGAAACGAGCATGTCATAGAACCTTAAAAGTTCAAAGACATGTGCCAAGGGCACGCAAGGAGCCTGTGAGGCGCACTTTAATCTTTACACGACACTGATTCGAAATAACTATTGTAACACAATAAAAAGATGAATATCAATCTGTTCGTCATTCGTGTAAGTATTAATTTTGACTATTTAAATAGCTCAACCGTTTTGCATTATTATAAAATAATGTATAGTTATATACATTTCTGTAAATAAAATGAATTAATTTATATAGATAATGAATTTGAAATTACTCCGTTCAACTAACTAACATTTTAGTGCGGGTAATCAAAATATAATCCAAATTCTACTTGCAAAGGAGACTCGTGGAGCTTGTAATATTATCTCATGCAACTCAATGCGTGAATATAGATCCGGCAGATATAGCCCCCGGGCTACATGGCAGATCCAACCCCTGATGCCTCTTAAAACTAAATACACTTCCCGCGCAAAAGCAAATTTCATGCATAAAATTATTGGAGGCGCCTGTATGAGACACACGACTACCTGTCAAAGAGGCCACTGCTCAAAGCATAAGCTGAGGCGAGTTAATACGGAACTAGGTTACTTAATAGGTAGATTATAGGTAGATATAATTATTGGTGATGTTGTGACAATATTACCTATCTATTTATAAATTTAGTTTACAAATGTGTAACAATCGAATCGTAAATATTTTAAAAGGTCTCTGTTCTCTTGGCACTGTGTCTGGATATATGCAAAGAAAATAACTTACTTCACTGTTATACGACTTTTTAGAAAAAGAGATAGTGAAAAGGCTTGGTTTTAAATTAATGAATATTCATAAAAACCTTAGAACGGCCAGAATGTTTCATATATAATTTTTTTTTTATAATGGCATCTGCCTTGATGACAGTTTAACCAATGTCAAGTAATTTATTTTTTTATATTTAAAATTAAAACAGCCACAAAGTCGCAGTCGATCGTAATTTATCTATTGTAAACGTCATCGCGCAATGGCAGTCTAGTATGTTATTGGATCCCCCATCGCACAAATCGCAAGGGAACATAATACATTAAGAAAAACTATCGAGATAGACTAGAATTAAATCTATGAGTAAAACTAATTAATTTAAAAGATCTATGGTACTTTGTGAAAATGACAAACAGAAAATCTTTTTATTTTACAATTTGCATTGACGTAAGAATATGTTTGACAAATTGGGATGACATTTATGTCAATGACAACATGATACAAAATTCAATAATGATTCACAACTGTACTTTTAATAATTACGTGCTTTCGGATTATTTGCTCTGTTCTATAATTTTACTCATTATCTCAGATCAGCTCAGCTGATAAACTATCTAAAAATAAATAAATATTGACTCTATTGCGCAAATTTAAAGACTCTTACTCTTGTGTTTTATCCCACAAGCACTGAGGTCTCACACCCGCCAAACCTGCGCCACTTGCGCAGCTTGTTGATATTGAAATGAACTCTGAAATTAATATGTATGCCGCGACGAGATACAATCGACCGTCAATGTTTGTGCCAACTTTCAACAAATACACGGGGTTAAATTAAATCGCTCCGTATGGTTCAAAGTTTCAATTGGATGATGTATATGAAAAGTTATAAAACACCTGCTGAAAAGTTATTCCAGTTAGCTAACAGTATCATAACTCTAATTTATTGAATTGTTATAAAACGTTTTAAATTATGAGTTTATGTTTAATAAATATGTTTTATATAGAATAGAATAGAATAAGTTTTTAATTGCTACAACACATTACAGTAGACAAATAGATTAAAATACAATAAACCTATACATACTAACATAGCAAATGCCGCAAAATGGACCTTAACTCAGCATATGCGGATTGCAGGTTCAACAATCCACACTGGTCTTCCGTTAACACCAATTCTGTTTAGCGGACATGAAACCTTATTTACATTACGGAAAATAAATTAAACACAAAAAGAAATACATGAATAAATAACTATGGGTTATTAATTACACAGCCATCTAGCCCAAACTAATCAAAGCTGTCATAGGTAGTAAGTACTATGTGAACCAGAAGGCTGACAGAACATAATCAGTAGTTATACTATACAGCACTTCTCTGTATCCAACAGAAGGCTTTACTGCGCTTTTTGCCAGTCAAATAAATTCATTTTATTGTGAATACAGCTAAAGCTATGAATACTCTGCAGGTTTCTTATCAGCGGCATATTAAATATAGTGTTAAGGCGTCCATACCAGCTGCAGCGCAATGCAGTTATCGCCTTGCTTCACGGATCAAGTTGAATGAGAATACAACAGAATCGAAATCCCCAGACATCGCTGTCATACTCGTAATTCAGATTAACGTGCTCGTGGAATTAAATAAAATATTGACATAATTATCTGATAATTTGTAAGCTTAATCAGAAACTGCATGCGTCGTCTGACAAAATAATTACGTTTTAAAATTAAAAAGAAAACTGACTTCATCACTTCTACCTACAATATTAGAGCTATATTAGAGCTCATTAAAAATTTCACATCCTATTTTTTCACCCTTGGAGGTAAATTCGTTAACACCACTGGAGAATCACAAAAAAATTACTTGGATTACTTGGATGACATTTTTCCAGCTATTTTGATTTAAAAACCAAACTACTGAACCGATTTTGGTGAATCTCTTTTGATGAATTTCTATGGGACCAATCGGAATCTTTTCACATAATTTTTTTTAAATATCAAATAATTTTTCAAATCGGTTCTCAAATAAAAGATTTAATAGGTAACAATCATAAAAAAAACGACAGAATTGAGGACCTTTTTTTAAGTCGGTTAAAAGTATTCAGTATTCAGTACCTATTCGTACCTTTGTATTTCGTAGATTTATTTGGTTAAGTTATTTGGTTATATCATCATATTGTTCAACTTTTATTCCTTGACTGATTACGCAAATGAAGCTTATTCTCCTTGACAATAAGAATAATTGTTAGACTCTATATTGAAACTTTGACTTAAATACAGAATTAATATAAATAACTTCGGAAATTTCATTTTTGTAATCTTCACAAGAAAATCAGTAGCAAAGTAATAAGCTGAAGGCATTTCCTTGTAATTTCCCCGCCTTACCGATGTTGTTACACGTATCAGCGCTGTAAGAGCCAAATTTTTGATTTCCACTCGCTCAATAACCTGTCACTCCCCAATATCCGGCTATGAATCGAATCCTGTATTTATATATGCGCTGTTCTGGGGTGTACAGACGAACAAAGATTACAGATTGTACATCATATTAATTTATCGCCATGTTAACATCTGAAAGATAAATAGATAAGTCATTTATTTGATAAACCAGCACATACAATCAATACAACAATCAATACATAATGGTAAACACATAAAACTTTAGACACTAGATACTTAAAACTAAAATTCCGTGTGTGTTGCAATTTCAAAAGGGTCAGCAATAATATTGCTTAAGAAGCAAACACTGTTTTCAGCTATTACCCTCGAGATGACGAGCCGAAAACGAGCGCAATACAACATTCAGTGTACTTACAGTTCGAGTGCGGGTGAGTGAAAAGTTGCGTGCTAAAAGTGTGTGTGAATAAGAGAATAAATTTGTATTTGAATATTGTGGTGTGGTCTTTTCAAATAGCAGCAGTCTCTTAAGAGTCTGGTTAACAGAAGAGGCACACGTGCATGTGGAAGGTAAGGGCATCAGTTCATAATTATAATAATTACGTTTTCAAAACTACAAAGAAATCCGGACATCATTGATAATAAAAAAAAGTGTGAAAGTAGATGTATTTTGTATATATATTATTATGGGTAGGCCAACTTAACGCTCTGCTCCATTGAGACAGCGAGGTTTCGGAGTAAGTGAAAATATCATCGATGTATACAATTTTTAGGATTTTGTAGATTTTTAAAAAACCGCTTGACCGATTTCGATAACATTAAAATGGGACGACCTGGGAAGTCGTCAGGCGTCAGGCGTCTTTTGAGTAATCGGTGAACATTTTCCGACGAATTGTGAACCTCCATTTTTTTTTTATGTCAGTTAAAAAAGCAAACAGTCGACGAGGTTTAATTTGATGCGAATGTAATGGACGCCATCCATAACTTGTTATAATGTTTGTCTTTGCCTAGCCGTGTAGGCATCTCGTACAGAAAAATAAAGAAATAAAAATGTTTGGATGCATGTCAATCAATTTGCGTGTTGCCGTAAATTCATCAAAACCATCGCCTGTCTGAATCGACGGTGACATTCCGTCAGTCAACCGTCGCGGGCCGTGATCGACTCGGTTTTGCAATGTTTCAGAAGCGAAACGACATGAAATATTTAAAAAACTAGTTTTTAATATCTCTCACAAAAATTATCTATAATGTTGTTTGGGAAACACTTGTAAGTTTTAAGTATTATCTTATAATGTTGTTATCTTATAATTATCTATAATGTTGTTTGGGAAACACTTGTAAGTTTTAAGTAAGTGTTAAGTAAGGAAAATTATCATGGCTATGGCTTTGTTTGATTATGAGTAACGGTCTAATTTGTAATCCTTTAAAAAAATATTAAACCCATATTTTATTTTATTTTGATAACTAGATGGTTAACAAAATAAAAAAATACTATCGACAAATTTGTTTTTTAACAATTCATTGTCATTCTTATCCGTTCTTTGTCATTTATTGTTATTCTTATCTGACATCGGAAACTCTTCGTCTTCTTCTTCGTTAATGTGTCATAATAATGAAAATGTTGCCAGTGTCAAGTGTTTATTTTGTTAAGATGTCACAAAGTCCTATCTTGTCGTTCGTCATTTGTTATTTTATATAAAATGGTGTCTATCATATAAAATAATTACATAGATTATTTTTGCTCGAATTACAAAGTAACACAAAAGTTTCATTCCAATTACTCACACCCAAGTTAATAGCTCTAGTTCTATTTAAATAAAAACACTAAAATTACTTATACAACCGAAAATAACTCGAGAACTATAAATAATTTAAGAGCGTAATGTTTTCTTTGCAAGACGGCCAAAAATAATCCATCGGAAACTCTCTCGTATGTTTTCCTTGTCCTGACAGCGAGTGCATCTGTCAAAGTCAACTCCGTTAACTATAAAGCTTGTAGGTATTACTATAATATATTGAAAAAAAAATAGAAATTGTGCTATGTTGATTATTATTGTTAGATTCGTTTCCACGCAATCGCTTACTAGTAAAAACACCCTCGTTTTAGAGATGTCAGAACGATTTTCTTCATGACAGCCCAATCAGAACTCGAGGGAGACGAGGAAATGAGGGGTGTTTCTGAAATAGCCTTACTGGTTTTGCTAATAGAAACGGCTTAGGGGAGATAAAGTGAGTTAAAGTTCCAGCGCGTCAACTTCATTTTCAATCAGCACAGTGTAGAACAGCCCCTCTAAACAATGTAACATTCGAACATCGTTATGGAATACCTTTTCTATTATTATATGGCAATCAGGAGAC
Organism: Lampropteryx suffumata; assembly: GCA_948098915.1. Lineage (NCBI taxonomy): Eukaryota > Metazoa > Arthropoda > Insecta > Lepidoptera > Geometridae > Lampropteryx > Lampropteryx suffumata. The sequence goes on along the minus strand of OX402551.1, from coordinate 15,056,233 downwards.
TTATCGATTGTAAATGTAATTCTCAAACTTTTTGACGTGATAACGTCTTAAAAATCGATGAATGCCACCTGCACGCACGAAAAAGTGTCACGTTCTGCCTGAGCCGAGCGTGCAAGCGAGAGCGCGGAACAAGCGATAGAGAGGCACGATCGGTTCATCAATGTTTTCTTATGACGTTATCACGTAAAATTATCGGCCGTTAACCGACTTTCAGACAACCATTTTTTTTTTACATGTCTCCTTCCTGCATAATACAAATTCGTTGTTTAGTACCGTACCGTACCAATTTTCTTCGGCATCATGGTTCTCTTACAGTGGGTTACTATTACCAGTCAATAATACTGTTATAAAGTATGAGAACTTCGAACATTGTTTTTATAGTCTGTAATCAAAATTTTGTTATAGTTATATTCGCTTTCGTAAAAAGCGAATATAACTACAACAACAAAACCCTAACCTACCCTATAGGTTTTGATATACTAGCGAGTTCGAAACATCCATCCGTGACCGTATTTAGTTTGTTTATTGATTGCGTTGACAAGAACGGACAGTGAAATAATTCTATAACGGCTTATTTATTTTTCCTAAAAACGATATGAGATACAACAGTTACAAAATTAATTTTTGCTCCTAATCCTAAATAACAATTCACGAAAAACGGGGGATTCCGGAAATACGCGAAAAGGTTAACAAAAAATAGAAATAAGCTTCGGAGAACGCTGGCTCAATTCTGTTTATTATTCATTCTCTTTAAAATCGGCCACAAAGAGATGGCGGCCAACTAGCAATTAAAATTGCTCCAAATGAAAAGTAAACAAAACTAAGCATTGAAAGAATGAAAATTACTGCCCTGTCATGCTCAAACATCAGTGCAGTATCTTTTAGAATCAAGGAGTAATCAATCTTATTCATTGCAGCTTAAGGTTGGGTTGTTGTGTTACTGGGTGCTTTGTTTTCGACTTGTAAATTTGATTGAAACGGCGGGTAACTGATAATTGCTAATAGTTTTCTTGTTAACGTCCAAAGTGGGAAGTTCTGAGACTAGTTGATTTCTTTCGCGAGCTCCATTTCCCCTTCGGTATTAAGTCGGTGATTGCTCTCTCGTTTCGAATGTTCAAGCTTGTGATTTGTGGTTTGAATCGTTTTTCTCGTGTCTCAGAACACCTAACTGATTTTTTTCTTCGTATTAGACTGACTGATGTTAATACTTTATGTAAAACCAGCGACCCGCCCCGTCTTCGCACGGGTGCAATGCTGATACTGATTATACTACAGAATGGTTATCCCTAAGAGATAGCCATATACCATCGCGGACTTTTTTGTAGACCTTTTGAGGGTGTACAATACTGTAGAACATTATTTTGATCTATCTCGTAGGGTTGAGACAGCGTTTGCAATGTAACCGCAAAAATATGAGTTTATTTACGACACCACATTGGAAACCTCTAAAATTATCAGTGTTTGTCTCATATACTATGCATGTATTATACATTTAAACTTTCCTCTTGAATCACTCTATCTTTTAAAAAAACTGCATTAAAATCAGTTGCGTAGTTTTAAAGATCTAAGCATACATAGGGACAGACAGACAGCGGAAAGCGACTTTGCTTTATACTATGTAATGATAGGTATTGTATATAACATATTCTAACAAACTATTAGGTATCTGATTCGAAATAATCATGGTATTACAAGTAGGTATAAGCAATTATTGGGAAATCTATGCGAATATTTGGTATTTGAAGCTGTAACTAACTACATTGGTAACATAGTCATTTCATTAAAAAACGTGAACGAAACGAAGTTTAAAAATGCGCAAGATCAGTACACTGATTGGTGACTTCGCTTCCGATCGAATAAAAAAAAGCACTTTATGGTATCGGTCTAGGCTTTTTATAAGAGCATAACGAAGGCGTTTGGGCGGCCTAATAACTCCGTTATCAGAGTCGGCCACCATCTCATTAATGATGTGTAACATTTATCCTCTCGCTTTGCTGAAATCTGTGGGAGTGATTTTGTGAAGAGGGACGGGAGTGTGATCCTTGCGATTGCATTGCTTATAAACATTTGACTTTGAAAAAAGATTACAGCCACCAATGGCAGTAGAAGAAAATGTAATACATTTTAACTAAATTTGTCTTTAATTTCAATTCCTTGCTAAAAGATCCCAACGCTATTAATCACGCTCGTCTGATTAGCACTGAGAGCACCGTATGAGTTCGAAGTCTAAACTTCCTAATGAGTTGTGCAAATAAAAGTCCGATTGCTGCGTCGGAGTCGCAGCCCACGATCCCAAAACTTCTAATACGACGCGCGACGCTTTGTTAGTTCCAACATGAGTGCCTTCGACGCTTCGATTCCTAGTGTACTGTCACCGTCAAATTACATAACTTTTTTCCTATGTACATTTTCTATAAGAATACTAGCATAGTCTAGCTTAGTCTATTTAAATATCAGTGGACAATAAGCACAACACCACCTAGTCCCAAACTAAGCATAACTTGTATTAACTTTAACTTTAACTTTAATAGAATATTGGTATATGTTAAAAACATACTTATGGTACTCCATAATAGCTAGAAGATAGATTAACGCTTTATTGTACACAGAAAGAACATACAAAAAACAATTATCATTAAAGTTGTACAATGGGCAGCCTTATCGCTAAAAGCGATCTCTTCCAGGTGATACTAACTACTTTGCAAAAATAAGAGCCTATGCTAAAATAACATATTTCTGAGTGAATCTGACTACTCATCTCCTTTAGATATTCTCCAATACCTACTCTTAAGTAACCAGAGGTTTGAGAATATTATAAGAAAATGCGAATGCTTGTTTTATTTTAGAAATTTAAATCCACATAAATATCGAAAGGCAGAATAAACAACTACCATGTAACTTAATCCATTATTATTTCATAAATATGTATTTTCTCACCATAAATTTACACGCGCGTGAGAACAATGTCGCGTGTTGATTACAAAATATGTCATTCATATCACACTCTATGTGACAACAAACAACTCCCTACTAACTTATTTATATTACAGTTTTACTACAGCGACTTATGAACGATATCTTCATTAGAAGTACACGTAAATTATATTTGAGTTAAGTAAAGTAAACCTTAAACAAAACTGATCAAAAAGCTTGGGTCGAATCTGCTCCATCTCGGCGTCTGTAATAAAATTACCAAGGATCATGCAAGCTTTGAGACTAGACTGGGGGTAGGAGGAACCGGCACTGGCATATTCATCTAATATGGAGACGTTTCAAAATGATTCTTGTGATCCTATGGAATAAAAAATAACTTTTATTTTTGATTTAAAGACAGCGATTTTACCGTCGTATAAATAGAAGAAAAAAAATTTATGTATAGAAAATAATGGCCGTTGGTCTTTGGAGCACGACTTGTTCTTGAGTGGAGGCTGCGTGTCAGCAAACGTAGTGTAGGGCGTCATTTATGAGGGGCGATGATATTCGTAAGGAAGCGGGTAGGGATTGAAGGAAGATAGCTGAAGATTGAGCTCAGTGGTGTACTATGAGAGAGGCATATGTCTAGCAATGATGATGATGACGATAGAAAATATCACTTTATAATAAAAAGGTTTCTTTGATTTGAAAGGAAAATGATTCTGTTCTCGAAAGTAAATTTAATTATCGTTAGGTATTTACTGGTTAAAAAACCACATAATATTCCTTAGCCCGTTGGATAGCAAGAAATAGAGTACAATTCGTGAATGGTCATCAAAAATCTCGTAATTTAAGACAATCACGTCTTGGTAAATTCGTGGTAGTCTGTACGTGCGGCCCCTAATTACCACAGATCATCCTCTTAGCGGCATCCAGCTAAATTAATACGGTTTACTCCTGCGGGGCTCTAGCGCAACTTACGAGCGTCAGCGATAAGCTGATTAAGGCTTGTCGAGACCTTTCGAGAATCGTGTTCATTCATCAGGAAAATCACCTATATTGTTTCTCTTGACACCGCGTCTTACCCTTGAATAAAGTCAATAAGATATTCAATCCCAGAAACGGTGGGCTGTCACCGCTTGGAGTCTAGGTATTTGCTAAAGATCCCCCATCTTTTTAAATTAATTCTTTAAATGTACATTTATATCATCACTGTGATGCACAAGTCGTAATAAGATGTAATAAGAAATTTAAATAACCCTCGAACCACATTAATTTCAAATTGATCAGACCTGCGGTCAATTAAAAAAGTGATGATGATTGTCAAATGACTGAATAGATTTACTTAAAATATTTACTTGAATCATAGCTAAGACAACTTTAGATCAAACAAAAAAAACCATTAAAACAAAAAAAAACGAATCCTTGTGTTCATCCGTTTGGAAAATACGTAAGACAGACTCATGAATACACATGATCGTTAAACATAAAACACCCCTCGTTTTTTGTGTCGTGGGTTAAAAATGCATTGATTCACTAATCTATTTTGAACACTCTCTCCAAAAACGCCAATTCAAATGACGTGACAGACTTTAATTGCGTGACTAGACAGTTGCGTGCCACATTCGCCTCAAAGGGAGGCTATACACCGTGCTGCCTATTGTCCAATTGGCATTCCGCTATCGATTGGATCAAATAAACTAACCATGTGTGGGCATAAATTGGCATGACAGTTATACAGACCGTTCACCGTAAGTTGTCCCCTGCAATGATGTTGGCACTTTGATTGATTGTCATTGATTGTCAATCTGTTGTTGTCTGATTCCACCCAATCAAGTGATACCTCGCGTCGCCGCCATTATTGGTTAGTAAAATAGGGAAACCAGCTTCCGACACAATGCCTTTAGTATGGGTAATTAGAATTTACTGACATAACTAATTAAGATATAAACGCGATGACTGCACGGATAATATTACTGATAAATTCATAATTGAACTAGGAAATGACAGCAGCACAGATTTGGATACGACAGATAAAGATGCCGTTTATGCAAGAGACAGTGATATGTCTGGAATCGTTCCTTTCGACCATAATTACTGTCAGAAAAAAATAAATCAATAAATAATTTAAAATTTAAATTGAGTCATCATTTACAACCTTACTAGTCTTATAACTGTATATTATTAAAAAATATGCAAGTAAAAAAAATATCTGTGGTGGGTACATACAAGTTTAGATAATGTTGCCGGCAATCACCAATCACCAAGTGGGGTATATACTACATATATTGTTGGCAGCACCGTAAGCAATGCAGCCAATTCCCAAGGCATAAGGCATAGGCACCCAATATCTTACGGTGAACAGTCTATGGACGGTACAATCAAATTTTGAATTTCTTTCTTGATCAAGCTCAAGCCTGAAGCGTCATGTCGATTGGACGATAGACAGCGTGGTGTATAACCTCCATAAAAACATATTTTCTCCAACAGTTGTAGATTATGAAAACTACAACTTCGCACACCCGCTTTCAACTCATAACTTATTCGTCATCGTAACACGACGAGGATTAAACGTCTCTATTAATATACGTATTGTACAGCGAAGCCTCCTCAATTCAGAGTATATCGTACTTATGGGCCTACGGTACTTAATTCGGAATGATCGTTTAATTCACGTAATCTATTCCCGATGAACGCGTGCGCGGGAGTTAACTTATACCAGATGTACGCGGTATTTTAAGCAAGCATCCGCCCGCAGATTTGCTCGTACTAATAATCGTAAAATAATGGTTATTTCGTTTTGTCGGACTAGCAATATTTCGTATAATACCAACGATTTTATTTAGCTTAAGTACATTTAAGCCTAAATTAGAGTCTAAATCTCTAAATCAATGAATTAATTAGGTTTTATTGGTGTATATTCCTCATAAATACGTCATAAGTCAGATACAAAACTAATTCCCCAATATTTTCAATCTTAGGGTATCTTAGGAATTAAACGGGAAGAACAAAACCTACAAAAACATGTTCTAAATCGGTAATAAACATTTACAAAAATACAACCGAATTGAGAACACCATCTTTATTTTTTTTTCAGTCAAAAAAAAAAATTGCGACAGTAATCTTCAGGTTTGGTAGACACCTACCCAGGTCTTTAGGGATAGCTCAGGGGAGGTTGTCAGAGGCACGTCTAAACATTATATTAGGCACATGGCTTGATTCTTGAAAATCTAAACAAATGTATGAAATGAAGAATGATGTATTGTGTGAGGTATGGTTTTCAAAGTGTCGAATAATGATTTACTAATTTACACTTTCCCTACCTGCTCAAAAGTCAAAAGTCAAGCAAACAAGTCAAAGATACTTTATTCAATATAATCACAAGGATCACTTTGAACCGTCTTACATACTCGGTGAATTTAGATCCTCCTAACCCAAGCCCGAGAAGAACCGGCAAGTAACTCGCCCTGGTCCTAGCGCTTTTTTGCATGATCCATCTTATAACTACCTTAACTACTAAAAATGAATACAACAGAGGTTATACATTTCAAATGCGTTGGTTAACTGTCTGAGGGCAGAGTGACATGAGGCCACGCATTCTTATCAATAATATAGTTTTTTTTTTTTAGTCAAAAAAAAAATGCGTCAGTAATCTTCAGGTTTGGTAGACACCTACCCAGGTCTTTAGGGATAGCTCAGGGGAGGTTGTCAGAGGCACGTCTAAACATTATATTAGGCACATGGCCTGATTCTTGAAAATCTAAACAAATGTATGAAATGAAGAATAGACGTATTGTGTGAGGTATGGTTTTCAAAATGTCGAATAATGATTTACTAATTTACACATTCCCTACCTACTCAAAAGTCAAAAGTCAAACAAACAAGTCAAAGATACTTTATTCGAATTTTATACGTTATATATATATTTTATTTTTTTAAATTTATACGAATTTAGGTGCCAATTCATCCTAACCCAAGCTTGAAAAGAATTGGCAAGAAACTCGTCTTGGTCCTAGCGCTTTTTTATAATGATCCATCTTATAACTACCTTAACTACGAAATACTAATACAAGAGTCATCTATATTATAATAAGCTTTCTTCAAAAGACTACCTTTAATGTATGCTTTAAATTTCTTAATATGTAGTTTAGTAGCATTTTCAGGAAGCTTATTATAGAAGCGCACCGTGTTCCCCATAAATGACTTATTAACTTTTTCTAGTCGAAACCTAGGGATGTATCATTTATGTTTATTCCTAGTGTTGATTTTATGAAGATCACTATTTTGCTGAATCCCATCTCTATTTTTATGTAATAATTTCTATGTAATGTAATATAACAAATTTTCATACATATATTGTGTGAGAATATTAATTTCTTTGAATATTTCTCTCAAAGATTCTCGTGGTTTCATTTTGTACATGGCACGTATTGCCCTTTTTTGAATTACAAATATTTTACTAATATCAGCTGCTTCCCCTCAGAGAATGATGCCGTATGACATAACACTATGGATCTAACTGAAATAAACTAGTCTAGCTGTAGCTTCATCAGTAAGCCACCGTATCGCACGAACTGCATAGGCAGCGGAACTAAGCCTACCTGCAAGTGTTTCAATTTGTGGTCCCCACTGTAGTTTTGTATCAATATTAAGACCTAAGAAGATCGTGGAATTTACAAGATTCATTGCCTCTCCATTTATTTCAATGTTGGACGGGCTATGAATAACATTTGGCAAAGTGAATTTGATACATTTTGTTTTTTTTGAATTAAGCAAAAGATTATTTACCGTGAACCAGGTAAGAACTAACGATAAGGATTCATTTACGTTATCGCAAATACTGGTTTTACCTCTATCAACTTTAAAAATTAAAGACGTATTGTCTGCAAATAAAACTATATCACATATATTTTTTACAAAAAAAGGTAGATCGTTAACGTATACTAGGAATAAAAAAGGGCCTAGTATCGATCCCTGAGGTACCCTTATATCAATAATTGATCCCAAAGACCTCTCACCACCCACGTCTACTCTCTGGACTCTATTGGATAGATAAGACTGTATGAGGTCAATCGCCCGGTTTTTAATGCCAATTTTTTTGCCAAGTTTTTAATGTTTTAACTTTGTGATTAGGGTTGCATGACTCACACAGTCAAAGGCCTTAGATAGATCGCAGAATACCCCAACTGCATCCTGTGACTTCTCCCAGGCCTCAAATATATGCTTTAAGAGCGCTATACCTGCATCAGCTGTTGATCGACCTTTAGTAAATCTGTATTGATTACTATGTAGCAGGCCGTTAACGTTAAAGTGGTATAATAACTGATTATGAATTATTTTTTCAAAGATTTTACTTAAAGCAGGTAATATCGATATCGGTCTATAATGAGCGAGATCACTTTACTTACTTTACTGTGTTTCATGAGATCGGGAAAAACTCCCTCGTCGATACATCTATTAAAAATATAAGCTAAACATGGTGCAATATCTAAGATAATGACACCCAGCACCTTTGTAGACATTCCCCAAAAATCTTCTGTATTTTTTATATTAATTAAATTGTATTCTTTTACAATACTAGCCTCGTTAATGTAGCTAAAACTAAACTCATTCTTACATTTTGCAACACTAGATTCTAATAGAACGGAAGCTCTGGAGGCTGAAGAGTTTAACGATTTGGTCACTATTTTTGGTATATCTGAGAAAAAACTATCAAATGCATTCGCAAAATCCTGTTCCATTGTCAAAGTTGTACCATTTATATTTAATTTGAACTGTATATTGCGAGCCCTTGATTTACCTGTTTCATTATTAATTAATTTCCAAGTTGCTTTTATTTTATTTGTTGAATTTTCTATTATTTTTCTCAAAAACAGTGACTTAGCCGCATGACAAACTTTTTTGAATACTTTTGAGTAATTCCTAACATATAAGATAAAAACTGGATCATCTAACATTGTCTCTCTGGTAGCATATAATTCATACAATGTATGCCTACTTCTATAAATACCCGGTGTAGCCCAGTCGACAAATCGAGCACAATTTTTTGTTTTGCATGTTTTTACTGTAAATATATCAGCATGTTCTTTAATTATTAAATTAGACAATGTGGTGAAAAGATCATTTGGCTCATCGATGCATGGTACAAGGGAAACTTTGTGTTCAATTCTACTTTGAAATGTTTTGATGCGGCTCTCTGTAATAGGTCGGTGAGTAAAGTTCTGAGCTATACTATACTATACGATCACAAGAAAAGGTGGCGCAGTGACCGTAATGGTCAGAACTAAAATGTTTTAGTACACACTTATGAACCGGTGTGCAACTGCAATAAATGTTATCTAGACATGTGGCTGTTGTTAGTGTCACTCTTGTAGGTTCATCAAAAAGAGGACTTAAATTGAAACACTTAAATAAGTTTAAAAGTCTTTCAGATAATGGATCAATCATATTTATATTAAAATCACCACAAACAATCATGATCTTATCACAAGCTATTTTTTGCAATACTTTTTCCATAGTGCATTCATATAACCCAAAATCAGCATTGGGAGGACGGTAAACGCTCACGACGACACGCCGCTCCAACTCGACACACGACACCTTAATAATTCTTTCAATAGAAAGAGTTCCTTGCATTTTAAGTTATTTTTTACAATAATTAACGAGCTTCCACGTATTGCGCTCTTGCGTTTATAGCTGCTGACAATGTTGTAATTTTCGTAGAAAGGAAGTACCTCAGATTGTACCATCCAATGTTCAGTGATACACATAATATCTACACTGAAATGATTTAAAAATAATTCACATTCCAATACTTTGCTGGGCAGGCCTTGCATATTTTGGTGAACTACATGTAAACTGCCTGTTTTTCCCATTGTCGACTTGGTCAGTTTAAATGCTGATCAGTTGGCCCTACTACATTTTTTCCCTCAGTACTATTACTAAATATGGGGTCGTCATTACACTGTGTTATAGTTCTAATAACAGAATCAGAAATATTAAATGCTAACAATTTAGCCATAATTAACTTACTACGTCTACTAAGGTATACATTACCTTTTGTCAAATAAAAATTACTAATAAAATTATTAGTGTCTAAATATAAAATGTCACTATGACGACATGTCAAATTGTAAAGTATTAAATTCAAATTGAATATTTTGTCATTGTCTTTAACACTCAATGATTTTGAGTGAGGGAAAGCACATTAAATTAGTTTCCCTACCCTATTAGTTTAATTAAGTCTAATCGCTTGACACCACTACTTTCACCTAATTGAACAATTTGAATTGAATACACTTATTTACTTTTTCTAGTCGAAAGTCGATTTTTTTTCTATTCCTAGTATTGATTCTATGAAGGTCACTATTTGGTTCTCTATTTTTATGAGTGTGTATTTCAATTTTTAATTAGAAGCTATTGTGAGAATACTAATTTCTTTGAATATTTCTCTCAAAGACTCTGGCGGTTTCATTTTATAAATGGCACGTATTAGCCTTTTTTAATTTAAAATATATTTTCAATGTCAGCTTTCCCCCAGAGAATGATGCCATATGACATAACACTATGGAAGTAGCTGAAATAAACTAGTCTAGCTGTTACTTCATCAGTAAGCCACCGTATCGCACGAACTTCATATGTAGCTGAACTAAGCCTACCAGTAAGTGTTTCAATTTGTGGACCTCACTGTAGTTTTGCAACTTAATCAGTAGGTAGGGAAAGTGTTTTAATATTTTTTATAAAAAAATTCACACTACCACTTTTTATTCGGGTACCAAGCGACCTAAACCGTAGGCAGAAGCTACTTAGACATAAATGAAATAGGGTATTAGCCCGGCCGCTAGCAGACTGCCCTACAGGGTGTTGTAAAACGACAGTTACGGCCTGGCTTGGCTCAGTTACAACACAGAAAACATAACAACTAGAAATGAAACTTACAATAAGATAGTACAAAAAATCCATAGCGTTACTAGAAACACAAGACGACCGTAAAAATAAAAATGAATGCATAACCTCGACAACATTATCAGTTTAACAATCTTTGATATCATTTGAAAAATAATTAAAAATGTCCAGTAGTTTTTGATTTTTTTAACAAAATTTTATATTATTATATTTTAATATTATCTTTCCTGAGTTGGTTGTGTTTAGAGAAAGCAAAGAGAAATGGACAAAACAAATAACATAATGGTACCCAGGGGATGGAAAAAGAAGAAACTCTTTCTTAGACAAACTAAACGTTGAGAGGATGATGTGAAGCTCAGCCAGACAGACAGCTGGCCAAGTATGGAATCGGGTAGCAAGAGATGGGACACGGGGGAAATCTTTAGAGGAGGCCTTTGTCGAAGGACAAGCTGTTGTAGAGGAACTGCTTGCCGATACATAACATTAGGTATAACTACATTAAGTGTAAGTTTATAGTATTAGTAAAGGCATTTATATTTTATCAACTTGAATCTATGTAGCGAACATCATAAAGCAATTATTTTTGATTTTTATAGTTATTTTTAGGTTAAATAAAAATAGTTTTTTTCATTTGTTATTTACCACTTCATATTATAATCACATAATTAGTTCGAGCGACGCTAATGTATAGTCCGTCCCTTTCAATCCAATATCAATAAATAAAGATAGCATTAGATTCAAGTGGGCCTTGGTCCGGCTGAGACGCAAAAGGTTGCGGGTTCACGGAACAAATGTTTGTTTGACCTGCAAGTATTTGTCTTGGGTCTGGGTGTTTATATGTATAAAGAATGTATTTAAAAAAAATGGTACATATGAAGTATATCAATCATCTGGTATCCATAACACAAGCTCTGCTTACATTGGGGCCAGATGATGCTGCGTGAAATGTCCGGCATCATTTATTTATATTTTTACATGTAATGTTTGGAGTTTAATATCTGTGAAATGGTACTCTATGGTATTGGCCCAGCCCGCCTCCTGCTCGGACCGTAATGCGCGTGTAAATTAAATATGAAACCCAGTATTAGGTGCGCGGGACAACATCTGCTCATTATGCGCACAAATCTAGCCGCCACCAAAATGTAAAGCCGGGTCTCGCAGGGTTAGGTCAAAAAAGTCGTAAGCTATTTCGTATTTCTACCACGAAGATATGTAAATACGCAGAATACTTCAGATTGGAGGATTGGTGGGAAAGTTGTAGCTGGCTATTCGTTTCTTTTCGTGAGACGGGTGTCCATGTAAGCACTTTTAGTAATAACTAGCGACCCGCCCCGGCTTCGCACGGGTGCAATGCTTATACTAAATATACTACAGAATGTCTAATGTGATTAGAAACCTCTAAAATCATTAGTGTTTCTTTACTATATTATACATATAAACCTTCCTCTTAAATCACTCTATCTATAAAAAAAACGGCATCAAAATCCGTTGCGTAGTTTTAAAGATCTAAGCATACATAGGGACAGACAGACAGCGGGAAGCGACTTTTTTTTATTCTATGTAGTGATATATTTAGTTAAGTTAATTAATTAATTATTATCATAACTTTTATATTATATCTTTATATTCTCTTTTTTAATAGTTTCGCTATTAATCTATCATTTTTATTATTATTCGCTATGTAATAGTTTCTCTATGTCTGTCTTTATGTATGTCTGATCTTTTTACGTGAAAAATTAAGTGGCGAAGAATGAGACAACGCACAGTGACATTATAAGGGTGCCTTGTGGATTTCGAAACCCTAAAAAGTAGTCTATAATATTAATCTAGGTTCAAATCTAAATCATGTGCTTGGCTTGGGTCTGGGAGTTTTTCTATGTTATATGTATGTATTTACAAAAAGAAAAACAAAATATGTAAGTAGTATATCAGTCATGTCGTACCCATAACACAAGCTCTGCTGCCTTTGGGGCTAGAGGTTGCTATGTGAAATGTCTGGCATTATTATTACATCGATTGGTGACTTTAGCGGCTATAAGTGAACTGTGAACTTCAACACTAAAGTCAACCACAAGCCATGCACGAACTCATATTCTATTTAAATAGTACGCAAATATATAGTACGCAAGTACGATAAAAATTGATATACGAAGAGAGTAAAAGAGACTAAAGAGACTATAAACCTACAAAAGACTAGCTTGCATGAGACGCATACATATTATCCATTATTGGGAAATCGCTTTGAAGTTCAGGTCTTAAGTTCAAACCGAGGCACCATCTTAAGCTACGTTCCCACAGGTGTAACATAAATCGCCAACATAAGGGTACAGCACACCGGTCCATGCTACCAACTGCTATATAAGCTCAATAGATCCCCGCTTATCTGACGCTAGTGTACCGCCCGCTTTATTTATGGCCCTCCGCTGACTATTCATTCCCTAAGACGTTATAGAGTTGTTTGGACCGACTCGCCATTTTTATGGGGTTCCCTTAGATAAAGTATTACGATGGTAGTTTTTCAATAATGGCAGATTGTTTGCTTTCTTTTCTCTCGTGGTTTTTGGATTGATAAATAGTGATCGATGGGGGTTGGCCTGTTTTGTTTGTTTAACCCGAATGTCTGCTAATATTTCTGTTTGTGAGATAAAATTGAGGTTCAGGATCGTAGTAAGTGGAAATCCGTTGTCTCTACCTACACTGTCGGGAAACAGGTGTAATTTAACGTATATTTATTTATACAAGTATAAATATTATTTTAGAGCAGAATGTTTTAAATACGTCCTAGTACTTTTTTATCTACTCATTCCCTATTAACTATAGGTGATTCATCTGTCACGTAGCGTTTAAAATGTTCCAGTTAAAAGTAAAAAGGTTGAATACGAAAGTCGCACCTTCTGAGGCGGTTACCGTACCTATCCTTACCTAACTTACCTTCTTTTACGCAATCATGGTTAATTTAACATCTGTCCATCTAGTTTATATCAACACCGTCACACACTATTGAAGCACCGAGAGAAAGAGAAAGCAAAGAGAGAAAGCAACATTTCTCTCTTTCCCATATTCTCATTAACTTGGTTGCAAGGACAATTAACTTTAGAGTTGAAAAAAAAATTCCATACATCGCTACAGCCATGTAAGTTCGTAATCGCAAACATATATATTTTTTTGTAATATAGTTATATTACAGAAAAAATATAGTTATATTATAAAAAATGTATGTGTTTGCGATTTATTAGGCTTAATGTATGAAATTGCCGGTTTGCACTCAAAAATTCAATGTAAGATTTCTAAGATTTCGATAGATTTACTATATTTATTTTATCAAGGTATTTATTTACCTTCAATAACTTTACATTTCTGCCATCTCGTGTAGGAAGATCATTTAAACCTTTGTTATTGAACTCTTGGGGGGGGGGACCTGGACTTCTCAAACTGTGTGAAATCATACTATACTGCTCCTGGAATTTTTTTTTACAATGCCAATCGCGGTTTTTAACTGCAGTACCGATTTAACAAAGTAAGGCAAGCTTTAACGCTCGTCTTTGCAGTTCAGTCAAATCATGAGGCTCTCATTTTTTATGTTTTTTTATTCTATCAATTTGGTGCAAATGAGTCAATATTGTGGGTGAATTTCGAACCATGCCGCTAAATCCTTGACAGTTTGGTCTGGTTTGGCTTCGTGGCTGGCCTTCCTCGTGGTATTTTTTTTCCATTACGAAAGTGATTAAATCAAATATGCACAGTGCGTGTCTTTTCAAAATACATTTGATGTGATATTGCGAGCTGAATCTGCGTTAATTACACGTCGGAAATCATATTCAAAATTTACTCTAATTTACAATGTATCTTTACTTTTACAATATTTATCTGTGTTATACTGATTCTTTCGTGGTGACTCAGGTACGTGACAATAGAGAGCTCTGGTTGATAGAGTAGAACTCTACCGACTTGTATGGAAAAAGCTGAATGTAAAAATAATTGGAAGACAAAGAGTCTAATGTCATATTACCTATTTATATATATAGACTATTATTTACTTTTTTGTGTGATAAAAGTGTCACTCTGACATTCCACTTAATGCAGTTCTATCTTTAAGTGTCGTTAGTACTTCAAGATCATATTTATAACCATACATAGTTATATTCGTATTTACTATTTTCGGATGATTTAAGTACCCCATTGGGTACTTAAATCACTCGTCACTCAGTGGGTGCATGATAGTCGGAGACGACGCGGCAGACCCAGGAAAAGATGGCGAGACGATCTAGATGCATTCGAGCAATATTAGCAAACTGTGGCCTTGGAGCGCAAAGAGTGGAAGGTAAAGGGAAGGAAAGAAAGAAAAAAAAAAGTACCCCATAGCTTTTGTTTACTGGTGATAACTATTATGCGCCATAAATGACCGTATTTCGGCGTAATTATTGATTGTGTTGCCTTCACGCGTAGGTTTTTGACACACAGACAAACAGATGACAGACAGTCAGACGGTCTGACAATGAAGTGATCTTAATAGGATGATTTTTTCTCATTTCAATGGAAAAAAATAAATCCTAGTAATTCAGTACAGTTCAGTTCAGTAACGCAAAAAAACACACTCTGTATAGAAATAAAATAATAAACAAAGTGCAATGTCAATTTTCAAAATTAAATGAGAAGCCTGTCGGTGCGTAGCAAAAATTTAATTCAATTAACTGAAACTCTCCGGCACGTCGAGAGCTCTCCACTGAAAAGGGTAGACACCGTTTTTCCGATATTAATTTATATTTGTAAGCCCGCCTGGACTCGAAATTAATCTGACTGAGTAAGTAGGTATCAGTGGTAACTTACTAACATTTTGCACAGATTCAAAAAATACAACACTTATTCAAATTCAAATCAATCTTATTAAAAATATCAGATTAAGCTTGGGACGAATCTGCTCCAACTCGGATCAGCTTCCGTAACAAAATAAGCAAGGATCATACAAAAAACGTGAAGACCACAAGAATGTGTTGCCGGATTCTAATTGAGCTGGAGATTTTAGGAACCGGGACCTAGATTCACCTAGTATATAAAAAACGGTTAAATTTTTTTGTGATTTTTTGATAAAAAATATACTTTATTAGACCTCTCTTTAAGTACTTTTTCAATAATTCTCATATGTTACAACACTTTTCTTATCTCGTTTTTTTTAATAAGCCCGAAAATCAAAATGAAGTACGTAATTTACTTCTCAGAAATTTTCAGTGTACGAAATTAATATAAAACATTCTTGAAAGAGCTTTTGCTTATATTGTTCAATAATTTCTTATTTAAGAGGCGCTTCCCCATAATTTTCAATTTCCACCAAGCGTTTGAAGTGTGAATTATTCGTAATTTAAATTCTTCTCTCTAAAGACTCCTCAAAAGGTGTTTTTAGACTAAGCGATTATATTGCGCAATTTCTTCTTATATGTCACTTTTTCTAACAGAATCTTTTGGCGCATTGGATTCGAACCCATGACTTTAGGATCGGAAGACGGGGCCACTACCCCTAGACCCCCAGTGCTCTCTTATTGCGCAATAATAGACTACTAAAAACTGGGACATTCTATAATTATCAGTTTTAACTTTTGTTAAAGACGTCATAACATTGTTGTCAAAGTCAAACTCAAAAGATATTTTATTCAATACAATTACAATGATCACTTTGAAACGTCGTTAATACTAGGTGAATTTAAATGCCAATTCCTCCTAACCCAAGCCCGAGAAGAACTGGCAAGAAACTCGTCTTGGTCCTAGCGCTCTTTTAAATGATCCATCTTATAACTACATTAACTACGAAAAACTAATACAAAAGAGTTAACTTCCTGAGGACAGAGCAACATGTGTGGCCATTTTATCTATAATATAGTCATTTATATTATTATAATACGCTTTCTTCAAATGACTAGGTACCCTTTATGTGAGCTTCAAATTTTTTCGAATGAAATACCATCTCATTCTATTCGTATTTCGCACATCCTCATCATATACATCATATATATATATATATATATATATTGTATTTATATCATATACAGTACTTGTATATAGTTAGTCGTGATAGGCATGCAACCTCGTATATAATACTATTTTCTGTACAATATGAAGGCATGTGTCAAATGTGATGTTTGGACGTGTCTCTGTTTCTTAGACATCCTCAAAATAATCTTAGTAACTAGTGCTCTGAAGAGATGTCTAGATTATTTTTGGGTCTTGCGAAGGAAATATTGCGCTTTTATATCATTTATTTTTCTCGAGTTATTTCTGGTTTTATTAATAACTAGGTAATGCCCGTGGCTTCGCGCGCGTGGTACCTACATAAAAAGTAGCCTATGTCCTTCTCAAAGGTCCCATCTGTCTCTATACCAAAATTCATCAAAATCGGTTCAGCGGTTTAGGCGTGAAAACCAGACAGACAGACAGGGTTACTTTCGCATTTATAATATTAGTAGGGATATGGTGATTTTATTTAAATAGAGCTAGAAAGTGATTGACTCGGGTGTATAATTGGAATAAAAGTTTGTGTTTCTTTGTGATTCCTTTAACTATTTTATATAAAAAGACACCGTTTTATAAAAAATAACAAATCGACAAAACGACTTTGTGACATCAGACTATAAACAATACAAACACTTGACATCGCCAAAATTTACATTATTATGACACATGCCATTAACGAAGAAGAAGAAGAAGCTGCGTCTAGATCATATCTGGCCGTCTTTTTTCTTGAGTTATTTCCGGTTTTATTAGTACTTAATTGTAATTTTGGTGTTTTTATTTAAATAGACCTAGAGTTATTGACTCGGGTGTAGTTAGAATAAAAGCTTTGTGTTTTTTTGTGATTCGAACAAAAATTTAAAATTTAAAAAAAAAAATGTTTATTGACAGCAAAAACTTAACATAAAACAAAGGAAAGTAAAACAGCTTAAAACTATTAAAATTATGACTAGAAGAATACTAAATATGGAATTTATATATAAAAGAAAAACTCAAAAATAATCCGTATAACTATTTTATATGAAAAGACATCATTTTATATAAAATAACAAATGACGAACGACAAAACGACTTTGCGACATCGTACTATAAAAAAATATAAACAATTGACATTGGCAAAACTGACATTATTATGACACATGCCATTAACGAAGAAGAAGAAGAGATGCCTAGTAAACCTGTGGATTAATAGACGTTAGTATGTTTGTATTGTTAATAAATGTATGAATTAGACTCGCATTTAGACACGGTCTTCGACAATAGTTGCCTGGGTATAAATTGCTGTAAAAAGTTGTCCGTGTCAACAGTGCCTGCCTAACTTTAGTTATTTCAGGAAGTTTGAGAATCGACACTTCGCGCGTATAATTTAGTGAAGTTCTTGATTACATCATTAGCCATCTATTAAAAATAAATTTTGACGGAAACTAATCTAAATATTTTAGAAGTAATTATCTCAGTACTTTAATGCACAATTGTAAAATTTTATAAATAAAATTATGCACTAAGAGCGAATTCATTTTATGACCGATGCAACTTGTCGTTTTCTGATGTTTTTCTAGCTGAAGTTGAACGCTGATCTGATAGATGGTCGATGCCGGGAGATACAAATTTCGGTAGTACCTAATATAAGCGCTCATAATATGTTGTTTTTAGTTAACAATGTCTTGTTTTTTATCAGTATAAGTATGTTCCTGTCTGTGTCTCTCATACTCTGTGGCCTTTGTCCCTACATAATTATGTATTTTCTTTCTGAGTTTTCTACATTACTTAATTTGTCCACAGTACTTTTGAATGGTTTGGTTTTTTTCGAGCTATTTTTTATTGATTTGTTTAATCATTTATTGCACAAGACAAATACTTGCAGATCATACAAACATTTGCCCCGCGGTGATAATCGAACCCGCAACCTTCTGTGTCTCAGCCAAACCTTAGCCCACTGCGCCACAGAGGTTGTCGATGGCTGCGACAGACGCAGGCTCGAAGTAAATATTACGAACAAAGAGATGGATGGATGATGATGATATAGCACTAACGAGTTCAATTAATTAAAGTGTGTTTTTTAGGGTTTTATGGAAATACTTTTTGCCTTTAAATGTGATATTTCTATCTAACTGACACCTTAGATCGATCATGGGCTGGATACTTATATGCAAGTACATTTTAGTCTGCAATAAATCAAATGATAGTCACAAAAAAACGATAGCACGTTTGGGAAATACAGGAATTAGGCCGGTGCTTTAATATTTCTCCATATTTTTCTGAGTAAGCTGACCTGAAGTTATATCAATTCGAGGGAAATTACAACGTGATTGAAATAATAAGTTAGGATTACCGCTGCCTTAGGCTTTGGTTAGCCGTGGTCGTAGCGGCAGCGACAACAATCTCCAAACTTATTCAATTTGCGGGAATTGCTCGGAAGTGTGTTTGGATATCAAATATAATTAAATACACGGCTTTTGATTTATATTGCATATAATAAATATGTACCTAACTATATTTTATATATACCTCGGTTTGAGCCCGCGGCATCTATACTAATATTATAAAAGTGAAAGTAACTCTGTCTGTCTGTCTGCCTGTTTGTTACGTTTTCACGCCTAAACCGCTGAACCGATTTTGATTAATTTTGGTATAGAGATCGATAGGACATTGGAGAAGGACATAAACTACTGTTTATATAGGTACCGCGCATGCAAGGCCGCGGGCAGCAGCTAGCAGTAGATAAAAATAGACTCTGCAGTTCATAGTCACAGACAACACCAATACCAAGTTATCTATATCCGTTCAACCATAAAAGGCGTAATTGAGCCATAAATATATAAAGATCCAAATAACAAAACATAAATCTCACATTTATAATATAGTAGCATACTTTTAATAAATGTGGTTCTAGCTAAGACGTAGAAGCTATTTTTCTGCGGCGCGACATAAACCTAGGCTGACATGATCTTATTATGACCTCTTATATAGAAATATTAAAACAATAATAACAATTTCGTGACACGACCTAAGTAATAAGTAATAATAATAAGTAAGCTTACTTTAATATTGTAGGGCTAGTGAAGTTTTAGTGACGTCACGATGAATTATTATTTTTCTTCTTCGTGGCATATTATGTCATAATGATGAAAGTTTTGCCAGTGTCAAGTGATTGTTTTATTATAAAGTCTAAGGCTGCGGCTCCATTGAGGCGGAGACGAGCGGAGCTGAGAGGAGCAGAGCTGTGAAAAGAGGTACGTGATTCCACTGAGGCGGAGACGAGCGGAGCTGAGTGGAGCAGAGCTGTGAAAAGAGGTAAGTGATTCCACTGAGGCGGAGACGAGCGGAGCGGTGTATAGCGAGCCGGGACGAGCAGTCGAGACCCAATACATTACAGTTAGTTAACTGATATCTGGAGAGTGCACACGTCATGTCGGTGCTAAGTAAAAAAAAGCCGTTTTATATCTAACATTGCTAGAAGACGAAGAAATCGAAGCAATGAACATTGCTTTGATTGCCGCAAAATACTTGAGCTCCACTAAGAGAAACCATAGATTCTGGGTGAGAGAACACATAAAATATCATTCAACACAAGGGGAATTCGAAACTTTTTTTCAAACATGTGACGACGAAACATTTGAAAGTTCTTATAGAGTAACCAGGAAGACTTTTTATGAATTGCATAGCCTGATTGGACCTCATTTAAGGAAGAATGACACTAACTGCAGATTATCGATTAGAAGTGAAGAAAGGTTGGCGTTGTGTCTGAAGTAAGTGAATACTATTTAATTGTAAAAAAAAAAAACATTTCAGAACTTCACTGTCCCCATGATATGCTTTTTTGAAATACTCCACGCTCTTACATACATTGTTTCGGCCATTGTTGTTTTTTTATGGGATTGCATTTTCATTTTCAAATCTACATACTCATACCAAATTTCAAGTTACTCTGACATCTCGAAGTAGGTGAAAATCGACTTGTAAGTTCATGATGTGTAATACAAACCAAAGCAGTCCACAAATGTTGTTCATTTACTTCCTCGGCTTCCATAAGAGCGTTCATTGCGTTCCGTTTAACTTGGCGTTGCAAATAAGCCGGAAGTTTTTTCACACTCTTTGCCATTCCAAGAAAAAAATGATCTATTTCATCAACGCTATCGGGTGCTGTCAAAATTTCTTTTATTTCAGCTCGTTCTTTCATCAATTGCTGGTGATTTTCTTGATGTTTTTTTAGTAGCTCAGTAATATCATCAGCTTTTCTTTTATTGGTAGTTGTTGAAGAAGCGTGGGATGAATGAGATGGCGAAGGAGCAGCATTTTGTGTTGTCGAATTTTGAGAGTTATCAGTTGTAGGTTCTGACAGAATACTTTCTATATCTGATAGCAGCTCTTCTTGTGATCTCGAGTTATTTTCTGTACTGGAACCTGCGGACATT